>CM060300.1:2603517-3203517 GCA_030684275.1 Acipenser oxyrinchus oxyrinchus
ACCCCTAGCTGGGGCGCTGGCGTGGGCACTCACGGCTGGCACAGCTTCACCAGGTCCTGGTCGGTGGTGCCCGGGTGCAGCCCGCGTATGTACAGGTTGGTTTTGCTCAGCTGCTCCCCTCCTCCGCTGCTGCTGTTACTGCTGCTGTTCGTGCTGGGACTGGGTGGCGCCATCTGCTGGGAGGAGGACACATAGATCTGCTGGAGACACACAGAGAGAGAATATTGGGGGTGTGACTGTGTGACGCTCATTCAATTTCGAGTCCCATTAACTTGTTAGAAATCCCAAAAACTGAACCAGAAACTGCTATTAAAACGTAGTGCTCAGGGTCAGTACACAGGATACACAGTACACAGGAATTGAACAAACTCCATAACAGTGGCTGATTCATGTGTCATTTACTGTATAATAGAAGTTACTTACGACAACTGTGGTTCTGTTGTGGTTTTTAATTTGCCACGCCAGCATTGCACTGTGTACAAGACAGCTAGGCTCTACAGCAGCTGTACATATTCAGTTTATATAAATCAGATGCACAGTCAGCCACTATGTCTATAGAGACTGGAACAGTTTCCATGGATATACAAGTTCAGTAAGTGATGTTATTCAGTTCTAAGCATTAAAAACAACAGCAAAAAAAAACTTTGTGATAATGAAATTTGATGAGCGCTGCAGAAATTATTTCCACACAGACAAACTGAAATATTGCTGCTAACAGTGTGATTTGCACAGTACAGTACAGTACAGTCACTTGAATGTCATTTTGAGACAGCAAAGAACACTCAAAGTTACAAAACTATTTTAGACATTTTGTGTGCGTGCGGAATTACAGCCCGATCAAACCTCTTTCTTAACCGCTGAAAATCGGAAATAACAAATCTGGTAAAAAAAAAAAAAAAAAGTGCAAGCTATTTACAGCCACAGCTTCATATTACCCCGTGTGTATGCTCTGCAACGATGGAGCCAAAAAACAAGCAAAAAACATTGCCTGAGTAATTCAGTCTAAATTCTTTCCCATATCTCATTCCTGGTTTCTGAAAGATCAGGCGCAGGATTCCTGCTTTTCTCCTTTCTTCTCTAGCAGGGGGGGTGGTTGCTGGCTGGCAGCGGGCTGTGAGGGGGTGAGAAAGAATGCGATGCTGTGTGGATGCTAACCAGGTGTTGGAGGCACACACTGTCCAGAGCTAAGCCTCCGATTAGAGATGGTGAGGCGAGAGGGGAGTTAGACAGCTTCACAAAGAACAAAAGACAGTTTTCCTTCACTGTGTCGCTGAAGACCATTTTAACAAGATACATCGCCTATATTTATTTAATATACCTGTTTAATACAATATTATGTTCTGTATGATTCTCCAGTATTGTTTAGGCTCTATTTATTTGCCATGCTTACTAACTGTTTATTCTTAAAAGAGGAGTGTGTGAAAGTGAGGTGGGAAGCATATTGCGGTTGCACTAAGGCCCACAGCTGAAGCATCTGTGCGACACTAATATGCTTCCCTGCAATCTTGGAGATCTTTACAGAAGCATGTTTTGATGGAATAGCTAGTAAGCATGGCAAACAATGATCTAGACCAGGGGTTTCCAACCCTGGTCTTGGAGAGTTATTGTGGCTGCTGGTTTTCGTTTCGTTTCGTTACTTAATTGACCCAATTATTGGCTTAATTAGTCAAGATTAACAGGTGTTCCAGATCTTTAGCCACTGATGATATAAAGACAATAAGGGCAGCAGTGTGGTGTAGTGGTTAGGGCTCTGGACTCTTGACCAGAGGGTTGTGGGTTCAATCCCAGGTGGGGGACACTGCTGCTGTACCCTTGAGCAAGGTACTTTACCTAGATTGCTCCAGTAAAAACCCAACTGTATAAATGGGTAATTGTATGAACAAATAATGTGATATCTGTATAATGTGAAATAGTGTATAATGTGATATCTTGTAACAATTGTAAGTTGCCCTGGATAAGGGCGTCTGCTATGAAATAAATGATAATATAAGACCTGCTGGATAGGGACTCTCCAGGACCAGGGTTGGAGACCCCTGATCTAGACAGAACAGTAGGTTCTAATAAACCTGAAACTCATTCCATTTGTATAGTATGTAGGAATGTTAATAAGTGGGTCTACAAACAAGTTGATTATAGAGTTAAAGATCACCACTGTTTAGTTCATTAAAAAGGCCTCCTGTTGGTAGCATTATCCAAAACGCTTGCCTGCTTGATTTTACTTCTGTAGTTTTACCTCTGAGTTAGCTTTCACCAAGTCTTTAGAAATCCAACTGTGTCACGTCCCTAAAATCTGAATGTATAGCAGCATAGATGTAATTTCCTGGCAACTGAGACCTGAACTCAACTGAGTTCAGCCAAACCAGACACGCTATGAGCAAAGCCAGCTGTGTGGCGTTATCCAGCTGTGATTGGCGGAACAGGAGGAACAGTACAAAACATTCTCTTCTGAGTCACAGCAGAGATGATAAACTCTCCCGTGTGTGTGTGTGTGTCTGCTCAAGAGAAGATTACATGGGAAACGTATTGCTTTTGCATCCTTTCTCCTGAAAAGACACCAAAACTCAATGCTGCTACTTTACACACCAGCCCGATTTGCATTAGATGTGATGGTCCGAATGGGGTATATGTATGTTGCATACCAGGATCAAATGATAATTTAATGTTAAAAGGCAAAAATGAAATGAGCAAGGGAGAGTATGTATTCATACCAATTACGGAACCCTAAGTGACCTAGGTGAACTGCAATAAGCTATACTGTGCTTTTTGGTCTTGTTCCTCATTGGTCAGAGAACTGACCAATGAGGAACAGCTTCCCTTGTGCGCCTTTTTTCCAGGAAACAATGGAAACAAGTTCATCCTTGCAGTGTTAAAATACCCGGAGCTGTATAACCAGGGAACTGGATACAAGTGGTGTGTATGAATCATTTAAGTTTACTGAAATAAGCATTCTGCAAAAAGCTATTCTGTATTCTACCTTTTTATTAGATGTATAATAGGACTATCGCCACTGGTGTAAAAGGTAGTGTCGCAGTGAAAGTATCATTTTATTACAGGACAGATCACATCACCTCTGGTGTGAATAGACCTTTACTCTACACACAAGGAAAGCCTGCATTTCTGGCTAGCTAGCTAGTAGGGCTCCAGGACGATTAAGAGATTTATAATGGAAGGTGGTGTCCAAATTTATTGTGTTACATAATGTGTCATGATTTGACATGTTATGCTATATTAGGTGATGATCTCTATCGTCTGTTTTCCTTTTTTAAAAGGGAACCCAATAGGCTTCTCTGATAGCCAAAGGCTTAGAATGAGTTTATGAAGCTAGACATAATATTACAGTCATAAATCTGGGGTCTGTTTAATTTTACTTGATATGAATCGTGTTCGAAGCAGTCGGCAGAATTTCATTCCTGCTTCAGCCCCCACCCCCTCCAGAGTAATCAATTTCTTTTTAAATTCAATTGAACGTTTGTTTTCCTTGCTTTGAATTGAACAAAGCAAGGAAAACAACATGTCAAAATAACCTGCTTAAACCTATTAGTAACAGTCTGTTGGTATGAGATGTTTGGCTTCATATGTCAGACCTGGGGTTAATTGCAATTTCAATATACTGTAACAGCAGTTGAACCGTGGTGTAGCTGTAACTGTAATTCTATCCTATCACCTGATCGACTGCAGTTCAATTACACATTCATTTGTCGTTCGATCATTATTCTTGTATTTTTAACCACTTTTGGTGACCCTGTTTGTTTGAAAAAAAAAAAAGAAGTTATGTAGTATGTTTCTGTATTTGTACCTGTGATTATTGCTGTAACAATAAACATGTTAACGTGTGCAGCTGTTTGTTATTTTTTAGTGTAATTGTAATTACTGCAGCGTAATTGTAATTGAACAAAATTGCATTGTAATTGTAATTGATCTGCTACACACCATGCCGTATTCTACTGCTGCTCTTAATTAGAACTACTCACTGTAGCTTGTGCTTGATTCAACTCTTAGATATTCATATTCACGTTTTTGGTAACTGCTCTTATTTGAAACTGTTCTTATCCATTGATCGTACTTACTGGACTTTACTCATATAAGCAAATATGTTTACTATAAGTCGAACCCACTCTTAAATGTAATTATTTACTGTACTCTTTACTTTGCTCTGCTTTGAATTTGATCTTATTTTCTACTGATTTTATTGTACTTTATAATTCCTCTTAATGTAATGTGATTTTCTGTAACGTGATATTCTGCACTGTGATATTTTGTAAGGTGATGCTTTGTATTGTGATATTTTGTAATAACTGTAAGTTGCCCTGGATAAGGACACCTGCTAAGAAAGAAATAATAATAATAATAATAATAATAATAATAATAATAATAATAATAATAATAATTGGCCCTTTTTTAAAGTAACTTCTAGTCTTTAAAAGGTCATTTAAATCAACGAAAACCACTGCTTGAAAATTGGAATATGGACCAAAAGAAAGAAAATACCAGAGACTCTCACACCCGGTTGTACCCTAGAGTTGCTTCACAAAGTCCCCCTGTTTAGATTACAACAACAGCAGTGTGAAGATTCACCATTTGGACTGATTGAATAGATGTGAATTCTGTTGCTTCGGTTGTTTGGTTCTAGTTGTGTAAAGTTAAAGTATAGACGTTCATATGAAAATATGCCCTTGAGTTTGTCTGACAGGAAGAAAACTGCCTGGGTTAAAATGATGGGTTATTGTGAAACTTTATTCATTTATTATTTTTTTAAATACTTGGCTGTTGCACCTTTAAATTCAAAGTTAATTGGACCTCCTCCCCAGCTTCTCCGTGGGCGCAGGGAGCGGCGCTGTGGTTTTCTTTTCCAATTTATTTCAAGGGTTCTCAGGACTACAAAATAATACATTTTCTCCTGGATCGACCCAACCAGGGACAATAGGGAGATTTGTTCTGTATGACAAGGTTAGTGAAGACCTTGCTCTCGATATAGAACTCTCGGTCTAGCTCAGCTACCTCCGCAGGGGGTAAAAGACCACACTGGGGCAGCTGCTTACAATAACACAAGCTGGTATTTCAGTAACAAGCTGCCCTGCTTACCCACAAAGGATTTAAATAACACGTTACAGGTGACAGCGACAAAAGAATTAGAGCAAGTTAACATAGTTAAAGAGAAAATTACAATAACAGGTAGATGCCAGATAAACATTTTTTTACAAAGTAGCCTGTCCTCATAGGAGAACAATGGCAGTTAACTGGTGAAGAAAAGGAATTCCTTCGGAAAGCTCTGCTTCTTCCTGTAGTTATACTGGATAGGCTCATCCCAGGTGTTGCACAGTCTAATCTGTTGACTGTCTCACGCTGCAGGCAGTCTGCCCTGCCCCCCCCTCCCCCCTTCGTTCTCATTCTAATTGCCACTGTGTAATCCTTCTCATGTGATTCGTGACTCACAAGGATCGGGTCATTACCACTGCACTGATGAACACAGGAATACTGAAGAACACAGGTTTCCTCTCAACGAGGAAGTAGCTTCCAAAAGACAAGGTTAGAGACAGGGGATGGGGGGTGGTTACTGTGGCAGTTGTTTTACCTTTAAAGGAAACACCATAGGGTAAATTTGCAGGGTTTGTTTGTTTTTACATGCGCAATAGACCCACTATTTGTCCTACTTTGAACCGATCTTTGAATGGGAGCACTGTTATTAAACAATCAAAGTATTTCATCTCATAATGCTGAAGATACCAGCTGCATTCTTCAATCTCTTTACTCCATGTAATTGTTTAAGAAAGGAAAAAAACACACCCAATAAAGTTGATTGGTTTATTGGTTTTTAACTAGTAATTCCTGACGAAAAAACGGAGTACAAAGATTGCTGATATGCCGATTGAAATTTAGAAACGGTTGCTTCCTGTTGTAGGTCACATTCACTTTATACTGTGTTGTTGTCTGTGTTCAAGGAGCTGCTCTTCAGTTCTATGCCTCATTTCCACTGCGGGACCTGGCCAATAAAAATACGTTTCAGTGCGTTTTCCAAATGTGGCCAACCTCGGAATGTCTTGCCCTGCATCAAAAGGTCACTGGGGGAGGGATTGTGGGATAGTATCGTGCTGTGTTTCTAAAGAAACCCATAGCAGTACTACAAAAAACAACTGCCGAGCAATGGATGCTGCAATTGAAAGAACGGTCGTCTTTTTATTTTCGCTCTATATACGATTTTAAACAGCCTTCTCAAGATCCAATTGTCCGACCCTCCTAAAAGAATTCGGATTGAAAGTCAATCTGGTTGTTCTGCATCGGAAGACAGCGATGATTATCAGCGGTTTCTGGATGAGAGAGTCAGCCCAGAACTTTCGTTTCTTCGTTCTCCCACATCTCCCACAATTATCTTTTTCTGGCAAAACTTCTCGACAGCCATTGCAGTGGTGAAAAAATCTTACAATGTGTAGCTCTGTTCTCCTGTCGGCTTCTTATTCAGCACATGCCTTCCTGCTCAGTAATGATGGAGTTCCTATCAGGTACGCTACAGAAAACCAGGCCAGCAGTGGAACACCCTTTTTAGGGCCAACAGTGGAACAGGATACTAGTTACCTACCACAGCTAGGCAAGCCAAAGTACCTTCATAGAATTAATTAGCAGCAATGGGCTTATTCAATTCAGGGATATTGAAATAATTCCACTGCTTACCCTCGCAGCTCTACAAGCAGGACAGCAAACTCAATCCTGACCTGCGCACCCCTTGCCATTCAGTTGTGGGCCTCTCTTAGGCAGAGGCTGCCAACTGTGCCAGTGGCCCGACAGAAGAGCGTTTTGAATGGTGTTGCTCATAAATTTCACAGGCTTCAGAACACATTGTGCAGTTTGAGCTATCAGTGTATCTACTGGCTGCAAGGCAAGGACAGGAGTAACGAATTGCCAATTCCCAGTTTGAATTAAAAAAAGTAACAGGCTTCACTTTGCCAGCTGCACACTTAACAGTTTAAAATGAATATGCATTTGCAAAAATGGCATCAGCTTTGGAAAATGAGCAATATCGGAGTAAATTTAACTCTGTAATAGAATCGCGCACATGTAATTATGTAAACATTTGAAAATTGTGTGTAGAAGTTTTGTTATATTGGATTAGCTGTATCTGAAAAGGTCTAAAGGCAGTGGTCGTGTTCATCATGACAGACAGACAGACAGACAGACAGACAGACAGACAGACAGACAGACAGACACTGTCTGTGCATAAAGCTGAACGGGGGGACCCTAAAACCGAGAAGCTGAAATATTTCAATTCGTTTTCTGAATTGTAGTTCTACTGCTAATGGCACCATCAGAACATCACAGATGTTAACTTTAAGTGCATAACAAAATCGGTACAAACTCAATTGTAAAGCCTATACAGCAGCTATAGCAAATATAGAAAGCGGCAATATCTCTGGCTGCCCAATGATAAAAACATTAAGCGCCATCAATACCAGAGCAGCACACCTGCGTTTGGTGATCAAAGCTGAGCGTTTAAGTATTCAACTATTATTTGTCCAGCTCCTACCCCAAACAGTAATTAGCAGGTACAAATCAGGCAGGCGAGTACAGGAGTGCTGTCAGTGTTTCGGGATTTCCATTGTGCATTCCTCTCTTTACTGTGCAAACGGTACAAAAATGACCCCTCCCCTCCCACCTCTACTTTCCAGGGGTTCCTGCCTCGATATTACAGTGCTGTAAAATTAGCGAGGGCTGGAGTTAGCAGTGGGCAGTGTTTACAGCTTCTCAGAATTTCAATGCATTAGAATTCTTGCCAAGCTTCTTTTTCGGTTCTGAATTTGTGCTGGAGTGAATCACAATCCATGAAGAAGCGCCAGGCAGGACCCTGCTGCCGCTGCTGCTGCTTAGCTTTGAGTCCGGAGAAGATCTCGATTTTACATTGGTATACCTGTTTATTCATTACCATGTATTATCTAGTAACACAAAATGAGTCAAATCAGCTAACGTGTTAGTAAACTAGTTCTTGACCCAAAAAGGTGCCCCCAAAAAATAAAGATTACAATCCAAAAAGGTATTGCTAACCACTAAGGGAAGGGGTGACTGATCAAGGCAGGGGTGTATGAAGACTAAGATTTCCTAAGAGAAGTCTTTCCACCCAAATACATAACAGATTTTTTTTCAATCATTCACTCTCCGTTTGCAATCTTAATCTGTAGTCCCTCTAACAACTGTTGTGACAGTATTGTCAACGAGACCTGCTTGTCGTCAACAGTACCTGAAAGGTTCAGATTATATATATAAAATCAGGATTATAGACCAATGCAATCTGGAACGTCTATAGTTTGATGAAGATTGGTGCAAAAATCAAGCCAGCTTTCAGGTTTATTAGATGCAGAGTTTTCAAACCATACAGAATAAAAAGCACGGTGAATTTGGCCCTTGTTTGCGTTGTGCTGTGACACATTTGTTCCTCAACGCCAGAGGAGAAATGCCTGAGCTCTCATTCAAGAAATGCAGTTCCTGTGAAGCCCACACATCCTGTCTGCAATTTTTATTTCCAGGCACAAGTGAAATATGAGACTTGGCTGCCGAGGGACGTCTTACTCACTGTAAACACGATGGGGAAAGAGGCTAGTCTGAAATGGAGCGAGCAAGCTCAAAAGGAACAGAAAACACAGTTGCTCCATTAAAAGAACGCAAGGTTCCTAATTAGGAGGGTTACTAATTATTCTTCACAGTTTAATTAGCATTCTTCCCCTAGTTCTTCACTGCTCATAATATTGCTTTGGAAAGGAAGTAGCAATGTGCTATCATGCAGATTTATTTATTTTAACACTGTAAAAAGTATAAGATTATAGGATCACTCCTGCACCCATATACTATTGAAATGATCAGGAGCCAGGAGTTTGATGTTAAATAAATAGCTTTTTTTTTAGCTGCATGGACTACTATTCGTAAACCTACAGGCTCTGTTGTGATTTATTCATGCTGCTGTCATGAATATCCTCCTAACGGAGTTAATAATACTGACATCATTAGACACCTGCTTGCCTCTTGAGCTTGCTCTTTAGTTGAATGGTGAGACGTTAGTCTTTGAGTCTTATAGTTTGCATCCAGCCCTTGCCTTTCCATTCAGTTCAATGGGCTGAGATGCTATTACACTGTGATCAGTTCAGACTCCTGTGAAGTTCTGAAGCCCGGGATTGGGTGCAGGGCTAGGCAGAGTTCCATAGCCATGCTGCTCTGTCGGCTTGAAAAAGGTACACGTCAATTTAAAGATCTCTTTATTGCAGGGCTGTTTGACTGATTGCATTCCTCCCAAATTCCTCATGTACTGCCAATCTAAGGAGCTGTCTCTTACTGATGATATCAATCTCAAAAATGCATTTCAATAACGCAAGACTGCTGTTGCTTCAGAGCACGGGTGTTAAAACCCTCTCAGAAATATGCATGTGAAAACGATAAGCTGGCCTTAGTGTTTAAACAGTACTAACAGTACAGTGTAAAGGTATTGATTCATAGTCTAAACACGCTGGTACACATGTAGTCTCATGCACGCTAACACTGTAGTAATTGATTTTTAACTAATGGGAGTGTTTCTTTTTATGGGTTATCAAATATGTTTAAGTGTTAACATATGTATATGTTAAACTGTAAACCTAAATCTGATAAATGTGCAAATCCATTCAGTCTTGAGCAAAGAAGACTACGCGGTGATCTGATTCAAGCATTCACAATTCAAAAAGGTATTGACAATGTTGACTTTTTCGACCTGAAAAAAGAAAGAAGGACCAGGGGTCACAAATGGAGATTAGATAAAGGGACATTCAGAACAGAAAATAGGAGGCACTTTTTTTTACACAGAGAATTGTGAGGGTCTGGAACCAACTCCCCAGTAATGCTGTTGAAGCTGACACCCTACTAACAACCAAACTAGCAAGATGGGCTGAATGACCTCCTCTCGTTTGTAAACTTTCTTATGTTCTTATGTTCTAAATGACTTCAGTTGAAGTCGCTGTTTGTCAGTCAATTAAATCAGCTTCAAAAGAAAGCAGTGGAACAATCACAACATATCAATTCAAATTCCTTCGAAGGAACAGAAAACCGGGAAGTGACCCCTGTACACAACTTCAATGAAAAAATAGCAGACTTGATTTAGTATTTATAGTCATCTATATATTTTACTTTTGTGTTTTATTTCACATTGATTTTCAAATACAGTCTTCAATTACAGTGGTTAAACAATGCATCGAGATATAAATGATCAAAAAACAACGCAACAGCCTCATTTTTTTTTTAAATACTACGTTGGTCAGGATTTTTTTTAAACCTAAACCTTTCAGCCTTAATCCAAACTTCAGGGGACTGGGTAGTGGGGGTCCTTGTGTATCTGTATTTAATATAAGAATTCTCTTAAAAAGACCCCCTTCCCCCAAATCATGTTCAATTCTACACTACAGCAGTACACCCTAGGGTCCAACTGCTGCACTCTTCAATGCTAGCTTACCCTGTACACTTTACAGGAATGCATATAAGCAGACCCCAGCTCTCTTCCTTCCCAACCTGGGTCTAGAACTTGTAAGCTTTAGAAAGCATTGTTGGCAGGTTTTTTTTAATTTTCCTAAAATATTGTTTTTGAACTAGGAATGCAAGCGTTACCCCCTTACAATGCCATGACTAGCAGTGTAACGATTCACTGAGTAGCAATGAATCCTGATGCTTTCTTTACATGAGCCATCGTATTGTAATAGAGGTATGTCTTGCTTGTATCGTTAACGCCAAACCAAAAGCACAGTATTGTGGGGGGGGAAGAACCTAGTATTTGCAAATGTGCTTGTGGTATGCGCTCATTAAATACATGGCTAATTTAAATAGCATACACTGTGCAGGGGGTGCTATTATTACTAGTGTATAATTATATGTCATGCTTACTAACTATTCCACCAGATATTGCTTCTGAAGAGCTGTTGAAAGGCTCCCTGTGGAATCCCCAGCGATGATCCCCGACTCTGCACAGTCAGGACTCAAACTTCTGCTCTTCAGTCTCTGTGTTCCAGGGTTGGGGTCAATTCCTGTTTTTCAATTTTAATTATGTTGGAGACATAATTGCTGTGATTGTTCCACTGCTTTCATCTGAAGCCAATTTATTTAACTAACAAACACTGACTTCAATGTAAGTCACGTGTTGCCACAGAGAGAGGCTCATTTTAACAGAATACTGCTAATTGCAATTTTGATCAATGGTGTGTTGAAATGCATTTAAAGGGAATGGGAATTGGGAATTGATTTTGTAAAAAGGAATTGGAAAACAAGAATTGACCCCTCACCCTGCCACGTACCCCACGCGGTCATGCCTTTACCAGATGAGCCACTTTGGGGGGTACCCCAAGACAAGCAGTTTTATTGCACAGTTCACAGTATCCTGCTAATTAAATTTGCGCAGATTAATAGCATGCTGAGAAGTTTACAGTATCTGAACCCAAGGAAAAAAACAATCTGCAGCTGGGGAGGGACAGTAAAGGGTGAATGAATGGATTGTAAGCCCGCTCTTTGCAACGGCGGATGGGAAAACACAATCCTTCCTTTATTGAACTGTCTCCACTTTATTTTAAGCCATTCTCACAACAAGCACATTCTTTCAGGGTTACGCTGGTGGTGGCCAAGCATGTAGACCCAAGCTCAGGCTTGTCCCTGACTCTCTGCAGCCCTGATTTACTGGATGAAACCCTGCTGTCACACTAGATCCAGACAAGCCACCGAGCAGCCAATTTGTACAGCGTGACCTGCTTTTCCTCTCTCTCCCTCCCCCTTCAACTGCTGGGAAGAACGAGGGGTTTTCCTAAATGCTAGTACTGGAACAAAGTTCGATAAGTGGAGCAAATGCCTCTTAATGCATTAGGTGGTGTGACAGGGTAGCGTCACGGCCCGAGTTACCGGCTGGAAGAGAGACTCAGAAACAAGAAGCTGCAGTTTAAGCGCTAGTGCGCAAGTTTATTAACAAAAACTAGTCTGACAAACACTAATAAACAAAACAAACAGGCACAGCGGCCAAAATAAAAAGGTTTAAACAAACAACACGAACAACTGCTGTACACTCGCCCTTCAATATACACGGCACGGCACAAACCAACAATACCTTCACCCACTCTAACACCAGCATTAACTCTAAAACCCCTTTCACACTGGCACGCTCCACCCGGGTCAGGACCTGGTATCATGCGGGTCAGCTAAGTGATTTCACACTGCTTCTGATAAAGCAGGGTTGACCTGGGTGACAGACGCAAGTGCACAACGCACGTATCAATGCCCCGGAAGCAGCTTGTTACGGACGCTTCCATCCCAGCTTCTCTGGATCGAGCCGTCGGCCCACACATTGATTAGAGCAAATGTTTCCCCCTGCTGCAATCTGGCTCATGCTGTGTCTCAATCCACAAAAATACGGCTAAACAGAATAAACGGAAATGTTCCTTGCGGAAGTGAAACCTTCACGCACACGCGGCTGTTTGTTATTGGGTTGGCTCACGAATGGACGTCATGCCTTTTTATCTCGCTCAACCCGGGTCAAAGCGTGTTGACCCACATGCGCTCAGACTAGTAAAGAAGACTGTGTGGCGGATGATCAGTTAACAAGTCTTGTGATTGATATGATAACAGCGGCCGCAGGTGCAGGGTGACAGGAATGCTCCCTCCCCCTCCCAGTTACAGGCAGTTATACATTAAGACAGGAAGCAGCCTTGACTCTCACCAGAGTCGATGACACAAGCTCTCCGCTCCGGGGAACTCGCTGTGCATTCAGCTGTTTCGGAGGAGATTGCGCAGGGGGGAATTTAAAGCTGCAGACCCCCCTAATTGGGATCAACTTGACCCTTTAATTCAATCCCTGGTGGTCAGTTTAGGGCGCTCATTCAAAATGTGGACCCTTCTGCACTGATCCTGTCTGTCTGTCTCTATCACATCCAACATGGTGAACCGCCTTGAATCTTCTCCAGACTTCTCCAAACATAAGCTTCTCCCTTCCCTCTTACAACCTTCTGGCCATCTCTATATATCCTTTAGAGTGGTGAGCACGATAACTGCATTGAATTTACTCCAAATGTTTTTCATAGCCCCCTATGCCATTCAGGGTTGCATTTTATATACCTATTTAATCTCGCTTGGATAAAGGCATCTGCCAAATAAATAAATAAATAAATAAATAATCTATAGCTTCGTTTGAGGTTATGATAACCCTTTGTACAGTACACATCTTCATTGGGTTTCTAGATGAATTCACCCATGTTGTAAAGCCTTTTGGGCACTTTTATAAAGAATCTTTGTTGACAGTCCAGTTTGTTTGCGTTCCCCAAGAGTTTAAGCCCATGAAAAGTTTGTTGTGACGGTCTGCAAGACAAACAGACATGTTCTTGCAGCAACAGTGTAGGTGGTTATAAAACACCAGGATAAGATACAGCAGCAGTAATGCTGGATCATTCTGCGAACAGTCTGCCTACTTCTTCAAGTAAATCGTGTTAATGGTTTTGGAGTTGATTTCTAGACAGCCTTGGGGCTCACCTAGTACTCTATAGCCAATTTTGTTGGACAAGTGCCAGTCAATGGCACTGGCATGACATACGGTTTTGATTTCGCCCTGGCACTGAGGGTCTGATATCCCATGCCAGTTGGCTGGCTGCACTCAGTGAGTCATTTTTTGGGACTCCGAATATATGGGCGTCCATTGCCATCTGTTCTGCACTAAAATATCACCTAAGGGAGCTATTCCATAAAACTTTGGGAGACTTGGGAAGAAGTCATCAATTTTAAAATAGGCAAGCTCAAGACTTTTGGGTGATTACCACTAAATCCTGGCATTACCAATAGTACATATGATAATATACAGAATAGTAGTACAGCTACTAAATGGCTTTAAAATCAAAGAAAATACAAAATGATATCGCAAAAGTCTACCAGAAGTCATAATAGTGGCACAGTTTTGATAGATGAAATGATAGCCGTATCAGTCCAGAGATGATAGACAAAGAGAAGGAGATGTGATCCCTTTTATTGGACTAACTAAACAATAATTAATCACACGCTTTCAAGACCTCAAATGCAATCAATCTCTCTTTCCTACTTTCACCTGAAGAAGACATCTTTGAGGTCTTGAAAGCTTGTGATTAATTTTTGTTTAGTTAGTCCAATAAAAGGTATCATGTTTCCTTCTCTTTGTCTAGCATGTTAAATTTTGGAATGTCAAATTTTTCATTAAGTATATGGAAAACTATGAAGCAGTATCTAATCAATATGTTAACATAACATTATTTAGCGGGTTTCATTCGAATTTAGTTAATTATAGGTATTGCAAATAATGCATGTGTGTGTAAGCGTGTGTGCGCCCGACCCTGATTTTGATGTGATTCAGCCATCTGAAATTTCTTGTATCAGACAGTTTGTACCAGATGGCTTGTATCAGATATTTTGCATCTGGTTACATGTTAAACTGCGCAGTGTAATCAATCTTGTCTAACTATGCATTATAACAAATATAATATAGATTGCTGTAAAATACCGCTGACTCAAGGTCAAAGTGACCAGAAAGCACAGTCATTGGGTGGCTATTAGCTTGTATTGTGCATCTCCCTATACTGTATAAACTACATCATGAAAACTGCTATAGAAAGGAGCCATGTCCTTAAATGTTCCGCCAGCAGCTCAAATTCTGATTTAGCTTTAAATGAATTAGTGGGAAATGCTGATAAGCTACTATTAAAGAGAGGGCGAAAAACAACTAAGCAGCAAGGGCTGATTAGAGGCAGCGCAAAATCTGGAGAGAGATGAGAGCAGTTCAGCGAAGCAGACAAGAGAAAATGGGATGGCAGACAGATCGAATTGATTGGGGAAGCACGGGCAATGCGAATTAACACTACAGAGCTTTTAAACAGAGCTAGTACTTAAAGATATGAAGAGCGACTGACTGACGCCTTGTGAAATCACAATCCTCTGCAACCACCATCTTCCCTCCATCAGTCACTAGTCGTTTCTGATCTTGCATATTTAGAAGCTGATCCTTGATTTTTTCAGTCTGAGATCCAGGGGATCCGATTTAGATACACAGCTATGACCAAAAGTTTTGCATCTCCCAATAGAATGAACAAATTTTGCTTCATGAAGTCAAATGAAACCTGCTGAATAATGTTACTTTAATAATGTTATGGCGTCCGGTAGACTTTTGCAATATAATTTTGCAGTTTCTTTGATTTTTTTTTTAAATTGGCTCAGCCCTAAAATTCTAGGTGATGCAATACTTTTGGTCATAGCTGTACCCATTTTACAGCCAACAATCTAACTGCACTTGGCCTTATATATACTAGACAGTCACCGTCATGTAGATCAAGTCTCTTTATTTCTTAATTCCAGAGCTTGACAATGCAGTTACAGTTATAACCTCCCGTTGCTGCAAGTGGTAGCAGTAGCGTACCTGTTTGTCTCGCAGAGTGACGGTATATATTTCAGATTGATATAAACTTCCACCACAACCAGCTTCAAACACTGACAACTGCCCTCTTTGATGAGTTTCACAACAAATACACTTAATCTGCACAGGCAGCAGTGTGGAGTAGTGGTTAGGGCTCTGGACTCTTGACCGGAGGGTCGTGGGTTCAATCCCCGGTGGGAGACTCTGCTATATCCTTGAGCAAGGTACTTAACCTAGATTGCTCCAGTAAAAACCCAACTGTATAAATGGGTAATTGTATGTAAAAAAAATAATGTGATATCTTGTAACAATTGTAAGTCGCCCTGGATAAGGGTGTCTACTAAGAAATAAATAATAATGAAATGTTAAAAAACATCAGTGAAAAGAGATCCGAGGAACTGGTTGAAATGATCACAGTGCAGACTTTGTCTCGCTTAGCAAACTCTCTGTTGTAAAGATGCTGTTTCCCATATGTTTATAATTATCGCCCTGAACACACCTGTTTAGTTCAGTGGCTAGCAAGCTTCAGATTGAGAGGCAGCTGAAACTTCCCAAGATAATGTAAACAAACTGGCAAGTCAAAGATGTCTGGTTTCTCAGGAAACAGTTATTAGGAATGTTTTTGCAATTCCTGCACCCTCTGGAATTCTGTATTGCTGTTTCCCACAGAGTTGCAGTGAGCAGAAATGACTGTTTCACACCCACAGTGGATAAAACACTTCAGTAAATATTTTAGGTTGGAAAAAACAACATTTTTACTGAAGTAGTAAGCATGGTAAATAATGCTGAAACAATAGAGAATGCCAGAGAACTCGCATACATTGATAGGCGATCAAACAGACAGTATTCTGAAAATGCAGATTGTATAACGTATTCCTTTAACTGCTAAACTTACAATGTAGCAGCATCTTTCTACGTTCGTAATTGAGATTCACCAGATCACAGATGTCCTGTTTAAATCAAATGGCCATTCATAAGCTTCTTTAACATGTCATGGGAGGCACTTAAAAAGAATTGTAAGGCAGTAAGAACATTAGTCAAGATTTTACCTTAAAATTACAATTCAGGGTTTTTAAAGTTCTGTATAGTTACAAAGCCTAAGAGCCCAGGGAGTTGCCTGTCTGTCAGCTATCAGGGCGAATTCAGTACAAACATCAAAATAAGCTCCCAAGATATAGCCATGGCTATATATAGCTAAGGTGTCAGTTCTGGGAATTAATAAAAATGTGCACCTACAGTACCTGTTTTGCAGGTGGTATTCTGAAAGGAGATTTGGAATAAATCATGTTGAGAAAGGTCCCAAGGTTTTCTTGCCAGAGTGCCAGAAAAAATATATTAAAAAAAACACCAACGCTGATGTGAGCCAATTCAGCTGTTAAAACTGACTGGCTGCTTTTAAAAAAAACAAAACAGTGTGTATTCCCTCCCACTATTTCTCCCCCTTCTCTTCTCTTAAAAATAACTGGCAAGCGGTTTGGGAAAACAAACCTCGTACTGGAGCTCAGGGGGTTGGTAGAAAAAGAGAAAGAAAAAATGCTTCAGTACGTTTTTAAAAGCTGGTCCTAGCTCAAAAGCTCCTCCCAGTCGAACTGAACCACTGACGACGCTAAAAAGGTGAGTTTTGTAGACAAAAAAAAGGGGTGGGGGGGGGGGGGATTTTATTTAAAAGCATAAAAAGACCCTGGCAAAAGATCAAAGAAGGACAGGTCAAAGGTGACTGTTTCACCTGAGGTTTACAAGCGTCGCTTGTGCTTTTAAAGGTCGCTGCCTCTTCTATAGAGAAAGTTTTGCTGTGGGTTGCAAAGCCAACACCCCTGCTGTAATGCAACCATTGTTTGAAGCCAAAATGCTCGGAATTCCAGGACATTAATCTGTGCAATCTGAGCTCCTGCCAGGAACACAGAGCAGAAAAAAAGCGCACAGTTGGTTACTAAAACAATCTTAAACAAAGTGACACTGCCGGCAACACACTACAGTACACAGCTTTCTGTTCTCTTTTGTTTAAAAGGCTGGGGTGCAAAAAAAAGCACAGGGAACTGTTAACGTGTACATTACACCCCTGACTTCGAAGGCAAGTATTCGAACGTTCGAACAAAAGCTGCTTGAAAAAAAAATTAACCATGTTTGTGTTGGTTTATATAATGGCTTATAAATATGCAAAGGAACCCAATGCATGAATGACCAAATAAATCACACATTCTACTTTATAGAAAAGTGTTTGGTAGGTAATTTGATGGGAAACCTGTAGGTGTTTTTCTTTACCAGGATATGGTACTGAATTTACACTTTTGTTTTCCAGTTTGTTTAAAATTAAAGAATAATATTTTAATGATTGAAAGAATATTCAAACCTGAAAATGTTATGCTGGTCCCAGGACTAACTGTCAGGTATCACTTTTATAACAGCGATGCAGTATCGATGAAGGAATCTGCCAAGTTAATATAATCTTTGACACTGGTGAAATGGGGTTCAACCCTAAAATTAAAAATTACATTCTGGACAAGACCATACAATCAATACACAATCAGAAATTACATTGTTAAATGGTACCGTTTATACCTACGTTCCCTTTTAGCAATGAACAGCCCAGATTTGCTAAACTTTTGAACCGATTCATTCACATTGATCAATACTTTTAACAGGAACAAAACTGTCATGAATAGATTTTTACATTCATTTGAATAGGATTTTTTGTATTCTTAAAACATGGTCATTTTAATTTAGCGATTTCAGGCACAATTTTATAACCATTTTTCAAAAGTTACTTTTACAAACTGTTAACCAAATTAGTACGTAAAACGTATACTGTAAAATAACTTCAACTTTTGACAATTCGTTTTTTTAAATTTAAAAACACTACATTAAACTTCAATTGAATGCCAAACATTTCAACTAGAAGCGTTTTTTCAAATGTAGAAAAAGATTCTGTTGCATTGTAAATTTATCAATTTAAAGGGAGAACTTCATACACTCTGCATTGAAAAAGATTTCCAGTCAAAACATAAGACACTGAATTTAAGGTTTTTAGTATTTCTAAATTCTATTGAGAGTTAACTAGTTATGGATGGCAGTTTTCTATAAAAATTAATTTTTTAAACTAAACACGATTTCTAATAATAAGTTAATATTTACCAGTATGATATAAGACCACGCAAAGTGTTCAAGATCAACAAATTATAGCTAAAAAAAAAAAATCTACGAAATGCAGGACAAACGGACGCCAACAGTTACAGTAAATCTGGTTCAGAGTTAAATTAGCAGACTGCCAAACATTTGGAAAGATTGTGGTGATGGCTGGTGAGAAAGTGGGCGTGATTTGGGCGCAAACCAGATTTGTCACCGCGTCAAGCAGAGGCACGAACCCTCGCATCAGCCACGATGACGTCTCGCATGAGGTCACTCTGTTGGCAGCCGTTGAGAATAACTCATACTTGATGCTGTTTCAAAGTTTATTCACTGTTTCTTCAGCGTGGCATAGTAATAGTGGCAGAACCTTCTTCTGTTTCAGCTTGCAACCCTTTTCGTGTCTTTTTTTTTTCAATTTTTTAACTTTGTGATGCAAACGGAAACATGGACAGGCCCTTAGAGTAGACCAGGGTTGAAGGTGCAGTATTTCAGATATTGAAATTATTTTCTTGACCCTTACCTTTGCAATGCCCCCCTTATCAACTGTTTAACTCAACTGTTCTAAAAACCAAAAATCAGAAACGGCCTTTTATTATTCAAAAGCAAGAAACAAAAAAATGTGGACAGTCTTCACAACAGCCTTCAAATACAACTGAAAGCATGCATGTGCTGATAATGTAATATAGAGGGTGAGGTTCCAAACAGCGCAGCGGAGTGATGAACTGAAGGGATCAATTCATGTTTCATTGAGGCTCTGTGCATTGAACAGATGACTGTTTCATCTCAACTACAGACCGTTCCCCTGTGGTGATCACTGTAAACCGACGAAGACATTACTAGAAAAGTTTCTCATAATGTAGTGTTGAACTTTTCAAAGCAAAATGTATCACAAGTGAAACCGCACAATGGCAGCGGTGGAAGTTTTGTAGTAAAGAAGTGAATAAGGGTGGAAAACCTTTTTTTTTTTAAAAACACATTTCCATTTTTTTGAGCTCAGACAATCACTTGAGAATTGATTTTATATCCCATTTTATAGCAGCAATCGTGGGAGTCACGTGACAATCACGTAGGAGACACAGCGGTTGCATTCTGCTTGCAATGGCTGCTGGGAGATTCATTTTCGCTTCAATTCTGTACCCGCCATTGTTACAATGACCAGATAACCACGGAAAAGATGGAAAACAAATTAGCCAATCAAAATGAGGCACAGCCGTGGCACAAAACCACTTGGTAGGGATTTCCTGCTCAATCTCCTTTTTATTACAGCGACAAAGTAATATTAGCCTGTATTTCAATAATGTCGGTTTGGGTTCAGCAGGTCAGAAGTGCGTCTCGTGGGCTAAGATTTTAAAGTGAAAGCAACCCAAAATGAATGCATTTTGTCATTTCAACCTTTATGAAGCCAATGATTCGCACAGACTTTGCAGCAACAGAAACAGGTTAAGATTTGGAATATGACCCCACTCCCCCTCCCCTACCCCTTCAGAGAAAACAGTGAGGTTACCCTCTGCTTTAATTTCATTAGCTTGGCAGAGGAAAAGGGGAAATCAAGGGGAGAGGGCAACATCAACAGTGTAATTTAAACCGGTTGCCATCTGGTTTTGAAATTGCTTCATGCACAAAGGACCTTTTTCTTGTAGGGTTATTTTGTTCAGTGTCTCTTTTATTTATGCCCAAGCCACAGGTATGTGAAAGGGACATGTTTGAAATCTTCAGCCAGAGGTGCCCCTTGCCACCTGAACTCATTGTGACCTCCTCATTAAAGCACATGGGCCAACCAAAACACAAACAAGCTGGTTCTCACAGCAAAGAAGGGGACAAATCTCCCCTTTGACAAGATTTCAATTGAATTTTTGGCAAATTAGCAGGAAACGTGTCAAACTTTCTTTTTCTGGTAAGCCAACCATTACAGGATCCAGACAGGGAAGAGAGTAAAATGCATTCAAAACCGTTTCTTATAAAAATGACGTTGACAATCTGCAGAGTTGACTTTACCAGGCATTAAAACAAGTATAGTACTAGATATTGCATTGACTAGAATGGCGATCGTTTATAAATCAAACAGGTATGGCAGACAGCGACTTAATTATGGATATGACATCTACCAACTGGCTCAATAGAAATAGTTCTGTCTATGCACCCAAATTCTTCTGTAGTTTATCCTTCTGTAAGCAGGCTTTATTGACAAACCAGTTTGTTAACATCACCCAAATGTAATTTTACCAGTAAAGCAACAAACATAATAATAATAATAATAATAATAATAATAATAATAATACAGAAACTGCATAACTCCTTCTAAGTTAAATGCGGGTTTTACCCAGAGGTCCAGTCACTGATGTAGGGCCTTGAAGTTCAGGATATAGTTTAGAGTGGTATCGGAAACTACAGGCAGAATTTTTTTTTTCAGAAAATAAAACGTTATTTACCAATTGAAAGTGGCAAACAAACGTTCAGGCCCTGAGAGTTTATAGCATCTATTAAAACAAATTGGGTCCCTTAAAACGTTAAAAATAAATAAATAAATAAAGCCTGTAAACAATTATGTTTTGCTTGTATGAGGTGTGAAATGGCGTTACGTGTTGGTACGCACAGTGATTTTAAGATTTATTTTTTATTTTATTTATTTATTTTTTTAACAGCAGACGGGCATGAAGGCCCTTGGGAACTCGACACATATTTAGTTTCGCAGAATCTACCTCGCTGTGGCACTCCTGTGGAGTTCACTGAAACATATACCTAAACGTTTTAAAAATAAAACACAATTGGACTAAAAATAAACACATCTCTTCACAATCGAATGCGCCAGGGTCGACGCGTTACTTCTTCTGTGTCTTTCGGAACATTATTATCTGCATTGCAAAGAACCCAGCAGAATTTACTTTCAGATAAAATCCTTTCATTCATTGAAATGTATTAAAAACAAAACAAATGATTAACCTGCTTTTTTTAAACGATTTTTTTGGTTAAATACTCTATTCTAGAGAACATAAAATGGCTAAAAAAAACGAGTGGCGAGAAAAAATTTAATACATTTACTGACGTCAAAATATCTAAGAACGTCTCTGTGCATTTAATTGCCTGTTTAATTTGATAATATAACAATGTAAAAGTATTTTATTTTTGTGGCCCTTTATTAGTTTCGCTGAATCAGCGGTGCATTCCATTACTTTGTTTTAAAAAGGCACGCTTACAATATTTTGGGAACAAAATTATATATCCAAAAACTAGCGATTTCTTCTCCTATAACTTTAAACCATTAAAAAAAACAATTCCGGTCACAAAAAAAAAACTAAAATTTTTTTTTTTTTTTTTTTTTTAAAGTTGCAAATCTTGATTTCTGGGCTGGGAAGTAAATAAGAAAAATTAAAAAAAAAAAAAAAAACAGTTCTATTTGTACGTTACACTATTAAGTGCTATAATGTTACAGTAAAATAAATTAATTTTTAGTATGCCCTATTTTTAAAGGTAGGAAATATTATTGCATATGTCTGGCGTTTTTTTAAACGTTTTGTCTCATTTGTTGGAAAATCTAATGCAAAACACATTTGCCGTGTATTTGGAAAAACAGAAACCCAAACATGTAACATCCCGTTTGATAGAAGCGTGCTATTGTGCAAATATGAAATTCGTTTCAGATGTTTTTAAAGGGCGGCCCGTTTTTCCATCAAAAACAAAACCTGCGAAGACTAATTCCTAGTATATCTATCTATCTATCTATCTATCTATCTATCTATCTATCTATCTATCTATCTATCTATATATATATATATATATATATATATATATATATATGTCTGAAGATGTCTACCAGTGCCATTACGTTGGGTTTATTATGGTTTCGTTTCATAATCGCAACTTGATTACATTATTTGGCAAGCATTTCATATTGCAAGCTATTTTGCAAACGGAAAATAAGAAATGAAAAGGCGTTCTGGGGGCGACGGGGGGGCGCGACTACCCCCTTAGCTTTAATACAACTTTGACTAACTTTCCCTCTAAGCCCACGGAAAGACCGATTTCTTTCAGTCTCAGAACTGTCAAATGTGTCCAATCGCATTGCAATAATCGACTACGGTACTTTCATATGATGTGCTGTCCGTTTCCCTGATTTCTATCACATATATATATATATATATACGGTAATTTATAAAAGGAAAAAGAAAGAAAAAATCCTATGACACATACGGCAGTACGGTACTTAGTAGCAGCTTTATGAGAAGAAACCAAGTTGCCTTTTTTGTGAGCTAGTAATAACTACTGCTTTTCAAGGACACTGCAGATCACTGGAAGACGGCAAATGCAGGCTCTGAAACCACCCAAATCAGTCGTGCTGGCCGGGCAGGACACAAGGAAGAATATCAAATGCAAGCATGGTTTACCTTTTTGTTGTTTCTGGTGTTATAGCCGTTGTAGGGACTGAATCCTGTCCTTGGCGGCACAGAGAGCAGCATTTTCACAGCAGAATGTCAGGAGCCAGGGCTGCAAGCTGACGTCAGCTGTGGAAGTTCAGGCAGGAATCTGGGGGAGCGCTCGAGCGCTGGAGTCTCGCTGCCGCCGCACCACCGGCAGAGCAGCGAACACGCCGCCGGGTCCTAGCGCCTCTGCGAGACAATGGAGAGTAGGGCTGAGCGACTGAAAACGTAACCCACGCACAGGAACTCGTTGACTTCTGTCTAATAAAGTCTGACCTCGGAAATGTCACCCCCATTTCCACTATTAAAACATAGTGTCATTATTTAAATAAGGGATACATATGTCAATTATACATAGCCCTAGGTCACATTTATTAAAAAAAAAAGTGCTTGGAAGTCTTCATCAATCATTCAAAATATAATAATAATAATAATAATAATAATAATAATAATAATAATAATAATAATAATAATAATAATAATAATAATACTGAAGTGTGGCCAAATCCATTTTTGATTGCACGCTGTGTACGCGTATATACTTCATTGTTATTATAGAGATCATGCCAAACATAATAATTACATTCTAAAATCTTGGAATATGGAATTTATGATAGAACGTGCATGCTTGCGTATATCATTCGGGTTATATCTTGGAAATAATAACACGTTATTATAAGCATGTTTTTAATACTGAGATGGTTTTTTTTTTACAAATTAATATTGTGAACTTTAATATCTGTTTTATCAATTCACGTGTGTGTGTGTGTGTGTGTGTGTGTGTGTGTGTGTGTGTGTGTGTGTGTGTGTGTGTGTGTGTGTGTGTGTATCTTTTAATAAAACCATGAAACCCCCAAACGAATGAACATTAAGGCAATTTTCCCGTTTGGAACTTAAAAATTAGAATCAACTGAAACTAGAATCAAATAACTAAATATTTCAGAAGTTTATTCCTGCAACGAAGTTATTTCCCGCTAGTTTCGTACCGTTACAATTGTTTCCTTTTTTTTCTAAAACCTTAAAGTACTTAAAAAAGAAGGCAAACACATGTTCATCCACAACGCTTCAGGATGTGTGCCATGGTCAAAAACAACATGGGTGTATTTGTATTGCCTGCAGGGTAAAGACGGCAGACATGACTGCAAACATTTGTCAATTGTATTATTTATTTTGAGTTGCAGCTTCAGCTGTGTTAATAAAACGATCCGGTTTTTTGTTATGCATTTAGGTGTGTATTGTTAGATATTTACAGTACACGTCTAAATGCGTACATATATTGCATTTGTGCGTAATCTGACAGTTGAAAACCCGGTTGGATGACAGTCAGCACTCATTACAGAATACATACAGCGACGCTGCTTGAGAAATGTAAAGAATGTAGGTGACGAGAGTTACAGAGCAGGTGTAATACATACATAGTTACAAAGTGACACGCCTTGTTAACAGCATGCTTCTGACGACGAAATAACCCGTTGGCAACACGCAGGGTGTGGAGCCCTGGAGATTCAACGTTTTTAATTTGGTTGACACACTATGTCTATAATTACGTGTAATAACGAAATCTTACCAAAAATGTCCTAATCCTTTTATTTGCATAAACTGCTTACTTATTATTATTTTTTAGCAGATGCCTTTATCCAAGGCGACTTACAGAGACTAGGGTGTGTGAACTTTGCATCAGCTGCAGAGTCACTTACAATTACGTCTCACCCGAAAG
Source organism: Acipenser oxyrinchus oxyrinchus (assembly GCA_030684275.1). Taxonomy (NCBI): domain Eukaryota; kingdom Metazoa; phylum Chordata; class Actinopteri; order Acipenseriformes; family Acipenseridae; genus Acipenser; species Acipenser oxyrinchus. The sequence continues at coordinate 2,628,176 of CM060300.1, forward strand.
ACGGAGCACAAGGAGGTGAAGTGACTTGCTCAGGGTCACGCAATGAGTCACTGGTTGAGGTGGGATTTGAACCGGGGACCTCCTGGTTACAAGCCCGTTTCTTTAACCACTGGACCACACAGCCCCCTTACTCAGGTTAGTTCTCCGTATCGAGTATCAAATTATCTTTTTTTCTGTGTTTATGTAATTTGATACATTACACTTAGACGTATCGTTTGCAAAATTAGAGTAAGTTATCATAACAATGTAGTTAAAGAGGAGATTTAAATAACAGGTAGATGCCAGTTAAAAATGCTCCACAAAATGACAAAGCAGCCTGTCCTCAAACGAGGACAATGGCACTAAGGATTAATGCTAATCCCTTTTAATGAGGTAAAGGCATTGTTGTGTTTGGATCATTGTGCAAAGCTTACTAACTATTCCAGCAACAAAAGCAAAAAAAATCCTTTTTCTGAAGTGAGGTGGGGAATCAGCATTTCGAAATGATCACCTTTTTATCTGGAGAAACAGCCGAGAATCATTCATGCATACTAGAATACTGAAAAGGTCAAATATTAGATGACATGGCACACTATTACATCGTTAAAGGTTGCATTTACACATTTTTATTACAGTGTAATAAAGCACAGTAAAAGCTTAGTAAAGTGTAGGTTAGCACTGTACAACACACAGAGGTATGGTAAAGCATATGGGAATACATGGTATACCATGTTAAAATATGATATAAGCACTGGGACAGCATAGACAAACTTAAATGTCCTGTGCCAAACTTTTATCAGGGAACTAATTATAAGGATTTCATAACCCGTAACATGAAACTGAATGCAGTCATGTGCCGTTCTTGCTGAAAACAAGCAAACACGGCAGCATGACCCGAGAGGATCTGTGTAAAACAGGATGTGAATCGGTCACAAAACGATTCCGACACTCAATAGCGTTTTAAATGTGTTCTCTGAGGGGGGTTCTCTGGTTGTTTCAAAGCGGGAGCAAACGACAGCCAAACGTGTCGCTGCTGAGATTTCAAAGCCCGACAACGGGGCCAATAATTTACATCCAGTTCATGTCAATGCAAAGTGTTCTCTTTCTTGTTCTGTGCTGAGCCGTGTCATGCTGGCCATGTGTGGGGTTTGATATAATTGGTACCATATTACAGTTATAAATACGCCTGATGGCACTCAATTTCCCTTGTAGACAATGAGAGAAATGCCGTTCTGTACAGTAGAATGGGTGTTATTTATTTCAGACCTCATTATACATTGTGATCCATCATTTTTAATATAATAATCCATCGCATATCCGACTGCGGTGGGACCAGAGTAAGGGCGGATATGTAAAAAGTCGGATAAACGAATCCTGTTTTAAATACCATTACACAGCTGTAACAATTACTATATTCACACAATTATTGTTTTGAGATTCAGCTTTTATCAGGGAGCACCCCTAATTCTCGTGTTTAGAAACATATAATGCTTGTGACAGGGTAGCTGTCTGCCGTGTGGGTGCGTGCATTCGCTGCTGAGTGACAGGTTGGAGAGCGAGACGAGGTTGAAGTTGATACGCCCCCCGCAGGCGAACAGGATTTATTTACATATCAACACACTGAACAGCTCACGTGACACTACCAGCAATGGCAGCGCACGGAGCACATAGAACACAGTGAAGGAAAACCTTTGTAGAATCGACAATCTTTGGACTAAACTTCTCTGTTCAGTAATATACTAACATTGCTGAAGAGGTTGATCATGGCGGATAAATGGTTAGGCGGATACGCGATGGATTGCTAGTCATTTCTAAAATCTAGTAGTTACTGTTAGATACATGTCAAGCAGTGTTTGGAAATTCAGTACAATTTCTCTAAGGTGAAAGCTGATAACATCAGTGTATTTTCCCCCGATCTTAGCAAACTGGGCTAACGCAGAACCTTACAATTACAGTGCTTCCTCAATGCTTAACCATTCCATAATTCACCAGTTTGTTTAATTCACATGTAGGCAGATAATTGTAAGATATTTTCCTGTGCAAGGGGGCTTCTCTAATTCACTGATCACTGTTTTAAATATTTCACTTTATTTTAATTGTATTTTGTTTATGTGTAAGTCAGATAGCGAAATAGAGTGTAATAAGAGAAGCGGACAGATCATGCACATGTGAGGATGATGAAGAGAAAAAACTCGGGTCTCCTTAGCTTATAGGTCTAAGAAGCTTAACGCTGCTATCCTCTCTAATCATGTAATGTTATTAAAGCATTCTTTGTCTGCTTTTTTTCTGCTCCCTCCCTCCCACCCACTCCCCTTTCTGGCACATGAGAGGCTGATCCAGTGAGGAGAGGAGCGGGTCGCGCTGCAGTCAAGGACAGAGGGTCCTGCGATGAGGGTGGGGACTAAACTTAACCCTTAACTCAGTTGGGATGAAAACCAGCAGACACAGGGGGTCCCCAGGACTAGGGCTGGGAACCACCGCTCTATAAGGTGTGGGGCAGCCAGGATGGCACTGCCAAGGCAGAGGGGTGTCAAACTCAGTTCCTGGAGGGCTGCAGTATCTTCTGTCGTTCCACCCAAGCTCTCAATTACTTAATTTGTATCGTCTTGTATTGTCAGTTGACCTTATCCATGTCACTGAGTTTGACATGTATGTCTCTCTTGCATCTGAACATAAAGTGTGTCTGGAAAACTGTTATCAATTGCAATCAAACTGTATGACATTCTTTATCACTATTTATTTATTCAAATCTGTCAATCTGTCCATCTGTCTATCTGTCACACTTACATTTTTCCATATTTAAAAAAAGTTTCCCACAGTATGTTTGCATGGTATTTTATGTTGTAGTTTTACAATGCTTTTCCCAAGGTTAGGCGTTCACTTTGCATTTACCTTAGTTTACCCTGGTTTGCCATGTTTATTAATGTACTTTACCGTGCCTCGCTATTCTTTACTATGCTTACTGTTGCTCTACCATGCTTTCACTGTGCTTTATTACACTTTGCTATGCTTTGACTATGGCAAACTTTTATAAGGGTTGTGATGTTTGTTTTTTTTGTATTCCGTATGGGCAGCAGTGTGGAGTAGTGGTTAGGGCTCTGGGCTCTGGACTCTTGACCGGAGGGTCATGGGTTCAATCCCAGGTGGGGGGCACTGCTGATGTACCCTCGAGCAAGGTATGTAAAAATAATGTGTAAAAAATAATTTAATTGTATGTAAAAATAATGTGATATCTTGTAACAATTGTAAGTCACCCTGGATAAGGGCGTCTGCTAAGAAATAAACTATAATAATACAACCTTAGTAGTGACAGATAGCTTTTAATTTGAACCGCTGTGGCTTGGGGGTATATAATTGACATACTGATACCTTAAATGAGCAAAGACTATATCAAGTCCAATTACTTTCTGTGGGGTTGGTTTAACATCAGAATTCTTACTGTCATTGCTGTCCAAGCAATATGCCACAAGAGAAAGCCATACCAGTCCCAGATGTGAAGTTCTGCTATTGTCGCTGTCTGTGTTTCAGGCAGAGGGCTGCAGGAATCCTGCCAACACCACAGTTGGGAGTCAAGTGCCCTTATTGTTATCTCTGAAAGCATAGTTATTTCCCCTTACTGGCAGTATTTGCTGGGCAGCGTCTAACATTGCTGAATGTGCTAAGTAGCTTGATTGTGGAGAGCAGAGGGAGAGGGTGTTAAGAGAGGGATATGATCTGATTGTAAACCAGAGGGGTTGCAAGATTCTTTTTGATGGTTTTGTTGGGGTAGCACTTGTCAGACCAGATTGTCATGATAATACGTGTTTTGACTACCTCCCCAGCCTCCACTCTTTCTTTACAAAGCTGTAGAATGAGTAAGCGATTAGATTAAGTGCTAATCCGAGGAAAGTTGGGTATAAACAGAATTCACAAGACTTTCACAATATAGGAGTTGGCTTTTGAAAGGATGTGTTTTAAATACCAGAGTCAAGAGGCCTAAATATCTGCTCCATGCAATTCTAGATCACGGTTAGCATATGCTGGTTGGTGTTGAAGTTTTCTGTTTCAAGTTTATTTAAACCAGACTGTTACTTATTAATGACAATGTATGTCTTTTCATTTACTTAAATGAAAAGTGTTGGTGAAGACTGATGCAAAATTAAGGTGGTTATCATGTTCACCATGTCGGACAGACATTATGAGTTATTATTATTTATTTCTTAGCAGATGCCCTTATCCAGGGCGACTTTCAATTGTTACAAGATATCACATTATTTTTACATACAATTACCCATTTATACAGTTGGGTTTTTACTGGCACAATCTAGGTAAAGTACCTTGCTCAAACGTACAGCAGCAGTGCCCCCCACCCTGGGATTGAACCCACGACCCTCCGGTCAAGAGTCCAGAGCCCTAACCACTACTCCACACTGCTGCCCTATGAGTGTATGAAGGACTGTATTTTTGAATGAGGACCCTAAGGAAGTAATGGTTTAGTTCATTGTCCTGAGACTTTTTACTTCTAGTTTTATATGGTTAAAAAAGCATATTCTCCTCTCTTCTAATTTCTTTGCACTGGAAGCCTATGTTTTAATGCAGTGCTATGCCATTGCATTATGGTTACTATTACAAGTACTGACTGTGAGTGATGTGTTTGTAAAATTGTTTTAGAAATTGTTAGTAGTTTGAGTTTCTTCTAGTGTCTGTGTTGCTCTCTCTTGCTTTCCAACAATGGAGCAATAGTCCTCCTCCCCTCTCTGCTCTCCACCCTCGCCACGCCTGTCTGATCACAGGCTGGGAATGTTTTGCTGGCAGCTGGGGAGGGGCACGGATGGCTGTATAATACCTCCTTCTGCAGAGAGCAAGAGGGAGAGACTGTGCAGTACTGGGTTTTGTATGACAGCTTTGTGGTATTACTGCAAAATGCTCGATGTAGTTCAGCAGGAAATAATCTGACATGTGTTGTGTATCTGTATGAGGTTCTTCAAAATGTACTCTCTTTTCAGTCAGGACAAATCATGATTTGTGAATGTAATTGCACCCGTTTCATATTACATTTTTACTCCAAATTATATTTATTTTGCATGTCTTTTGAACTGGGATTTACTTTGAATAAAATACTATAATACTGTCCAAGCTCAGTATAGTTTCCTATACTATAGAGTAGGGTTGGCAGTGCCCTGGGTTTGCTGGCTCTGACGTCGCTTCTGTGCAGCTCCGTACTGCTGCTCCAGCTCCTGGCTGCTTTTACCTGGCTCGGCTTCTGAGCCACAAAAAATAGTGCAAACTAGGATGCTATCATTATAAAGTTTTTAATTGATGTTGTTTGGCTATAAATATTTTTAAGTGTTTTTTTTGAGTAAAAGAGATACGAATTTAGAAATCTGTTTTTAAAGCTTCGCTGTTTTATTTTCTTTGTGCAGCTTTTTTAGGTACCTGTTTGACAAAATCAACGTATTTACAAAATAAAAAACACTGGTTTAACCGTTCAAACATAACACAGTAGAAAATAGTATAATAAATAAAGAGAAACAAAAATATTTTTCCTGTTAAAAGTTAGGTGTAAGCAAAATATGAAAAACTAGAGAAAGGAACATATTTATATGAGATAATCAATTGGAAATACTGACACTACATATTAAAGATAAACATTTTTTTCCATTTAGTTTGACCTGTTATTTTTGTACACTCATGTTCAATGATGGTGCCTCTAGCAGTTACTCCCTTTGTCTGACACTGCGTGACTTTTTCCAGTTTCCCCTTCCTCAGTCCTTACTCAAGGATAGGTTATGGTTCATCAGAATGATTTTTGCAACATTTGCAGAATTCAGTCTTGTTCTCTGATCCATGATTAGGTCCCCTGCTTTGGAGAACAGTTTTTCACTTTGCATTGATGTTGCACACAAAAGAAACGATGTGACAGCTGTGCCAACAAAGGCAACGAATCTTTGCAATTTTTCCAATAAGCCAAAGGGCAGGAGTCCAAAGGCTCCCTCTTCTTTGCTGCCTACACCTTCAGCTCATTGTGCAAAGCAGAGCCTTCCATGTTATCATCGTCTTCAGGGCTGCTGTCAGAGAGCTCATAGATGCTTTCAAATGCACGTGCTCTCTTGGATGGAACGGGATCACTTTCAGCAGGTCCACACAGAACAGACAAGCCTTTGGTCACAGCTTTGAGGTTTTATACCACGGATTGAGGAAGATTGATATCTGACAATCAAGGCAATTCTCTAAGCATGATCACCTTCTTGAGATTTGACTCCAAAGATAGTCTTTCCTCTTCAAGCCAGATTCAGATTTAGTTCCAAACTTTCCTAGTGTCTGTGAATTCCAACCACTGTCGGGACAAGGAGAGATACATTTGGATACTTTGCTCCAGAGAGAGTTGTTGGAGGCTTCCTGGAATGACTTGAGCATCTCACACACCTCTTCTGGGAGCATCTTATGTTCAGCAGTAATGTTTAGTGATGGTCTCTTTGGTTTCACAGCTGCAATCTCTAATTGTTCTGCTTGCTGGGCCACTTTTTCAATCATTGGCACGCTTGAGTTCCATTTGCAGTCCCTTGAAATTTTCTGCGGTTCAGATCCAGTTTCAGTCAGATACACCTTAGCATAAGCCAAGCACTCGGTGACTAAACAAAAAAGAGATAATAAACTTCAAAAAAATCTTAATTTCATCTAAAGATGAAAATGACAAATGAAAATGAGTTTCTCACAATTAATATTTGTGGATCATGTTCTGTTAACAACTAGTTAATAATAGGGCTGAAAGTTTTTTTTCCGGTAATTTTTTAAAAATACTTATATACCAAAAGTACTGATTAGTGACAAAAATAACTTCAGCATTGGTAAATATATTGTTTTGCAGAACATTAAGCCAGTATCCAAACTGGCGTGTTTTACATCTTCAATAAAGTAATGATGTTCTAAGTTCTAATGTAAAATTAAACTACTTACACAATTCAGCAAATATAGTAAATTGTGAGCATATTCGTTTTTAAACTAAGTCATATGTAACTTGATTCCTCTTTATATTGCCAAACACAATTCTGTATTTTTCAGTTGGTTTACTTTTACTAATGTACATTGTTTAGAATCAGGTTTCATACCTTTTAAAGACTTTTAAAATGTAATAAAACTTGAGTTATTAAATAAATAAGCTTTGGAGACTTGTTCACAATTAATACACTAATGTAACAATACTGTAATAATAATGCTACAATACTGCAGATTGAGTATTTCAATATTAATTAATATTATAATATAATAATTCATGTTTTTTTTTTCTATATAACAATATATGTTTCTCCAAACTGGACATATTCACTACATTAAAAAAAAAGATCTTTATACAGTACTGTGCAAAAGTTTTAGGCAGGTGTGAAAAAATGCTGTAAAGTAAGAATGCTTTCAAAAATAGACATGTTAATAGATTATATTTATCAATTAACTAAATGCAAAGTGAGTGAACAGAAGAAAAATCTAAATCAAATCCATATTTGGTGTGACCACCCTTTGCCTTCAAAACAGCATCAAGCATCAATTCTTCTAGGTACACTTGCACACAGTTTTTGAAGGAACTCGGCAGGTAGGTTGGCCCAAACATCTTGGAGAACTAACCACAGTTCTTCTGTGGATTTAGGCAGCCTCAGTTGCTTCTCTCTCTTCATGTAATCCCAGACAGACTCGATGATGTTGAGATCAGGGCTCTGTGGGGACATACCATCACTTCCAGGACTCCTTGTTCTTCTTTACGCTGAAGATAGTTCTTAATGACTTTCGCTGTATGTTTGGGGTCGTTGTCATGCTGCAGAATAAATTTGGGGCCAATCAGAGGCCTCCCTGATGGTATTGCATGATGGATAAGTATCTGCCTGTACTTCTCAGCATTGAGGAGACCATTAATTCTGACCAAATCCCCAACTCCATTTGCAGAAATGCAGCCCCAAACTTGCAAGGAACCTCCACCATGCTTCACTGTTGCCTGCAGACACTCATTCGTGTACGCTCTCCAGCCCTTCGGCGAACAAACTGCCTTCTGCTACAGCCAAATATTTCAATTTTTGACTCATCAGTCCAGAGCACCTGCTGCCATTTTTCTGCACCCCAGTTCCTGTGTTTTTGTGCATAGTTGAGTCGCTTGGCCTTGTTTCCACGTCGGAGGTATGGCTTTTTGGCCGCAAGTCTTCCATGAAGGCCACTTCTGACCAGACTTCTCCGGACAGTAGATGGGTGTACCAGGGTCCCACTGTTTTCTGCCAGTTCTGAGCTGATGGCACTGCTGGACATCTTCCGATTGCGAAGGGAAGTAAGCATGATGTGTCTTTCATCTGCTGCAGTAAGTTTCCTTGGCCGACCACTGCGTCTCACGGTCCTCAACGTTGCCCGTTTCTTTGTGCTTCTTCAAAAGAGCTTGGACAGCACATCTGGAAACCCCTGTCTGCCTTGAAATTTCTGCCTGGGAGAGACCTTGCTGATGTAGTATAACTACCTTGTGTCTTGTTGCTGTGCTCAGTCTTGCCATGGTGTATGACTTTTGACAGTAAACTGTCTTCAGCAACCTCACCTTGTTAGCTGAGTTTGGCTGTTCCTCACCCAGTTTTATTCCTCCTACACAGCTGTTTCTGTTTCAGTTAATGATTGTGTTTCAACCTACATATTGAATTGATGATCATTAGCACCTGTTTGGTATAATTGTTTAATCATACACCCGACTATATGCCTACAAAATCCCTGACTTTGTGCAAGTGTACCTAGAAAAATTGATGCTGTTTTGAAGGCAAAGGGTTGTCACACCAAATATGGATTTGATTTAGATTTTTCTTCTGTTCACTCACTTTGCATTTAGTTAATTGATAAATATAATCTATTAACATGTCTATTTTTGAAAGCATTCTTACTTTACAGCATTTTTTCACACCTGCCTAAAACTTTTGCACAGTACTGTATATAAAGTGAGATGATTTACAATTTCTTACCTAAATGAAGGTGTTTCTATGGCACAGAATGGTTGCGGATGAAGAGCAATCCACTCCAGTATAGCTTTGTCAACATCTCGTTTTTCTGTTGACATTTTCAAACTCCCAGATGGCATTCCAAAGAAATCTTTTAGGCTGAGGTTGCTGTTTTTTCTTATTTGTTTTTTGTGAACATTTGAGTGATGTCTTTCCAGGTGCCTTTTCTGATTGAAAGACTTCTCACTCAGTTTCTCATGGCACAGCTTGTGCTGTGTTTTGCCCGGCTGTAAATGCTGAAAACAACTGGCAACATCTTTACAACATTCCTCAGTTTGCTCTCCCTGTGCCTCAGCCATGTTGATATGGAGAATACTGAAGTGGTACCGATGCAAAATGTTAAACTGGAGCATCTGTGGGTGGGGCTAATGGGATTGTCGCTGAAAAGTTCAAAGACAGGTTTCTCATCTTAAGTAAACAAGTAGTGAAGTTGTGTGTGGAGTTAGGTTTTTGGTTTGGCTAGAAAGAGGCCTTATCTTAATTTCTGTGGCAATTCAAGTGCATGGGTCTCCATGACTCCAGCATGCGACCTTAACTCGCTGGCAACCAACCTTTGGTCAATCAAAAGTCAGGACATCATTTCTGAAAAAAGATTGCTGTAAAATGAGGTGAATTTAAGCAGAGCAAGGTTTTGGTTAAAATGACATAATTTGAAAATACTTAGAAGTGTGTCGAGTGTAGAGTGAACATAGACTTCTTTTGTATGTGTTTTACAAGAGATGTGCACTGAGATGATAGAAGCAGTTCTGGAACTAAGAACGGGAAGGTGTCGTAGGATTAAAATAAATTATTATTATTTGTTTATTTAGCAGATGCCTTTATCCAAGGCGACTTACAGAGACTAGGGTGTGTGAACTATGCATCAGCTGCAGAGTCACTTACAATTACGTCTCACCCGAAAGACGGAGCACAAGGAGGTTAAGTGACTTGCTCATGGTCACACAATGAGTCAGTGGCTGAGGGGGGATTTGAACCGGGGACCTCCTGGTTACACGCCCGTTTCTTTAACCACTGGACCACACAGCCTCCTACATACACAGCCTCCTACATAAATAAAAATAAATAAAAATAAATAAAAAGAATGTGTCATTTACTAATAGCTGGTGGGGGAACTGCTTTCATAACAATACCTATGAAGTTACATATTCTGTTAATTCTAGTAGACTGGACTTAATATAGCAGAGTGTTTAATGTAAGGTGGAAAGAGAGGAGCAGCTCCAGGACCTCGACTCCAGCTCCAGGCTCTGGCGCACTCTGGTGAGCCTGAATCCAGCTCCAGCACTCCAGCTCCAGCTCTGCTCCGGCTCCGGGTCTTGAAGCTGGCTCCGGGCCAACCCTCCTATATAGCATGTAATGCAGTATATTAATGGTGTTTTTGGAATGGTAATTTTCAGAAAGAAAGAAAAACACTATACCGGTCCATTCTCAATATTTCATTTATAAAAAATAATTTAGAAAATACATAATTTAATTAATTGCTTTCTATTTTAGTGCATTTTTTAAACTAACTCTGGTAAATTCAAGTAGAACTTTCATGTAAACAAAGAGAAAGAGGCCTAGAATCTGAGGCCTCAGGCTCAGGTAACACCTCGGGGGGTCGGGGGGTCAGGGGTCAGGGGTGGGGTTATACACACTCCGGCTGGGTTGGGGAGAGGGTTCTGGCTGGCCAGCTCCATTCTGTTCTCACTAAGGCCTGAGAGTTAATCAATGTGGATTTACAAGCATGATTGTGTGGCCAGTGGAAGGCCTATGTTGCTTAGCAACAGTGGTGTTGATGTCCAAACAGAGATTCTGTAAAGTGACTCATGCCTATCCTGACGTAGGAGTCCCAGCATGATTTAATAGAACAGTCCCACTCTTGTTCCTCAGTCCCAGACACAGGGAGACCTTGGTTTATATGAGTAGGCATGCTGGGCTGTTTTTATCTTTGACCAACCAAAAAAATTAGCATTATCAGCAAGTATCTATGGAGTTGAAACTCACACAGCACTCGGCAGATACCAAAACACAACATGACAACTATGCTGCTTGATCAGAATGGGGAGACATCCTGCACTCTGATTGGATATGAGGGTAGATACATAAATGGTTGCATAATAGTACTAAAACAAACGTAGAAAAACATTTTGACTTGAATGGGAACAATTTTCTGTGAGTTACGAATCAGGTATATAATTTAAAGTATTAGCTTCAGATGTTCTCTTATTTGTTTGATCCACATTTCCGCTTGTCTTTTTATGTTTGCAATCAGTGAGATTGGTTCTGATGTTCCAATATTAAAATTTGTCTATATTCGCTTTGAACAAGCTTTGTGCTTGTCTGGAGAATTCTAACTGACAGGCACTGACTGCTTAGAAAAAAAAATGACGTTGCTCCGTCTTGATTCATTTCACGACGGTTGACTATTAAATGATACGCAGTAAGGTCATTCACATTTGTCACACACACACACAACTGTACCTAACCTGCTTTGAATGTATTTTTCTCCGATATAGTCCTTATTTTCTCCTTCCACAGCTAAAACCGTTGAAGCAAATTATTCATAACTTATCCTTTTCTGGGAGGAACTGACAGGTTAATCACTATAAGCACCTTTTAGTAAAACATAACTGTCCCTCCCAGTCATTTTGCTTGCAGCAAAAATATGCATCCATTTGGTATTTTCCTAGAATCCCACAAGGATTCTTTATTGTCAAACTGTTATCCTGTGTCTCCACATGCAATACAGACTCACCATGGGCTTGCTATTTTCATCCTGTCTGGGCCATTCATCAACAGGGGGATTGCTCAAGAAGTAATTTCACAAAACAGCATTCTACCTGTATAAATAATAATATCTTTATATAGCGCCTTTCATAGTGGACCACCATCACAAAGCGCATTACAGAGGTAGGCTGTGAACTGTGCATTATATGCAGAGTCACTTACAGTAGGACATTGATTTAACATCTCATCCGCAGGACGGAGCACAAGGAGGTTAAGTGACTTGCTCAGGGTCGCATAGTGAGTCATTCAGCATCAGAGGTGGGATTTGAACCGGTGACCTTCTGGTTACAAGCCCTGGACTTCAACCACTGGACCGCACTGCCTCCTTAGAATGAAGTTCAGAAGGCAGAATGGCTTTTTTTACACTGAAGAAGGCAGACTTGAGATGCGTATTTATGTGAAGTAAAGTCAAAGTCAAGTATTCCACTGTTCTAAGTTCAGGCCACAAAACGAAAATTAGTAAATCCCTCATCAAGGCACTTATTGTTATATAGTCTCTGCCTGCATATATAAAGGATACTCTAGCACACATCCAGTATAGTGTACGTACCATAAACAAATAGTGGCACTTAAACAGTAAGTAGCAGGGTTCAAAAAATATATAGTGTTCTACATCCCCACGTGTTGCTACAACTGTTTAAATAACGTACCTGTCATTTTTCTTTTCATTGTTAACATCCTGACAACTTTTTACACTTATATGTTTCAAAGCTCTTTTCAAAACTTCCGCTCTCGTGCACTGGGGTTTGAGATCTCTCCTTTAAATCGTTGCAGGAAGAGCGATTCAAAAAAATGGATCGTTATTGCTGTGTTACCTGTTTGACAATGTGGGTAATAATCCTGACACTATCAGTGCACTAGAGCGGACATTTTGAAAAGAGCTTTGAAACAGACTTTAAAGTTATAAGTGCAAAAAGTTGTCAGGATGTTAACTATGAAAAGAAAAATGACAGGTGCGCTATTTAAACAGTTGTAGCAACACGTGGGGATGTGGTACGCTAGATTTTTCTGGACAAGTGTGGCAGATTATGTTGCTTGTGCTTATAAGTACTAAGAAAATGGAATTCTTTAAATGTTGCTATCACTAATAAGCGGTATAGATTTCAAAGCCTTAGTTCTTAATCATTTAAAGGGAGACAGTGACAAAAAAAAATGAACAGGAAAGTCTTAGTTATAGCAGTCCTTTAAATAGAAGGGTGTCGTGATAATGTTGCTGGGGCCATTAAGAGGTAAGAAAATGATTTTAACCCTTTCAGTCCTGAATTATTTCTGTCGAACTGAAGAATAAACTATTTGGAGTATACATGAGAACGAGGCAATTTTTTTTTTTAACGTATATTTTTACACAACCTAAGAGTTCCGTGAGGCTCCGACGTGATTTCCGATGGCATGTGTTAACATGCGGCTCCAGGACTGAAAGGGTTAAAGTCTTGCTAGTGCTGATGAGTAGTATGGATTTTCACACCTTGGTTTCAGATCAAAATCTTCTCACTGTATAGCTCAGCCAGGGAGCCCTATGTGACTGCCTGTAGTGTAATGAGAATCCTTTGCTTGACAGTGCTGGTTTTGAGTTGCAGCTGACACTCAGCAGTTCATTAATGGATCACTGATGGATTGATTGATTTGACTAACTGCACTGTGCCTGGGGGAACCTCACTCCAAGCCCTGTAATCGCAGAGATGCTCATTAAGAAAAGGGCTTTGAAGAGTCACAGGTGCAGGGAGCTCCAGGATTAGAATCAGTTTGTGGGCGTGTTTGTAATTAGTTTGACCATATGTCTGATGGGTCATGGGGGAAATAGGGGACAGGGTTTTTAATCACCATTCAGGTTATCTGAATGACTACAAGTACCACAATTGTGGTTTGGGTTACATAACCTTTCAACCTGGGGTCCTGTTCACAAAACGGTTTTAAGGAATGTTACAATGCATTTACCCTTATGTTTTTTAATCTGCTTCAACAGGCCTCTCTGTGCTTTACAATACTTGTCTATGCTTTACCATGGTCTCAAGGTGATTTATTACACTGCTGGGCTTTTACTATGGGCAAAACTTTTATTTTCTCTTTCTTTCTCTCTCTTTCTCGCTCTCTTTCTACTCAGTGTCTTGATGCTGTTTCTTTTCCTCTTCAATGACATCATATCCAGTCTTGCTTTTCCTGCTGCTGTCTGTCAACAGCCTCTCTGAATATGGAATTCCACCCCCACCCCGACCCCCCCGCACAGCTGGAATCCATTTGGAAAGCCTCTTATCCCTGAAACCCGAGGCTCTGAACTCAGGCTTGATGTTTGTACATACCTGGGATTCCTGCAGCACTATCAGCACTGTGAGCTCAGTAATTACCTTGCCATGAAGAAAATGAAGCACCGACAGACATACACCAGCGCTCCAGCACAGGCGCCGTGCTCCCAGAAACATTGACGTGATTAAATGACGTTTTTTTATTTCTGGTAACACTCTACATTAAGTGTCCCTTATTACATAGTAATTACTTAGAAATACATGTGTACTTGGACATCATAATGTTATTATGCATAGCTACAAAGTACTTAACATGCAAATCTTTTTGCATTTGTATCAGAAAAGGGTTAGGTTTAGGTTTAGAGTTAGGATTAGGGTTATATCATGCAAAAAAGTACAGATTAAATACATTATAAATACCGGTATGCATAATAACATTGTCATTGTGTAAGTATACTTCAGTCCTTCACATGCCATTGGCTCCCACATTTTACTCAAACTCACACACATCAAATCATAGTGCAGCAGCAGGGAGGAAACACTACGCTTCTGCAATATGACTGGATGTGACTAATGTCAATAAACTGAGATCTGGTCATGTGATCACAATCCCTGCCAGGCAGCGCAGTGCACGAGAGTCAGCAGTCGCTGAAGACAGAGAGAAAATAAAAACAGTACTGGTGTGAGTTCAGTCTCCATGCCTCAAGCCTGCCCTGGACTGGAGGGAGCACCCTTTCTCTTAGGGGGTGAGGGAGCAGTTCAGTCTCCATCCAGTTCAGTTTGGTCTGCACGCCTCAAACATTCTTGTCAATGTCTTAGTAGACGTATCCCACAGAAATATCTTCAAATAAAGAAGGTAAAACCGGAAAATCAGATGCTCTACCTATGATAATCTGGATCAGCACTGCTGAGCGCTGGTAAATCACAGTGACAGAAGTAGAGTAGAGCACCATGCGCTGAGCGTTGATTTATGAAACATTCCATCTTGTTTCAAGACAGGGTTAGGTAATGTTGGCTGGGAAGGCGGTGTTATTCCCAACACATGACATCATGCTGGAGATCAGACTGGCAATATGTGCCAAATTTAGGAGGAGGTTGTGGGGGGGGGGGGGTGACACTAATACTGACTGTCACATGGTGCCATATAGTGGCATATATAGCCTGTGATAAAGCCCCTCTAGTCAGGATAGCCAGGGTTTCGATCATCTCTTTTGTGTGGGAACACCCAGAAAGTCTCAGTCAGTATATATTTTAGCGTGGTTTGCACACTTTTATTAATTTACAATTAAACAACAAACAACAAACAAAATCCTAGCTCCCTTGGAGCACGAACTTACGCAGTGTTTCTGTAAACAAACCTAAACCTAAGGCAGGGAAAGTTGACTCCTTTTATCCTGTAAAACCAAACCCATATCTTACAAATACCTTTCCTTTGTCTTTAAGTTTCTGTTCTTCAAAACCCACACCATACGGCCTTTTCCTGGTAGCGTCTACTCCCTTACACAACCTCTCTCTCTCTGTCTCTCTCTCTCTCTCTCTCTCTCTCTCTCTCTCTCTCTCCTACACGCTCTCCAATTCATGCTGGGCCTACTGCCTTCACTGAACTACCTCTCTGCCTTGTCACAATAGACACACACACACACACACACACACACACACACACACACACACACACACGCACACACACACACACACACACACACACACACACACGCACGCACACACGTTTCTGAAATGCTGACTGCCAAGAATGAAAAAAACATTTTGTATCCGTCTTGGCAGTCACCATTGCAGAAACATGTTTGGGGATTACAAAGAACAATTGTCCCACACAACCAGTAGTGAATTGATCATATGTGGGGTACAACTGCACCTAAAGGATGGATTTTTAAAACTATTTTGTGTATTTATATTTTTGTAAGCAAGTGTCCTGGGAGAGAGGGAGGACCCTATTTGTTCTGCATCATATTTTGGGGTACTTTTGCATATCCGGGATACTTAGTAATTTAGTAAGTAAGGAGGCTGAGTAGAGTAAACACTCCACATGGAAACTGATTCAAATTCCCATGCAAGTAATTTATTTAATCTATGCAGTGCAACACACAAATGAACATCTAACACACTGTACAAAAGAGCCGGCTCCTTTGCAAGGAGCGTATATCGGGCTTATGTCCCTGTGTGTGATTACGTCACCTACCAGCCCTGCTGCTGCCTTCCCCCGTGCACGTCAAGAATTTAGAATATCATTAACATTAAGTGGAGATAGATTTGGGACAGAGAGAAGGAGACGCTTCTAAACACAGAGAGTGGTGAGGGGATGGAATGGGCTGACTAGTCATGTTGTTGAGGCAGAAACACTTGGATCCTTTAAGACCTGACTTGACAAGGTTCTGAGATGAATCAACTAATCCTAGATGGGCTGAATGGCCTCTTTCGTAAAATCTTCTTATGACATTCTGAGTGCAAGATTCACAATCTCTGCAAAATAAGTGTAGCTGCTACTTAAATGTTCTTAAAATGACTCCCATGATATCCTGGCACTAGAGACATGTCAATGTGGTGTTAGTTAGATGATATTCACAATGATATTATGCATGCATGCCTGTTTCATTTTGCATGAGCCATTCAGAAGCTATTTCTCTGCGATACTATTGGCAAGTCAACGCCACTCTCGTCAGCGTTAGCTGTTCGGTCCCTCAGCCACAGTATAGATGTACGAAATTAACATGTTCTGTTGTCTGGGAGAATTAGCCCCACAATGAGTTTGTACAGCTGGGTCATTAATCCAGGGATTATATGCAGATGTGCTGGAGTGGTGCCAGCCATCGAGCTCTGTGCTGCAACGGGGAACATGTGTTTCAATGCAGAAGGCCTGGGTCTGTGTTTGTACTGGCGAGCTGACAGAGTGTGGGCTGCTCTGTCTAAGAACACGGAATCCTCTCGCTAGCCATGAAGAAAAACATAGAGGGAATTGAGAAGAAACTAAATCCCAAACACCTCCCTTCTGTTGTGTAAATGGACCGCTGCAAATGCAATATATAAAAGCTGCATCTCTCTGTTGCTAGACTGCCCACATTTTATTTATTTAACCGTTGGTTTAGAAATACTATAAGGACTCTGATACATTCAATGACACATGTTTCAACTCGGCGTTTATCATTGAATGCATCACGTTTCTTTTCTGTTTTTATGTTCTCTAGCCAGGATGGGCTCTTGAGTTGCTATAACTGAACGGGTGGACCTAATTGATGATTATAAAATCTGAAATGGTGTAGAAGTTAACCCAAATCGCTACTTCAAATTTAGCACAGGGAGGAGGTAAGTTTAGAACAGAAGATAGGAAGCACTTTTTTAGTTATAAATATCTAGCAGTTCACATCCAGCTCCTGCGTCTCCATTTAAGTCAATGGGTTGAGATGCCAAATTAGCAAACAGGACAGACAACTAGGCCAGAAGCATCCAGATTAATGCAGTATTCAAGAGCCTACAGCTATGGCCAAAAGTTTTGCATCCCCCTATAGAATTGACTAATTTAGCTTCATAAAGTCGAATGAAACCTGCTGAATAATGTTACGTTAACATATATTGAATTACATACCGCTTTGTAGGTTTCCATATACTTAACAATAAAACTGACAAAAATTGTAAAATGTAACATGAAATAAGGAACTACTATTTCAGTAGACTTGTGATATCATTGTGTAGTTTCTTTGATTACATGATGTTAAATAAAATATCTAATATATGTATATTTTTTTAATTACCGGTATGGCTCAATCCTAAAATTCAAACAGCTGTACATATCACGTTTTGGTAAAAATGATCTGGTGGAACTGAATTATCCTATGTGCATTATTCTTGGTATGTTCGTTTTTGACAGCTACTGTGTTCACACCCCAGTCTATTTGCCCATTAATGTGAACAGCTACCCCATATCCAAATCAGAGCCCTTTCCCCATGGCAACGGCATCAACAAATACAGTAACTGACGGGGACATTTCCAGGAAGCAGGACTGATGTGGCTTTTAATCTCTCTGCACCAGCACCAGATCATAATCAGCCAGCACAGATTTATGACAGTACGTGTTGCTTTCTCTTTGAAGTGCCACAATATACACTGAAGTGTATATTATTTGCATGACGTTCATTTGAACTCATTTCCATCTGCACCGTGAAACCAAGACTTAACCTCATCAGTTCCATCTGCAGTGAACAATCCAATCTGCAACACAAAAATCACACGTGTGTATCACAAAATATATCCACAGTCTTCATGTGCTGGGTGCTCCTTAGGTCACTTCAACCGTCAGTGTGGGTTGGAGAGATCTGCCAGCCCTGTAATCCTAACTGGGGCTGAGGGAGTCCCATCTGAAATCGAGTCCATCTGCTACTGATGGAAACAAACAAGTCTGATTTCAAATCGATTTCAAGTCGATCCCAGTGGCAGACGCTGAAGTGGCTTTAGCAAGCGTGAGAGTGTGTTACAGTGTCTCAAAGTCACAGAAATCTTCAACAATGCAGAAGACGCACCTCTCCTCTGGAACAATGAACCAGGAGCTGTGTGGTTCTACTCCAGTTTGTTACTCATTCAATGCAGGAGGAAAGTCTTTAAACCAATTAGCTGCATTCTAAGTCTTTGACCCGAGTGCAAAGAAAAGGATGGGACAACAAATAATGAACAACCATCCCCTAATTCTCCATGCAGAACAAAAGATTCTGAAAACAAACATGTAAGATACAACTTTATAAGGACTTCTCTACCCGATTAAGTTTCGCCCTGGAGTGGGGGATGTTCTCCTGGTTTATCTTGGGTCCCTTGATTACTCTGGAAGCTACCCTAGTTGACTTTACTCAATTCCACTCAACAAAGCTGCAGTTTAAAACACACAATAGTGGTAGACTTAGACAAACAAACGTTACTGACTTTTTGTAAATCCTGACGAAACGTTGATTTGACGTGTTCACTTTTGAGCCTTGATGTTAATTAAAGTCACAAATATTTTGCGGATACTCTCTGTTGCACATATATTTATTTTAACCAGTACCAAATGCTAGCAAGTGGCGCAAGGCAACTTGACTTTATTGACATTTAGACCAACAAAAAGAATCTCTGATAAACCTTTTCACTTTCTCAATGTCTTCAATGCTGCCACTTGAGTCAGCTTATAGCAGTAACAATCTCATTTCCAGTATAATTATAACAGGCTTTATTTCCAGACCATTAATCCTCAAAGGCAATATTTAGTTCCCTGGAAAGTCCCCTGGACCTTGAATTATTGCATAAACAGTAACATCATCAACCTCCCTTAGAAAAGTTAACCATGGTCAATCTGCAATTTTGCAGTTTGCAAATGCTTTTCCCAGGTTTATATTTTGCATTTTGTTTATTTGTTTTTAAATATGCTTTACCAGACCCCTCTGTGCTTTACAATGCTTCCCTATGCTTTACCATACCTCTCTGTGCTTTACAATGCTTCCCTATGCTTTACCAGACCCCTCTGTGCTTTACAATGCTTCCCTATGCTTTACCAGACCTCTCTGTGCTTTACAATGCTTCCCTATGCTTTACCATACCTCTATGTGCTTTACAATGCTTCCCTATGCTTTACCAGACCCTCTGTGCTTTACAATGCTTCCCTATGCTTTACCAGACCTCTCTGTGCTTTACAATGCTTCCCTATGCTTTACCAGACCCCTCTGTGCTTTACAATGCTTCCCTATGCTTTACCATACCTCTCTGTGCTTTACAATGCTTCCCTATGCTTTACCAGACCCCTCTGTGCTTTACAATGCTTCCCTATGCTTTACCAGACCTCTCTGTGCTTTACAATGCTTCCCTATGCTTTATCATACCTCTCTGTGCTTTACAATGCTTCCCTATGCTTTACCAGACCTCTCTGTGCTTTACAATGCTTCCCTATGCTTTATCATACCTCTCTGTGCTTTACAATGCTTCTCTATGCTTTACCAGACCTCTCTGTGCTTTACAATGCTTCCCTATGCTTTACCATACCTCTCTGTGCTTTACAATGCTTCCCTATGCTTTACCATACCTCTCTGTGCTTTACAATGCTTCCCTATGCTTTACCATACCTCTCTGTGCTTTACAATGCTTCCCTATGCTTTACCATACCTCTCTGTGCTTTACAAT
The DNA here is from genome assembly GCA_030684275.1 of Acipenser oxyrinchus oxyrinchus. NCBI lineage: Eukaryota > Metazoa > Chordata > Actinopteri > Acipenseriformes > Acipenseridae > Acipenser > Acipenser oxyrinchus. Next base: position 2,648,305 of record CM060300.1, read on the forward strand.
GCTTCCCTATGCTTTATCATACCTCTCTGTGCTTTACAATGCTTCCCTATGCTTTACCATACCTCTCTGTGCTTTACAATGCTTCCCTATGCTTTACCATACCTCTCTGTGCTTTACAATGCTTCCCTATGCTTTACCATACCTCTCTGCGCTTTACAATGCTTCCCTATGCTTTATCATACCTCTCTGTGCTTTACAATGCTTCCCTATGCTTTATCATGCATTCACTATGCTTTACTACACTTACTATAATACACTTTTATTAGGACTAGAATATTATGCATCAGAAACTTTAACATAGTTAACATATTGGGAATCAGGGTTCAAATTAGAAATGATAACATTTGAAATCCTTAGAGAACTGCTCTGGAGTTCGCAATAGTTTGGTTTGACCTGAAGGCGGGGTTTGCTTTCCACAGATGAACTCTAAGGAATTTTTTTCTAAGTTGCGTAACAGTGGCAAGCATATTAGTTAAGACCTCAGCATGCCTCGCATTGCACTTGGCAGTGGGTCTGCACTACAACCAGCTACCAACAATAATGGCTGCACCTTTTCCCATGGGCCTGAGAGAGGCTACAGTCCTGCAAAACCATGTCCGGTTTTCTCACTGAAATACCAGTTTGCTAGCCTGAGCACATTTAAATACAGAAAGTAGAGCTTGCTGCAGTTGTTTACATTCTAGCAAGGCAATTTAGAGAAAACTGCTAGCCATTGTACCATACGGGTATTATTATTTATGCTATATAATATTTCCGGGAGGGATCTTTGCAAATAGTTCATTTCCAGGTTAAAAAAAAGGTGTAAAATTAAATATGTAAGATTATTTTAGTAGCATGTTTAATAACTAACATTAGCTAGGTGGAAATGGGCATATATATATATATATATATATATATATATATATATATATATATATATATATATATATATATATGAGAGAGAGAGAGAGAGAGAGAGAGAGAGAGAGAGAGAGAGAGAGAGAGAGATAGATAGTTAAATTGAGTTTTAATTGAGTTTTTTGCTCAAAAAGCCAACTTCCCAATGTTTCTTCTAAACCTACAAATTGTAGGTCATTCGTGTTATATAGCTCACATATCTTTTGTAAAAACTGGAATACCTAGGTAAAAATCTGCATATTGTGTCGAAGTGATCTTTGTCTCAGAGGAAAGAGAGTAATACTGCCCCCTGCTGAGGCACTGCAGGGTCTTTTTCCTTGGAGCTCACCCCAGTACGTTGTCCTTGCACAGCTGGTTGGTGAGGGAAGCTCAGAGCTAGAGGAATTCTCAGAATCCAGTCCAGTTTTTTATTTTGACAGCATTTATTTTGACTTCGGATTCATAGCCTGTGGCTTCTATGTGTTTCTACAAAGGCCTGTATACCATGTCGCACCCAGTATAACAAAAATATCCAGCAGTAGTGTGCAGTGCAGAACCACAATAGTTTAAGTATAGGCTTTTTACATGTTGATAAACAGCTCAGCATTTTGCTCGGAGGGTTTAAGTGCAACGTTGGTGTTAGGTCTCCTTTGTGTCTGGGTTCCACAGCGTTTGCTTTTGCAGGGCTTGGCCGAAAAATTAGAAACACCCGCCATAACACGGTCAGCCAGGACGTCACTGAATCAATGCGACGAGCCTGCAAGGTGTTTAAATTGTTCCGCTTCCAATTACCTTGAGGGATGCTGGTATTTAAACATTTAAGTAAAACATGTACAGCTACAAAGTCAATGTGTTCAAATCTTTGGAATTTGTTCATGATTATATATTGCCCAATTAACATAAACTAAATTGGTTCACACTATAATGTGAACATGACAAAACAGAAACGTTTTACATTCTGCTTGGAACTTTGAAGACAGTCCCTAACCTCAGTTTAAGTCACTTGTACATAACAGAACAGACCAACAAAGGGCCTTAAACAGCTGGTAACATATTAACTTCTCTGGGCCCTTCCGCTACCTCTAGTTTTGTTTCTGTAGGTTTATACATTCTTTCCTGTCCTACTCTTGAAATATGCAGTTGTTCATCACTTTAAAACCGCACAGTGCCACCTACAGTTTTGGAGAGCAAGGAGGAACTACACAGGAGCCAAAAATAAAGGTTAAAACACACCTGGTAATGTTTTCAAACAGCAAAGCAGCTTAGCACATGTAGACTGTGCATTTTTAACCATGAGTCTTATTGCAGTAGGAACATGATTATTATTAGTAGTAGCAGTATTAGTATTACTATTATTAGTATCATATTAGTAGCAGCAGTCGTGGTAGTAACAATAGTTTTAGCACCCTTTTTGACAAATATAAAACCAGATATAAAAGAAAGTATCTAAAAAGAGAGAAAGTATATTTTCGGTAGTTATTTTTACTTTGCAATGCACATCTTGAATCTACATTTTAAATATCTAAAACACAAATAAACGTGACAGTTATCTAACTAGACAACATTCTACATACACTACATGAAGCTATTCATAACATCTATGATGGGTTAAGAGGGTCCAGTCAGTAATCCGACCTCCTGACCAAAAGAGGGCGCTGAGCCAGCTTCAGGTTTCCTTCGCCCGGATTATGTGACCGTGACGTCATTCACCTTTCTGGGGAACGCCATCTTGGTGAAGGGGGCAGGGTTTGTGCGCAGGTCTCGGTCTCTCTAGTCAGATGGAAATTATAAACGCCTGTGTTTCATTGCATACAGGGGGAACACTCTTCCTTACTTGGGGTTGGTCTGGATATACTGTAGCTAATGAATTGGTGAAACTGTTCTAGGAATTCGGGTAGGAATTCCTAAGGAAATTCTCACAGACCAGAGAACCAATTGCATGTCCAATTGCATTCAGCAATTATATAAAATGTTACAAATTAGTTTGATTCGGACCTAAGATAATCATCCTCAGATGAATGGGCTGGTCGAATGGTTCAATCAGTCCTTAAAATTCTGCACCGTTTTTTAGATCATGAAAAAACCCAACTGGGCTAAACTGCTTCCCTACCTCCTCTTTGCAGTCCGGGAGGTGCCTCAATTCTCGACGGGGCTCGGATTTATTATGGTTATGGTTAAAGGTATCTCCCCACCTCTGACTCCACCATCTCCTCCCGTATCTCTACCTGTCTGTCTGCTATTTCCTCCTGGATGCACTCGCATCACCTCAAACTCAACCTCTCTAAATCTGACCTCCTTTTCTTTCCCTCCTCCTCCCCCTCCTCTGATCTCTCTATCTCTGTTCCTCTGGAATCTACCACACTCTCTCCCTCGTCCTCCGCTAAGAACCTCGGAGTCACCCTGGACACCTGCCTCTCTTATTCCCAGCACATCTCCACTCTGGCATGCACTTGCCGATTCTTCCTGAGCAACATCCGAAGAATCCGACCCTTCCTCACCAACTACGCCACCCAGCTCCTGGTCCAGGCCTTGGTACTCTCCCGCCTAGACTACTGCAACTCCCTCCTGGCTGGCCTCCCTGCGTCCGCCACCCGTCCGCTCCAGCTCATCCAGAACTCCGCTGCCCACCTGGTGTTCTCTCTGCCTCGCTTCTCCCACGCAACTCCACTACTCCGCTCACTCCACTGGCTACCGATCACCGCTCGCATCCAGTTCAAGACTCTTATACTAGCCTACAGATGCCTTGACCAGACTGCACCCAGCTACCTCCAGACCCTCATCTCTCCCTACACCCCCACTCGACCTCTCCGCTCCGCCTGCACTAGAAGACTGGCTCTACCTCCTCTACGCTCCCCTGCCTCCAGAGCCCGCTCCTTCTCCACCCTCGCTCTGCAGTGGTGGAATGACCTACCTACAGATGTCAGGACCGCCCAGTCCCTGACCACATTCTGGCGCCTCCTTAAGACTCACCTCTTCAGACAGCACCTGTAGAACTCCTCTGTTTCTCCCCTGGGACACTTTCACCCCTCCTTAACTGTGCTTTACTTACTCTTATCTGCCCCCTATTTTACTGCATTTAATCCTGTACTTCAGAATACTGTAATCTGCCAAGTGTTTAATCTGTAGTATTTGGTATTTAATCATATCTTGATGTAACTATCACTGTCACTTTTATCTGCTGTATTATTGAATTGTATTTTGTCACACTTGTACTTGCTTGAACTAGTCATTGTATTTATCTTGCTCTTATTGTATTATTACTTGTACTGTAACACTTGAAATGTATTTGCTTACGATTGTAAGTCGCCCTGGATAAGGGCGTCTGCTAAGAAATAAATAATAATAATAATAAAGTAAAACTGGTTGCCACCAAAGCCCAGGTGAGATCACTATTGGGATTGGCTGGGTATTACTGCCGTTTTATTCCAAACCTTTCCACTACAGCCACTCACCTTACTGATCTCACCAAGAAAACACTCCTGATAAGATTTGGTGGACAGCCGGCCCTTAAGTCTATTAAAAGGTATTTGAGTCCTTGAGTTCATCCTCCAAACTGATGCGCCTGAAGTCAGTTTGGGGGTGGTTCTGTCCCAGGAGAAGGATGGAGTGGAGTGGCACACTACTACCCAGAGAACAACATCACGCAGTAATAGAGAAGGAATGTCTGGCGGTTAAGTGGGCTGTACAAACTTTGAAGCATTATCTCCTGGGGTGTCCCTTTAAAGTGGCTAAACATGTTGAAGGACTCAAACTCCAGCAAGAAATTCACCTGAGGCGAAACCGCTGGTCTCTGAGAATGTCTTTATGACGGCACACTGTCAGTTCATGGGGTCTGAAAGGGTGGTTTGTACAGTCAATGAATTCCTTGTTTTGAGTGGAACAAATTGGAATTTTGTTGACTTGTAATCATCCATTTACTGAGTCAGTAGATACAGTCGTGTTCAAATGTATTAGAACCCCTCAAGATGAGTCATTTATATCCTTTATATACAGACCTGCATGTAAACCTCAGGGGGTGAGAATTTCAATTCTTGGTCAGTAGTCAATGGTATACTAGAAACAACAGGCACTCATGTGTGACAATGTTAGATCACTTTGTGCTTTAATTAGGCGTCTTAATAGGGAGTTTCTAATACAGAAGCAATGGGATGTTCTAATACAGAAGCAATGGGGTGTTCTAATACAGAAGCAATGGGGTGTTCTAATACAGAAGCAATGGGGTGTTCTGATACAGAAGCAATGGGGTGTTCTGATACAGAAGCAATGGGGTGTTCTAATACAGAAGCAATGGGGTGTTCTGATACAGAAGCAATGGGGTGTTCTAATACAGAAGCAATGGGGTGTTCTAATACAGAAGCAATGGGGTGTTCTAATACAGAAGCAATGGGGTGTTCTGATACAGAAGCAATGGGGTGTTCTGATACAGAAGCAATGGGGTGTTCTGATACAGAAGCAATGGGGTGTTCTGATACATTTGCACGTTGCTGTATGCTGTTGTGTGTGTCCGCCATTGGACTGCCATTGCATCTTTGTGATCCATATTCAATATATATGTCCAACTCATATTTAAGTAGCTTCAAAATGCATTTCCTTTGATTTGATTGGCCCTTTAACATTGTATGATGGTTTCATGGCTGATCTAATTGCTTGAAGATTGTTTTGCTGTTCAGCTGCAGTCACTTTAAGTTCAGGAGCTGCTCTTCAGTTCCTGCCACAGACACATGTTTCGTAGGCTAGATTAGCCCAAGTGTTATTAAATTAGTTAGCGCCAGCGCCATCTAGTGTTCAGTAGTGTATTACCGTGATCCAAGGAGGCAGATCACTCAATGGCTCTTATGTGGTACGGAACAGCGAATCCAGAGCACTTGTTGTTATTATTATTATTTTTTAAATCACTCTTCCTGCAGTTATTTAGAGGACAGATCTCAAACCCCAGTGCACTAGAGCAGACATTTTTAAAAGAGCTTTGAAACAGACTTTCAAGTGTAAAAAGTTGTCAGGATGTTAACAATGAACAGAAAAATGACAAGTACGCTATTTAAACAGTTGTAGCAACACGCAGGGACGTATAAATGCTTATGCTTTAACATACAAAAAACCACAGACACATGAGGAGATACATTTTCCTTAAAAAACGCACACACACACACAAAAGATAAATCGTTATTTATCACTTCCTGTTCTGTTGGTCAGTTTTACTCAGGCCATGCAACTCACAGCAGAGCACAGGAAGTACTATCAGTTATCGGGATTCTGTATTTGAAAAAGGTATTTTGTACTTAGAAATATACTGAACCAACCCCACTGTTGCTGTGGAGAAATCTAGCAACGGTATGCAGAATTCACCCAGCTCTGGTATGATGCAATTATTTATTTGCAATCTTTAGATAAGAATCATCACAAGATTATTTATTTATTTATTTATTCATTTGCTTTCACGATGTACATTGTATATGATGAAATGGCTAATCAATTACACTAAATATTTCTTTTTTTTTGTAATAACCAGTGTTATCGTTTTTGGAGCTGATTATTATGCATTCGTTATATAGAATATTATTCTAAAAAAAAGAACGTTGTGAAAAAGATAATATAAGAAAATAGAAGGTTAAAGTCTTGGTTATCACTACTTTAAAAGACATGGCATTTGCATAGGAAACTGTATGAATGGCAGTGGAATGTTCATTATGGAGGTTGCCGTGGAGACCATATTGCACGTTGTGACAGGCCAGTGTTCCGTTGAGATATTCGGAGAGGTTTATCATGCAAGTCATCTTTGAATGGCACTGTCAAGGCATGGGAAGGTATTATAAACGAGGGAAAGCTCTGTTCAGTATCAAGCGGGGTGGAAAAATCCATTCTCGTGCTTCTAAATTAAAGGGGTTCTGTAGATCATGTTCAAATCAGCTATCCAATGCAACATTGTATTAATTAGAGAAGAAAGTCTTTCTGAAAGTTTTATATTTCATCTAGGAATCCATCCTTTTTATATTTTCTACTTACGGTAGAGAGAAGAAATTGTGTCGGAAGCTTTGGTGGTGGTCTGTTAGGTGCTTGCGCCCTGTTTTATTAAAATAACAATTAGATTATCGCACACAATAACAATTTAACTGTACAGATTTTGTATATAAACGTACAGTCCACACACTTTCAATTATGTTATAATATTGTTTCAGCTCCCCTTGGGCCCTTGTTCCATATAGCTGGGGGTGGGGGGTGGGGCTCTCCTTAGCAAGTTTCTTAGCTGGGGGGGCTGGTCTCACATTAACCACTGTGGGGATGCATATTAGTATCGCTTTGTGTCAATGCAAAAATGTGTTTGCGTGTAACACAGTTGATGCGGGTGTGCCACTGTGTGGAGAGGAAAGGGTTAACAGTTACCGCTTCATGGTTCTCCAGTATTGATGTCATTTACGGGTCAGAGCCAGCCTCTTTCTGAGGTTTCATGCTCATTATAATCAAAACATTCCATAGGAAGGTTAGGGGCCTCTTTCGCAGCCCCTCTCACAAGCACCCAAGCCTGCGCTTCGTCTTAAAGCTACAGCAACACTGACAAACAAGTGTACATACACATATTACTGACTGAGCTCAAACAGGCACTGAATTGCATAGTCACCACCTCCAAAAACAGCTATGGCCAAAAGTTTTGCATCACCTAGAATTTTAGGATTGAGGCATATAAAAAAAATTATTAAAAAAGACTATATGAACATAATTTAGATCTTTTATTTGACATCAATGAAATCAAAGAAAATACAATCGGAAAAGTCTACCGGAAGCCATAATAGCACCACAGTATTTCATTTTAGATTTTGAAATGTCACATTTTTCAGTTTGTCAGTTTTTCGTTAAGTATATGGAAAACTACAAAGCGGTATGTAATTCAATATGTTAATGTAACATTTTCAGCAGGTTTCGTTCGACTTTATGAAGGAAAACGTGTTCATTTATCTGCCTTAGTTGTACATTCTTTATGTTAAGCTGTCAAATGATTCTGCTATAGCAACGGGCTTGTTTGCATTTGACCTAACAAGGAAACAAACAGCTTCATACTTATCTGAATAGGTTTTGATTTGCATTGTGGGGGAGCCATGATCTGTGAACCACAGGGTCGCTTGATCTCTCATAGCTCATAATGGAATTCAGTTTCATAACCTTCTCGGCTCAATAACCCTTGGGTAATAAGAGAAAACAAAAAGAAAAGAACACAAGCATTTGATACTTTTTACCTGTTTTTTTCACTCTAGGTAGCTACATTACCTCTGCCTCTTTTATCTTTGCTGGACTTTAAATTTGAGATAATTAAAATACAATGTTTTAGAGGCTGCCAATGCTTCCTGGTACCAAGCCACTTCCTGTGCTGTCACCCATGATACAGGAAGTTATTAGGCTGCAGCTATTGTTTTGTTTTTTGGGGATCTATGGATTTCTAACTGAACATTTGAAGACACTGAAAAAGACTTTTAGTCGAAACGTTAGTGGTTGAATTTACATTGAAGACGCCGAGAAAGACTTCTAGTTGAAGCGTTTGTCATTGTGTTAACAACAGGCATACCAACTCCACTTTGCTAAAACCGACCTCAACTTCATTCACCCCTCACAGATTTATTTATTCAGCTTATTTTAGTATTGCTAAATTCAGAGTGTTTAATAGTTCTATGGGTGCTATTTAAGTTTGCTTGAAGTCTGAATAGAGTAATAAGGTAAGGTTAACAATAGTTCAATATTTTAACAACATTTGCAAGTTTTTCTGGAAATATAATTTTACCCCCATCTGATATTCCTTTCCAGCGGCCTAACTTTGGAATTTAGCAGGGCAGCCTGACTCATTTCCATTACTACAGAAAATCTGGATAAAGCCACAAGAGAAATGAACTGGATGGATCCTGAACTGCTCCCTCACCCTAAGAGAAAGGGTGCTCCCTCCAGTCCAGGGCAGGCTTGAGGCATGGAGACTGAACTGCTCCCTCACCCCCTAAGAGAAAGGGGGCTCCCTCCAGTCCAGGGCAGGCTTGAGGCATGGAGACTGAACTGCTCCCTCACCCCCTAAGAGAAAGGGTGCTCCCTGCAGTTTAGAGCATTTGGAAGCTCACAGTGTCTGCCTGTGCCACCCCTGTTATTATTAATACAAATACTAAAACTGTTTCCGTGGGTGTGGTGGGTTCTTTTCACTAGCAACCGTGTCAGAGGTTGTGCTCCAATGGAGAAAGTGAGATTGCTGTACAGGAAATGGCTGCCAAGCACACATCTGGCTGACAATAAACAGCAGGACAGAGCCCCTCCCGCCCCCACACTCACTCCCACACCCCTCTGAAAAAGAATGCCTGATACGGCAAAATCACTATACACAATCCTGGTACAAATCATTACAAAAATGTTTATTTAGAAATAAAACATAAAAAACTGAATAAATACTGCAAGCGACCGAATGTAACAATATACCAAAGAACAGTCACAATAGAGTGCAATACCACAAACTAACCACATGATGGCAGCAGTGCTGTTGGGATCTTGAATCCCAACCCCAGAAAGAAAGCAGACCTTCTTTTGATTGACAGATGATTGTGCGAACCACAAGTGAAAATTCTGCTGACTAGGGAATCAATTTTCCTAAAATCACTGGGCAGCCTAATGTTCTCATGATTGTTTATTGCAGGATCCTAGCTACGTCCTGTGCTGTAGGTCAAATCCACACCACCGCAAGAAATGATTGGTTCACGGTAATCGGCAGAGCTGTATTTGGAAATATCTTGAAAAAAAGGCACACTAAGAACTTAAGCACAAAGGTTAGCTAATGATGAACGTACTATTGCTAATAAAGGTATGGACATTGAGCCTGGATAGAAACTAAACACCTTTCTAAAATCAACGCAAATAATTAAAACCAACACTTATTGCAGGTTCTCAAATTCGTAAGAGGTGTAGTATAGGTATCATGTTACGTATAGCAATGCAAACTAATAAAACTGAACTCTGACCCCCATCAAAGATCAAGGCAATGTTATCCATTGACCCTATTGCCAGTCACTGAAAGCAGAGTGAAGCCAGTTTGCATACGTATCAGTGTTTGGTATGAAATCACAACTTCTTGTGTTTAATTAGAGGGAGTCTGCAATCTGGGGCTGATAAGAAAACGGGTCTGTGCTTTGGCTTTGTAAGAAGTGTTTTCAGATGGTGGAGAGGTCGACCAAAATAAATAGCTCCCCTGCCAAGAAGATAGAGCATCCCCGCACACAGAACAGGGACCAAATGTTTGAACCTGGTTCAAACCAAACAATCACGGGGGTGGGGGTGGGGTGTATCCTTGTTTTGAAAAGGAATAAGAAATGATCCCATCCATCTGCGAATGTTTTTCAAAGGAAGTCTGGGTTCACAAGTTAAAAGAATTTGGTGGGCTCAAATGCCACCCAATTCTGTACTGTTTCGCACAGTCGACCCCAGGATTTTGGAATGGGATTTTTGCAGTTGTACCATGCTTTTCTTATGGTTATGCTATGCATTTACCATGATAAAAAAATGTGTCTTATCCTGATCTTTTAAGACAGGCAAGCTTTGGCCAGCCTTGGCAGGGGTCCACTCATGTGTCATGAATGGAAAGACAGCTTTCTCTGTGCCCAGTCAATAAACAGGCAGCTCTGAGGACATTTCCCCAAGCCTGGGGGAGGGGGCTGCCACCCATACAGAAAAAGGACTGCTTTACTGCGCCACAGATCGGCCAAAAAAACTATAGTGACCCGCAGAAAGAAAAATAAGAAATACTGCAGTCTCGTTAATTTTGCAGTACTTCCATTTGTTATTTCTGAATTCATTTGGAAATCCAAATAGTTAGTGGAGTACCCAGCGACCTGCCTTGTAAAAACACAACTGCTTGGGGGTGCAGGGTGAGTCATGCCTATGCAGATTGAATCCTGTTTGTGAGTGGAGGAAAACTGGCTGGGTGCAATTCATCTTATCATGGTTTAGCGCCCCCTACTGGTTGGTTAAAACTCCAAGAGTGAAAAAAGGCAATTGGCTTGACAATGGGACAATTCTGTCTGCTATCGAGTTAATGATAGATGAATCAGGCATTTCAAATTGGGTAGAACAACAGGTAACGTTGCTAATTTAGCATCCACTTCCTTCTATTTCAAGCTGGACACATTTGAACATTGTCTTTTGAGAAATGTACTCTAGAATAAAGGTCTGATAAATCTTACATTCATGCAAGTGGAGAAAGAGTTATACCACTAGTTCACACAAAATCACATTTTAAATACCATGACCAGAACCACACTGCCTCCTAAATATGTCTCGCAACAGCTATAACAATAAAAAAAATTAAAAACCAGAGAAAAAGCGAGCCAGCTGGTTTGAATATTCCTTCTTGTGAATTCCCCGATAGCCTGGTCTTGTGATTTACTCTTGAAGGTGAAAATGCAGCATTGCTCCTTTTAAGAGTGACGTGCCTGCAGTGTGTTCTTCTCATTTGGCGCGGCGCGATGGAGAGATTAATGTTCCGTGTAAACAAACAAGAGGTCATGTTTCCTGGTCCCAGGGGTCTTTGCCACATGTTAGGCCTCTTGAAAGCAAAGGGAGGTGCTTCTAGTTACTAAACATCTGGATCAAGTGAAGAGCTCAGAACTCAGTGCAGCGACACCCCCTTTTCTTACCTCTTAGTCACTGGAGCAAGTCTCTTTACTCCATTTAATTACTTAAGAAAAAAACACAAAGGCATTTCATTTCAAGCTTGCGAGTAGTTTATTGTTTTTAAATAGTACTCTGTGAGAAAAAAAATATTGTTGATATGCAGATTGAAAGTTAGAAACGGTTGCTTCCTGGTTGTAGGTCACGTTCACTTCATGCTGTGTTGTTGTGGTTTTTTCTTGTCTGTATTGATGTGCATGTATCTGAGTTCGCTGCCAGAGATATATGTAGAGTCTAGTTCATTCAAAGCGTCTTTATAGAAGAGGCAGCACCATCTAGTGGTCATTGGATCACTTTGTATTGCTGTCAATACACTGGTGTGCAGTGTAGTAGATGGAGCTGGTGCTTACTGAACTCAGTCACCTTAATATAGACTTGGCAAAAAATAGGAAACAGTGCAATAAGAAGCACTCAGAACGATTGCAAAAATGATTAAAAAAAAAAAGCAACAACATTGCTTAGTGTATAGACACATCATCTTTTTTTTTTAATTCCCAGGATACTGTGTAACATTGAAAGCTCAACATGTAAAACATTAACAATCTCCTTTTGGCTTCGTGAATTTCTTCAATATTCAGTATTCACTGGTGTCCAGTGAATCGATGCTCTGTTTAGATTTCCCGAAACCACGCAGGGAAAACAGAGCAATTCCTGTCTCCAGTTTAACCAGGCTGTTAATAGAAATAGCAACGCAAACTTCCTAGATTTGGGACAGATCTCCTTTGTGTCTTTCTCATTCACATATAGTCGGGCTTACAGAAATCCTGCTGTTCATAGCCCTGGTATGAAACAGAGACACTTTAATAGGAACTATTTGGAAACAGTGACAATGTTATAGAAAGGAGATTAACCATGTGATCGACAGTATATAAGACCTAGAGCAGTTAGCTGGAAGGAAGTGCACAGACAGCTATTGATTGGTCTACACGTGGTTGCAGTATATTAAATTAAACAGTATAGCTATATCTTAATGTGACATCGTTTCCGTCTGATACAAAGACAATTCAGATGGCTCTAACACAATATCAGGACCTGCTGTATTATAATATGCACTGAAGCCTAATCACTGCTGACTCTTTACATGAATGCACCCTTTAAAGAGAACTGTTCAACGCTATAATCCCATCTGTGAAACTGTATTATAATATGCTCCTCGTCGTATATTATTCTCTTTTGTAATATAATATCATATCATATCATATCATATAATATAACGCAGCGTAATCTAATATGACAGCAGATTACACTTTATTTTAGTGGCTCCCATGTGAAATGTTAAATGACAATCGTGTTCAGCCACTTACTACACATTTGCCCTAATAGACATTATTGTCAGGGTAGTTTGAAGTCTGCGGTTGGGACTTGTTTGAGCGCTGCCTTCTGCCCGGACGACCCAGCCTGGGGTAAATGGGGGGGGTGCGGGGGGTGATGGGTTCAACCTGAATGGCACAATTTGACATCATTCCCCTACTTCATTACCAGCCCTGTCAAATCAATCAGTGTCGTCTGGTCATGTTTTTGCTGGGAACCTCGTTTTAGTTTGCAGTGTAGTCTTTCTGCCTGTCTGTCTGATAAGCTCACTGTGTAGGTAGTCTTTACTGGATTGTTAAATTGCTATTAAGTTGTCGATTTTTTCTAAGGCTTAAAGCAGCGCTAACCAACTCTTCTAAAATCCATAATACCGCCAAGGGTAGAAGGACGTTTTAGCAATTGGACAGTCAATCAATACCAGGCCCTGGAAAATAATTTGAGTCGAAACGTTTGTCATTGAGTTTATTAAGCTTTCTTTCGCTCTTTCGAAATATCAGATGGTTAGCAAGCCCAAGACTTTCTGATGATCAAAAGTCTGTGCGCTGTTAGATATAACGAGTCTGATACTGAGCTTATCAGTGTGACAAACAGACCAGGAATAGCCTGCATTCACTGCTCTTCAATGGCAACTCAGTAATGGCACTACAAAACAGAACTTTAGCCGTTGGTAGGGTGGTACCATTGACCTGCCCACATCCGAACATACCAATGGTACCATATTAATAGAAACCAACATTGCGTTAAATTCAACAACGAACCTTCCAGCTTTTCTCAATGTCTTCATGTTGATACCAGTGACCTACCCTGAGAACAGTGACCCATAAGTTGTGTGGGGTTTGTTAGGAGGGGCTGTCCATCAAGGGCTTGTGTCTTCTCAGACCCAGGGTTATAAGGTGGGTGTGATTCATCTTATTGTGGTTCAGAACCCAGAGATGAAAGGCTAGTGCTTTGGCCCACTGTGCCACATACCCCCGTGCGGTGCGACTTCAAGTGTGCAAAATAGAGGCTTAGAGTTCAAAGGCAACCCTGTGAGTGCAGATAAAATCTTAACACAGCTTTCAAAGCAAACCAGACATTGCCCTGAGCACACTATTAAAATGACTTCTCCTAGATGCATCGATAAGTTTTGAATTCTTTGAACTGCATTTCAGAATCTCAAAATATTTTTAAGGTAGTTTTGCAATAGAAGAAACAAGTATGTGCTTTTGTTGTTTTCTTAGCCTTTTCACCCCTTTATCCCCCCCTCTCTAAATCTGAGCCTAATAATACTAATTCAATACTGAAGCAACAGTAATCAGATCCATTCAGAATTGTTGCACGCTCCATCAAATATATGCAAATATAAAGCAACTACATTTCTAACCCAATTTCCCCTTTACTTATATAAATAGAATTCCCTCTATACTGTATTTACATTTCAAGACACTGTATTTATATAAGGAACCCATGCAACTGACACTATACCCACCCACAGCAGATATGAACCACTACCTTCCTTCAAAGTCTCGTCAGAGGCCCGCGCACATTCCAGATGGTGAACCGATGCCTACCTTGTGTTTGTTGACTTGTAGTAACCCTTTTCTCATGGCGCCCTCGGGCAGGAGAGGGATCTGGAGTTTAGATCTGAGCAATGCCGCTGCCAAGAATGGAAAGAACACAACACGGCACCACACCTCGATCCAGCTGTAATTATTACATTATTCCTGTTTGCGTATATGAGAGGCTTTCAGCTGCTGGCAGTTACTTTCCGAGAGTCTGACAGGCTGTTTCCAAGTATTTCCCTTGTTTCAATTCCAGGCACTATTCTGACGCAAAGTCTACAAAAAGTCAATGTTGCCTACAAGTGATGGCCAAAAATTAAATAATTACTTAGGGAAGTTGGTTAATGGAACTACTATAGGATATGATTGCAGAAAATAACATATATTGCCACTTTTTTTTCCAAGCATGCATCCTATGTAGGCTTAGTTTTTTGTTTTAAGGTATTTTCTTTTTTTAAAAACTAAAAGATGATTTTTTTTTTGGCTGCACTAGAATATATTTCACTGGTGTCTCTTTCTAAATTCTCTATATTTTCATCTCCCTGCTTTATGATATCCTGTTGATGGTCCCGTTTGTTTACAGTCTCCCCCAAGGTAGGTCGTTGTAGCTGTAGAGACACAAACACCCCCCTGAAAACTTTGTACAAAAAAAAAGTTGTTTTACCAAAATAGCTGAGATACACAGGTAACTTCTGACCGTTTCTCTTCTAGCAATTGTAGCTCCCACTATGTATTTACAGGTCATGGCACTGAACGACCACTAGATGGCATTAACCCATTATATAAAAATACAGCTGTTCTTTCCATTCACCGGACTGGGTGTGACGTTACACTATTTGGGTGTGCTGTGTAAACATCTTACAATACTAGTAGTTAGTTCAGAGTTGCATCGTGGTTATGTTTCTAAATATGGAATAAGGTCCCTTTTAAAACGTTACAGTTTATGGTAATACCTGGAATGGATGAAACTGCTGTGCAATAGGAGTCTTATTTCCAGCTCTGGCTCTTAATTCTATAGACACTTTGGCTGAGCAAGCCTAAGTTGCTTAGCTTGAAGTTTTATCTTAGAATCTATGTTTAGGTTTTCAACAAATCCCACCCATTCTGCAAACTTTTTATTTATTTATTTTATTTTAATAACAGAAAAAACACAGATGTCATTTTTATCACAGATATTTTATTTCCCCGCATCCCAATATAATGTAGAAGTTATTCCCTGACTCATATCCAGCTGCGGTGACAGCTTTATGATATAACTGCTTAATCAAGCTGTGCTGGCTGTTACATCCCTCTGCCAGTGTCTCTCTGTGCCAGAGATGTCGTTTTAATAAATCGATTAAACAGACAGAGCCATGCGATCTAACACAACAGCTAGGTACTGATGCCTTGGCTATAGGATAAAGGTGTGACAGCACAAGACTGATAACCCTACAGACGACAGCACAACACACCATGATGAGTCTAATTCCCTGCCCGCGTTCCAGCTGACTCACTGAACTTCAAAAGTTAGACAACGTAACTGGAATAACTTTCCTTCTGTTTTTACCCATACCTCCTTCTGCACAGACAGTCAGTGCACTGAGTGGAAATTGGCTTCTGATACAGCAATATGACCTCATTTGATGGACTGAACCTCACAGTATGGGGATCCATTGCTTTGTTATCAAGACCTCCTGCACTATTTGTTCAAGGTCCATTGTGTTCCAGATGCTAGTAATGTCTGCTTATAAGTTCAGCCAGGTTTCAGGATGAGGCACTGGGATTGCAAGATCCAAAAGGATGTTTCTGTATTAGGCTGTAGTGATATAAGCAGTTTTTTTCGGGGTAAAATTTAACAAAGGTTTGATAATTTGGCAGTGGATTTCATTGTGGTTCATGCCATTGGTTCCATTCTACCAGTGGTAGCTTCATACTATTGAGCTGCATGTGTGCTGCCTTTGCCTCTTTGGGCAGAAGCATGTATTTTGAGTCACTAATTTGGCGTTGAAGATCATTTGGGAAGGACTGGTTGAGCTGGGTTGTTTGGGCGTGCAACACAGGGTTAACGGAAGCAGCCTGGCTGGTCTGTCAAGACTCCCAGAGGCTTGGTTTTCACACTACATTTTTGGGAATAACTCACTGTCTCAGACTGGGGTTAGACTGATTCACACCTTTGTTCCAACCTTTTTTGTTGTTGCTATTTTCTCACACGATTGCTGCCTGGGTGTACTCTTTCTTTCTTTTCTTTTCATGCTTTCTTTTCATTCCTTCTTTCTTTCATTCATTCTTTTTCTTTCTTTCATCAGGGAGGCAACAATAAGCATTTCACTTCATCCTGCAACACCGGGGCAATAGGAAAACCACATTACCTCGAGGAAAAACACTGACGGGTCATATATTACAGCAAAGCTACATCCTGATCTGTTCCCACCACTATTATCTCATTTCATCTTAGCGAAAGTCCAATATTGCATAGAGTAAATAACAGCTACTCCCATGTAATAAAAATCATCACGCTCTCAATTATAAAATATGAGGTAACACGCTTGTCTGATAATGCCTGCATCCATTTCCCAGATAAAAAACAATGACTGACATAGAATATGATGCATATGAATCTAAATACTAAAGAGAAATTAAATAGCGTGAACAGACTAGTAAAGAGAAACTTAATGCATAATTAATAACAACTTAGAACAGCCACCCAAACTGCTGCTAGGTGTTCTTAATGAAGTAGTTATATTGTATATTACTCTAATAAAATTGATTGCTGCACCACATCAAGTCCAGTTTCACACTTCAACATATATCAGTGCTGTCTGTCCATCCTTCAGTACTGTAACATGCAAGCATGGCTGTAACTAGCTATGAGGACACAGAGGTCCAGTCCTCAGTTTTGTAAAAATTCTGGTAAATTACAAAATGCTCCTTAATTTTTAGCTTGAAACCTAAGTTTGACCTTGGTAGAATGTCAGCAATATGCGGTTATACTTTACAGCACCAGCTCAGGAAGCAAAAAGGATCTTGAAAAAGCAGGATAATCCATTAAAAAAAACAACAACAACATTGTGGGTTACAGGAGTTATGCATTGAAGCATTCTGCTTAACTATCCATGGCTATGTACTGTACATGTCCGGAATTCAACTAAAACCATTAAGATGATTATACAGTTAGTAGTGAATTATTTTCAGCTCGTTACTTTATAAGATTTTAATGTTATTTTTTAAATTTATGCTTCTGTTCTCCCACGTTTTAACTCTAAGACAGGATCAACTTGAACTAAACTTATTTTAAGTAGATCTTGTATTTAATGCACTTCACCCACCCTAAGAGATTCTCACGAGTATTCCTGTGGTGTAAGAGCCAGGGTCAGCAGCACTTATTAAATTATAAATGCTTAATACTACACTGGAATTCACTACATAAATAAATGATCAGTCTGCTGAAGAGCTCACCAGTAACACTATGGTGGGTGTTTCCTCAATGGACTGCAAGTCCCTAGCTTTTTTTTAAAACTCGGCAAGTTTACAAAGTACTATATTAAAGTATCTGTGTACAGCTTTGGCCAAAAGGTTTGCATCACCCTATAGAATTAACACATTTTCCTTCACAAAGTCAAATGAAACCTGCTGAATAATGTTACGTTAGCATATTGAATTACATACCGCTTTGTCGTTTTCCATATACTTAAAACTGACAAAACTTAAAAATTTTGAAATCTAACAGGAAATACTGTACTATATTCCAGCCTATATTCCACCAGGATAAACCGCAGTTCTGTTTTAGAGCATTTTACAACTTATCAATGGTTATCCAATACTGATAAAGTACTGAAAAATGCTCTTAAACACAAATGAGGCTTAAACATGTACCCTTGGAAAGCTGCAGATGGAGCATTTTGGCTGGACTAGTCTTCTTCGGTTCAAAAGGATTACCTGATGTCATTCTTTATTATTATTTGTTTATTTAGCAGACGCCTTTATCCAAGGCGACTTACAGAGACTAGGGTGTGTGAACTATGCATCAGCTGCAGAGTCACTTACAATTACATCTCACCCGAAAGACAGAGCACAGGGAGGTCAAGTGACTTGCTCAGGGTCACACAATAAGTCAGTGGCTGAGGTGGGATTTGAACCGGGGACCTTCTGGTTACAACCCCATTTCTTTAACCACTGGACCACACAGCATTCTAACATAATATGAACAGTTCCCCATAGTAAAAGCATAGCAAATGTAATGAATCAGTGAAAGCATGGTAAAGCAGAGCTAAGCACTGTAGCCAAGTGTGGTAAAGCATATTATTATACATGGCAAACCAGGGTAAACTAAGGTAAATGCATAGTACATATAACCATGGGGAAAACGTGATAAAACTTATTCGGGACGTTACATAACGACAGTAGAGTGACACTGATACCGTTTTGTGTTGTTATTTAACTTTGTGGCTTGTGTATTTGAAAAGAAACTCCAAGCAATAGACAGGTAGTTGACAGAAAATCCCGACAGAGCCATTTTCAATGGAAACAAACCGCTGTCTATTGTTGCATTGGTCCAGCGCCAGACAAACGGCAACATCGTAAACAAAATTAATGAAAACTATAAACTCAGTAAATAAAAAAAAAAGTATCAACTTCTTGGCAACTTCTAATGTTCTCTGGGGTATTTTAAACTTGCCCAAATGTTCCTAAATAAAAAGTTGCAAAACTTAATCCTCAAAAACAAATTCTCAATTTTATGCTTGGGCATCTCATTGTACATGTTATAGTAGTATTATTATTATTTTTTAAGCATGGTCGGTGCTGCGTACATAGCCTGCCTGCACGGCAAAGCGTCACAGCGCTTTCCCTCTCTATATTTCCATTGCACATAAATCTGTCCCCGCTTTAAAACACGAAAAAAAAAAAAACATATGCAACCCCTCAATTCTATTTACGGGTCTGAAACTGGCGCCATTGCGGCTCCATTGCGGAGCCTAGACATTGCAAAGCATAGGCCGCAGTAGAGCCAACATGGCGAACATACTGCTGCAGTTTCATAACCTTCTAACTGCGTGCCCGTCAACCCGAGCGCCTGCGCAGTGGCAAGTGCCGCGTAGCTCTCCTGGCTTGTTTCGAATACCATTGGAATGAGTGACGTCACTCCCCAGCCTGCTGTGTGTTGTGTGTGTGTCTGTCTCTCTCGCTCTCTCTCCATCTCCTTCTCTGTTCAATCTGTAACCACCAGCAACAGAGGCGGTGGGGGATCGAGGAGAGAGAGAGAGACTTTTTCCCCCCCTACTGCTGCAAAACAATACAATCAACACCACCTTATCCAACAGATTTATCATATTCCTGACCCCAGGCCGTTACCTTTATTGACTTGCATATAAATAAAGCTACATGAAAAGGAATCCAGACCACTCTGAGCCTTTTGAGGCTTAAAAGAAAGCATTTTAATTGCTTTTTATTTTTAAACCCCCTCCCTTTTTTTTTTTTTTTTTTAACGTGCTGCTTCCTTGGAGGAGAACCGGGGGAGAGAAACGCTGGGGCTGGGCTCTGAACATAGAGTCGGGGACTGGAGGTGGTTTGTAATTTTTATTTGTGTTAAATTTGCACAACGATGCTATCTCCCAAGCCAGGACTGGCGGCTTTGGGAATATGTTTCCTTGGATTTGTGCACAGTTTAGAGGTTTTTCCTCCGGCCACAGCAATCGACGGTAAGCATCATTCATTTTATGTTGATTTATTACATGTTTGTTTGTTTATTTATTTATTTATTTATGTATGTTTATTTAAACAATATTCGTGGTTGCGATTGCAAAATGTACTCTCGTCGTGAGTGAATGCTAATGCAGGGTACCTATACATAACGTTTAGTGTAACACAAACCGGTAGAGGAAAGGCGGTGCTTTGTGTTAAAATGTAGGATTTTTCTCTTACACATTGATATCCAAGTCACATATTTACATGCAAACGCATTTGCTTTGTCTGGCGTCTGTAAAGTGTAGTGTTCTGCTCCACGCACAGTAAACAGTAGTATTTGTTTTTAATAATACCACGTCACATTTGAAACCCTGCTTTAGCAATGTTTAAATTAGCATCTGTAAGGAGGAACGTATTTTATTTCCTGAGCAGTCCGCCGTGAGTCTTGCATTGTCTAATTTTATGTTGCACCCCCTGCCCCCACCCCCACCGTCCCGAAAACAATGTAAATGCATTGCAACACGTATCTATATGGTTTAAATGTTTTTAAACAAACAAACCCGATACTAAGTTATCATTTGAAAGCATTCCGCAGTGGACTGGGGTTTTGCAATAGGTGTCTGGTTAGCAAGTAGCCTACAGTATAAGTGGCCTGCCAGACGTTTGCATGAAGCCTGGTTCGACTCTGTGACACTCCATGCTATAGTGTAATCATGGCTGTGACGTGGTTTATGCAATAATAGTTGGCACATGTTTAAGCGGCCGATCACATAACAGTATCATAGCCTACATTTCAAAAGTGCGTTCAGATGTTTAACCTGGACTAGGTTGTATATGCAATGCCGACTGACCATTGAATGCAAAACAGTGCTTTTGCAAAGGGGGTGGAGGTGTTGGGCAACAGCACAGCAGTTATTTTACACATGCAGCACTGTAGTCACACTGTGCCATGATACTGCATGTGGGTTTTAAATTAATATGCATGGTTGGTATTACGATAAAGTATTTTGTTATGGGGGCTTGCGAATGTCTTAAGTATAGCATGTTCTTTAAGGATGACGGTAGACCGAATTGCAGGGCTGCATCAGTGCGCCGCTAGTGCATGACATGGCACTCAACTCAGACAGCTAGCGAGAGGGGGAGCGAGGGCTTGCACAATATGATCACAGAGACGACCAAGACATGATAGCAAATTAGCCTGTGTACTTTTTAGAGGATTGAATGTGTTGTCAGTCACCATTTTTGTAACCATCATAACGTTGCTTCAATTGATTAGGGCAACGCTACGCTCATGTCACTCCCTCGCTACAATGTATTAGTACCACTTCCCAGCACAGCTGCTCAAGCGAGTACATACGCACCAACTAGTCACTCGGTGCAACTAACAACTTTTTAAGGGAATCGATCCAGCTCTAAAAAGGTCGCATGTAACTCAGTGTAACGGCTTTAAAAAAAACTCTCCTGTCGGCAAATCATGATTTTAGTAGAGTTGCAAAATAATAATTATTTTTTTGCTTGGTTAAAAAAAAAAAAAAAAAAACTCCAGACCGTGCAAAAGAACAGTCTGCAAAACCTGTTGGGTATTTTGTAACCAGGTTGAGCTGTAGAAGCGGTGTACTGGGGGTCCTTCAGACCAAGGAGGGCTGCAATACGTTCTGGAACGTTCTGCAACAAATAGTTGTGATTTTTCTGTAAGCCCACCGAATGGGGACTCTGTGCAGCTTGGTTGTTGTACTCGTGTGCATCGTTTGTTGATTACGAGAGGGGTCATTTTTAGAATAGCAGGGCACGTGTTACTTCAACCTCGAGCCGTTCCGTTAAAAACTGTGGGTGAAGCTCCAGTGACATACCAAGCTACTGTAAACAACGTGCGCTCTTAATATATATGTACTTTCACCTGCTTAATCCTTAATGTCGCTATTGCAATAGCAATAAAACCGCCATAGCTGAACATTTATAACGTATGGCACGCTAATGAATTCGTTATTTTGTTTGAAATGCATTATGCAGGAAATTCTACTAGGACTACTCGTTGCTGCTTCCCACACAACGCCCCTGTAAAATAGCCTGAATATTTGTATGTGATAAATGCATACGTGATAAATAAACCCTATTCAGTAAGAAATGCATGATGACTAAATGATAACAATAATAAATGCATGTCAGCCTTTTAAGTAGTTCAGTATTTCATGTTACAACCATGCGGATTTAATGAGGTTAAACTGGGTGATCAACTAGTAGTTTTCCACTAGTTATAAATGATTAACGAGTTTGTTTGCTCAAGTTTTATGTGCAAATCAGTTTTGTTTACCCCCAAATTCCAAGGTTTACCAAACCTTTAGTTTAGTTTAATTTGAATGACCTAATATATGTGTGTGTGTGTGTATATATATATATATATATATATATATATATATATATATATATATATATATATATATATATATATATATATCTATATATATATATATATATATCTATATATATATATATATATATATATATATATATATATTTATATATATATATATATATATATATATATATAGCATGTGAACCAACTATGTGTCACTATTACCCCCAATAGTTATTATGAAATTTACGAAATTAATTATTAGCACACGTTTTTGTTGTCTGTGGGATACCAGAAGTTGCCAAGACTTTTAAAAAGCATATATTGGCACAGAAAATAATGCTGACTAACAGAACTTTGAGTGCTGATCTGTCAATGGCTAACGATTGCACAAATACATGCATACAATGCTTTTACTTTACTTCTCACTTTAAGAGAAACTGCATGGCTCAAAGTGGAAGTATCAGTAGCTACTGTAGGTTCAGGAATTTACACTGAACACGTGAAATGGCTGAACACATTAATTATACACCTTTTCAGTTGCCATAAGTCAACAGTCTGTACATAGAGCCAATGTCTGCTTGGCACAGGTTATTATTGACATTTAATGAAAGAGAAAAAACTCAAATAAACATGCTACGATTCATAGTGCGTCAGGGCTTGAAACTCGCGCTAGCCCTGCACCCAGTCCTGGGTTTCAGAACTTCCCTTGTTTAGGTATATTATTAAAATGACCAGGCGCCAGGAGTTTGAACAATCAGACCCCTGCCAAATCTGCTCTGAAGTGATCACTCTTCTCACAGCATGAGTAAGCCATGTAGGAGTCTGTAGGATTACTGATAAGGGTTGTTCATGCAGCAGAAGGGAAGAACCTCTTTATTCTCCAAACACAGTCTGCTGCCTCCTGATCATTCGATGTAAGTGAGGGTAGCTCTGAAACCCAGGACTGGGTGCTCGGCTAGTGTCTCAAGCCATGGTCCATATTAGATGAACTGCCCTCCAGTGGGCACAAGGTTAATCAAGAGACCTCCATATATATCACACAACGACCGCAGTCGTTTCAGTCCTGGGTTCTGGAAATGACATTGAATATGTGGAAAGGCTATCATCAGAGCCTGGGCAAGGGGTTAAGTTGATCCAGAACACACGGGAATTCAGTTGACTTTTCCCATTCAAGCGAAGTCAAGCAGGGCAGAGGGGATTACATAAGCAAAGTTTCTTCACAAATCTAATTTTGTGATGAAACTTGGTAAGCACATTCCCTAGTAGAATCTGGGTCAATATGGATGTACTAGTCTGTGCTCCCGTTCAAGGGTCCCAGTGATCTACTTGTAACATTATAGGTATAACTGCAGAGAGACATGGAGAGGTCTGTAACAACGATGACCAAGGGAGTCCCTACAGTGTCTCATGTCATGGTAGAATTGATTTCCGCCGGCTTTCAGGATATAGACCAGTGTGTCGCAGCCAACTGATGTACAGGCATTAGCACAGCACGTCCTGTAGCCCTGAAATGAACTAATGCAAGCGAATCACCGGGGCATAGCGCTGGCATGAGTCAGCAGCAGCAGCAGCAGCAGCAGCAGCAGCAGCAGCAGGGACTGACAGAGATCCCAGTCGAATTCCTGTTGCTGTATTCTGTGTTAAACTTGCTTTCATGTGCTGCTGAAGTGGCTTTAGTGCAGAGTGTGGCAGGTCACGATGGGCTGATGGTGGGAGCGTTATGATGTTTTTCTATACTTTTTAAGCTAAAAAAAACATTAAGATGGGTCTTGCATGCATTGTTACTGTAGATGTATGATTTATTATTTCCGTGCCTTTGCTACAGAAAGATCACTGTTGTAATCTTAACTGTTCAGTTGACTAGACCCTTTAAAGTTTACCTGTGATGTCACAGGGCTATAGTATTGTTTAAAGTGACAGTGTCAATTAAAACCCAACATGTATTTTTGATGTATTGAATACAGTGCTGCCTCTTTATTTTGCTGTCTGACCGGACATAAAAAAAAAATATTAAGAAGTGAGTTAGTGTGGAGCCCTTGTACAGTAAAATCTAGGACTTTTACAATGTATTCTCAGCATGGCTTAACAATTAAACACATTTATCGAATAGTGAAATATCGAAGGAACACAATTAAATTACATTAAGTGCAACATTACTGTGCTCTGCGGTAAATGAACGTGATTTCAAATACTGTGTACGAATCTAAATAGTGATAAATGCTTTTTTTTTAAAAGTCAACAAACGACTTGAAAAATGTTTCGCAAATGACAAAGACGGCGTTGTAGGATGTCTTTGCTGTGAACTGTGCCACCCAAGGGATCCTAATTATCGTTGTGTTCAGTGCTTGTGTGCTCACATTTAATTGCTTCGCTTCTCCACCAGCAGCGCCTCTTTGAACTGTCCCCCCCACCCCCCACGTTTAGCTTACAGTGCAGCAAAAACAACCGCTGACAAGTTAACAACTTTCAGTAACCTACTGTAGAAACAACATACATGTAATCCTATAGACACCTTGGCTTCATAAAAAAGGCTGCGCTAGATTTGCAAAGCTTGTGCTCCAGGGTATCTTGTTGCAACATTTTTTTTTTTTCCCACCAAGAAATTTGTACTTACAAGCTATCTTCATTACCTGTCACTACTAGCTTGAAACAGCTTCAATCATAACAAAAGATGTTCTTTTTTGTAAGCTTTTAAGATTCTACTGTGTGGAGCATTTTCTCAATTTGGGGTGTGAATCTTTGAGAGTTTAAAGGTTAGAAAAGTGTCAAATGTTTACAAATTTGCCTGCCAGATTAACGATGGTCCGTAATATGCAGGCCAAATACAGATGTTGTCTTTCTATATAAAATTTAAATGCTGCACGCACACTGTTGGATGTGATTCCTTTGTAGGAATTAATAGTGTGGAATTGACTACTACATTTCTCATGCTGTGTTCTCATGATCAGCTAAATTTATCCTGGTTTAAAATAACTTAATCAAAATCAGTATTAAAATAACTGATTTAATTGAAAGGAAGATTCCAACAGCTGACCACTAGACAGCCACAGTGACTAACATGGCTAATTTACCAATTACAAGGCTTCCTGTGATGTTTATTAAATCTGTCATGTTTATATGGGGAATAGGACTACTTGTTGCTGTGCAAGTAAAGCATGACTGATGAAATTCATTTCAAAGCAGCGAGCCATTGGCTTCCACCTGACGGAGTTAACCCTTAAATCACCGTTGCAGCTGACCATCCCAGACACGAGAAATGTGTAAAATAATTTTTTTTTTTTAAATAAATCTGCGTTAGTTTAATAATGGTATTCTCTAGTTACAATGTTACACGATTCCATCAGGTAACTGAAATGTTTTGCTTCAGTGGCACAAGAAGGTGTGGAGTGAACCTGAGGCTTTTACAAAATGTAATGTCTCTGGGTACGTGGCTACATCTAGACCACTTTTGCCTCTTTTCCACCGTACAACCGAGCCACGCCGGGGCCGTACCGAGCCACGCCGCTGCGGTTAAGGGGAGCCTGGGTTGTTTTTCCACTGCAGAGCCGAGCCATGCTATTGAAGTCACATGCAGCGAAAGACAGTTATTAATTATTGTTATTCCTGAACGCTTCTATCTGCCCACAAAGAAACTAGAGGCTCAGCGTCCCAAGGCTGTACTTTCCTCTCATCACACTCGCTGGCCGCCATCTTTGTTGTTTTTCTTTCTGGAGTGTAATGACGAAAATCCTTAACCCTGCCCCTGGCTCGGCTCGGCTCGGCTCGCAGCCGGATTCAGATGTCTTGTGAGGCTGGAGTTTAATGGTTTGGTTCTCGCTCGGCTCGACAAATAGCCAGCGGAGAACCACCCGTACCCGTACCGTACCGAGCCCTCATGGGTTGGATGTGCCAGTGGAGAAGGGGGTATTTGGGTCCATCATCCTGCTTAAATGATCTGCCTGGAAAAAACTGTGGTTTGATGGTAATTGTAGTTACTGTACCTTATCTGCATCAATTACTAACGGATTACCTCTGGTATCTTGCTTGCACAGTCTGAGTTCTAGGCTTTCTTTACATGTTTATAGTCTATTTGATTCTAAAAGTAGAAAAAAAACCCAATTCCATAGTATTTATCTGTTAACACTGTTAGAATATTAAACCTGGACTTTGAAAGACTTTTTAATGGGAAAAGGCAGATTTCATTTCTACTGCCTTTCAGGTTCTCTTTCTGAATAGAAAAGCTAAATAAGGGTGTTTGAAAAGGTCAGGCTTACTGTAGTCAGCCGCCTTCTCTTAACACTGGGATTATCCAGAATATTTCTCTACATCGACTTAGTCTCTTAATGGCTTTGCCATAGTCAATCCCATTGCTTGGGTTAAACGGCTCTTTTCCTTGATGTCGCCAGTCTAAAGATGTTTAATTACAGGCTGGACCAGAGGTGACTGTTTTGTGCATCGTCTCATCTGCGCAGGTTGCGTTTTTGTGTCACTGGGAGTATAATCAGTAGTAACTTACAGTAGCCTTTGGGATATTCATTCAAAGCAGCTGTTTCTTGAAGTCTGAAAGATGCAGAGCAGTCTCATTGGCCCAATTTACCATAGATTTATTCGGTTTGATTACAACAGGAAAAGTTAATTGAGTTTCAACAATACCCTAACAGTTTTCACAGCACTGTAAACGGCACCTGCCCCAATAAACACCTGGTTTGCGATGTCGAGCCAGGAGGCTGGGCCCTAATAAATTACTGACATAGCCTAAAGCAAAAAATGACAGTCACGTTTCTGTCGTGGTAGTGATAGTAAACTGGTATTGCTGGACTGGAGGGAGCACCTTTTCTTTAATAGGGTTAGGGAACAGTTCAGTTGTCATTCCTCAAGCCTGCCCTGGACTGGAGGGAGCACCCTTTCTCTTAGGGGGGTGAGGGAGCAGTTCAGTCTCCATGCCTCTGGCCTGCCCCGGACTGGAGGGAGCACCCTTTCTCTTAGGGGGGTGAGGGAGCAGTTCAGTCTCCATGCCTCAAGCCTGCCCTGGACTGGAGGGAGCACCCTTTCTCTTAGGGGGGTGAGGGAGCAGTTCAGTCTCCTTGCCTCAAGCCTGCCCTGGACTGGAGGGAGCACCCTTTCTCTCAGGGGGTGAGGGAGCAGTTCAGTCTCCATGCCTCTGGCCTGCCCCGGACTGCAGGGAGTACCCTTTCTCTTACAGGGTGAGGGAGGAGACTGCCCTGGACAGAAGGGAATACGCATTTTCTTGAGTTGAGATTAACTAAATTCACCATGCCAGTCTAATCAGTGGTTTGGTTTGGTGTACAACTACTGTCCACTGAGAGATAAACTGAGACCACAGGATGCATTTCATCTGTGACCCAAGAAGTCAGATTCAAACTACAGAGGTGAAAGGATAGTAGATCAACCCACTTGTCCGTCGACCCCGGTCACTTTTCTGTTTTTATTCTGTGCTTTACAGTTGAGACTTGGCACCCTAATGTCCTGTAAAGAATGTTGTTATACATCAGTCTGTCACGTGCCCTGAAAGAATATTGTACTTTGCACAAGTTTTTTTATCCTGATTTTGAAGTTACATTAATTTGTGCGGAGTGATTTATATGTTTCCAAGTCCTTTTGATGTTTGCTAAATACTTCTAAGCATCGGCAGAGATTCCCTTAACTCTTCCTCAAGAAGGATGGAAATTACATACTTCCACTGCCTGACTGTTCGAGGCAGACTTTTCTACAAGCTAAGGTAGACCAGCTAAGCTCGTAGAAGAGCCAAGAATGGCTCAAGAATAGAGGTTAAGTTGCTGTAAAAACTGCTGTCTGTATGAGTCTTATTTCCATTCCTGCTTTACCTGCAAAGAACTTCATCCAAGTACTACCAAAGGCTGATAAAAGGAAGACTTTAATCTTAAACCAATTTATGATCATTGTCTGGCCTTGAACCAGCGACCAACTACAATAAAAACCCCTTCCACTTCCATACACCATTAAGGTGGAATTCATTATTTAAAGTGCAAATCCATCTTGTCTTGAATGCAGTGCTGTTCGCTGCGTAATCTCAGATTTATGAAAGAAAAAATTCAGAAATCTACATATGCCTCTGAACCGTTTCCAGGATGTTTGAACCGTGAGAGAATTGCATAATTGGGAGGAGACCCAGCGGTTGGAAGAGTTTGGCAATCGCTGTGCCTCCCCTGAGTCCAATGTACTGCTGTGTAGCGCAGCATTGGAAATTAATCATACCTGAATTAGTCATTCCCCATATTGATCTTATAGCTTGCCTAGGGTTTGAAATAAGACCTGGGCTTCCTTGTAGTTTTTCAGATTGTCCGCATTGAAATTGATCAAACTGCTGTGCAAGTGTGTTTATTTCAACACCTGCTCGCTACAGTAAATTAACTTGAAAGTAAAAGTAGGTTGGGTGTGGAGCAGCCACTGTTTTCCTGCTAGTTCTTCAGGGCTGACTTACTTTGTTCTCCTCTTTAACAGATAGAATGGTCTGTAATCAATTTCAAGGACCCTTGTGTTGTTTTATACTATATCTCCAGTGTTTTTAGCACCTGTATGTGCTCTATAATCGAGTGGTTTGAAGCCATTTACCTAAATCTCTTTAAACCTATTGTGAAATCGGGCAGGTTAAAGCTTGCAAATGTGTAAATTACTGTGGGAAAAGGAACTGAAGATTAGTTGAAGATGCATCATTCTCTTACTCTTCCCAGCAGGTAGTCTTGCATTGATTTTTTTGTTGTGTTGCAAACACCAGGCAGTCGCTGATGCTTGTATAAAGGTTGCAAATGGTTTTGTGTTTTAAGACAGATTTAGCACTAATCTAATCTGAATGGTTCCATAACCCCATAAAAATAAGGATTGTCCTTCCCACAATATCAGTTTAGTATCACTACCTGCAGAACAGGTTAATGCATCTCCCTTTACCTCTCCAAAAAAGATCATATTTTTAATGCAATCAAATTAACCAGTTTCTCTAAACAGAAAGAAAACATTACTTGCCTGTTGACCTACTGCAAAGCACCCTTTACCAGGAGTAAGAATGCATTAACAATGGCTGGCTGAAAAAGTGGGATATTTGTATCGAGTACTGTAGTGGTAGAGTATTTAATATGTCTTTGAAACCTCAAGTGGCAGCTATGTAAAATAGCTTATCAAGTTACAGGAGAGGTTAACAGTGCAACCTTTGTTGTTGTTTGATCTAAAGAAGCATTAGAGTGTTAGAAAACATCCTAAACCACTAATCAAACGGCTTGCTCTTCTGCCGGTGGCTTCTGTGATAATGTGGGTATTTTTCCAGCTAAGTGCATCTGTAAAGGTTAGGTTGAATGGCATCATATAGCTCAGGATTTCAAGAAAACTCCATTGTTCCAATGGCCTCGCCTGGGTTTAAAAAGTGTTCATTACTTAACTTACAAAGTGAACTTGTCTGCATATCTCTTTAAACTTCTTTTGAAGGTTTCTACAAGACTCTTTTGGGAATTTCCCCTCCGATAAATAAATGTACACATCTTCCCGAGAAACCAGGTCTTCTGTTGACCGTTCCATCATTAAATTTCAATGCAAAACTATTGAAATGAGACCGTTTTTTTAGCAGACAAGATTTGAAGATGGCACAAAACCTAAACTAGAGATGTGTAAATGAATTTGCATGCGGACTACAGATTTCTTCTGAAGACAGTATTTGGCATAACAGCAGGCCAGTGAGCAGAGCAATACGTTCAGGCACTAGGACCTGGGGGAGGGATGGAATCGGTCTGCACTGGCTTCACCATGCTGAAGCGCCCCAGGCAAGCACAGGCTTTAGACAGCAATGTTTAAATCATTTTTTTTATTCTACAGTACCAAATAAAAACAAACCGTTTAAACCCAATTTAATTAATCATGCAAACAGACCCGAGGCTGATAAACAGGGTCTAGTCTAGACTTGAGGTAGTTTACAGGAGGAAGTTGGGAATCGCAGTTGAATTCAGGGTGCCCCCCCCCAAAAAAAAACAAAAAAAAGACCTGTAGGCATGGTAGTGTGCTGCAAGGGGAGAGAGGAATTTCTAGTAAGAAACCAGTGCAACTTTCAATTCTACAGCACATGTTTATACTGCATTTGTAGATCTCTCTATCTACCCCATCCTACCAGGCACCATGTTCTGGAACCTCACCTAATGCACTATCCTTGCACTACTAAGAAGTCATTGTTGTAATCCTAACTTGTTGCACCTGGTTCATAATAGCTTATCAAGTTACAGGAGAGGTTAACAGTGCAACCTTTGTTGTTGTTTGATCTAAAGAAGCATTAGAGTGTTAGAAAACATCCTAAACCACTAATTGCACTTACTGTAAACTACACTGTATTTAAATATTAAGCTTGCATTGTAACCCTGTACTGTTCTGTAACACCTGAAAGTCGCCTTGGATAAAGGCGTCTGCCAAATAAATAATGATTGAAATGTTCCTTTCCTCTGTCCTGACTCCACTTCTGGGATAGACCGCAGCTGCAGGCAAATATTGTACAGCAACCAGACCCTGCTCTCCCATTGCTTTCTATGAGGTCAGTTGTTCTGGTATTGCTCACTAACGGAAAAGATGACTCAAATTAACAACACCTGTTGTAAAACCACTGCTTACTGATGAGACACTTCACAGGGAGTGCCTTTCAAAAAAAAACAACATTGTGCACTGCAATGATTATTTCAGACAAACGGAGGTACATAAAACATTTTAAAAAGCTGGTGCTATTTAAATCCGGAGTTTCTTTATTACCTTGTAACACGGCATGGCAATGCCATTCTCCTTAGAATAATGAAAATATAAAAAGAACTCTGAAGAGTTTATCTGCGTGTGTGTCCGTGCGTAATGTGTTTGTGCGTGTGTGGTTTTGGGTTCAGTTAAACTGTCCCAGCTGCTGTCTGGAGCGATGTTGATGTGCTGTGTACAGTGGTTGTCAGGGTGGCATTTGGAAAGGACAGGTCATCTTCATCTAGAAGACATCCACCTGTTGATCACAGGACTCTGAAAATATAAGGACATTTTTATAATAGCGCTAAATGGAAACCTTGTGCAAAAAGAAAAAAAACATGGTGATGGAAGCAATGCAATAATTATTGACATATTATAATGTCCTGTTTGTCTATTTTTTCATTCTTGTTTTGGTATTTATGATGTTACTAGACTATGCGTCAGCATTTTCTTTTTTGGTTTAATAAACATTTTGCAGGCTTTAACAGAAATGTTTTTGATTTCATTTTCACTGTAGCTTTTACTTGATGATTGCATCCACAACTAGAAAGTATGTTTGAAAGAATTTGATCTAGAACATAGGGATTTCATTTGTTACTGTTAGTGATGTAGTTTATTTAGCTGTCCATTAAAAGTTTGTAAAAACTACAGTAGGGAGTTAATGGTATTATTTTATATCAAGAAGAGCTCCCCGTTACTTGTTTTGGGTCTTTTTAAGCAAAAAGGATGGACAGCTCTACACTGGAATAAGTGGTGGGTACATGTGCCCAGTCCTAAACAGGTTAAAGTATATATGTTTGTGTGTGTGTATGTATGTATGTATGTATGTATGTATGTACACTGCTGTGTAAAAGTCTTAGACATGTTTCATTTTTCTACTCTGATGCATTATGAGCATCAACAATTTACTCAAAGCCTCCACTAGTGTGACACCTGTGCCTTCTGCCAGTTCTGTTGTCAATTCAACGCTTGTCTTCTTTCTATTCCTTAAGGATATTCTCTTCAAGTGTTGCACATCCTTGTTAGACAGCTTTTTGGGTCTTCCAGTCCTGGGTTTGTCAATTTACAGATGATGTTTCTCTGTACTTGCTGATTATGCTTCGGATACCACACCTTGAAGAGTGATGCAAGCTGTTTCACTCAATGTTTTTCCTTCTTTATGCAAGTCAAGGTTGTTCTAATAGTAGAAAACACTACTGGAGGCTTTGAGTAAATTGTCAATGCTCATAATGCATCAGAGTAGAAAAATGCAATATGTCGTACGTACATACATACATAATAATTTTGGATGCATAGTAACTGTTTGGAATTATTTTGTTCAGTACGGTCTACTTGGGTCTCTCTTTGTAATAGTGCTGCACTATTGAGATGTGCCTGTGCTGGCCCTGCCTGCACAAAGTGAATAAACTAAACTAACACTGTCCCGATGGGAGGGTGCACACCCCTGGCATCCCTCTCTGCTAACCCGACCCATCGATGTGCAGCTGCTTGGATCTGCTCAATTCAGAATCCATGGTGGTATGACTGCAGGCTAGACACGTTGTATTCTAATGCCTATCAACTCCCTCTGTCATCTCCCTTCCTCCCTCGGCTCCCTGGCCAAAGCTTTTCAGTTACTTCAGAAGATCTGACATATTTCCTTACGATTTGAATACCATTACTGGCTTGGTGCGATAAGGTACAAAAAATATTATCTTTTTGCTACCGTTTCTCTGCACCAGCAATTACTAAGGGTTAGTAAGGGAGTGTCGGGGGAGGCAGTAATGAATATTTAGCACATGGCCAGCTGTATAAAGAGCAGGGCTGGCTGTTTTACTCCATGATAGCATATGTGACATTCCCGACCCCAACCCCCCTACCCACCCACTTTCCAAATGTACTGAAAATCAGAAGACTGGCAACCAGACGACCACCCCTGGTCTCCTGTGTAGAGCCACATTCTTAGTTTTTCATCTGTATAGACAATTTCACTTTCATTAAAGTGACACAACTTCCATAGTCCATATTTGAATTCATATAGACCCCTGTCCTTTAGTGTCCCTAGTCAACAGCTAAGCCATGCTCTGCTCTCTTGTCAGCAGCTCCAATGTCAATGTACCTCAATAACTTGTGTCCTAAGCCAGATTCAAACACTGCACCACTAAGCCCCTCCGAACGTCATTGTTCAGCCTTTGTTTGATGTTCATTGTGTACACAGCATTAGTTCTCGGTACGCGCTAATATAAATTAATTGGCCGTACATTTCAATGCAGTCTGGCAATGCAAAGCTGTACAAACCCTATTAAGCCCCCTTCCTGAGTCTTCATAATTTGAACTTCTTCAGGGAAACGAAGAGATCGTGTTGGGTAATTCGAGCTGTGGGTTTGCTGGTTTTTGCTTTGACTTTGTTTATGCAATTTTTTTTTTTTTAAAGTGAAGTTCATTTGCTGTCCTCTTTCTGTACATTGCTTTGACTCAGCACATATTTGTGTGCTGCATTTTGTTGCCAGATGTTAAAATAAGGCCCCCCCTCTGTATAAAGCAGTGTTTTCGAAACACTAGAATTATTCACTGTGGAAGTTTTGCGGTCTAAATTTGTAGACAGCTTGGCTGCAGTTTGGGGGGGGGGGGAAATGGTGTGCCTTTTTATAAAGTCTTAAAATTCATACCATTTTTATTCCTGTAGAAAAAATCTCTCAAACTTACAAAAGATTTTGTTTGAAATATATGCAAGCGCTTGAACCAACATCAACGTCTTGCTCCTCTGTTTGTCCAATCATCGATCTTCAGAGAGAACAGAGATCTGAATGGGGGTATTCCATGTCAAATGGACCAAATCTTGGGGAGGTCTTTCTTCCATTTTATAGTTGACCGATGATCCTTAAACCACATGAGATGGAGAAATAGGAAGGCGACACGTGAATGCAAAACGACAGCTGTGCAACTCCTGCACACTTTAGGTTTGAGTGTGGCATAAGTGCCCATTTAATGACCATTGACCTCATTTTCTCCTAGAAACATTACATTGGTATTTTTAAATCATTTTTTTTCCCAGGGGCTATTAGTGACCCCATAGGAACAAGAATACCACTACTATTCCTGCAACATCCTTTTAAACACGCAATCCGTGTGAAACGCGAATGTGAAAACGACTTTAATATTTCAAATGCAACATTTGGTTCTTTTTGAAGCGGTTTTGGAATGATGTAGCAGTAAAAAAAACAAACTTCCTCTTCATTAAAATGAACACAAAGTTAAGCAGATTTTATAATTGCATCACTGAGTGCAGCTGCTATTGAGGATCGCACGCATCCCCCTTTTTTCCATGGAAATGCTTTTCAACCTAATTAGAAAGAATAACCATATTCTTGGTCCCTAATGTCTGAATCGTCTTGAAATGGTTTATGGAAAGAGGTTGTTTTATAGTCACACAATTACGTGTGTGTTCAAACTTAAATCTAATTCAATTAGATGCTTATTAGAATATTCTTCCATAGTTAAGCCTTTTGTGCACGCTTCTTGTTGACTACAAATTTACAGCCTCCAAACGTTGTGGGGATCTAAGCTTCCTTGTCATTGAAACCTACTGCCTCACCTTGTTGTAGCTGCTTTCCTGCTGCTACAGTATATTCAGCAGTTGCAAGTTCTGTGTTAGCCCAGTGGGCAATGGTGGTGAACCAACAAGCCTTATATTTTGAAGGGAAATTCAGAACGCAGAATAGTGCATACAGAGGCACCTGTTTTTCAGGCATTTGGCTGTCGACCCTCTCACTAAATCTTCCTTTATTATCGGTATAGTGGAGCCAGCTGAGTGGGTGAAGCACCAAGCACTGGCTTTCCTCCACTGGTTCATGAGCCCTTTTAATGAATGGGCCATTCTTCACTGGCTGGGTTAGTGTGTGTGTTGCAGGCCAGGGCTGGGGAAGTGTCAAATTTCGCATGCGCTTTCAAGTTTCCTTCAAGGAAAAAAAAAAATGTACCTCCTTATCCTCCTCCCCATTTTTATTATAAATGTGAATTAAAGCCTGTCTCGGCAAATTTTTGCAGCTGAATTCACACCCCTTCTGTTTTTACCATTTTTAAGCTTTGTAAATATTGCTTTCTTGCTTCTCTAAAGAACACTGTTAAGCGCCTCCCTTAAATGCTGGTTTTACTGTTTGAAAGGCTTTGTCTTGAGTCGATTCACGCAAGTGATAAGGTACCATTCTTGAATTCATGGGTGGTTTTTGTTCCGTTGGCACAGAACCACATGTCGTGGTTTGTACACCTGTCAGCAGATGATTTTAAGTCAAAGGTGTGTGTGTGTGTGTGTGTGTGTGTGTGTGTGTGTGTGTGTGTGTGTGTTATAAAGTACATGCAAAAACGCTCAATCTTTTTAAAGACCTGCAGACTATATGGTTGTAATAAGCCTAGTTAAGCAATCTTCTGATTTTACTAGAGAAGCAGATCAGGCCTTTCTTGTAACCAATGTGTTACTGTAGCTCTCATAAATCAGGTCTGGGTGTTTGACAAGTAGATTAGTCCAGTCACGTATACAAACGTAGATTTTAGGAAGTAATTGAGCACACAAACTTCTGTATTGAAAGGGTGGTAGATGTATATTGCCACTTTTACAACGATGCACTAAACTGGCCTTATAACCACTGTAACTAATTCCAATCAGAACTATAAAAAAAACAATAGTGCTACATTTCAAAGCGTTTCAAATGGAATTAAGAACATTTCTTTTTAATATAGCTTTCAATCTTTCAATCTGTCCAAAACTCCGAAGTACCTGCAAACAGGTAGATTGAAAGTTCATTGTCTGAAGACAGACAAGCAGTCCAGTGTTTTTGAACTCGTAAGTATGTGATCCATGCATTTCAGCGTGATCATTTCATGCAGTGGTGGTATTCCAAAGTTGTTGTGTTCTTGCAGATTCAGTGTGGGTGGAACATGGCTTGAAGGCCATGGCTTTTTTGTTTGAAAGATGTAGTGGCTCATTTCCAGTGTGTGCTGTGAACATTCTTGCAGTAAAAGCCTTGAAAGATGTGCAAGTCTTATTTGCCTTGCCTCTTTCGTCGGGAATCTCTTGTTCCAGATATTAGCCCTTTTATGACTCTGTGACTAATTCAGATTGTCAGTCTGTATAACAAATCATAGTTTGCTGGTTTAGTGCCATTTTAGTTGTGTTTGTTTTTCCGAGACAGCTGTGTGTGGATAGGAAGTAAGCGTAGCGGTTTGAGTCACTCCAGCTCTTGGAGCAATCCTGATCTTTTACTTTACGTTGTCTAAGCTCACAGTAAAACCTAGAATGATTCAAACTAAAGTAATTGACACTGAATAGTGTCACCTTTAAATAGTTCTACCTTAAAAAGCCACTGCAAGTGTCCGTCTTAGGAGTGATTGATGCTCTCTGTCATCAGTCGGACTCTTATCTAATGAAGTCAGAGCTTGTGGGTAGGAGTAGACACGGCTTTAAAACTAGTCTAATGCTTGTTTACCCTCCTCCTTACCCAGTGTTTCCAGTGCACATTAATAGAGTGTATCCGTCTTACAAGAGAGTTCAGTCACCTGGCTGCTAATATGTCTACATTGGTGATTATAAGTTATATGAATAGAAATATGCGCTAAACAAGAAGAGGTCTAGCTGTGAAAAGGGATACATGATTTTAACCTTATTTACTACAACCTTATAAAAACGCTGGTTTTGCTAGTAGTTCAAAGGTTTTAGGTTTAGCCTGGATGATATAAAGCCTGTTCTTGCAGTTTATTACATCATCCACATTGTACTGTTCGCCACTAAGACCTACTTATTATACTATACCGTTTCAAAGTGTGTCTCTGTAATGCATGTATGTTAACTATTTAATTGAAGACTGGTATAGTTCATTCCGTGCGTGCTATACTAAGCAGAGAATCTTCAGTTTAAATAGTTTTAAATCCACGTGTTGCAGAGATGTAATCCCTTAAGTTCATACCGGAATTGTTAACAGAGCTTTCATTTCCATTACTTCACTCCTTAGTTACGGAGTAACATTGAGAAGTACTTGGATCCTTGATTGCACTCAAGGTTTTGACCATGTGAAATTGACGGCTCTACAACCGAGAAATATTTCCGCTCTGACGAATATTCAGGTTGTATAACCTTGTGCAAAACTGCAGTTTTACCTGGGAGAACCATGTTCATAAATTGCATAGATTTTCTTTTTAGTAGCAAGTGGAAATCAGTCTCAGTGTTTCGGTATGTTTTAACATACTTTTGTCAAGGGAAAGTGTGTTACAAACATTGGAGGTATTGTATATATGCTTTTGATGCCATGGTAACCACGCATTTATTTCTCTTTAAAATGTATATGTGTGTACGATACAAGATCCTAAAAGAGATTTTGTGAATGTCGCTGCCAGTAAGTAGAACAGTCTTTTTTTCCCTCTCTGTCAGTATATATTTTAGTGTGGTTTGCACACTTTTATTAATTTACAGTTAAACAAAAACAACAAACAAAATCCTAGCTCCCTTGGAGCACGAACTTACGCAGTGTTTCTGTAAACAAACCTAAACCTAAGGTGTTTCTGTTCTTCAAAACCCACACAGCCCTTTCCTGGTAGCGTCTACTCCCTTACAAACCTCTCTCTCTCTCTCTCTCTCTCTCTCTCTCTCTCTCTCTCTCTCTCTCTCTCTCTCTCTCTCTCTCTCTCTCTCTCTCTCTCTCTCTCTCTCTCTCTCTCTCTCTCTGTGCTCTGTGCTAGCCAGTCCTTTTGAGCCTGCTTGTGATCACAAGATTGTCTCCATTACTGGCTTCCCTGGGTTGTTGTCTTGGAGAAACCTGACTGCAATAATATGCTGCCTTCCCTGCCTCTTAGGATGTCAGTCACATCCCTCCCTAATGCAAGTCCAAAAAAGAAAAAACTAAAATATTGAGAGGGTGGACTGGAGCATGACCAGGGCCCTGCCAGCTCACAGCCGAGGGCTATGCTTCTAAAACCTGCTTCTGTATCTTTTCTGCAACCTTTACACAAATAAGGGTCCAATTAACAAAGCTCTAAATCATGGTTGAAATATATTCACTGGCCAAACGGACCATGTTCAGATTCATTCTTAAAAGAGAGTTTGCAAATGACTGTCGAAAAAATGTCATGCATAGGAAGCCAATGCATAAATTACACCTGAAATACTATTGTACAGAAGAGTGTTTCTCTGCTTTGTTTTTAATAGGTAATTATACACTTGCAGTTTGAGCTGTTCCATTAAAGCAGCTGCCTGGTTTGCATTCCTGGTGGTTTTGTATGAAATTATAGTCTGTGGGTGGATTAAGCCAGTGCAAAAGATATATATTAGGATTGATTTAATTACAACAAAGATTTCCGACTGTCTCAGACCACACACAGGGGAAGCTCTGTCTCAGCATTCAGGTTTGTTTCAGTGCACACTTACTGTAGGCAGTTGGCAGCCACTGCTCACCTGTGAGACTACACTTTTAAATGAATTTCAATTTGGAGGTTCCTAGTGTATCTATTGTGAAGGACCAGCTCAGAACTGCGAGATTTGTTTTCTGTTTTAAACTTTAGCGGTTCAATTTTTAAAGCAAGGGTGCATTTTCCAGGGATGGAGTAAGACTCCTGTTGCATAGAGGTTTCACCCATTCCAGGTTTTACTAGAAGCTTGATTAGCCACAGTGTGTACAAAGCTCAGGTGCATCTTAATAAATTCGTAGTAAAACCAGGAATTGATCAAACTGCTATGCAGCGGGAGTCGTATTTTCATCCCTGGTTTTCTGAAAGGAAACGGAATAAAATTGGATAATAACTACTCCTGTCTGTTTTTTTAAAACTGAGATCTTTTATGTGCTGGTTCTGTCTGTCACACTACAGGTGATCGCAATAACTTACCAAGCTGCTAAACCCGTACGACAACTTCCTGAAAAAACTACGGCAAGATGTTGGAAAATGACAAAAATGAGTTCACTAAACTGGCCTCCCTCATTAGCAAACCCCTTTATCAGCTTTGGGAAATCAGGTCAAAATCAGTTCACGACTCTGCTGGCTGCAGATGGTTTTGTAAAAGGTCATTTATTTCCCCTGCCCCTTGAATGTTCGGGGCAGCTAGTGAGCCGTCTGTCAGAACAGTAAGAGGCTGTTGCTGCCACTAGTTTAGTTGCTGCCACTAGTTTAATTTCTGCCCCTGGGCGATGGGATGAGTGTTCATTTCAGCTTTACACATTTCGGAGAACTTTGGAGACATGGAAACTACATTTCCTAGAGTCGATAAGAGCATTATAATAAACTACAGCACTCTCATACTGGACTGGGCATGGCTTCAAAGGTTTTAAAATAAAGATGCAGTATTCTTTTGCAAACATTATGAGTCATCTACACTGAAGTGGTTTACGGTCCCTATTATTATTTTTTAAAGCTTTATACAATCGCATTCATCGATCAGATACATTTTGAATAGGGTAGATCCCTGTATGACTTCATTTATTTATTTGAGGTTCAATCAACAAGCAATTTCCTAATTGAATACCAGATGATTTAGTAATAGATGATTAATAATCAAAAGCAAAAAGCCAAACAAACATCTCTTCAACGTACAACATAAAAACATGCGTGTGAATATTATACATTGTAATATAAAATATGCATTGAGAAAACTTTACTAAAGAAGACCTCTGATTTATTAATTCATTTTCTTTATTACATTCTAACATTTCTCATCACAAAACAAATCCAAACGGAAAAAGCTTTGTAGCAGCGTGCAAGAAAAGCAGGGGTTTCTGGGTAGCTATCTGTGTGAGGCTTTAAATAGGGCACTGGGGCATTTAACTGATTTAATGTTTAATTTAGACTTGCAAAATAAAAGCCATAGCGATCAATAATAGATTCATAGATCTCTGTAGTTTTGTCAAGAACGTAACATTTCTGCACCATTTCTCCCCTTGTAGAAGAGTACAAATCCCATCCACTTGTTTCGTGTGGACCTTCCTTTGCACAACGTCTTAAGGAAGTGTCTTTTTTTTTTGTGCATATAACTGTTGGTGGTTTTAATTGGGTTCTGTGCTTTGATGAGCAATGTTTAAACAGCAGGAATCTTGCGTTAATTCAACCTCAACATCTTGTCCTTTTTGTTTGAATACTTCTCCCGGAAGTCGTGTAAGAGTGTTGTATTTTTTTAAAAATATTTTTAGGTGTTGATCTGACAATGTCTCTCTCTGGGTTTCTCTTTGCAGCACCAAAGACATGCAGCCCCAAGCAGTTTGTGTGCAAAGACCAGATCACCTGCATATCGAAGGGCTGGAGATGCGATGGGGAGAAGGACTGTCCTGATGGGTCGGACGAGTCGCCGGATGTCTGTGAGTAATCCTACCTTATGAAGCTATGCTTGCTGTGGATAGCACATTTGACCATTTATTCATCCCCATTCTTTGTACCTAAAGCCTGCCCTGGACTGGAGGGAGCACCTTTTCTCTTAGGGGGGTGAGGGAGCAGTTCAGTCTCCATGCCTCAAACCTGCCCTGGACTGGAAGGAGCACCCTTTAGGGGGTGGTGTTCTTGGTACCTTTTGACTTTCTGTGCAATAGTTCACATGATCCGATTGCAGCTAGATTGCAAGAGTGAATAGAAGCACAGGAAGTGAGAATCAGAAAGCCGCAGAACCCCTTAAGTATAGCGTTGCCTTTAAAATGTGTGCATAAAGTCATAATGAAAAAAAACACATCACCACTAGAAATTACTCCCTTCACTTTCACAGAGTGATACCTACAGCTATGGCCAAAAGTTTTGCATCACCCTGTAGAATGAATTAAGTTTGCGTCTTAAAAGTTGAATTGAAATGGCAGAATAATGTTATGTTAACATATTGAATTGCACTCCGTTTTGTAGTTTTCCATGTACTTAATGAAAAAAATAGAAAAAAAGTGACATTTTGAAATCCCAACATGAAATACTGTACTACTACTGTTATGGCTTCCTGTAGACTTTTGCGATATCACTTTGTGGTTTCTTTGATTGCATGATGTTAAATAAAATATATAAATAACCTTCATAAATAGTGGTGTGTGTGTGTGTGTGTGTGTGTGTGTGTGTGTGTGTGTGTGTGTGTGTGTGTGTGTGTGTGTGTGTGTGTGTGTGTGTGTGTGTGTGTGTGTGTGTGTGTGTGTGTGTGTGTGTGTGTGTGTGTGTGTGTGTGTGTGTGTGTGTGTGTGTGTGTGTGTTTTTTTTTGTTAAATTATCTCAATCCTAAAATTCTAGGTGATGCAAAACTTTTGACCATAGCTGTACATAGGTTGATACCAGGATCAATGGGAGACATTCCTTGCTTTCATTATTCTAAAATTATAAAAGTTGCTAGAAGATTAAAATCTCTGTCAAAACAAGACAAAGAAGTTTTCCATTTGGTGTTGCTCAACCCAGTCTAACTTTACCCAGTGAAGTTTATTAAGTCTAGACATCCTGTGGAACTGTCTTGGATCTGCGTCAAGCTGGAAGTTATTAAACGCTGGCCAGAAAGCTCTCTGGTCTGAAGGAATGGATAACCCTGGTATTTTAAACAACTGCTTTTCCATTTAGGGGGCTGGCTGAGTGTCTGAGAGGCGTTCAGTGCTGTCTCTGCCTGGTTAAAAAACAGACTCCTTCTACTTTTTTATTTTTTCTTCGAATAAAAACAACCCCTCATCCCACATAAAAAAGAAAAATTTCCCAACAGCGTCTTTGTTTGCGATTGATGTATATAGTTATGATACCTGTGCTGTTTGCTTTTGTGGGGAATGTTAATAAACTTTTAAAAAAAAAAAGTGGTCCAAGGAACAGTAAACAGTGTTGATTTTTTTTTTAAAATGCCTATCAAAATGTGGTGATGTAATTTATTTTTTAAACCCTGTTTTTGTTCCCTACCCCAACTAATTTTAGGCATATTTATATGCATCATCTTGGTAATAAACCACATCCTTAAACCAAGTCCTGTTTATCTTTGGCCCCTGGGGGTTGACGAGGGAAGATCCTGAATATAATCCATTCGTACAGGAAGGAAGAGGCAGATTGCTACGTGCTTATTTAATACACAAAGCCTCCGGATACAACAAGGCTCTATGCTGTGTAGTTAGTTAACTCTCCCTTCGTCACAGTGCCTGTCTGAAGCCAGCTGTCACAAATTAAGTGAGTTTGGTGGTCTTAACTTTATAGATATATTGAATAGCTGTTTATTCATCACCACTTGGTTTGACACAATAGCCTGCAATGTGCCCCCCCCCAAAAAGAGACTTAATGGCTCCCTCACCCCCTAAGGGAAAGGGTGCTCCCTCCATTCCAGGGCAGGCTTGAGGTATGGAGACTGAACTGCTCCCTCACCCCCTAAGAGAAAGGGTGCTCCCTCCAGTCCAGGGCAGGCTTGAGGCATGGAGACTGAACTGCTCCCTCCAGTCCAGGGCAGGCTTGAGGCATGGAGACTGAACTGCTCCCTCCAGTCCAGGGCAGGCTTGAGGCATGGAGACTTGGGGAAAGCTCACATTTCAACTGCTTGTGCTGTGCTTCCATTGAGATGACTGGTTATCGTCTCCAGTGCTGCAAATTCAGCATCGTGACTGTGCACCCAAATAAATCACAACATAAATGAAGGTGCAGTGAAAATGAAGTACTGAAGACATTTGTTCTTGCGTAGATCAC
The DNA here is from genome assembly GCA_030684275.1 of Acipenser oxyrinchus oxyrinchus. Taxonomy (NCBI): domain Eukaryota; kingdom Metazoa; phylum Chordata; class Actinopteri; order Acipenseriformes; family Acipenseridae; genus Acipenser; species Acipenser oxyrinchus. The sequence continues at coordinate 2,691,061 of CM060300.1, forward strand.
CAGGAAACCTGCAATGAAAATTTATTCGATCTGCTATTTTCATATGGGAGACTCTGCCATGTCAGCAATAGTGATAAGGGATATCACATGGTGGTAGAGCAAGTTAGTAATTAAAGAGCCTTTTATTAATACGATTTTAGCTCTTGATGCTGTTTTAATAAAAGGGCTAGCTATTTTCAGCAAAGTATTTGGCTATTGCTCATTTCTTTAGGGACCGCGCAAAGTTCACACAAGCTGAGCGGGTGAAATGAATGCACACACACAGGTCAAAACTACAGGCTATTGGCAGTAACAGCTGATTCAGTGTTTCCTCTGGCAGATCACCAGGGCATCTTGATCAGGACACAGTGTTTCAGTCCTGTGTTTCAACACACTCTACAAAGCCATAACAGCAACTGTGAGAGAGATGCTGTATGAGTGATTTACAGGCAGGCTAAAAGTAACAGTGTGTCCTGAGTGAGCTTTGGCTCATGCAAGGTGTGCTTGCTTGTTGTCTGTTAGTTTTTGTTTCCCAATCCCCTGGTCATTGCACGCCGCGAACAAACAAGCTCTTTATTTCAAACTGATCTTAGTAATGTTTGTCTGGTGATGCATACAGAACAGTTACCACAGATTTCTGAAGTTAGGGTTTTGCAGTGGTTGGAAGGGAATTGGAAAAGCCATTCAAGCACAAGAATAAGTTATATTATTATTATTATTATTTAGTCATTTAGTTAGCAGATGCTTTTATCCAATGTAACTTAGAGACTTGGGGATGAACTATGCATCACAACTGCTGCTGCAGAGTCACTTAGAATAAGACCACCGAAGGACGGATATGTAATTCGTTCTTGCTGTGTAACTGATGCTTTTTAAAACTGGGTGTTGCCTCAAAAAGCAGTACAAAATAATTCAATAAAAATACATGAAATATAAAGAAAGTGAATTGTGATAAAGTTAAGATTCTTTCTTCGGCGCTACGAATCAAGCTGTGTTGACGAGTTCCGACGTCTCGTTGAGTATCTGATCCCAATCAAAGGATTCAAATGTCAGACAAGCAAACTGAAAATAGCAGATTATCCCGAAGCAGACGAGACTTTGTATAATGATGGTCTCACCTCGTAAAGATGCCATCCTGTTTGCTGCAGGAAGTCCATGCTAGAGCTGAAGCAGGATGTGCCACAGACAGAGTTCAACAGAGAATAAACAAGACACTAAAACAATTTGGATTCTGAGTCTTTTCTCTCCAAGATATGCAGTTGTAGTTGGTTTAACAAGTTGTCTCTTTTATTGTAGAAAACAATGAGGCAAAATGGACTTCCAGTAGGATATGAGACTTCTTATAAATCACAAAAACATATGGCACTACCCAACAATGCTACGAACATATAAAACGTTTTGAGAACATCAAAATACATTAAACGCAATGTTTTTGACCTTTTTCCGCAAGGCAATCCTACCAACGTGAAACGCTAGTGAACGTGCTTGCCTATTGATTGATTGATGGATTGATTGTTTTTATTATTTTATATAACTAGGTAATTACATATTGAGAAAAAATCCCAAATATGAACAGGGTCTTGATGAGATGAGAACATCCGGCTTTTACTGTCGGCACTTTACAATAGCTAGATAGAAATACAACGATAATAAAATGAGTATAAACCAATATAAAAGCATACAGTATCAGATTTTGAGTCAAGCTATAGTGGCCTATGCTAAAAAATAAACATGCATGCTTTTTAATGAGACGTGTAGTTATTTCTAATCGCTGTGGTGGTTTAAAGATTGTGATAATTACAACGAAATGGATTCTAGCCCATCTGTCTTCCTGTGGCTGAGCAAATAGAAAAACACAGACGACTGACAATCCCATTGACTTGGCACTACAGAACTGCACTTCATAGTACTTTTATGCTGTATACAGCATGCATAGTATTAATAACCTATGCCACACAACTATAGCAGCTGACATTTGCACAGCAGATGTAATTAGTAAATATATACACATACACCATTGTTTTTTCTTTTATAGCTACAGAGATATTTATGGGTCTGAGTGCCTGGCAAAAGTTGTACAGCTATAACAAACCTGACTCAAACAGTAAACTGCGCATTACTTGCCAAGATAAGCAAACATCTTTGTATTGCCCGGGGGAAACCTTTCTGTGAACTGTTATGCCCTAAAACATATTAAACATGCTGATGTAATGGCCCCACCAGCAGCATCAGTGTGAAAGTGAAAATGCATGGGAATAAATGCATTTCAAGCTGAAATATTGGGTCATAACGCAATGATGCTTGTAGCTCTGAAAGTGGTTCTTGCACGCCCAGGATGGTTCAGATCTAACAGTGTCTGTGGAACTTCAAACAGCACGTGTTTGTAAACCATCAAAAGCCACCCACTGAGTCCTAGGGGAAAGCGTCTGAGAAAAGGACAGAAATTCAAACCCTTTAAAACTTTGCCGCTGCTTTACAATTGCTTCGAAGACGAGGAGAAAAGGCTCCCAAACCTCTAGGCTTGCATTGCCAGCCAGCAACACTAAATAATTCTGATGCTGGCTTGCAGAAAAGTAGGTCACTGGCAAGTCTTGGAGTAAGTAAGGGATGTGATGTTGCAGTATCCACACGTTCTCTAGAAATTGATCCCTAGAACTGCGTCAATGCGTCAAATAACTGCGTCAAATAAACCCAATCTGCGTGATGCACGGGCCGTGTCTGCAGGAATGCAAGACTCTGGTCATACAATTCCCTGTACAAACAGAATAGCCAGTATAGAGTAAACCTAATTGGCAAAAATAATATGAGTTTAACTTAATATAATCACAAGTGATGATTTGAACTTGCCCCTTGGTGGATAGACGTGTAATCCATTCATTTCAGTACAATGTATAGGATTGGAAGGTCACTGAAAATGAACTGCTCTGTCACCCCAAAGGCTAAACTGCTCTTGCAATCCTCTAAGAGAAAGGATGCTCCCCTCCAGTCCAGGGCAGGCTTGAGGCATGGAGACTGAACTGCTCTCTCGCCCCCTAAGAGAAAGGGTGCTTCCTCCAGTCCAGGGCAGGCTTGAGGTATGGAGACTGAACTGCTCCCTCACCCACTAAGAGAAAGGGGGTGCTCCCTCCAGTCCAGGGCAGGCTTGAGGCATGGAGACTGAACTGCTCTCTCGCCCCCTAAGAGAAAGGGTGCTCCCTCCAGTCCAGGGCAGGCTTGAGGTATGGAGACTGAACTGCTCCCTCACCCACTAAGAGAAAGGGGGTGCTCCCTCCAGTCCAGGGCAGGCTTGAGGCATGGAGACTGAACTGCTCTCTCGCCCCCTAAGAGAAAGGGTGCTCCCTCCAGTCCAGGTTAGGCTTGAGGCATGGAGACTGAACTGCTCCCTCACCCCCTAAGAGAAAGGGTGCTCCCTCCAGCCCAAGGCAGGCTTGAGGCATTTATGCCTTGAAAGGGATAATGTGGGGGAAGATCACATTCTCGCAATTTTGTCTGTGGTTAAATGGAGAGGGTTCTTTTTTCCAGGAGTTCTGTAGTTTTGTACATTTTTGGGAATGCTAAGCAGCTGTGCAGTGTGTAAGGCTGGGAATCGATTGCACTATCCAAGGTTATCTCTCCATTACTTGTCCTTGAGTCCTGGCATTGCTGGGCTGGGATCCGTTGTTGATTAGACCTCCACTTGGGGCAGGAACGCCACGCTTGGCAGGCTCCCATCAAAGGGAGCAGAGGGCCACCGCAGAGCTTCAGACAGACGCAATTGATGTTGCTGCAAGCAACACCTGAGATCGATAACTCTCTGATTGCATGCTTTCCAATCTCTGTTATTGACGAAGACCCTGCAGCAGGTGTGGTGATGCAGTAAACCACTACCTGGCTCGCAATGATGTGTTGTAGTCATGCGGTAAATGCTTATTAATACTGATAGATGTAAAACCCTGAACCCTGAAGGAGGATGTTGTTCATTAGTTAAACCTCAGTCTGGTTCATTTTGAAAAGCAGAGGACTTCAATTACTGAGGCAGGAGATGTAGCAGAAGCATTGTAGAATGAAGTGTTTAACACTGCTTTTTATTTGAGAATTGTTTGGGCTGGAATATGGTCCTTTTTTAATAAGCGTTCAGGGTTTGGTTTTTCCTGTGCTTGTGCTATTTATGATCTATCCTTCTTAACAGCACGGCCTGAGATTTTGGTGAGAAAGGGAGGCTGATTTACTGCAACACGGCGCCTGGTGTTAAAATAAACAGAGTTTGATGCTTCAAATACAAACCAAAAGCTTGTTCTTCTGTGAGCAAATGGTGAAATAAAGCTCTCAGTTCAGTCACACCTCTGTGCATACCAACACCTTTCCTTGAATAGCAACTTGAAAGGGCCTGTCTGTTGGTTTTTACTTTGGAAAGCTGGCCACTGTCTTTATGGTGTGTTGGAGGTTTTTTTTTTTTTTTTAGATTTAAGTAGTTTTATTTTACTCGTTTACAACCAAAGAACAGGTTACGAACAAATCACATTGTAATACATTGCTGTATACCTGACCAGTTGAAAAGAAAAACAGAAAATTGCGATTAAACAAATACATACACAAATTCCTATGCACATAAATATAATAAGTAAACACCATTATTATAAAAATAAAAATAAATATAAGAATTGCTTAACCCTGTCTCCCTGCGGTTCCAGGTGTCTAATATCTCTAGATACTCGCTAAAGTATCCAAGTGTTTAAGTGGATTAGGTTGCCACTCTGTATGGGTTGGTACACTAAGGGTGCCAAGGAGGTCCTAATATCCAATCCACCTTTGCTCAGTTATTTCCATTTTGTTAACCAGCCTGTATGAGTCGCTCATAGGCTGTACTACCCAGATGTAACTGCCGTTGATGTAGAGAGGGATCTCCGTGGATTTCCACCCTCCCACCAATAGGGGTCTCCCAATCAATAGCGCAGCCTGGTTCCAGTCTGCTTTATAGGCAGGAAGGTGTGCTAATCTGGGGGGGGGGGGTCACTCGGAATGTAAAGTCTGAGGCGGTAAGGAATGTCCATCTTAACCACATCCTGCAGGACCTCCAACCAGAATTTTTTAATTCGGGGTGCAAACCCACATAATGTGAACCAGTGTCCGCTCCTCTGCTTGACTCTCTCAACAATTTGGAGAATCCTTTAGGCCTAGTCTATGGAGCATGGAAGGAATCCAGTAAAATATGTTCCAAATCTTAAACTGGACAAGTCTGGCCCGCAACTCCCTTGACATTGGCCTAATGTTTTTTCTAGAACATTAGACCATTCTTCTCCAGTGAGAGAAATATTTAAATCTCCCATTCAGATTGTAATGCTGAAACCGATGCATCTGTGTCATTATGTCAGAAAGTTTCCTCTCTACTGCTGCCATAGAGGCTTTAATAGCTTTTAGCCTGCATAGGTCATCCTGAGATATTTCAGTCCCGCATTGATATTTGCAATGTCCTTAGCGATATTGTTTGGGTCAGGCCGTGTTGACATTTTGTTCCATTTCCGGCTCTGTTGGTTGAGGGGGATTTATCCGCTTTTGTTTTGTTTTTTTTCTTTGGGGGGGTGGGGGGGGGGGTGCAGTCTGACTACTCTGTCGGCAGCCATTGCATCTCACAAGGTTAGTTTGTATTTTGGCGTTGGGGCTGCATTAATCGGGATGTTTTAGTTTTTTCGATGCGGGGGCACGGAGCTTCAGAGTTCTCACCGCTGTCACGTCTCACCGCTGTCATGTGACTCCTCGTGCTCTTTCTCACACAGCTGCAGCCACACCGGATGATCCATCTCTTTGTCTTCTTGTTCCTTTTCTTATCAAACTCCAGTCAGGCTCCAAGGCTGTGTGGCTGGACATGGATAACATGAGGGAGACTTGGTGCTGTCTGTATTGATGTAGCAGTCAAACACTTAGAAGGCATTAGAATACACGAGAATGCTTTTACAAGCCCCAAAGGGAGAGAGTGTGGGAGTAGGGGGATTTCACTCCATCGCTGGTTCAACTAAAGAGTGCTACCATCCCAGCTTGTGACGAAGAAACAAGTGTATGTTTTGGGAGAGGACTCTTTCTTTACTCTTTCAGTCCTGAATTTTATTTTTGTTGAGCTGAAGAATAAACTCATTTTTTGAGTATACATGAGCACTGGACAAAAAATAGTTTGTACAGATATACACTACCTCAGACATCATATTTCCAAACTGTATGCAAATCCTGCTCTACACAGTGGAATGTTTGGACTGCAGATGAGGGAGAAGAAATCGTTGCACTGAAGGAAAATCTTGGCCAATCTTACAAAATGTATAACTTGGAAATTGTTTTTTGGACTAATATTTTCTTGAGTTAATTTCAACATTTAATAGTAGGAGCTATGTCTAGTGCTTTCCAGATGTTGCCAAATTTAATTGACTGCTTTTGTGATTACCAGCCTAATGTCTAAAATTTTTATTTTTTTTTCATTCAGTTTCTGTTTCATTTTTTTATTGATCTACTTCCATTTTAAACTAAATTAAAGGAAACTGCAACTCGCATATCAAAAAAATACTTTATTGGTTAAAAAAGAATCATTAAAAAAACTACGCATTTCAGCTTAGCATTGCCTTCATCAGGGTACAAAGCAGACAAAGGATGGGCAGAACAAGCAAATTAGCAATCAATTAGTTAATAAAGGTAAACCATTAATGAGCGATACAGTCAGTCAATTGTTACAAAAAAACAAAAATCAGGTATCAGTGTTACATGATTAAGCATTATTAAACTACATTTATTAGACTAAAATCTTAATTTAAACCTCTTGGTTTTAAACTTTGGCATCCAAAAAAGTTGGCAACTTTTTCAAATCCAATTCCATTTCCTCAAAACCATGGCAGCAGTGGTACCCCAAACTGGGAATCCACTGTAACAAAAAGGTAACCTTACAAGCTGTAAAGACATGTGTGTAGAAGAGTCTCCAAAGTAAATAAAGTAATCCAGTTGTTATACAGCACTGCATTTACATAGAACTTGACAGCAATTAAACCCAGCACTGGCTGTTACAAACCCCCGTAGTCACCACCATAAATGGCCCCTTTATGTAAAACCGGAGCATTGGACTTGTATTCAAGGTCATTATATAAGCGAAACAATGACATGGGAGCTCTCCCACAATCCAGCAGTGTGGTCGGGCCAGGGGGTACGCGACTGCGGGCCACCAGTGCAATATTAAGTTGTTCTGATCCACTGGTCTCATCCTTTTGCTTCAGAAATGACTTGATTTGCTCAAACACTTTTATTGCTTTCTGGGCCTCGGCCAGATGAGTTGAGGGGAAAGTATTTGTTCATTGTGAAGGGCTGGCCGTTTTTTTTGCATTTATATTGTCTGTTACGCACGGATTCATTTCTGAAGAGTGGATTGGCAGCACTGGAATCTGAGATGGAGCTGTAGCTCCACAATGCAAGGAAAGAATGTGGTGTTAACAGGTAGCACATTACCTCACCTTAGCTGTAACCTGTGTTGCCTTGCCCAGTGAAATATGGATTGCTTTGAAGGGTAACACTTTACATTAAGGGTCTCCTAATGACTGTGCATTTACATAGTAGCTTCTTAGTAAATACAGGTGTACTTACACTTAATTACAATGTTATTATGCATTGTTACAATGTACTTAATGTGTGCCCTAACCCTAACTCAAAACCTAACCCTTTTCTGTTACAATTGTGTAAGTGCAAATCGATTTACAAGTATGTTCTAACAATGTTTAAGTAGACATGTTTTTACTAAGTAATTACTATGTAAATACACAGTAATTAGAGACACAATGTAAAGTGTTGTATTCACAAAAAAGGGGAAACCGAAAATGCATTTCTTAACTTTTACTCCAGAGTATTGAGAGAGAGAGAGAGAGAGAGAATTTCTCTTATAAGCTTGGGTGTATCCATATCAGACTCCCATCTGCAACAGTGTTTGTTTTCTGTCTTCCAAACACCCCATTCATTTCAATCGGAGCTGGGATGGCAATAAGACTCCTATTGCATAGCAGCTTCACCCATTCCAGATTTTACTTCGAGCTTGATTAGCCACAGTGTACGGGTAACAGGCTGAGGTGTATCTTACAAAACTCCTAGAAAAACAAGGAATGGATCAAAGTGCTCTGCAATGGGAGTCTCACGCCCATCCCTGCGGAGCCTGGCCTGGATGTATTACAGTGTACTACAGTGTGGTTTCTCAGCAGTAAAAGTTTACAAATATATAGCTCTGCGATATGGAGAACACAGGACACAGCAAAGGCAATGCACTTGTTGGAACCACAGCAGGGTTTTCTGTAGCACTAACATTACATCAACAGCCCAAGACCACCAGCCAATGCAGCATCATTCTGAGTGTCTGCTTCAGATAGTTCTGGATTGAGCTGAGCTATGATTGCATTGCTGTAATGGAAGCTCTTCTGACGATCTCACTATAGCTAGTGCCACTGTCACTCTTATTTTTGTTATTTTTGAGTAATATACATGTATAATAATAATAATAATTATGAAGTGGACTGTGTGGGCGTTGATAGTAAGAAATACCTGAATATATTTTAATCGATGTTCGCGTCTGCATTAAGAGATCAGCCTGTTCATTAGAATAACTCAATTAGCATAATTAGCCGATCGGTCTCTAGAATATAATTCGCTGTATTCTGTGGTGCATGAAGTATTCCCTTTATAACCACTCTGCTGAAGACTGCACTGTCTATTGCAGATGTAGATCTTTAAAGCTGTTGATCTCTAAGTTGTAGATCTTTAAAGCTGTTGTAATAGTGAAGATTTAGTGCAGTGGGCCGTGCATCGCTTCTATGCAGCCTTTGACAGCTGCCACTGGATATCACAATTAGCTTAAAAACAAATATTGAAAAAAGGTGTAGTTGGGACACGTTTCTTGTGTATTCTAAAGTATAGTAGAAAATCCTAATATGGTATGTTAGATATTTGCTTGTTGGGTATGCAAATTATTATTATTATTATTATTATTATTATTATTATTATTATTATTTTATTACTACTACTATATTATTATTACTACTACTATATTATTATTATTATTATTATTATTATTATTATTATTATTATTATTATTATTATTATTATTCCCTGTATTTAAGCAAATGTAAAACCTCTGGTAACAGATCTGCTTTGTTATGGGTTTATCATGGGTTAAGAACTGCACTGAAAAGTGAGCCCAGATATATATTTTTAATTATGACCTGGAACTTGTACTTTATTTCATGGACACACACTGTACTGCATGGACGAGTCTGCTGTTTGTAACCTTATCAGGTACACCAGTGTCTGTTGGTGCATGCAGGTGGGTTCAAATGAAGAGATACACCATTGTTTTGGGAAGTGCAGGAGCTTTTAAAATCTGTAGCTTTTTAATTGTGTTGTTAATCCAGTGCTGTAACAAACGGGTATAAATGGCTCCGCACTTTGGATAAAGCAATGAGAAATGTCCTCCAGCACGCAAGGGGAAGGCTCTGCCTCTACCTCAGCGCGCAGGCAGGCAGGCAGGCAGACAGACAGGCAGGCTGATGAAGTGTTCTCCCTGACAGCTAAGGAAAGAGCACGAGGCAATCTTTCTCAATGAGCTGGTCTTGGATGCCGAATAGAGAACAGATTGTTTCCTGGAGAGCTGTGAAAGAAGGGAAAGACTGAGGACACTGGGGTGCATACAATACCAAAAGCACTTCCTTTTTTATTTGGATGACCTAAACCCTTTTAAAGATTCGTTTTTTTGGCCTGCAGCATCCTATCCTACCTCCAAAAAAAACAAAACGTAGACTACAGCGGAAATCGCATTTTGACATCAAAACCAGAGCGTTGATTCTTAACCTGTTTACCACCGCATTTAAATTCATGCTCATGCTATGCCCCCTTGTGTGGCGTATCCCATTGAAATCCATGTTGAATTTGAACATAGTCTAAAAGAAAATGCATCGCAGCGAAAGACAAATAGATCTGACTGGAGTTTTTCCAACCTTAATTTTGTCGTCAAGATGACTTCTAATGTGTAGGTTTTAGACATTCAAAACTCTACTGGCTCAGTAAGTTAAGTCTCCTACTACTGTAACCCAAACCTGCTTTTTTTAAAACTGACGGTTACTTTACCTGTACAGTGTTAACTTCTAGTAACCTTAAAACACTTGATTAAAAGAAGGGCTTTGGTATTCTTGTTGTTTGTTTTGAAGGCGTATGTAGTTGCCGGCACTGCTGGTTTGCCAGTAATTGAATCCCTACAGGCAACAATGTTGACTTGTTATGTATTTTCACTTACTGTAAGGGAAAATAAGCAATGAGAGGAAAATACTGCCAAATTGGTGCAGACTGTGACACATTTTTAAAAGTGTAGTAACGAACTACAGTAAGGTTAAAAAAAAAACAAAAAACTGTGTTTCTACACTTCAAAATATGAAACGAATCAGTCCTAGACTAAAGGAAAAGGGTTTAAGCAAAGGTTTTGGCAAATCCAAGGAAGGTGAATATGTGGTGATGCAGCCCCCAGTAAACATTTCATTTGGCTGTAATTCAATAAAACACTAATTACAAAAGCAGAAAAGATTGCTCTGCTTGGTAATGTAAGTTAATCTTCAACCAAGCCTTCAGTCTCCTGCCCTAATATGTGTCTATCAAGTATGTTTTTTTAATACAATAGTTGTATAATAGTACTAATCTGTTAACTGACAGTTTTTTTTGATAATATAATAAATAGTAGTTTGATTAAGCTTCCATGTTATCTGAGCCATTGGGTTGTAAAATATACAACCATGTTACAGTTACTAATATACCCTTCACTGCAACTGAGTCATAAATTACAAAGCAAGCAGTTTCCAAAAAAAACTATGAGTAAGAGCTGAAATTGTATACAGAAATACAAAGTAATACCCTGTCTGTTAACTGTTTTATTTTTGTTTTATGAATGGAATTGCATTTTAAAACTAAGGAGCAGCTGTAAAAGATTGTATTGGCTGACTATTTCAACTTTGTAAATCAGTGCAGATTGGAACTCTTAACTGTCCTCACTCTGTGATCTAAGAAAATGCCTTGGGCACCAGTCATGCTGTAGTACTGGAATTCACAATAGCAATTTGTGGTCAACGCTTCTTTAAAATTTAAGAGGTGTTGGCCAATAGTGTATGTGTGTGTTTGTGTGTGTGTGTGTGTGTGTGTGTGTGTTTCCCCCCATCACTTGTGTGAAATGGTGTTAGTTATGATTTTATTATTTATACATAATAGTGATACAGGTATTGGCATGCAGTATGTTCATCCCTTTTCAATATTTGGTTTAACCTTCCAAAAGGAAAAAAAAACAAAACCTCCTAACTTGGATTCAGGTCTAAAGCCTGATTTCTTATAAAATCATAAGGAAAGATTGCGAGAGTATCCTGCCAGAAATTCAAAGACAAATCAAATCTGGTTTGGATAAACTACTCTCTCTTCTCCCTTCCCCCTTCCCCCTTCCCTCTTCTGCCTTCCCCTTGGCTAATTCTCAAACAAGGCTTCCTTTCCACACCCCCTATATTTGGTGGCAGGGCGCCTCATCCTTTTGGAATATCTTCAGACATAAATATTTCAGCTAGGTGAAGACGGCTCGGGTCTCAAGAGTCTATATCAAAGTGCATCTACAGTGCAATGCAGTGGATTCATATCTGCAGTATGTTTTTAGTGCAGACGTGTCAGTAGATACGTGTAAGATCCTAATATGGGAAATATCTCATTACGAAGCGAAATTGCGGCAGGGAAACAAATCATGGCTGTATGCCAAAATAACATCCAATGCATTCATTAACTGCGAATCTATTTTTTGACGCTGGAGACCAGTTTAGATATTCACTTTTAGCCTAGATAAGCAGATCCTAAATATTTTAGAAGTAATCAAAAAAGTCTTCAAACATTGCAACAGGTTTATAATGCACTGACTATTTAATCTTCTTACTTGCTGAGATACATGAGTTGGAGGCCTCAAGAAACAAATTTCAAGTGTCTTTATTTAACCAGGATAGAACCCCTGAGAGATCTATCTATCTATCGGTCTCTATCTATATCTCATTTACAAGGGGGTCCAGGCAAGAGAAGGCAGCAAGAATTAACATTGAGAAAATCAATGGCAAAGAGAGACAAATCATTCAAACAGGACAAAGACAGTTAAAACAGTCATGCAAACAGCAATACAAAATAAAAGCATTAAAAAAAAACAATTTAGTCTCCATGCCAATTTACATCATCCTGGTCATAGTAAGATTGGCAACCCTGATCAGATTACAAATATTTATGAATTCCAAAGATGAGGCACGTTGGCCCATGTTAGATCTCAATTTGGGGATTTTAAATGTAGGCACATCATTTGATCTCGATACACAGGTAGAGTTACATGTCTCTAACTAAGATGTAAGGTAACTTAGGGCTGCTTTCCAGTGGGCTGATGTTTGTGAACCACAGTCAGATTCACAGAAGCTCTTCTAAAGCTTCATCACCTTGCTTTAAAACACTTGGTACGAAAACAAAGGCGAGCCGCCTACCTTAATGTGCTCAACAAAGAAACTGCAAACTTTATTTTAATTCATTTTCTTTAAGTAGCATTGCAAAGCTCTGCTGAGCTTAACTCCATTTCCGTGCATGATTATGCGAGTGTGTGTGTTTTTAAATGGGTCTGCAGATGTTTTTTTTTGGAGGGGAGGAAGCCAAGACAAACAGTTTGCATTATTGCGTGGGCAGGCAAGTAATGCGTTTGAGCACAGTCAATTCTGTTTTGTACTTTGTTCTGAAAGTAACTCCCAGTTTAAAACATGAATACAGTTTGCAGAGCGCCCAACTCAAAACAATGTGATCTAAATGGAAAGGAATGTTACACTGGGGGTCCAAATTTAATTTACAGATGCTAAATAATGATAATTATAATGAAGCACCAGTTATTATTATGGTAAACCTGATTCTGTAGTTTTCTGTTTTGATGTTAATTAAAATGCAAATTCCAGTATTGCAGGCATTCTTTCTGACTAGACGGATGGTCTTATGCCAAGGTGTCTCATTTTTTTTTCCTTTACATTTTTCTCAGCCTCATGCACAGGGACATTGTGTGCTTTTGAATGCTGTTTGTTCCTCTGCAGTCCATTTATTCATTTGTCCTTTTTTTTGTCTTGTTTCTCCTCGAAGGTCCCCACAGTCGAGTTTCCAAATGCCCTCCCAACGAGGTACAGTGCATCGGCACGGAGCTCTGCATCCACATGAGCAAGCTGTGCAACGGAGTGCCGGACTGTACAGATGGCTGGGACGAGGGCCCCCACTGTCGAGGTATGGGGGTCTCTATGGAGGGGGGCTACAGGAGGGGTTCATTTTGGGGGTTGGGGGGGTTTGAGGATCAAAGAGCGAGTGAGACAGATTAAAATCAGCCAGGACATGGTAACACTCACTAAAATCGGTATGCAGTCTGAACTACACAACTGCTACTCTTGGCTTCACATATCTTTCAATCTGTTTATCATTTCAGTATGCTTTTAAATACTTTCTTTGGAGACATTTGGGTTTGCTCAAATTCTCCCAGTACTTTGGAGCAGCATTTATGCTGGGATTTAAAAAAAAAAAAATACAAAGACAGAGCAACTCCAAATTGAATAAGGGTTAAATAAATGTTAAAAGAGAATCCTTTTTTTTTTTTTTACATAGTGCACAAATAATTTTAAGTCATTAAAGTAAGTAGCGGGGTTCTGAAAAATATAGCATTACACGTCCCCACGTGTTGCTACAACTGTTTAAATAATTAACCTGTAATTTCTTTTCATTGTTAACATCCTGACAACTTTTTACACTGAAACCTTTTAAAGTCTGTTTCAAAGCTGTTGTCAAAATGTCCGCTCTAGTGCACTGATCGTGTAAGGATTATTCCATGATGTGGTATGGAAAAGAAAAGCCAGAGCACTTGTTGTTTTATTTATTTATTTGAATCGCTCTTCCTGCAGTGATTTAGAGGACAGATCTCAAACCCCAGTGCACTAGAGCAGACATTTTGAAAAGAGCTTTGAAACAGACTTTAAAGTTATAAGTGTAAAAAGTTGTCAGGATGTTAACAGTTTTTTAAACAGTTGCAGCAACACGTGGGGATGCATAACACTATTTTTTGGAACCCGGCTACTTTTAAGTGTACTGAAAAACCCTGCAAATTTAAAATAAGAAATGTAGTTTGTGATTGAAGCAAACCCCTTGATTGCTAGGGTTGAGAGTCATGGTTTAAAAGCCATCCCTTGTGGCGCGCTAATGCAGGGCTGGACCACAGATAAACACACCTCTGCGTTTGGGAATCTGCTTAGTAATCTGGTGATAATTAGCAGTTACAAACAACGAACAGGAAACCGCCTTCAATTACCAGGAACCCAACTAGACGTTGAAGCAGAAATCAATGTTTACACTTGAGCAGTGAGCTCAAGAATGGCTCACCGTTAAACATTCTTTCTTCGGAAAGATCTACAATGTGTATATCTTTGGATGCAAACAGCACACATCAACTGCTTGTGTTTATTCAGCGCCGTGTCAGGGTTAAGATCATTGCATGATGGAGACTATAAAAGCCCCATTCACATTCCAAGAGATCTAGCTAGCGAGATAGTGCCTGTCAGTTCATCAGGATCATGGGGAAATCACATGCCGCTAATCTGTAGAATTACCGGACCTGGATAAGGAGCGGGAGGCAGAGGTGGGCAAGCATGGGACGCTTAGCAGCAGGACGACCCGCTGCCAAGTGTCAACAAGGCCATGTCGCAACAAACTGTAAGCCAATCCAAACCAAGGAAACTACAATGAAATCAGGAGCACATTCCTCACTTATCTGATCGCAGGGGAGCCAACAGCAGCTACTGTCGGGAACGTTGCTGCCACTAAACAGCTTTTAATCCCGCGCTTTAGCAAAACCACTGGAGCCCCTCATGGTGTACAGCCACACCCACCCATCTGTTCTGATCATTATCTGCACAATATATAGGTACTACTCAGTTCATAGAGTTCACATAATGGAGAACAGATCCTTAACATGGCTTTATTCCCAGGCCTTTTGTAGGTTATCCTGTATGCCTTTTTAATAATGCTGTGTGCTGTTTCATCTCAGCTTGTACTACAGTTGCTCGGAATGTAATAGTCATTGCAAGCAGAATTGGTGCCGGCGACTCTTGGATTGTAATAATGAGCTTTCAGAGCAGCTTTATTGCATCTAATACTGCGATAAGGCTCCGGATCACTTCCTGTAACTAAATGAGCTCAGAATCTGGAAGGTTTTCATTTATGTGAGAAGTTGGTGTTAACCCTCACAAAACAAGCAATTGATCCTCCAAAAAGATTTAGGATTGTATAGATGTGGAGACTGAACTGCTCCTCCAGCCCCTAAGAGAAAGGGTGCTCCCTCTAGTCCAGGGCAGGCTTAAGGCATGGAGACTGAACTGCTCCCTCCAAACCAGGACAGGCTTAAGGCATGGCGACTGAACTGCTCCCTCACCCCCTAAGAGAAAGGGTGCTCCCTCTAGTCCAGGGCAGGTTTCTCTGGTCTGGTACCCAGTAGCATGCTTGGAAATCCCAGAGTGCACCACATGCATATTCTCATTGACATGCTGAGAGCACAGGCAGTATGACCTCCCACCTCTTTTCTTTTTGCCCTCCTGGCTATGGCTGGTAGCCACTGTTCTCTCTCTCTCGCTCTCTTTCCACTGCTCTGCGAGAGTAATGAGACTGCCTGCTAATCTGACATTTCACAGTGTGTGGAGATTACCAAGCAGAATGAGGCATTCTCCAGCCATCTCTCGCATTGCCAAGGCTGAACCGCCACAGCTAGTGGGATACATTTCTATGGGCCTGCATAGCTGATTCAGTGTTTTTAGTCTCAGGGCTCCAGCCACTAAAATGTTCACAAATGTGACTACATGTTTTTGGCAACTGTTTTTTTGGGGTTAGGTGCCATTGGCGCCTGTTACTTAAAAAATGCTGCCTCTCCCTTTTAAAAGCCTGTCTATTTATGAATGCGCTATGATGTTGGTCTGTAAATAAAAAAATAATGAAACCAAGCCAGCCTATCACGTGTTTCAAATTGAAGTGCGAGAAGGGAATGAATACAAACGTCTGGAAGTCCAGAGGAGATATTAACACCAGGAGAAAATGAACGAAGATAACCCCAGTTTCATGCAACGAGAGTGAATGCAACTCAACGTAAAATGAACAGTTGCATTCAAGAAATTTTGAACAAGAACAACAAAACAACAACACTAATGCATGAAGGGTTGTCTGCTGCACACACATGCCATTATCAAAGTCTCCACGAAAACATAAAATAAAGAAAATAATTACAATGAAGGGCTGAGACACAGCAAGAAGGTCAAGAATTAAAAAAAAAAAAAAAAAAAAAGTTTTGTACTCAAGCAAGGTCAGCTGTTGCAGGGAAAAGGGAGTTTCCTTCTCAGACTGACCATTAGAAGAATGGTGAAAGCATAGAAATACTTGGGACTGTAATTGGGACGTGTACTCCTTCCCTGACACTGTGAGCCAGAGCTATGTGCTAATGAAGTCACTGCTGAGAAAAAAAACAAAATAATTGCAGGGATTGAAATTGAAAGCAGCGGACTTGATTACTGTAGAAAACCTGTCATTCACTGCTAATGAAAAAGAATGGTTAGGAAATATCTAAAATATACAACGATCTGCTTGTAAAATATAAACCTGCTGTTTGGATTGTAGTCATCAGCTGCAAAGACGAACCATTCAGCAGAATGAGTCAATAAACAAGCACTAAGTTACTGTTTTAGTATCACTTTTGTGTCATAGCAAGTCGTTGCATTTTAAGCAATATGGTAGCAACCAGCTTGCTTCTGAAGTGGCACCCAACAATTGGATTCGGCAATCCTTTCTTTAATGGGTTTTTTTTTTTGGCCTAGGAGCTATTTAAATACTGTACTACTATTATGGCTTCCGGTAGACTTTTGCGAAATCACTTTGTAGTTTCTTTGATTAGGTGATGTTAAATAAAAGAACTAAATTATGTTCGTTTTTAAAAAAAATGATGTCTCAACCCTAAAATTCTAGGTGATGCAATTACCGAAAGCTTTTTTGAGGGGCTTTCCCCCGGTTAATGAAGATGAAGTGACAGACATTAATGGAAAGGCTCTTCTTACACTAGTAGTGTTTGGACACTCTTTAAATCCTGTTTGCTGATGTTTGTTCAAGGTTAGTAGCACTTCCCTGGACCCCCTGATGAATCTGGACTGGGTCCGTCAAACAAAGTCAAACAGATTCCTGGCTGAACTGTGACCTTTTCATTGGTGTGCCAGTAATATCTCGGATGGTTTTAATATCACATTATAACACCATTTGAGGATGCACGTGTCTGTTTTGCAAAAGCTATCTTGCACAGTTTATCTTCAGGTCATCTTTGGCATGAGCGTAGAAGTTAAGGTTGGATAGGGGTTGCTCTTGGCTGTGAAGCTGTAGGGTTTTTGTTTTGAGATTAAGAGCGTTGTAAAGAAAGGCGACCCAGCGGAAGGCAATTAATCACACAATGCACTGAACCCTATTAAACCCTATTAAGTTATGAGGAATTTGCAGGTATCTTGAACTGGAGGGCCATTCATTTGGCAGTGATTGAGAGTGTAAACAAGGCTTTGTGATGAAGCAGCTGTCTGAAGCAAGGGGAAGTGGGCATGTGGAGGCAGGAAATCAAAAACAAACGGCATGACAGCAGTCTGGCATTCGAGTGAAACCTAGATGTAAATATTTGAAGAACAATCTTGATTTGATTGAACCCTTTCAGTCCTGGCTGGGACCTCAAGGGGGTCCGCCTTACGTTAGCACCGTTTTAAGTTCTACAATTTAAAAAAAAAAAAAAGAATTGGTACTTTAAGTTGTGCATTCTTCAGCTCGACATAAAAATCAGAACTGAAAGAGTTAAAAAGGATGACATATTATCACTTTGCTTTTTTGTTGTCCATTGCAAAATTCTTCATCTGATGTTTCATTGTTAAGCACAGACCATTTTGGCATCTTGTTCAAACCATGAAACCGCAATAGCGCGCAATCCATTTCTTGCATTTACTTTCTGCATTATGTTTCAGGGAGATTAATGACTTCCTGCTTTTGTTACATTAGTTTTAAACACGGTAATAACCTAGGCTTTAAAAAACACATCTTAACACATCTTTCATGCAAGTCTATTTAACCTGCTACCGCACTGTAGATTCACAATGCTGCAGCATTTAATATTAAACTAATTATTTGATTTTGGGCCCTGTAAATCAATCAGCAGATGGACTAGCACAGTTTCTTAAACGCAACTGACGCACTGCAAACTAAAAAGTTAAAGCAGGGGTGGACAAAGTGGGCTCTTCCACTCCTTGTCTTTCTTCCAACCCTTTTTAAAATGGTTTTAATTTAACCAATTAAACCTCAATCCAAACCTGAAGTGATTTGGACTGATTTTCCAAAATCCTTTTAAAGTAACTTCTCTGATCCAATTTTAAAGCAAAGCCCAAAAGCACATTAGTATTTATGGTGGTTTTACATCATGCACTTTCCTGCTTGTTTTTTTTTTCCAGTGTTAGTTTTATACTGTTACTGCAGGGATGGAAATAAAACTCCTATTGCATAGCAGTTTCACCCGTTCCAGTTTTTAATACAAGCTTGATTAGTAGTGTACAGGTAACAATATTAAATTCATAGTAAAACCAGGAATGCATCAAACTGCTATGCAATGGGGGTATTGTTAACATCCCTGTACTATTCGTTTTTTGTTCCTCTCATAAAATATGTATTTCTTTTTCACTTCAAAGAAGTGCACCATGACTTCCAAGAAAGCACAACTTCCACTCTGCTGTCTTCACATTTACAGAGTTGACTCAAATCAGGAATTCATTGCTTTGTTTTCTCTCTCTCGCTCTGTTTAAAAAGGTCTTTCTTTTTGTCGATCGATCGCACACGGACTCTGCTCTGAGAAACTTACCTCCCAGTAGTCTGTGATATTCTTATTAGCTCCTTCTTAGGGTTTAAATATTTATAAAGAGCACTTGCTCTTCAGGGAGCATTGTGCTCAGTGCGATCTGTTTTGTTCTCAAATGCTTGGAGTCTTGTAAGATAGAACCAGGATTATCTTTATGTTTAGGTGTACCTGATGTCTGGCTTTGGGTTTTCTTTTTAGATATTAAGACCCACAATTAATTATCCTCATTTAGCCCATAGTTATATCTTGATAACCGAGCTTCCAATTGTGTTGAAACTTGATTTCGGCCAGGGTCGTCCAATCACGGTCCTGGAGGGCCATTTTATTCCACCCCAGGCTTAACCGGTAAAATGAGATCATTAACTACTGAGGGTCCGAATAATTAAGAACCGGTCCAGAACAAAGACCAGGATTGGAAGGGCCAACTTTGGCCACCCCTGGTATAGGTGTTCCTTAGTCTACAGAGTTGTCATTGTGACCTATCATGACATTTGAGGTGCTGCAGGGCCTTTTAATAATCTCTGAATTAAAAATGATCCATCCATCGAAAAATGTACTCCTACATGTACCGCGAGTCTGAATTTTATTTTTATGCAGTCCAGTCTCAAATTCTGAATTTAAAGTAAGCGGCATCAAATTTTTTTTTTTCTTAATCTGCCTCTCTCTATATTAATGTAGAGTAGGTGGTCACAGGATCAACTGATTTGAATGGAACAAGGAAAGCAGTTTGATGCTGGCAGTTAGGATTCTCCAGATAACTAAACCCAGAACTACTCGGCATGATGTAAAATCACCATAAATACTAATGACAATTTAAAAAAAAAGAACAGCGTTTAAAATCGTCTTTGAAGATACTTTACTCTGTAACGTTTCATATATTGTTTCTGTGCGGGATCACTCTGTGGCAAGTATGAAAACTCTTGCTCCAACCTTCAAAAGGAATGAGGGTATATACGTGTCTATTGAGCTTAGAAATCAATACAGGCATATAGAAAATCATATAAACCTAGAAAAACTGTATTTCCATCAGGGGCTCATAATAACATCACAGTTAAATGCCTGGAAGCTTTTTTTTATTTTTTTTTTAGTACAACTACCTAGTTTTTTAAATAAAAAGTCCCTCGGTCTTTCCTCGCTCTCGCCCAAGCCTAAACGCAGGCTGTCTGGGAAGAAGAGTTGTGAGTTTGTCTTGGCTGGGGAACTGCGTTCGGTCTCTGAAATGGATTTGATATGGGCTCCAGTGTTTGCCTCCAGTTACTCTGTTCAGCTGTGCTCAACAAAGGACTCTTTGTGCTCTGGAGTATGCTTAGCTTTGTATAATGAGGACCCTTCACCGCAAAAAAACACAAGTCTCGTCCCAACCGCTAAACCCAATTCATTATGCGCTAATTGATCAATCGGACTCTTTATCAAGATTTTTTCTTTCATAGGTCAACACACACAAAAAACAAATAAATAAATGAAATAACTGACAGCTACTGCTGCAGGCCTCCAGGACACCCTTGCACATGAGATCTCTACAGAGTCTCTCTTCAGAAGCAAAAAATACAGGGATGGAAATAAGACTCCTGTTGCATAGCAGTTTCAACTGTATAGCATAGCAGTTTCAGTGTATAGGCAACAAGCTCAGGTGTGTCTTGGTAAACTCATAACAAAATCAGGAGTGGATCGAACTGCTGTGCACCAGGAGTCTTATTTCCATCCCTGCAGAGCCTGATATGGATATACTGTGATGATCATAAAATAAATGCTTGTTGTGTATTTACATCCCTGATTTACAAGACTGAATTGGACTTGAATGTGCAACGTCGCTGCAGGTTTCTGAAATAACTTTGCCAATGCTTCCCGCTCTCTATCCAGCTCTTGCCTCGAACTGCACACACTTCGGCTGTGAATACAACTGCTCCCTGACGGTGAACGGACCGGAATGTTACTGCAGAAATGCACACGAGCTGGCAGAGGATGGCAAGGCCTGTAAAGGTGAGTGCGTTCTGTCAAGGCGTGGTTAGAATGGCATAGTCAGAATAAAACAATTCATGACTATAGGCTGGCCTCACGGATCTTGACACCACCAAAATATTACCTTTGTAAAATGCACTAACATATTTGATTAGTAATCAGGATGTAGCGTATCTTATTTACAGGAATAAAAGCTAGTGATGCATAACTTTCATACTGAGAATAATGCGTTTTGGAATTTGTAATTGGTAAGTTTTTGTGATCTGACCTCTAGGCTGCTGTTTGAATGGTTTTATACCTTGATGCAGAAAGCGTCACCTGCAATCCATGAACTCAAACTAACATGTGCTTGCCCTGCTGCCTTCAGTTGGTAACGCAGCAATGTCAAATGCCTGATTTTCTCCCATGGAATTCAAGACTGTTCAACGATAAACAAGCTGGTGCTATCTTAAACTCTCTTTCAGCTCTTCTTGCACTTAAAATATCTCAGATTTAACACGCAGTGTTGGCACTCAGCAAAACATGAATGAAATACTGGTATGATACTGGCTGAATTCAACTGATCCCTGTTTGTCTCCGCTCAGATTTCAACGAGTGCACAGTTTATGGGACCTGCAGCCAGACCTGTGTGAACACTGATGGGTCCTACACTTGCAGCTGTGTAGAGGGCTATCTGCTGCAGCCAGATAACAAGTCGTGCAAAGCCAAAAATGGTAACTTCCCCTTTTACTTCCTCTCCGAACGGCCGAATGGTCTCCATTTCCCAAGCCTTAGTGTTATTACGTTGTGTTCTTATTTTATGTTTTATTCCATAACACTTCTGGAAGTGTCATCTCCTCTTTTGATGAATGGACATACAGCTATGGCCAAAAGTTTTGTATCGCCCTTTAGAATTAACTCATTTTGCTTCATAAAGTCGAATGAAACCTGCTGAATAATGTTACATTAACATATTAAATTACATACTGCTTTGTAGTTTTCCATAAAAGAACATATGAAAGTTTACAAACGAGAGGAGGCTATTCCGCCCATCTTGCTCGTTTGGTTGTTAGTAGCTTATTGATCCCAGAATCTCATCAAGCAGCTTCTTGAAGGATCCCAGGGTGTCAGCTTCAACAACATTACTGGGGAGTTACTTAATGAAAAACTGACAAATGGAAAAATATGGCATTAGCTGTAGAGTTTATGCCAGCAGATTGATTTTTCTTACCGTGATGAGGACAGGTTTGATGGACAGGATGTGCATGCAAACCCTAACCCAGGGCTAGCGCTGCTCTCTGATCCTGCCCTAGTTTTTCATGCCCTTTTCCGTTGCTTTGCAGAGCCAGTGGACAGGCTGCCCGTGCTGCTCATTGCAAACTCCCAGAACATCCTGGCTACCTCTCTGAGCGGCACACCAGTGCCCAACCTCACCCCCACCAGCACCAAGCAGACCACGGCCATGGACTTCAACTACGCTGAGGAGACGGTGTGCTGGATCCACGTGGGGGACAGCTCCTCCAGCACAGTCCTCAAGTGCTCCAGGATCCCCAACCTGAAGGCTTTCGCAGAGGAGCGGCTCATCAACATCTCTCTCAGCCTGCACCGTGAGTCCATAGACACACAATCCACTCACCCACTTTTGTAATCCCCTGCATAATGAAGTGGCATAGACATTCTTTACAGAACCAGGGCTGGGGGATGCAGTTGGAATTTTAAGTGGAG
Source organism: Acipenser oxyrinchus oxyrinchus (assembly GCA_030684275.1). Classification (NCBI taxonomy): domain Eukaryota; kingdom Metazoa; phylum Chordata; class Actinopteri; order Acipenseriformes; family Acipenseridae; genus Acipenser; species Acipenser oxyrinchus. Next base: position 2,713,661 of record CM060300.1, read on the forward strand.
TCAGTCTTAGCACAGAGGGTAGGAGAAACCTCTTTACACAGAGTGGTGGAGGTATGGGATAGGTTACCTAGCTATGTTGCTGAGGCTGAGTCATTGGGATCCTAGATTACCCAGCCACGAGGAAACAGACGTTCACTGATGGGCAGAATGGCCTCTTGTTCGTTAATTAAAGCCGTAGCTTAGAAAGGCAATTTCTAACATTTAAAAGAACTGCTTTAACAGACAGAAAAGTACAAATGGACTGCTTGCAAAACACCGATAACTGCCCATTAACCAGTTAAGATAATGTGTCAGTTACAGATTACACTGGTGGCAGGCCCAGTTTGACACTGGATCGAGATCTTAAGAGTACAGAAACAATTAAAGAAGCAGCATTCATTTCTAAGATAATGGGTTAAAAACTTCTTTTAACTGGATTTTGCTGTGAACTACAGACAGAGGACTCCTTTTAAAAGAAAAGCATTTCTTGGAAAGCAATATATTGTACAACAAAGGTTTCACAGAGCTTTGTCTGTTAACTGTTTTAACATCTGTACACAAGGAGGCTGTGTGGTCCAGTGGTTAAAGAAAGGGGCTTGTAACCAGGAGGTCCCCGGTTCAAATCCCACCTCAGCCACTGACTCATTGTGTGACCCTGAGCAAGTCACTGAACCTCCTTGTGCTCCGTCTTTCCGGTGAGACGTAATTGTAAGTGACTTTGCAGCTGATGCACAGTTCACACACCCTAGTCTCTGCAAGTCACCTTGGATAAAGGTGTCTGCTAAATAAACAAACAATAATAATAATAAGGGGTAGTCAATAGCAATAAGGCACAACAAATAAAGATGTATGCATTGTATATTTATACATTGCTGAGATTTTGTTGAATCCAATGGTTTGGTATTTGTGGCTTTGGGCTATCTGTGTTGAGGGAGTTCACCCCAAAGCTGAAACAACTTAAGTGAAGCGCCTGTGGGTTGTCACCATTCATCGGTATGGTCCCATGGGACATCCAGAGTCAGGCACACCCTTGTAAGATAAAGCACAATGAATGCTAGTCTCGCAGTTAGCGATTCAGTTATTTTTAAGGTTTTTTCAAGACGGTTTATTTGCTGTCATTATAGCAGAACTTTTCTCTCTTTTTTTTGTCAGAAGAAGAGGCTAGGTGGTTGAAAAAGAAACAGGAAGAAATGTATTCCATTCTGAAATGACTGCATATTTTCCACTAAGCTTTGGCCTTGATAGCAGTTTCTCCGAAAGCCAGATGTTTTATGTTTTTTGTCCTTTAGTCGAGTTAAAAGTATGCAAAAGTGTAAAGAAACAAAGCAGAGGAACTTCTGTTTGATTTGTACGCCTAGAATAAACCGACAATACAATGAAAATTAATACACTGTGCTGCCACATATCACTGCGGTTAAGCAAAAATACGCTTTAACATTTACAGGCGATTTGATTTCTGATTTGATTGCTGATTTTATAGCATGTGTGTGATCGTCGGTCTCGTGTAATCTGCACATTTCATTTCAAGTACATGCTTGTGCTTGATTACTTGTTTGCTTTGCTTATTTTGTGTTCTGTTTGGAAAAAAAGGTGCTCAACACCACCCTGGCAATGGAACGCAAACCAAAAAACACTGGTTTTAAATAAAATATGAAATCCTTCCAATTTAAAGGAATATTAACTTAAAATCCCCTTTCTACCTTTTCAGCACTTTGTTCTATTGAAGATATTTAGTTCTTTTCATGTGTACTGGACTGCAATTTGGAAAGAAAAAGAAGGGAAAGAGTGGAATTAATTGGAGTTCTTTTAAATCATAAATGGTATTGATAAAGACAACCCAAAGACACTACTCGGATGTGCTGATGTAATGAAACAGGGTTTGTTTTTCAATCCTTTACAAGGGCGCTGATAGTGTTTACATTCCTCAGAAAGTGTTCTAACCACAGGAGGCAAAACATTCCCCTATTTACTGCTTTTTGGAGGATTTACAAGCGCTGTGATTATCCACTGTAACAAGCCTTAACCAAAGCAAATTAAACTGTTGCTCTTGTCAAGTGAAATGCTCAGCCTGTGTCGTCTGCTATGGAATTAATCTATTATTTAGCAGTTGAAAGATTCGGAAAGCCATGTTGTGGCGAGAGTCTGCTTGTTGATACAGTCTTCCTCAGCGAGAGTGTTTGTATAATGAGGAGATTTACAGACTCTTTAAGGTTAAATTATAGCGCTGTCCAAGTCTAGGAGAGCCTACAATGCTCCAACAGACGACCTAATTAATGGACTTGCTTATGAGCGATTTTTAAAAACTGTTTCTTATCCAGACTAATTCAATGCCTTGTTTACTCAAGTCCAAAGATTTTTTTTTTGAAGGAAATTCCATTCATTTCTCTTGGGGGGGTGGGGGGCGTTTTTAAAGTTCCTATGCTAGTCACATGGACCCAATTGACAGGAGGCCCATTAAATACATCTTAGGTATGCACAAGTCAAAACTATGAGTGCTCGGGGTATTTGGAGTAGGAATTAATGAAATGGAGTAGCATTGGAAGCAGGAGATCTTTTAATGCTCATCTCTGCCCTGAACTGGCTTTCCGTGGCAAGGAAATTGATGGACTGGATCCATGTTACAGATCCCTCGGCCTTGTCTTTAGCATTGGACATGGTGGCACTCCACAAAGTATGCTGGCATTTAACCTGGCATGCTGCATGCAAACTACTGCATGCTTTCAATTACTTTGCACAACATTACTTTTCCCTGAGGTACACTAAGAATAGACAGACCCGGCAAAGGTTTGATAAATACACAGCCCTGTTATTAGGATACATTTACACCTCTGGTGCAAGGATTATTTAAGCAAGCAAAGGCATTGTCGTTTTTTCGCACTAATGACGGTTCATTCTGGATATTGTTGGAGTCTATGTGGTCTTCTAACGCTGCCAGCAGGCACATTGAAAGCAGGAAATCAAATTTTAATGAATGAGGTATGCAATTGGAACCTGCTGTTTTAAGGGAGTGGACGTAATAGTTTTTAAGTGTAGTGAACAGCAGCAAAACCCATCAATTTCAGTCACATGGACGCAAAAACAAAACACATTTAATGCATCTGGCGTTATTAGAATTAGGTGATTCTGGGGTAATGGGGTTAGTATCTTCACAGTCAGAAATTAATGCATTGAAAATTTGTCAAAAGGAAATTGCACATATCAGTCTCCACACATTACATTCTAGCTGTCGGTGATACATTAATTATGCATCAGTATTCACTGGTAATTTTGAGAGTTTTTTTTTATTTTTTATGAGTCACATTAATTGCAGCGGTGGGGGATAATCAGACCTTGGATGCATAATTTGTTATGTATTTTTTTTCATGTTCTCTTGTCTAACCTCAAGGTGCTAATTGTAGGAATTGTGTTGCTCCAGTTTCTGTGCCTGTCCATGTTGAATTTCTGCTGCTGCTTCATTTCTCTTTAGCTTGCTCTCCTGTCCGTTTAAGTGGGGTGGGGCGGGGGGTGGGGAGTCGGAATTGAAACCGAATTGAAATGATTTATGAGTGTGCTCCACAGTGCGGGACTTATTGCTCAAGGTTTAACTCTTAATCTTGGAAGCCTGTGCAGTTAGTATTGTATTATTTTTATGTTCTTGGCCACAACATTACCTGCATACGTTGTTTGTCATTTCAAAAGCCAATGCGCGTGTAATCATCTGTGTTACAATTTCTGTTTTTGATAATTTACAGCTCACCCCTATCTATATAACACTCAATAAGTGGAATCTTTAGAAATACAAAAAAATGTAAAAATTCACTGACAAAGGTCAATGATAATCAACGTTTTCATTACTTAAGAAAAAACAATTTTACTAGGAGCGTTTTAATATTTCTAAAGATTACAATTCGTCCGCAAGGAATACATTGTTTAAATGCTGGGTACTATAGGTCACTGCTAAATCCTGTTACTCTGGGCAATTGTCGCGACAAAAGTAAACTCACAAATGACCCAGCTAGTTCTTGTAATTGCTGGATAAATGACACTTTCTCCAGCAGAGAGACCCACATTGGAATAAAGATATTTCCAGCACTAGTTGGCCTTCGAGCGATAGACTGTGCTGCTTGTACAGGTGTCTCCCTCCCTGCCTGCCTGCCTGCCTGCCTGCCTGCCTGCCTGCCTGCCCTGTGTGTTGTCAGGTTACTGTGTCCTTGGCAGAACCACAGAAATTCGAATCCTAATGTTTTTTTGGCTACATTTTCTTTCCATTTTTTGCTGTTACTGTAACTGTTACCATGTTTTTTGCATTCCTGCATGAATAAAACCAACAGAAAGAGCTCCACATTTAGGAAAAAAAAGACCCCTTAATCCGTCAAAGAATGTCTATCCCAGTCTGAAAATCTGCTTTGAATGATGCACCTTACCAGCGGCAATTGAACAAAACTCCTCGTATTTGCAGTGGGATTATAAAAGTTTTGCAGCTTAGGCATTTATAGGTTTAAGAAACAAGGGTCTTTTTTTATTACTCCTTTTCGGGTATTTAATGGCCACAGCTTGCGTTTCTGTAACGTCAGTACTTTTTAAAGCAAGAACACATTATATATTGCTGGCTTATTTATAAAAAATAAACCATTAGGCAATGCAGACACACCATTAAACTGTACACAGCTGGATGCAAAACTAAAATGAACCTAGCACCCTGTCCTAAATAAATGCCGTATAGTGTAGCTGCATGACCGACGCCTGTTTATTCATGCTGTGATGAGTGTGATCAGATCAGAGGAGGTTTACCACCTGGGCAATTCAAAAATACCTTTTTTCCATGCACCACTCAACCCAGGTTGAAAACCCTGCTGGCCTGACACTGCGTTTCCATGTTAGTTTAGCCAACCCGCATTGGCTGCCAATCCAAGCTGCTCCGGATTTTGTTTTGGACCGTTTTCCCAAAGCGGGCCAAAGCGGGATGGGTGGAGGTACATCACAACGCTGACCAATCATGTGACGAGGTTTCTCAGTGCTTTTAATATTCCCGAACCGTTTTTTTTAAATAACAAAAATCTCCAAAACATTGTTAGGATTATCGGAAGAAGCGCAATATCGGTCATCCTTTTTTAAGTTTTTTTTAAAGTAATGAATGTGACCTTTGCCCCAAGGCCTGCTGGGAAAGAACCGCCAACATCTGTCTTTTCACTCGACTCCGGTAGACTATCAGTGGGGGTTCAGGAGGAATGTGGGAGAACTCGGACTGGCCGTCAGTACGTGCTCATGGAAACGATGTATAATATACCTAAACCAGTGCAGCACCGGGTTTCAAGCCTGATCTGGATTGGAAGCTCTGTTTAAAACATCATTTTGTTGCTAATGGGTTAACTTTGTAGTTTTAATTATTTTTTGTATTGGAAATTGTCTGCGAGAGCGACAAGGTGAGCTTTTTTCATTTAGCACAGAAATGTGTTTATTTTCAGCGAATGGAAAATCTAATTTTATGCGTTTTTATGTGGAGAGCACGGAGTAATTTTAGCCCTGCTTCATTCAGTCCCTACAGAACCCCAGAAATGGAGTTTAAAATAATGCTGGTTATTAAAGAACACTTTTGGTCAGCTTGGTACAGTCTCATAAGTAATCACATTAAGTGATCATGTGTTTTAAAGAACAGGAGATTCATCACAGAATAAGCAACACGTTTCTGCCCGAAAGTACATTTGCTGCTTTGTTCAATGCTAATCTTGTTCTCTGTTTAAACCCCATTGAAATTTAAAGGGTGTCTTATTCACACGGCACTTTCAGTAACTGCTAAATGGAGAAACTCAAAAGCAATGTCAAAACAGACAGAATAAATGAATAATGAGTAGCAAAGCCACATATTTAAATCCTGCATTTGAGTAAATATGATTCCAAAAGTTTCCGAGAACAGAATGGATCTTGACATTGTAAGGTCTATTACTGGAAATCTTAGTATAACCTTTTTTGATTCCTCTTGCATTTTAAATAGTCATCGCGATGCAAGTTATACTCCCTGTTTGTGTCTAAACCAATTGGAAGTTTGATGGCTTGATCTTCTATTCAGTATCACAACACTATTTTAAAATACAGCTGAGCTGTGTGAACTGTGTTCTGTGGCAGACATCAGGACAGGACGCCCTGCTCCAAACACACACTTATGATTGCAGGAATGCACATTCTATACGCTTTTAATTGAAAACACATGTGTCCGGGACGCCACTTAAATCGGTGATTGAATGTTGCTGTAAAGGCAAACTAATGCAGGGTCATAAACCAGGAGAATTTAATGGCTGTTCCTGTCAGGAAAGACCCAGGAAAATATGTCCTTTTTAAAGGTTAGAATGAGGTGTATTGTCACTTGGCCATTTATCAGACAGACCAGCCCCGGCCGATCATACTGTGTATAACCAAGGCCATGCAAATATTTTCGGGTTACTGTGATAAAGAAGTGAAAATTGTTAGTCTACAGCTATGGCCAACAGTTTTGCATCACCTAGAATTATAGGATTGAGATATACTGTATTCCTTCGAATTTAAGATGCCTTCGAATTTAACCGCAGCCCAAATTTCCCACCCTCAATTTGAGGAAAAAATAAAACTTCAAATAAATATGCATTTACAAAGATACAGCCTCAATTATGCATATGGAGGCAGTTTGTGACAGTCTGCTACCACACAGAGCATGATTCAAGGTCGGGCAGTAATGTTTTGGTTCGTCTTTTCTCGATGCTGGAAAGTGAAGTCTTTCTTTTTCACTTCAATGCTCAACCTGAAGACGTTACACGCTATTGTTGTGCTTGTGTGTTTATAATGTGGATCTGCAGCGGCCACGCGAAACTCACCTCTCTACAGATTAATCGAGTATCTTGTTAAATAGAATATCTTTGCTTAACGTTCAATTTCTGCAAGTGTGTCACATGATTCTTTTTTCCTGTTTGTATACTCTTAGTAAATTAATGGTACAACCAAAAATATGTTTTAAAACAAACAGCATTTATTTAATTTAACAACAGTTTATAGAACAGCATAAACATTATGCATGGACAGATGTGATCGCACTGTTAAGTTTTTCTCAAGCTGGTAGAGGATTTACTCATGAGTAAGGGCAGTACATGTGCTTATTAGGGTTACTGTATCCTACTTACAGATGATCTACTCAAACAACATGGTTGTAAAAAAGCCCCCATAAATAACCCCATCACGTAATTACGTGATATTATTATTATTATTATTATTATTATTATTATTATTATTATTATTATTTTTTATGTAGAAGCAAAAAATGGTTTATATATGAACATCATTTAGGTATTTTATTTAATGTCATGTAATCAAACTACAAAATTATATCGCAAAAGTCTACTGGAAGCCATAATAGTAGTATAGTATTTCATGTTAGATTTCGAAATGTCACATTTTTCAATTTGTCAGATTTTCATTAAGTATATGGAAAACTACAAAGCAGTATGTAATTCAATATGTAGATGTACATTTGATATGGCAGGCAGTCAGTAAGGGGCAATCAATCTGTACGTTGCTGTAAATGCTGCTCTTAATAAAGCCTTCTTGCAGGTAGCCAAGGCAATACCCACAAAGTTAGTTGCCCTTCCAAAAATTTCAAACCCAGTTTGAGATGTGAGGTTGGGTAAAACATTTTTGTATCGGTTGATGTAAAAAGTCAGAAACAGTTCCAGAAACCACAGACTGCAGCCAGTTACCTTTTAGTTCAATAAAAAAGAATGAAAGAGAAAGAAAGAAATATATGGTTTTCATTTGTTTTAGTGTTTGTGGGGGAGGGTAGTACTTGGCATCCTGACAGTTTCCATTTGCTAGAGACGGAGAGAGAAACATTTATCAAGCCAAGAACTCCGGGGGGGGAAAAAAAAGCATTACTTGGAAGAACATGCAGCGTGATTGCTGGATGACAGCTACCGTGTGTTACACACTATTTCTCCTAATCAGTGCCTTCAGACATTGGAACGAGCAACTGGAATTCTTTTTAAATCCAATTGGGAATTTTCTGTTCTGCTTTTTGTACGCCTCAAGTATTGCTGCACAGCCAGGTCTTCATTTCACAATCCGCAAAATATTTGCACTATGAAAGAAGTAAAAGGCTGTGGTTACCTTTGGTATACAATAAAATTTGATTCCCCCCCCCCCCATTTTGTGATGCTGTCTATGGCATTGTCTGCCATGCAACAAACGTTTTAAAAGAAACCTCAAGTACCTCAAGAAAATTGTGATTTACACCATTCATTTTCAAACTGGTGGCTATGCATAAAAACAAAAAACAACATAATGAATTTTCAAGGAACCGTAATACAAAATACGTTCAACGGGTGGCACTGTGTGCAATGAGACCAACTTCTCAGTTCCTGTAATGCGAATCCTCTGTCTTTTCTAGCAGAAGACAGAGGTCGACTGTACATATTAACGTGCATTTAGCAAAACGGAAGGCCTGCTTCCAGTAGAAGAATAGAACTAGCACTAGACGGTACCAAATACCAGAGTAATGGTGACGATTAACAATTGTTTAAGGAGAAGGGGGGTTATCGTGAAAGAGAAAAGGGATTCCAGCTGTGAAAATAGACAAAGTAGCAAAGGCGTACTGCCCTGCATTATCCAGCTGCTCTGAGCTTCCCAAAGCCCCATCGCTCTCCAAATAAACCCGCGGCCATAGCTCTGAACTGAATAATGGCTGTATTGTTGAAGGTGGTGGCTGAGGGGGTGGGGTGTGTGCTTATATGGATTATCCTACATGTTGCTTTTATACATGGAAAATGATTAACGTGCCTTCAAATCCCAGAGGATCAGGATGCACATATTTCAGTATGAAGTGGCTCTATTTTATTTCCTTTTCGCTTTTAAAAGAGAGTAGTCAGCCCTTCTGTTGCCGGACAGTGCTCAAGGTGGCACAGCGGGGTGGTAATACAGTTCAAGAAGCTCAGGTTTGATTTTAGAGAATCTGTGAAGGTGTGCCCTTGGAAAGGGAGCTGCATAATAATAGAGAAGTAATTCACTTTTAGAAGTATTTGTCAGCAGGTATTAACTAGATCAAAACACACATTTTTATTGCCGGTCCAAGGCCGTAAACTGAAAATGGAAAATATGTTGCAAAACTAGCAAATGCACCTGTTTCGTCAGGTGAACGTGACCTTTCATTACACCTAACTTGAACTACCGCTGTGGAAACTGGGATATGTATTTCTTTGTCAGAGTTTAATCAGAGATAACACCTTGCCCAGGACTACAATCCCACAAATCACTGCAGAGCTGAAGCATTTCTAAGGAAAGTTTAAAAAAAAAAAATTACCAAAAGGACAAAAGGGCGGTTTTATTCCATTTAATTAAAACCTAACCACTTCAAACGTCTTAAAGGTAATTATTCGGAAAATACAAGTTTGGGCACACCCCTAGTAGATAGTATTTGAGAGTGGAGTGAGGGAGTAAATTTGGTGTGGCAGACAGTTCCTCTGTTCATTTTCTGACATTAAATGTTTGCCTATACTAGACCAAGACGTTTATTTAGCTTTAGATTCCCAGCTAAAAGCCATGAGTCCTCCAATAGTGACCTAGATCTGTCTGCCCATGCATTTGTCCATCTGTGATTCAGCATGTAGCTGGACAACTCATAATACAGAGCATGTTCATCAGCTATTTCATCATACTGATGGCTCTACATGAAGGGGAGGTGTCTGTTACTGACATCATTCTTATCCAATCAATACATGCTGGTATAATTGATTACCTGCCAGGAGGGTCCTGGCCACCAAAGAGGTAAAACTGTTTACTCTTAAGTAGCTCAGAACAGATTTACTATGGTCCTGATTTCGCTGGTAACAACACCCAACAAGCTACACAGAAGCAGCAACTAGGAGTGTCGGATTACATTCGTATAAGAACCAGTGTCTCTAAAATTAGAGTCCCAGGAAATGTGTCGATGTGGTTGTGAAATAAAACACTGTTTGCAGCAAAACTTGCTCAGTTGTTTAATACCGTCCTCTCCCTTGTGCTTCATTACATTTGTTTTCATACATTGGGTTATTATTTGGTGCTGTCTTGTGACAGTGAGTCAGCCGAGTGGCCACACTCCAGAATTCACATCCACTCTCTTTATACACACACACACACACACACACAATATCTGTCACTTTTCAGGCTTGCAGAAATGTTTCCCAGCTCCATTTACGAACCTCCTTCGCCAAGCATGTAAAAAAAAAAAAAGTTTGACTATTGGCTTTTTAAATACAGAACGTATTACTACAGAAGGGTAAAGACCACTGCTGGTCCCCCCTTGTCAAGCAGTATGAGCCTTTCCAGGTTTTACAGTCGCGCTTCTCTGACAAGCGTGCGTTCCGTTGTATTGTTTGTTGATATGGGTTGCTTTATTATTGCACAGTGTCAGCCGTTCCTTCCTTACTAATAGAGATGTTATGAGTGGAACTCCATTTTTAACTTTCGTAAATGAGGAGGTATGAATAGTGGTCCATCCAGTTTGGTCAAACCCACACTAATCATCTAAAGTCTGGGGGATGCAACCATGGCTATTTCAGTGCATTCCAATGCAGGGCTTTTGAGTGAAACAGCGTCTTAATTATTTGCTTGACACCTTCTGAAAATGTAATGGTATCATCAGGGTACCTGGTTGGAACATGCAGTGGGATGGAATGAAAGTGTCAAGGTTACCAACCCTGGATCTAAAGCTGAGGGGACACCGAGACAGTTTTTCAGGAACAGCGGCTTGAAACCTGGTTCCAGGAGACTGGGAGACCGAGTTTGAGGCAACGCTGCTGCATCAAACCCCAAGTCCACTCTGGTGTGCCGTGCAGTAGCCTGAAACCAAGTTCTAAGCCACAAAGTGGCTTCATGTTCCCTCAGCTTAAGATCTTCATCAAGTATAGTTCTGATGACCTTCCGTGGTTTAAAAAAAAATAATGCATCTCTGTTCAACTGGTAACCGATTTTGCTTATTACCAGGCCCCTCTCTTTATATTAACCTTAACCACAAACCAAGTCAGGTGAACAACTGCTTTGGCTAATGCCATTACCCACGTTTAGATCAATATTGAAAGTATTATCTGAAAGGCTTTACCTCGTAATATATGATTGTGAATGAATAAACAAAGTCAACGGCTGCTGTTTAGATAAATAAATAAAACAGCTATAATACAGGTGTGACAGGATAGCGCTGTGGGCCTGGGTGTTAGTTCCCAGGAAACAGAGCAGTTTAAGCACTAAAATGGCCAAAATAAAAGGTTAAACAAAACAAAACATACTATAGGCTGGGCATCCACCTTCGCTATACGTACACACACCTCAAAACGCTCCCCAACCTTCACCAGACAAAGAGTTTCTCCTTCCTTTTGTACATGTGGCCACTCCCCAATTAGCACCAACTACCTAATTGGGGAATGGCCACACCTGTGATTGCTGACAGAGGTAGATTTAACCCCATCACTGCCAACTTTACATTCTCCCACACACACGCTATTTACAGCAGCAGGTGTACTGTTTTGTGATTTGTACCCAATTTGCTTAACAGTTGGATTAGATGTGGCAATGTCTGTGTTATATTTCCAGTAAAGGGAGCTTACAGAGGGATTGGTGAACTCTGTTAACCCCGATTCTGTCGCAATCGAAATCATTTGAGTGAATCAGACTTTTTTTTAACAAATAAAATTGGATGTGATGCAACTAGCCTTTTCCTGGAACATTTTTTTTTTCTTTCTTGGGCAGCCTTCACAAAAAAAAAACAACTAAAAACTAAATTGAATTGCTTGTTTGAATTAAAATGTAACATTTCTGTCTAACTCCATTCTGATGACATCAACCCTAGCATTTTCTGGTTAAAAAGATATATATATATATATATATATATATATATATATATATATATATATATATATATATATATAAATAAATAAATAAAGCGGTCTACCAATGCTTTTAAAATGCACACACAAAAAAAACTAAACCAGTGTCTGAAAAAGAAATGGATGGCTTTCTCAAAGACATGTGCTTTGAATGCTGTACGGGTCTTGGATGGTAAATCTTACGCCAATGTGGCTCCACATAGTCCACACTGCTCACTAAACCTTCCTGCTTCTGCAGCCAACGTGGGAGTCACAGGAATACAGTTTATAGCTCGAAACAAGTACATACAGCACAGGGTTCGATCTTGATTCTTGCACCTCCCGGCTCTCCTAACCTGCTTTAATGAACTGTTTTAAACAGGAAGCCAGCATGCCGTACTGCTTGAGAACTGTCAGTTTACAGCAGTGACGCTGTCAGTCAGCACATTATTAACAGCTCCTTTGTACCATTAACCTCCAATATATACAGCCGCTTTGCTGCCAGGTTGTTTGTCTGTTTAACAGTAATTGGCTTCCCTACCACTTTACTACTTTTAAAAGGCAAGCAAAACGTCCCTTGGCGTAAGTCTTCAACAGCAGCATATTACCAAGTGATTGAAATGCTCCCGCAGCCCTTGAAGGATGTATGATGGAGACTAAACTGTTTCCACCCCTTCCAGAGAGAAAAGGTGCTCCCTCCAGTCCAGGGCAGGCTTGAGGCATGGAGACTGAACTGCTCCCTCACCCCCCTTTTGGTTTTCTGGGCCATTTTAAGAACACATTAACTCATTAGCTTGACAAACAGACAATTGACTCGTATGCATAAGAGATTGTTATGAGCTTTGTAAATATGTGATGATAAAGCAGCCGTCAGTGTCTCTGTGGGATAATTCCTGCAAATCACTTAAATTGGCTTCGATCTACAATTCTAATTGTTCCCCGCAGATGGAGACAAGGGGCCGTTCCTCCAGCGTTCTCAATTAAGCAACTTTCTCGAGCAGCTCCTTTTTCAAATTGAAAAATGACGACGCATAGATATTTTCAACGTGCTACCATTCACCCTTCTCTCTTAATAAGAGGTTTGAAAATCAGATGTGGAAAGAGTAAAGAAATTATTTGACTCTGTAAATGAAAAGAAAATTCTAGTAGACATTTTTCAATTTGAATGTGACATTAATATCTGTCGTTGTCTAAGCACTACTGCAGAGGCATTCAGACATGCCGTGAGTTCAAGGCGCATTTAAGATTGCTCTGATGGGGGCTCGGTCATGACAGAGCAGATGTGTAGGAGGCTGTGTGGTCCAGTGGTTAAAGAAATGGGCTTGTAACCAGGAGGTCCCCCGGTTCAAATCCCAGCCCAGCCACTGACTAATTGTGTGACCCTGAGCAAGTCACTTAACCTCCTTGTGCTCCGTCTTTCGGGTGAGATGTAATTGTAAGTGACTCTGCAGCTGATGCATAGTTCACACACCCTAGTCTCTGTAAGTCGCCTTGGGTAAAGGTGTCTGCTAAATAAACAAATAATAATAATAATGTGACTGAGCCCCTGGCTGTTCCATATTCAATCGGGTTTCTATCTAGAACAATAAAAGAGATCTAGCTTGGCACTCTGCGGGGTAGGCCTGATTCACAGCTAAGAATATACAACAGATTGTCTGTTTTGTGTTTCTTTTAATACTGGGATGAGGTGTAGCTTTTAACTCCCATTATTTTTTAAATGACAAAAGAAAAAAAAACACAATTACAGTTGCAGGCACTTTCAGAGGGTCCTCAGAATTGATTAAATTGAGTCTTATGATAGCCAAAGGCATTTTGAAACATGTATAGCAGGCTAGGACTGTGTGAGAACGTTTTTGGTGAGGACTGGTGTAAAATCAAATCAGTTCTCGTGACCACCATGTAGTGTCACAGATGGATGGACACGGTCAGCGGATACGGCTCACCCCTTTTCGTTTCGTTAATGTGGACTAGAAAGTACAAGTATTTAATTTAATTTAATTTAATTTAATTTAGGTCTTTTAACAATGGTTATTTTTCATTAACTTGAAAGGGAGAGTTACGCTTCAGAGTAAAAGCTATGAAAATCACCCTAATGCATTGGAAAAGGTTTTCGTTAAAGACTTGCATGCAGTATTTAGGAAGACTTTAAAGATCATTGTTTCACTTGTACTTAATCTGCTGCGGCTGTATTGAAGTGTTATAATGAATTCCTTGTCTTTTGAATTACGATACAGCGGTTGTCTTAATGGAAATCAGTGCGGTGCGCGTCCTTTTCTCTGGAAATGAAAATGCTTTAACATGGGGGGAATTTAAAAAAAAAAAAAAATCAGCCAGGGAGGTATCGAAGACACAAATGACATTATGCTGTAGCTGCAGGCAGTTTCTGAAAGAAAGATTCTGCACGCGTGTACGGCAGGTTCTTCTTATGACAGCCCATTGACTGTGAATTCTAATTGTTATGGATAGTGCATCACAGTGACCCGACCCCTTTCTGTCCCTTTTCTGTCTTCAGATGTCGAGCAGATGGCCATTGATTGGCTAACAGGAAATTTCTACTTTGTGGATGACGTTGATGACCGGATATTTGTGTGCAACAAGAACGGGGACACGTGCGTCACGCTGCTTGACCTGGAACTATACAATCCCAAGGGGATAGCGCTGGATCCAGCAATGGGGTAAGTGTCTATACTTTATAAGCCTTTCTTATTGGGATCCCTGATTTTAGAAAAACTGAATTAAATAGCTAGGGACTAGGCAGTGCCTCAAGTCTTTTCAAACCAATTCCCATCCATTCTCTACTCTAGTCAACGATCCTGCAGTACGGTAGCAGTCAGTTAGCCAGGAGTGGGTGGGGTAGGAAGGGGTGGGTGCGTCTCCAGCCACCTCTCCCTGTGCTACAGCCAGAGAGCCAGCCCTGCAGATTAAACCACTGCTCACTTGTCACATGCTAAACAGATTACAGCTCCCAAACCACAGGAAGCAGATGCCTTTAGGAGGTTTAAGGGAAAAAGTAATAAAGCAAATCCAGACTGCTGAGTCAGTCCTATCTTAAACAGCTGTTCCAGCAAAAGGAGAACTAGTTTTGGGCTAAATGGTTTTCGGGTGAAAGGTGTTCTTGCCCAATCTTGTCTGTGCATTGCATGGTATAGATGATGACCTAGCTGATGGGGGGAGGGAGGTTTTCTGCATAGTCAAGGGTACACATACTGTGTGTGGGTGTGTATAGAGTACAGCTGCCACAATTTGATTCTGCCAAACTCGCTAAAGTATAGTAAAACCTAAGTTGTCCGAACGTTGATTTTGACATACCCTTTTCTGAACAACCAGTCGAGTACAGTAATGTTGTATTTTTAATTGTTAGGTTGGGTTTCCGGAGGATTTTCTTGCTCAATGTGTGTTTGTCATAATTTTTTTTGCTTAGTATTGCCATCGGAGTATTTTGGAAAATTGTGGTGGATGAACTCGATAACCCACAAACATTGCAGTTTAAAAAAAAAAAAATGAAGCAAGTATAGGTTATCTAAAGAAAATTAAAATGTGGGTTATCCTGTTTTTCCAGGACACCCCTCAATTGTGTTAAAACTTGCTCAGGACATGTCAGAATCTGGGTGTATATTGAGGCATCTGTCTGACCTATGTCAAGCTTTCATTTTTACATGTGTGCATGTACAGCTATGGCTAAAGGTTTGGCATCACCCTATAGAATTAATTAACCTTGCTTCATAAAGTATAATGAAACGTGCTGCATAATGTTAACATATTGAATTACATACCGCTTTGTAGTTTTCCACATACTAAAAACTAACACAAATTAAAAAATGTGACATTTCAAAATCTAACGTGAAATACTGTACTGCCATTATGGCTTCCGGTAGACTTTTGCGATATCATTTTTGTAGTTTCTTTGATTACATGATGTTAAAGATCAAAATGGCTTTTATTTTAAAGTAGGTCTCAATTCTTGGTGATGCAAAGCTTTTGGCCATATCTGTAGGTCACTTTTTCATGTTGCTGTGATTTTGCTTGTGTAGCCTCGGTGAAGGAAGGAGGTTTCTGACGTGCTTGTTCTGAATGCTCTCTGCAGGAAGGTGTTCTTCACTGACTACGGTCAGATCCCCAAAGTGGAGCGCTGCGACATGGACGGACAGAACCGAACCAAGCTGGTGGACAGCAAGATCGTGTTCCCGCACGGCATCACGCTGGACCTGGTCAACCGGCTGGTGTACTGGGCCGACGCCTACCTGGACTACATCGAGGTGGTGGATTACGAGGGCAAGAACCGGCACACCATTATCCAGGGGCTGCTGGTGAGTGGAGGACAGCCTTCAATCTGTCTTACATGCAGGTTACCGTGTCGGCTACATGTTACAAATAATGTAGCGTAGGGCAGAAGTGTGGAGTAGTGGTTAGGGTACTGGACTCTTGACCGGAGGGTCGTGGGTTCAATCCCAGGTGGGGGACACTGCTGCTGTACCCTTGAGCAAGGTACTTTACCTAGATTGCTGCAGTAAAAACCCAACTGTATAAATGGGTAATTGTATGTAAAAATAATGTGATATCTTGTAACAATTGTAAGTCACCCTGGATAAGGGCGTCTGCTAAGAAATAAATAATAATAATAATAATAATAATAATAATAATAATAATAATAATAATAATAATAATAATGGCAGCAAATCCATTGCAACATTTTTTTTTTTAAATCTGTGAAATTTATTATAGAATACCCACAAAACATACCTAATACAACCTAAGATAAGGTAGTCCAAAAGTAGTGGTAAGCGAAGCCAAAGGTATTCAAATGCAATTCCTATGAAATTCCACTGGAAATCGTTTTTTAAATGGATTTATTTTAAAATGTCACCGACGTTTAGTGGCTGTGTACCAGCCTAGAGATCTACAGTAGTACTAAAAACATATTTTCAAAGGGAAGTCAAATAAAGACCACTGAGCCAACTGGAATAAGGTTTTAATGCAGAGTGGGACATTTAGTCCTGAAGCCTGATTTGCTTAATGGAATGTACCGTGATCCCAGCGTTTCAAAATTAAACACAGGGGGCAAGACTAGGACATGAATTGCTCCCTTTTTTATTAGGTTTGTTACTCATTAGGAGAGCAAAGCTATTGATTTTGTTACTGCGTTCTACTGCTTTGCTTTCCTAATTGTATTAACAGTACTTTATATACTATTCAGCTGTCAACTCCTCAGAAGTAATGATGTTTAATTAAGTTCCTGCTCTTAAACTGGAGGCTGTGTTAAATAGACACTGTGGGTTTCTCTGGTGCAGAATGGAACTGCTTAAAGATCAGACTGTACATTATCACAAAGGACTGGGAACATCTCACCTGCCCACGTATGGTTTAATATGTAGGCAAAATTAAATGTTAGCTCATATGTGGGTAATATATGATTTAGGGTGATGCAATACCATAAATAAGTGGATGATTATTATTCTTAATCATCTACGGCAGATTTGGCTTCCTTCTTTATACCATTAAGGGACCTTTTATTATTTAGTAAGTAGTTTTAGATAATAAATAATCCATACCCTAGATTATAAAAAAATAAATCCTGTTGGCAACGGTTAAAGAGTAGTGGCTTAAAGGGCTGCTTGGGTTGATGTTTGACGGCGTATGGCTTTTGCTGATCATCAAGCAGGGATGGAAATCCCATTGCATAGCACTTGGATACGGTAACTTGAATGAGATTTATCCATACATGACCGTGGTTCTGTTCCCCTCCAGATTGAACACCTGTATGGGCTGACTGTCTTTGAGAACTACCTGTACGCCACCAACTCGGACAACGCCAACATGCAGCAGAAGACCAGCGTGATCCGGGTGAACCGATTCAACAGCTCTGATTACCAGGTGGTGACGCGCGTGGACAAGGGGGGTGCCCTGCATGTGTACCACCAGAGACGACAGCCAGAGGGTGGGTTACCTACCCCTGCCCCATCGGATTTCCATTACCATGCCTCCATTGCAGGGATGGGAACAAGACTCCCACTGCATAGCAGTTTGATCCTGGTTTTACTACGAGTTTAATAAGACGCACCTGTGCTTGTTAGCTACTTGGGCTAGTCAAGCTCATAGTAAAACCTGGAATGGGCGAAACAGCTGTGCAATAAGAGTCTTCTTTCCATCCCTGCATTGCCTTACCAAGCAATATCATTCCTGTCGCCCCACCCTACTCTGATCTTTTGGTTCATTGCTTGTATTTTTTTAATACTCCAATTTAGAATATGCATATTTCAATGAGAACACTGGACTAATTGATAGCAAGTCAGCCCTGTTTTAATTCAGCACTTTAATTCAGCACTTTAAACTCGGGTCACCTCATTTAAAAGTAGTCGTCTTCTTCTGCACCCTTTGAAAGTTTCTGTTACTCTGAATTGTGGTAATTAGTACCTCAATGCTGTGCAATAGTGTGCAAGTTTATTAGAACACTTTGAGATTTGCCATCCTTTATACGGTATACCTACCTGCATGAAAACCTCAGGGTGTGAGAATTTCAATTTTCGGTCAGTAATATAGAAACAATAGGCACTTGTGTGAAAATGTTAGACCACTTTGTGCTTTAATTAGGCGTCTTAAACAGCTCAAACAACTTCAAAAACGTCAAGTAAATTAGATAATTTGCCTATTTTGACAATTGTCCGATTTTCAGTTCCAGTGGTTTGATATCACATGCACAACAAATCAAAACTACAGAAGCAATGGGGTGACTCGATTTGTTTTAAATCAAGTCGTCCTCCCTGGTGAATCAGAACCTTGCATTTGCTGTCTTGTCTGCATGTCATGCGTTTTGCCACTGCAAAACAAAACAGCCCACATCTAAATGCATTACCAACTTCCTTTATATTTTGCTGACATCAAAACAATGTGAATTTGTGAAGGTCCCTCGCACAGTCGTGTGAATTTACCTTATTAGGGAAATAATGAGGGTGCACTGTACTAAAATGAAAACACACAGATCCTGCACACTGATTTGATTAAAACTCTGGACATCCCTAACATGTTCCGTTCATTCTAGTATTGTAAAAATGTCCACTGCTGTAGCCTCTTGGTGCTCAACACTGAAGTGGTGTTACTTTGTCCTGTGGTCTATAGTAAATGTCACTAGTACAGAGAGCTCAAGCCTTCCATCTGAATGCACTGACCCCAGTGTGATGGTATTCAGCCCTGGATCAGGAAGCTGGATCAGCAAGCCATAGGCTTGTTCTTTATTTTTATAAAGTGGTTCCCAAACGTTAAGTGCAGTCAAGTATACTTGAAATGTGCAATATTGCAGCTGGCAGGCTCATACTTACGCCCTGACCAGGGATTTCTCTTTTTTTTTTTGCTTTCTCAGCAACGGGAACTGAGAATAAAAAATGATCTAATCTGGTCAGGCCAAGGTGATTTTTAATTTCCCCAAGATAAAGCAAAAATGCAGTTTAAGTTATCTGCAGATTTTAGAGTATGCAGCCTAAGGGATTAATGCCTTCACGCTTGAAACTTTAAACCACTGCAGGATTTGTCTTTTATCTGAAGCATTCAACTGTTCGTATTTCGAATGCCAATCTCCCCTTTCTCCGTGAAAATAAATCGCTGTAATATTGAAATGTCTTTTGGCTGCTCTATACTGTAAGGGCTAACGATAAAGGAAAATTGCAATATACTGTACACACACATGCTCACATGCACATACAATTTATGTGTGTCATTTTGTTTCATTTAAATCGAATCTTCATCAATAGCAAGGACTTGCCCTTTTTTCATATTTTGTTTGTTTTTTTAATAGACAATTCATTTTACAATTTTTTTTAAATTACAATTTTATTTTTAGATTCTTAATTGTTCTAATATCTTCTAATTTTCACAGTTAAAATCACATTTTTGTAATTCTGTATTAGACTGTTTTTATTTTAAGGTTTTAACTGTTTGTTTTTTTGTATGAAGCGTTTTGGGATCCTTGTGGTGGAAGGCGCTGTAGAAATATGAATTGCTGTTGGTTTGTATGTGTGTTGAATCTCCACCTCTGAGCTGTCCTCTCTCATCCTGTGCAGTGAGAAGCC
Source organism: Acipenser oxyrinchus oxyrinchus (assembly GCA_030684275.1). Lineage (NCBI taxonomy): Eukaryota > Metazoa > Chordata > Actinopteri > Acipenseriformes > Acipenseridae > Acipenser > Acipenser oxyrinchus. The sequence continues at coordinate 2,733,534 of CM060300.1, forward strand.
ACGCTTGTGAACCGGACCAGTTTAGCAAGGCGGGCGGCTGCTCTGATATCTGTCTGCTGGGGAACAGCCACAAAACTCGGACCTGCCGCTGCAGATCAGGGTTCAGCCTGGGCAGCGATGGCAAGTCCTGCAAGAGTGAGTACCACAGAGCCAGGGGGAGCAAGCATCTCCATTGAAACATGCACTTGCACTGTTTTATGCATGACGACTTCATATGAGGATAAAAAACTCTCCTAGTCTTTATATTGGGACATATGGAAGACGCAAATGTATGATGACCTCATAAGAGGATGCCGACTCCCCCGTACAGAGCAATGGAAAAAAATTGCAAATGTTTTCAATGAAAAATATATTTATTATATGTCCAACACTACAGCTATGGCCAAAAGTTTTGAATCACTTAGAATTTTAGGATTAAGACATAATAAAAAAATAAGTTAAAAAAAAAAGAGATATATATATATATATATACAGTACTGTGCAAAAGTTTTAGGCAGGTGTGAAAAAATGCTGCCTAGAAGAATTGATGCTGTTTTGAAGGCAAAGGGTTGTCACACCAAATATGGATTTGATTTAGATTTTTCTTCTGTTCACTCACTTTGCATTTAGTTAATTGATAAATATAATCTATTAACATGTCTATTTTTGAAAGCATTCTTACTTTACAGCATTTTTTCACACCTGCCTAAAACTTTTGCACAGTACTGTTGTCACAAAGACGGCCAGAGTGGGTGACGTCAGACCAGAGCCAGGAAATAAATAAACAAAACGAGAGGTGGAGTTTGGTGGAGCTGAGCGAATGCTTCCGCTCAGCATTTAATAAATAAACAGAACACAAAAACAGGACACGGCACTTGCAGCCAAAATAAACAGGTAAACAAAACCGGACTACACAGACAAACACGGTGAGCTTCTAAACAAACAAGTATCGTGCTGGTCCTACCAGCACGCGATAGCAATTATTTATATCTCCTTCTCTCTCTCTCCCATTCTCCACTCACCGAACACACCACCCCGAGTGAGTGAAAACATGCTGCTTTTATGCAGTTGTACCGAGACTCAATTGCTAGTCAATCATTCAATTGGAATCTCGGTACAACTGCACGTGAATTAATTAAATGTACTCCCGTGACCACACATTACATTTTAACCAGCACGTGAAGTGATTTGTGCCATCCTCGTGCCTAAATACAAATCTACATTTTTAAATACACGTGAAACACAGACCCGCTTATATCCCGTGTACCAATGCCTATACACCAACATTTACACACAACACGTAACATACAATACACACAGGGGCGGGCACTTTGCCACAACTGTATATATATATATAAAATATATAATTTTTATTTAACATCGTAATCAAAGAAACTACAGAATGATATTGTAAACCATAATAGTAGTACAGTATTTCATAAATGTCACATTTTTCGATTTCTGTATATGGAAAACTACAAAGCGGTATGCAATTCAATACGTTAACGTAACATTATACAGCAGATTTCATTCGACTTCACGAAGCAAAGTTCGTTCAGTCTATAGGGTGATGCAAAACTCTTGGCCATGGCTATACTTTTTTCCCAGCTCTTTTCAATATTTCATGCATGAAAGGGTTAATGGGTTGATTCCCGCTTCCCCTCCACTCAGAACCCGAGCACGAGCTGTTCCTGGTCTATGGCAAGGGGCGCCCAGGTATTATCCGGGGGATGGATATGAATGCCAAGGTCCCTGACGAGTACATGATCCCCATTGAGAACCTAATGAACCCCCGTGCCCTGGACTTCCACGCGGAGACCAGCTTCATCTTCTTCGCCGACGCCACCAGCTACCTGATCGGCCGGCAGAAGATCGACGGCACGGAGAGAGAGACCATTCTCAAGGACGGTACGTCACGGGCACCCAGTACCAACTGTGGACTGGTCCCATTTCCCACTGCTGGCAAATCGCCCGCTTTTGTAGATTTGCTATGGAGATGGCAAGCTGGCTGCAGTTTGCCCAATGGAAAACATAGGTAGTCTTTTTAAATTCCAAGTACTTTTGATAAATCTTCCATATACAGACATTTATGTTTATTTATATATATATATATATATATATATATATATATATATATATATATATATATATATATATTGCACTGTATAAGGATTTGTTCACTGGAATATTTATATTAAATGATCTTCAACTACTGACTTTTATATTTTAAACATTTATTGTTGTGGTGATTTTAATATGAATCTGTGGATGAAGAAAGCCACATTAGTGGCACTAGTTCTGGACAGTTTGGTTAGTTTTCTAGCCCCACCTCGCTGTGTTTTCCCCAGGGATCCACACTGTGGAAGGGCTGGCTGTGGACTGGATGGCGAACAACCTCTACTGGACAGACGATGGCCCCAAGAAGACCATCAGCGTGGCCCGACTGGAGAAAGCCTCCCAGACCAGAAAGACCCTGATTGAGGGCAAAATGACCCACCCGAGGGCTATTGTTGTGGATCCACTCCATGGGTAAGGGGTCTCCTAAACGTCCTTTCCTCTGGGCGAAGATGGAGATCAAACCACCAACCTCAGCATACTGTATTCTTTCAAAACAGCAGCCAATTTCCTAATGGACCCTTAGATTTTTACACAGTTTTTACACAAAATTTTAACACAGTTTTTTTTGTTTTTGCATTGTATTTTGCAGATTTACCATGCTTTCCCCCTGGTTATGCTATGCATTTACCATGGTTTACACTGGTTTGCCAAGTTTATTAATATGCGTCACCATAACTCGTTATGCATTACAATGCTAACCTTTGCTTTACCATGCTGTCACTATTTGTTATAACACTGTGCTATGTTTTTACTATGGTAAACTTTTATAAAGGGAATATCGACGCGTATTAACTACATCAATCAATGCATTGAGAAAACTTTATTCAAAAAGAAGCAGCAAATGTGTAGACTTCTAAAAGAAAAATCCTTCAAATGCAACTGAGAAGATGTTTATTATTACACATAGTAAAAAAGAAAAAAAACCTTCTAATCAAAGAGCAAAACGGATGTAGAATTCTAATCTAGTACACGAGACTTCAAACAGGTCCGCAGGGCCTCAATAACCTGATCAAAGATAACTTGAGAATCGCAAAATAAAAGCGAATAAACCAATGACTAGATTCGTTTTATATTCTATTATATTCTATTTATGTTCTAGATTCTATATTATATTATATTCTAGAATATTTATATTCTAGATTCGTATTATAAAAGGCCTTTTAATGGAACTATATGTGCCATTCCGATCAGTATGAGTGTTTCTCAAGCCAGCCCTTAACTGTGCTTTGCTGGTGTCTATTTAGCATGCGTTGGATCTCCTACCAGCTTTTATCTCCCAACACAACCCCTGTGTTGCGATGCTGCATTGTTTCAGTGGTAGGGCCCATTTTTTCGCCATTCTTCCTGACTTCATTACCTCCGTTCTTTTTATACAGTCTGTGATTAATGGGCTCCTTTTGATATTTAAATGTATCTTCATTTATCTCTCGCAAATGTCAACGGCGGGAGTGAATTGGAAAATTGGCCCAGGTGAAACGAAGCGAAGCGGTTGGCCACCTGCCCTGTCACTCCGATTACCACCCTCGCAATCTCGACCTGTTTGTCAGTCAGCGGAAATCATTAGGTTCCTCTTTTTGGCTATGCTGCTGTTCATTTCTCTGCTGATTTTGATTATTTATTTATCTACACTGCCTTTCAACATTTTAAATGAATCGTTATTTGTGTTAGCTTGGTTGCTTTGACCGTAGCAGATTTATCTAGAGAATGACAAACTAATCTTAGTGTAAAACTCAGAAACGCTGCGATGACTTGGCGACTTGAAGGTTTTTGAAGCATGGAGACAGTAAATGGGTGATGTAGGCTCCAATCCTTACTATCAATCCTGTCTTCTTTAAATACCAGTCCACTCAATCTGAAAGTGCAAGGAAAGTAGCCCACTAGTGTAGGTGTTGATGCTGCAATGCCTTTTTGTGTGCAATTGTGCAATTAGAGAGATTTTGTGCCACTGTTGTAGCCATGTCTATTTAAACTGCCTGTGACCTGTAACTAGATGGTAGATGGTATGGACATTGTGGATGACATGGTTATGTAACTCATTACACAAGTTCACTTGGGTGTAACCTAGATTTTTGCAATAATGGAAAATTCACATGTTGTCCTTTCTCTTATTGATTGTGTTACAGCATTTTTTTAAATTGCTTTAAATTTTATATTTAAATATATTTTAAATAAAGCCATTAGCAACTTATTGCTTTATAGCATGCATTCACTGATCATATTATACACTGCCGATGAAGCGTTTCACATTATTAGTTTGATTTATAGTTGCATTGTCTTCTGAAATATTTCTCTTTTGAGTCCTATTTTATAGAAAGGATAGCAACCACAAACTGAAATGCATCATTTTAAAATCAAATTATTTAAGATGGTTAGGTGAATTGCATGAACATTTAAAACATTTACTAAGGTTTCCAACTCCTTGATTAACACTAATCTTGGACTATCCATGTTACCTTAGGTAAGGTAGTTTAAGATTTGAACTCCAGTCTAAAGAAAAGCTACTGTATATCAATTGTGATCGTAGAAATCTTAAAACGGGTCTAGCAATACAAATAATTTAAACACGTATTTGAAATGTACACATTTTTTAAATAAAACACTTTTGAACCTTAAACCTGAAACCGAACCCATTTATGTATTTTTATGTTCCCTTATTTCACACAAAAGCAAACCTAATTTCACCCCTCTATAAAGAAGCTTGCCCTGATCTATGGTATTGACAGGCATTACTGCAGTGTAAAACTGATTAGTCAGCTAATGCAAATTGCTTGTAAAATCTGCCATAATTGAACAGCTGCCCCTGTGACCCTTTTTAAAGCACGGGGCTCATCGGCATTGAAATCTTTAACAAGGAGCCGAGCGCTTCATGAACGCAAGTGATTTAGTGTTTGCAGAGTCATCTTGGCTGCGGGCTGGAATAAAAATGTTCTTGCACCTTAGGGCTTATACAAATACAGAGTTAATCCTTGTTTGATAGAGTGCTTTGTTACTCCCGCTCCTGAAAAAAACCCCAAAAAATCCTCACCGTATTTCACTACAGTTTAGGTAATTACATTAACATCAAACTTTGGTTGAGACTTTATTAGAACCAAAGGTCTAGACAAGCTTTTTATTTAACACCAGAAAAACTTGTAATCCGTTCATTGCCTTTTATTTAACCAGAGATTAACATCTGGACGGTAATTTTCCTTGTACAATAGCTGTTTTAGGCAAGACCTATTAGTTAAATCCATTTATTTTGTTCAGATTGATTTTAGACTTCTTTTGTACTCACTAATTGATAAAGTCAGAACTAAATCCACCTAATTTAAGACATTATATAACTCATGTTCTCGCATCTCATATCCTTATCCAGTTCCTGATAGTCCCTTAAGGGAGTGAAGGTTCTGGGAAGTGAAATTATTCCCTGCATCTTCCTTTCACTCGGCAGATAAGTTTTTAAAATCATAGATGCTGTAGATAAAGTTAACCCAAGACGCTACTGCAAATTTAGCACAGAGAAGAACAAAAGAGCATAAATGGAAGCTGAGTAAAGTTTAGAATGATAGGAAGCATTCTTTTTACACAGTGTGTTCTAAATGCATTGTATGGCCTGCCATGTGAAGTAGTAGGATCTAAAACACTGGGAACATTTTAAAAAAGACTAGATTCTGTGCTTTTAAATGAGTTCCCCCTAGTTGGGGAGACTGGTGTGCTAACAAGCCTGATTGACCGAAAGGCCTTTTCTCGTTCTCAAACTTTTATGTTCTAGATCTTGTAAGTGCAGTTAGAGTAAACGTACTTTTCATTAAAAAAAAAGTACTAAATTTAAGAATGCTTGCTGTTTGGCATCCTCTCATGTAGTCTCTTGTCATTTTGTACTTTCTAGCCCATTTCACTGGCTAATGTCAGTCATTAGGGGAGGCAGCTGGTTGCTTAATGACTGGAAAGAAAGTGGGTGGGACAGTTGGACCCTTCAGGTGAAATGAAGTGTAAGACTAGCTGACTACCTTATGCTTGGACCGTATCTGATCACATCCTTCCTGCTCTAGGTGGATGTACTGGACGGATTGGGAGGAGGACCCCAAAGAGAGCAAGCGTGGGAAGATTGAGCGGGCTTGGATGGACGGCTCGAACCGCAATGTCTTCCTCACGTCCAAGACTGTCCTCTGGCCGAACGGCCTGAGTCTGGACATCCCTGGTGGAGTCCTGTATTGGGTGGACGCTTACTACGACCGCATCGAGATGGTCTTTCTCAACAACACAGAGCGCAAGGTCAGCAGCTGGGAAGAACGCGTTGACCTTTCAACTCTACTTCATGCTATCACTGGAGTTGAAAGGTCACTGCATGATTACTTTGGAATTGTGAAGCTGGCAACTAGGACTTTACAGGCTCAGATAATGGCTGGTGGATTCTGAAGCCCATGTAACACCAGGCAAATTTCCCTGGCTACTTTTTGATGCAGTTAGTTGTAGGGGGACATAAAACGAAGTATCTCAAATCAATGTTGTTTAGATATTATAGCTGTTCACATGATGAAAAATTGCTTAAAAATGTCACCTGCAGCAATTTGCAATAGTAAAAGTTGCTTTGTGTTTCATAGGATGTACACAGGTACTCAGAACGATGTATGGGAAGAGTTTGACATTACAGTTCATACAGATAATAAATACCTGTGCCATTACCTGCATAGGTCTCCCATTGCAGGGTTTAAAGGAAACACACATCATTCAAACATGGAGTTTTAAAACCAAGGACTCAAGAGATATTCAAAGCTTACTACGGACAGCACCTGTATTAATTCTACAAAACTTGAATAAAAAAAAAAACGATATTATTTAAGACCACTCAAGCACTAAAGTTCATTGTTTCTCCTTTTGTTACATAAAAATCGTGTCCAAATTACAGACTAAACGCATATTTTTGGAAGCATTCAGTATTTTTTATTGGCACAGCTGTTCACAGTTAGGCATTCCAGGTTTAAAAGGAAGACTTGCCCATTCCTCCTTTCTTTCCTCGTGCTGCAGACGGTGTACGAAGGGAACGAACTGAACCACGCCTTTGGCCTGTGCCACTACAACAACTTCCTGTTCTGGAATGAGTACCGCAGCGGCAGCATCTACAAGCTGGACCAGATCACCAAGACCGTCACCCTGCTGCGCAACGAGCGTCCGCCCATCTTCGAGATCCGCATGTACGACGCCCAGCAGCAACAAGGTATCCCACAGAGAAGAGGCTTACCAGCCAGCTAGCTATACAGCAGGGTGCACGTTTATTAGAACACCTCAAGATTTGTCATTTATATCCTTTCAATACCTACCTGCGTGAAAACCTCAGGGTGAGAGAATTTCAATTTCCGGTCAGTAATCAGTGATATAGAAACAATAGGCACTTGTGTGTGAAAATGTTAGAACACTTTGTGCTTTAATTAGGCATCTTAAACAACTTCTAAAAAGTCTCATACATTTTATCATGTGTGGCTTTGTGTTTCTTTTCTCTTGCTGTTTTAAATGAATTGCATGTCTGGCCTATTAAAGTCATCAGTTAAATTAGACAGGCACTCATTTGCCTATTTGGACACATTTTCCAAGATTTTCAGTTCCAGTGGTTTGATTTAATATGCACAACAAATAAACTACAGAAGCAATGGGGTGCTCTGATACATTTGTGCACTGCTCTATTTAAGACAGGACTGTGCATGTGTGTGCTTCTCAATTACATTTATATGCAGATTCAAGATACCCATTCAAGGAATCGATTACCCAATCCTCTATATGTTCTGCAGTACATGAATACAGATGTAATTTTATACAGGCAAGTCATTGTTATTGAATACCAAGAAAGCAATCCTTAATTCGTTCTCTTTGGAAAAGCCTCATTCCAACCCTTATTGATATGAACAGGCAGTGGCTGTTGCTGCTGTTTCTGCCTTTATGCGAAGTCCTGAGTAACGTGCCGTTTGTCATGGGAAGTAGGTTCCAATGCCTGCAGAGTGAACAACGGAGGCTGCAGCAGTCTGTGTCTGGCCATTCCTGACGGGAGGCAGTGTGCCTGTGCCGAGGATCAGATATTGGACTCTGACAACGTCAGCTGCAAAGGTACACCGCTTCGCTTTCAAGTACTGTGCTCTGATGGCAGGCCGTTTTAAGTCACTAGTTTCACTACACTGTGTTAGATGCCAAGTCATCAGACTTGTGGCTGTCCCAAGATTTTGTGTGCGGGGTGGGATCTTTCCAGTAGTATGTGATACTAAAACCATACTGCAGTTATTTGGTAACGCTATAAGAAACTGAGCAAAGCAGATCAATGTTTTCTATTTGTTTTGAGTTTATGTATTTTTACTGTAGACTGTCTTTCTCTGCCAAAGTGGATATTGATTACCTAATGTAACAATGGTACATTTGTCATGGCCCTTGTCGCTAATTCAAAGTGTTGTGATAAACTAGTCATTGTTATAATTGGGCACAAAAGGTGTCTGGTACAGTTTTAGATATATCATTGATAACCACTGTTAAGCAGAAGCGGTAGCATGGATTACACAGTGGAAACAGAGCCAGGTTGTGGGGCTGTATGAATCTTGTCTCTTGTGTTTGATCCGCAGCAAACCCCTCCTACATCCCTCCCCCTCAGTGCCAGGCCGAAGAGTTTGCCTGCAAGAATAACCGCTGCATCCAGGAACGCTGGAAATGCGACGGAGATAACGACTGCCTGGACAACAGCGACGAGGCTCCTGAACTCTGCCGTACGTTCACCCCTTCATGTGCAGGGCTGTTAGACACGAGCCACTCAGAGCAGGGAGGCATAGTGCAGCATACCTGCATGGACAAACACAGAGACCCCCCCCCGCACACATGTAGCACAACTGTGGTGGAGATCGTGGAACAGTAAAGGGCCATTAACTCATTTCAAACTTGATTGGAAATTCCCTTCAATCGCGAACTTGTGAGTGGTTTCTTAAGAACAACCCTGTGTTTTTAAAACAGGATTCAGAGATGGAAAGAAGACTCTTATTGCATAGCAGTTTCACCCATTCCAGGTTTTGTTACAAGCTTGATTAGCCACCGTGTGTAGGTAACAGTTCAGGTGTGTTTTGATTAAACTCGTAGTAAACGGCCGCTGGATCCACGCGGCGTTCCGTCAGTTACCAATCCCGTTTTGTTTGACCCGCAACAGATCAGCACACCTGCCCTTCGGACCGCTTCAAATGCCATAATAACCGGTGCATTCCCATTCGCTGGCTCTGCGACGGGGATAACGACTGCGGCAATGATGAGGATGAGTCCAACACCACCTGTTCAGGTAATGGCATGCTCTGCTCAGAAGCTTTTAACCTCCAAGGCCAGCTCTCTCTTGTATCCCTATGAAAACCTCCTCTGCCCATGTGGTTTCATCTGCATCGATGCCTTTCACAAAGGAGCTAGTTCTTTACAAAACAGATGCTTCGTAAATGTAATGACAGACATTTCGACTTAATGTCTTAATCAATGGCTTCGATGTTGAAATGAGTTTTGATTTGCAGGCTGGGTGATGTGCACTCCATCCCTGATTTGATTGTGTGAAGGATCTCCTAATAAGGAATGTCCCGTTAAGAGGAATGTATATGAGGTGATTTAGCTTGTATTGGACATTAGCCTTGTAGAGGTGTGAATGGCACGAGTTACAGCTGGTCACATAGGCAAGGAAAAAAAGTCAGGGGTTCTTTTTTTGCAGTTTCCTTGAAACTACCCAAAGTGCCACCCCCTGGATACTGCAGCTAAATTGAGTGTGTTTCCCTCCCCAGCACGGACGTGCCCCCCCAATCAGTTCTCCTGTGCGAGTGGACGCTGTATCCCCATCTCCTGGACCTGTGATCTGGACGATGACTGTGGAGACCGGTCGGATGAGCCTTTATCCTGCGGTCAGTAGACCACGTTAAGCTCTTTATCGAAGCTCCCGTTCTCACCTTTCACACATAAAGAGAGACGCTGATCTGGGAACAATAATCAGCTTTGACCCCCAGTGTATCCATGATGAGTCTCAATGTACGGTCAGGGTGTTACATTCATAACACCAAACCACCTCTTGATCCCCTGGATAGAGAAGGTTGCTTTGTCAGGGTTGTTTAAGAGATACTTCTATTTGTGCTGGGGTCTCAGTTCTGAATTGTAGTCGCTACCAACTTGTGTCGACTCCTGAGGAAAGGGTTAAAGGTATTTCTGAAATCTGTAACATCTGTTTGTTCTGGCAGCTGTGAAATGACTAGTTTGGCACTAGGCTTATATACGAGGGGTCGTTAAACTGCAGATGTCTGGTTTTTTCGAGTGTTTTCAGATGTATTGAGAAGAAAATATACGGTTCCACTTACACTGGATGAGCGAGAATACATCCAAAGAATCTGCTATTCGTACTGTGTAAGAAAACAAACTTTTGTCTTCCCGGAAGGATTGATTTGGAAATGTGTAAATAAGGGATTCTTTTCAGATTTTGTTTAGATAAAAGCTGTTTGCTGATATGAACTGATTATTTAGGCATGTAGTAAAAAAGGAGCTATTGTGCTTAGGGTTAGGGTTAGGTTTAGGTTTCTTCTTGTATAACCTCAGATAATCAAAATAAACAGTATTACATCCTTTAGATTAAAAACAAATGCTTGAATATATGTTAAAATATGATGCATTTATAATACCAAAAATGAACTTCATCAGTTTACTGCAATTTTTATTTTGAACCAAAGCTAATGTTTTAGAAATGAATGCTTTTATTAAACAATTCATTTTTCATCTAAAATCAGAGATGACCAAGAACGCATTAAAATGTATATTGTAGGCAAAGCTGAATTTCCTATTCGTTGCAAGCCCATCAAAAAAAGCTGCAGTCTGGTGATTTAGCTGTTTCTTCTGTAACATGCGGTATCCTCATTTTCCATGAGCAGCGTCTAGCCGTGTGGCCCTTTTTTAAACTCTGAGTTTCTGACGTGTGTGTGTTCTGCTACGGTAGCATTACAAAAACAATGCAGCCTTGCTAGTCCTGTCATTTTCTGGCATGGAGGGCATTTGTTAAGATGCTTGGTTTTTCACACCTCTGTGAAAGTGAATCAGCCATGGCACAAGGGAGGGGGGAGGGTTTGATTGAGGAGACCGGCTGTTTATTGTGGCAAATATCTGAACTCCATTAGATTGTGGCTAGGGACTGCTTTGTAAACCCGTGTATCTTCGCTCAATGCACAGTACAGAGAAGAGCTGCTTACTGCACTTTTAGTCCAAATCCAGACCTAAAGTGGTTTTAGTTGTAATCAAATTATTTCAGAAGTCTGACCTGTTGTGCACTTGTTCGCTAAATTGGTCTAAAAACACGTGTTGTAGTAAGCATTCGTTGTAAAACACGATATCCAGTTCTACAGCTGATTAAACCAATTGAATGGGGCAGAAACATGATCCAGAACTCACAATCCTCGTGTCGTTCTAGATATCATGTTTTTCGCGTTTTGAGACCGGAACTGAAAATGTTCAGCATGTCATTTTTTTAACTTTCTTTTTATCTTTTTATCTTGTGTCGGCAAACACTGTTGATCTGGGGGGTCTCAACCCATCAGAGTAGGCTTGGGGCATTGCTTGCCAGGCAATGCATTATGGGGGATGCGCCCATTAAGTGCTGTGTGGATCAATAAAGATCCATTCACATCCTATTTAGTGGTTTGTTTAAAACAGTCTTGCTTTATGCATCAATTAAGGAGATCAATGTGCTGTAGTGGAAACTTGGGGAGGGGGAGACTGGAAGTATTGGAAATAGATGATTGATCCCCAGGTTAAAGGGTTTGCAAAGATTACATTGTTGAATAAGATTGCAGGCCCATTACAAGTGAATGAGAACCCAGCAAAGTTAATCTCTTTCTCTCTCTTCAAATGAATATGTAAATGACCTTGATTCTTCTGTTCACTCGCTATTCCCCTGACTCTCTGCCTGCCAGCCTGCCCGATTCTGAGACGTGATTCAGATGCTGAAGACTAAGTCATTGCCATTTCTTATTTTAGGCGGTTTAAAAGAAAAAACGACAGCTTTGTAATTTGGTGTCGAATTACCTGATTATCAGCAGAAGAACGAAATTAAGTCTGGGTGACCAGGGAGAAAAACAGATTAAGACTGTTCAAAACACGTAGACACACACAGACACACTAATGACTCAACAGGGTCTAGAGTCGATATTGTATGTGTGCATCCAGTGTGATTTTTGAGAAACAGATTCAACAAAAAAAATCTTTTACATTGCTGTGCTGCTTCATTCAACGTTTTTTTATCCATTTGATTTTCTATTTACTTGTTTGTTGTTTCTGTGAAACCTTGCCACCCTTCTGGGATTGATTTGAAAATGTGTGTGGGCCTTTTGTAATGGTAGGAGAACAAAATACACTCTGTTGCAGATTGTTACAGGAAAGCGGGCCTCCAAAAATGGATCACATCCACCCACTGGCTGTTAAATGGATCTGTGACCATAATCATTTTTCATCAGTTCAGGACAAACCCGCAAGACACAGAATTTGAGAAGAGTGATATTTGTATTGAAGATTATGGAATATGATACGGATGAGTCATTTGGTGTCAAACCTGCTTGATTTGAGGGAGGTGGAGGGATGTGAATCAGTAGCACATAATGAGAGGTACATGCCCGGCTTATTTATCATCTCTTGATTGGCTAGCAGATGATGTAATGACTGTGGGGGCGGTCCTTCCTCTTTTATTTGGCACACGTTGGCATGGTTTACTGTGCTGGTTGGGCAAACACCCATCTATTTTTTTTTTTTCCTCTTTGTGTTGCATTTGAATTATGATGTTCCATATGGTTTGGATCAGATCAAGATATTCAAGTGTTTGTGTTCTCTACTATTAATTCTTTGTTCCATTTCATTCTACAGTATATTGATGCTAAAAGCTCCTTGGTGGTTAAGTTTTCCAGTTCTCTGTTTATTAATGAAGGCTTTCTTTTTCTACAGCGTATCCCACCTGTTTCCCTCTGACTCAGTTCACCTGCAACAACGGCCGATGCATCAACATCAACTGGCGCTGTGACAATGGTGAGTCCCCCAGCCAACCCCCCTACCTCCTTCCCTAACCTGTACTCTGCAGGCCTCCGTGCTGTACTCCGCTCACACAAGCGAAATCACCAGAAGCAAAAATGAATTAAACAAGGCTCTCCAGTACTTCACCCTGGGCACACTTGAAAGAAAGCCTTTCAATTTTAATTTCAATACATTTTGATTATTAAGGTAGTGACGATCGTACAAAAAGACAACTTGCCAGTAAAGCCAGTCTCCAATGTTCTACAACTAAGCATACATTACTTGGTGTGTGTGTGTGTGTGTGTGTGTGTGTGTGTGTGTGTTACAGGTCTGTCTTCGATTTTTATTTGATTTATTCTAGTAGCGTACCATTTTCAGAACTCTCCCTCCTCACTCGTTGGTCATGGTTGGCTTTTGATTGATTTTTGCTTTGTGTGTACTGTGTCAGAGCTGCTTGTTGTAAAGGGTATGGCTGTATCACAGTTTGCATTCGTCACACAAAGCAATGAAAACACAGCCTGACTTTTGCTCTTGTTTTCCTGGAAAGGGGAGATTGGCATTCACGCTAATCCACACAGGAAGCGTGACCTGCCATTGACCCAGGGGGACGGGACAAACATAGGGGTCTGCTTTGGCTGGCTGAGCAGTTCACAGGGCAGTGAGGCCGTACTGAAAAAAAAAAAATCTATTGGTTTGCAGTAACCCAGTTTCCCCATCACAGTTTTAAATACATAAACCTGAAACGCTGAAATAAATCGGAAATCGTTTTCATGCAGTGCCAGCACCTGGTTAATGCATCTGCGTAGGGTGTCGTTATAAAGGATGTTATCTCGTGCAGTTTGGGTGAGAGGACCATACAATGCAATATAATTTGCTCTTATGTAGTGCTCTTCACGCAGAGCATCCCAGTGCACTTAATATTAAATCACACATTTTTAAAAAGTCATTGGCCGATCAATACAGCTTAAAGCCAACGCGAACGTAGATTTCAAATTCTGATTTGAAAGATTCGACTGCTCCAGCATTCCAAAGAGTTCCAATGGCAGGGAGCGTGACAGCTAAAGGCCCTCACCCTTCCCGATGTTTAGACCGCTTTTAGGAACAAGCAAAAGTTTAACGTTCACTGATCTCAAGGCCCCAAAACCACAAAGGGCCTTATAAGTTGTAAACAGGCTTTTAAAATCAGTCCCGAATTTTAAAATGAAGCCAGTGCAGTGATTTAAGAGCCTCGGTAATGTGTTGTGAAATAAAGCTTCTGTTTTTAATAAGAGGCACCCTAAGCACGAGTTGTTCTAAATCCCCAAAATTAAGATTGTACTCATGAGCTACTACTAAAACATAAAACAGTTTTTTAACTTTAGATGTATGTTCTGTGAACGGGGTGAGTGATCTGTACACAGGAATTTGGATGCGTCCTTTGCAAAAACACAAATATTTTGCCACATAAATCAGCCCTTTACCGTAATCATAATAAAGGATTTTCTTTGCAAACACCCACAGACATACCCTTTCTAACCATGAGCTGTCTGTTTTTTTTGTTTAACTCCCTGTCTGATGTTTTGTTGGTCTGCTTTTTCATGTTTGTGTTTTGTTTCTTTAAAAGGAAGCTTGTTGGCAAAGCTATACGGTTTTGTCGTCATAATTATAACCCTCCCGAATTGCCTCAGACTGGGTTTGTTTATTATTATACTGTGGTCGGTGCCCTCGGAAACACGAGGAATCTTGAAATGCTCACACAAACAGCAGCTTAATTTAGATATTTTTTTATGTGAAATTGCATCTAAACAATTTATAGTAATAATAAAGGTACAGTAATTAATCAAAGTACTTTAGTACGTTCACAGAGTCATTTTTTTATAATTAAACCTTTGCATTTTGTCTTTGGGCACTTAACGCATTTATCAATAAAGATACTAGTGCTAAATTACAGAAGCTGTGTTTTCAACAGCTCAGTATGAAATCAGAGGTGAAGCTTTTCAGCAATGACTGCTTGTTTTCTATGGTGCCTGCAAGCTCCCTGGAAGACGTCCTTGTTTGTGTTTGTGTTTGTGTGCACTCTGTGCCGACTCTCCTGTCTGGTCTGTGTTTCAGAAAAGGATTGTGGGGATGGCTCTGATGAAATGAATTGCCCGAACCCTACCGGTTAGTGCATAGATCAACATGCACCATCCTGCGCTCTGCTAGAGCAGGGTCTTAGAGGGGTTACTTTCCTAAACCAGGGCGGGGTGGAGGCTCTGCTTACGCTAATAGCAGCTTGTTTCGCAGACCCTGATTAGCACTAATCTGGGATTGCTTAAAGGTATTATTAGGAGGTCCAAGTGCTAATCTGTAAAACCAGCCACAGGTGTCCTCAGGGATGGGAATAAGACTCCTATTGCATAGCAGTTTCAGCCATTCCAGGTTTTGCTATGAGCTAGATTAGCCACAGTGTATAGTTAACAAGCTCAGCTGTGTCTTACTCAACTCACAGTAAAACCGGGAATGGATCAAACTGTTATGCAATGGAAGTTTTATTTCCATCCCTGTGTCTTACACTATCGCTGTGCAGTTGCAGCTGATCAAGGGGCTACGCGTCAGCATACAGGGGCTTATCTGCAAGCAATTCCTTGTGAATGTATGCAGTTAATAGCAGTAGCAACTCTAAATCAGATACTTGGCTTAATGGAGCCTTTTTATTTTTAGGTCAATCTATGTAATTTATAGCAATCCCCTTTTTAGTTTAAGCAAAGCAAACACAATTAAGTAATTGGTTAGTCTCTTTGGCTCCTCTGTTTTCAGTTTCTGCCGAGCTAGAGTAGATATGTAGATTTATTTATTGAAGTACTTCCATGCTCAATGTATCAGATCTGGGTACATTCCTTCATGGTGCATGGGATGATCTATGCAGTTTCTGTGACTTTTTAAATTTTATTTTATTTTTTTCTTTATTTGCTTTCAAGTATAGATTCTAGTGCAACTGTAGGTTGTAAACGCGCTAAAGAATGCTACTTCTAGATTAAAGATTACATGTAAATATTTGATTTTTTAAACTGAGTTGACTGTGCTTATAAAAGCTAATTGAAACAGTGCTAACTAAGGCATATTACAGCAGTTCCATAATGTGTTGTATGTGCTTTCATTTGCATAGCAAAAATAAATAAATAAATGAATGCAATTTATTACCAATAGTTACCTTCTCTCATTTCATTGTGATATAATCAAATACAATGATTCCCAGCTTTGAGTGCAGAAGGCAGCATTAGTTTGAGAGGAAAACACATGGGCAGTGTTACAAAACTAGAAAACCCAAGAGGTGGACTTCAGAATTCTTCTGAGTTGTCTATTTAAATTCACACTGGAGTAAATTACCTTTGATATACAGTGGCCCATGTCGTTATCTCTGACAGCTAACCAATTGGTGCAGTCTAGAATGCTAACAATTTAGTACGGCAAAAAACGAGACACCACCAACCATTTCTAAGGGTACATGTGTAGGAGAATGAATCGCTGTTCTGTTGCAGATAATGACTGCGGAGACAACAGCGACGAGGCAGGCTGCAGCCACTCTTGCTCCAGCGCGCAGTTCAAATGCAACAGCGGCCGCTGCATCCCGGAGCACTGGACCTGCGACGGGGACAATGACTGCGGCGATTACAGCGACGAGACGCACGCCAATTGCACCAACCAAGGTGAGCACTTACGAACGGTGCGGCTGTGCGGCTGCATGAAAACTGAAATGTTTCTGTCGCAGTTTAGACTTGCTTGTGTTTAGTAGAGCCTTAAGCACTCCCTAATAAGAGTATCCCATAGTAAAAGCATAGCCAAGAGGTATAGCAAAGCATATTTAACAAAAAAGGCGTAAACTGGTAAATGCATAGTATAACCATGGGCGCTTTTATAAGGGATATTTGAACTCTGAATATCTGCCCAGTACTGTACACCTCAACAGTACATAAATGGACATAGGAAACCCAAAACCAGGACACTAGGTTAGTTAACCTTTCTAGAATTGAATAGCCAATGCTTTCCCCAACAATTCTTTCCCCAAGTCTTATACGGTGGTCACAGAAGGCTGCTCAGGCAGGCTGCCTGCTATGGATTTGAAACCTCTCGGTTGGACAGTTAAAGGAATTGTTAATTACTTAGGTGTGGGGCTCCAAGCAATCTAGATGACAAAGTAGAGATGAGGGCTGCATCTGTAAATCCATGGACACTTACTGTCACGCTGGCCAGCTGTCATACTCAATGATTTATTTATTTTTAACACAAAATCAATGGCCTGCGTCTAATACAAAAAATGGTCTAAGAAACAGAATTGGCTTAACTGTCGCCCCTGTATATTTCAACGCTCTGCTGGTTCAGAAGAGAGAAAATTAATTTTGCATTGCAGAAAACCTGTGGAGTACTTTTCCTTCTTGCAAGTCTAGATATAATTGCTCCATGGATCAGCGTATTGGAAATACGGTTTTTGGATCTCTAAGTTCCCAATATCATTTTTGTAATATGCATGTTGGGTATTCGGAAAAAAGAGCTGCTGTGATCCGTGCCACATGGATAGTTGACTTGCACCACTTATTAAAATAGTTACCTTATTACACATCACACAGTAGCCCGTCAGAGTATCGTGAACTCAGTTCTTAGATTAAGCTTCACAGGTCTTCAAAGTTGCTGCATGATCATTGACGGGAGATTAGAACATGCTTCACCCAGCACTGTCCAGAAACTCATTGTGCTTCTCACCCCCGCCTCTCTCCCTCCTCCCCAGCCACTCGCCCACCCGGGGGCTGCCACACAGATGAGTTCCAGTGCCGCCTGGACGGGCTGTGCATCCCCATGCGCTGGCGGTGCGACGGAGACACGGACTGCATGGACCTGAGCGATGAGAAGAACTGCGAGGGGGTGACACATCTGCGACCCCAACGTCAAGTTCGGCTGCCGGGACTCCGGTGAGTACCAGGACCCGCTGATCAGCCGGGAACACCCCCCCCCCCAAAGTCAGGAGTCGTGCTCCCAGTACTGCAGTGTAGTGCAATGCCGTTTTATTTAAACTACTGTAACTAATGAAAAAACATTGTTGATCTTATTTTTTAACTTAGAGGTGGATGCAGCAGGTTTTGCGATTTATTACTGTTGAGGCAGGTTTGTTAGTTTTAGTTTTTGTCTAGTTTATTCACTTTGTGCTTACAGGGCCAGCACAGGTACATCTCAATAGTGCAGCACTAATACAAAGAGAGACCTAAGTAGACCTTACGCAATAATACAATAAAATATATATATATATATATATATATATATATATATATATATATATATATATATATATATATATATATATAAACACACACACAGAGTGTGGTATTTCAGTACATTCTAGTTAAATGTGAGGAATATCTTGAAACTATCATCCATACATTTGGTTACGCCACTATACAGTAGAATCCTACTTTGCCATTTTAACACGTGTTTTGTGTGTGCGTGTGTGTGTGTGTGTGCGCAGCGCGCTGCATCAGCAAGGCCTGGGTGTGCGATGGGGACAGCGACTGCGAGGATAACTCTGACGAGGAGAGCTGCGAGGCGCTGGTGTGCAAGCTGCCCTCCCACTCCTGCGCCAACAACTCGACCCTGTGCCTGCCGCCCGAGAAGCTGTGCGACGGAACCGATGACTGTGCCGACGGCTCTGACGAGGGGGAGCTCTGCGGTACGTACAGGAAGTACAGGGCAGGGGACTGTTTGTATGTGACGCACAACAAACACTATCAATCTTACTGCGTGACATGCCTCCCTCTGGGCTGGGAAACTGCTTAGTTTAGGAGAGCCTGTGCAGAACCTGCCACTGCTGAAGTCGATACTGACTCATGAATAATCAATATTGTGTGTGTCCTCCACAGACCTGTGTGCCCTTGGGAATGGGGGCTGCAGTCACAACTGCACCGTGGCTCCTGGGGAGGGCATTGCCTGCTCCTGCCCGCTGGGAATGGACCTGGCTGCTGACAACAAGACCTGTCAGATCCAGAGCTTCTGCGCCAAGCACCGCAAGTGCAGCCAGCGCTGTGAGCAGGACAAGCAAACAGTCAAGTGCTCCTGCTACGAGGGCTGGGTGCTGGAGCCCGACAAGGAGAACTGCAAGAGTAATGGTGCGTCGGAGAGGCCCGCTGCAGGGGAGGGAGAATTATTATCCCTGGGGAGGTTATGGAGTCAGAATCAGGGGATATAAGGAGATGTCTCTCTATACTTATGCTATACAGTGGCTCTACTTCATGGTGACGGAACATTATATGGAACATTATTCAACAGGTTCCATTCGACTTCCATATAGATGCTTTCTCAGGAGTACTGACACCTGATCAATTTTTTTTTTTTTTTTTATGAAACGGAGATATTGTACAAGCTGCTACTTGTACTGCAACTACGAGTAACCAGGAACTTTAGGCTACCAGCATTCCTTGATTTTGTATTTCCTTTTTTTTCCCCTCCTCAGACCCTTTCAAGCCGTTCATTATCTTCTCGAACCGTCACGAGATCCGTCGCATAGACCTGCAGAAGGGGGACTTCAGCGTGCTGGTCCCGGGGCTGCGGAACACTATCGCGCTGGACTTCCATCTCAACCAGAGCGCCCTCTACTGGACTGACGTGGTGGAGGACAAGATCTACCGCGGGAAGCTTTCCGACAGCGGTGGTAGGGTCACTAGATGTCCCGCTTTGACCGGGACCGTCCCCCATTTTTTCCCGTTACTGTGCCTATATTTTTCCCCAAACCTTACAAAAGTCCCGGTTTTCCAATAGAGCTAGATAGAGCTTTTTGAACATGAACAATCATTTTTTCATAAAGTATATGGGAAACTACAAAGCGGTATTGAATATGTTAACGTAACATTATTCGGCAGGTTTCATTCGCCTTTATGAAGCTAAATGAGTTAATTCTATAGGGTGATGCAAAACTTTTGGCCATAGCTGTACAACCTCCCCAAACCAAATTCTTACTATAGAAAGAAACATTCTCATTATGCAAGAGCTTAATTAGGATTGTCAAGCTTTTTCTCCAGTGATAATTACCCTCTGCCTGCCATTTGACGCTTTAACTTGTTAATACTGCTTTGGTGTTCCGAGCCTGGGATTTTAATTGAGGCTGTCTAAACAAACGAGAGCGCCTGGCTGGCAGGGACTGCAGTGAATTACAGTCTGCTGTGTCTGGGTGTTCCTCTTGGGTTGGATGGGAAGGGCGCAGCTGGATCCCGCAGAGACGATGGCAGCTGATGGCATCTGTGCACTTGAGCTTCTCCTCCACAGAGTACACTGTGTCACCACGGGCACAGAGACTGCCTTGTTCCCTAACGATCATCGGCTCAGTTTGCTTGTAATTAGAGTAATTAGAACTCGGTAGACAGCCACAGCTGTATAACCCCCCCACCCCATTTTTTTTTTTTTACATTGGGTTTTTCAGAAGAACTTGCTAAAGCTATATATAAGGACAAAAGAAGTTCATGTATTTTGCAATCCGGGAGCCTATGGTGGGTTGAGATTCTTGTTAGGAGTGTTACGGCTGTAAGTTTATCAGTTTGGTTGTGCCTTTTTCTCCCTGCTGCAGCTCTGACGAGCTTCGAGGTGGTGATTCAGTATGGCCTGGCCACCCCCGAGGGGCTGGCAGTGGACTGGATCGCTGGGAACATCTACTGGGTGGAGAGCAACCTGGACCAGATCGAGGTGGCCAAGCTGGACGGGACCATGAGGACCACGCTGCTGGCTGGAGAGATCGAGCACCCGCGGGCCATCGCGCTCGACCCCCGGCACGGGTGAGGACTTGAAGTTAGCCCTGCCCCAACATTAATAATCTCTTTTAAAATATCATGTGATTCAAATCATTCTAACGCAGATACACGTTTGAGTCGTGCCACGTTCACTCAATAGCAATTCAGAGTCAGGTTGCATTCGTTGCAATTTATTGATTTGTTGTGCATATGAAATAAGAAAAGGAACACATAGCCACAATTTTGTGTGTGTGTGTATACATACATATATATATATATATATATATATATATCTATATCTCTATATCTATATCTATATAGCGAGTGTCGCATCGTAAGGAAGCTGATTTCTTAGGTCCTTTAGCATCGGCTAAACCAACATGCCTTAAACGCCACACACATCCAAATCAGACGGCAGCTGCTGATTGCCTGCAAGGCTGTGAAATGAGTATTTAACTTAAAAAGCTGCACTGTGAATTTTAATGGAAAGTAATGATGTGCGCTGTGCCTTTTAATTAGTTTGCTTTGTCCGTCACACAATTGCGGGTTCCTGAAAGGTTTGCAAGAGTCTCTCATCCCTTTTTTTAAATACTCAATCTGTCCAGCTTGGCTGTTCCCAATTGGAAAGTTAAGGAATGAATTAATTCATTAACTGCATATGATTTAACCATGGGACTTCCAGTCCAGGTTTTTGTTCCAACCACCCCCCTTGCTTATTACATAAACCTCTGACGTATTCCTAAAGTACATTACTTATTAAATTACTGTACTTCTTTCATCATTTAATTATACTTATTAAACATGTAATGGAACCGCCCTAGCCTAGCACTAGGTTTTTGTTGGGTTTGTTTTTTTGGTTTTCCATCGAAGGCTCCTTGTTCCTCAGTTTGACCCTCTTTTTCTTCTCCTCCCCCAGGATCTTGTTCTGGACAGACTGGGATGCCAACCTGCCTCGGATTGAGGCTGCCTCCATGAGTGGGCAGGGCCGGCGCACCATCCACAAGGAGACTGGGAGCGGAGGCTGGCCCAACGGCCTCACTGTCGACTACCTGGAGCAGCGCATCCTGTGGATCGATGCCAGGTAACCTCAACTCACACACTCTCCCCGTAGCCTTCCTGTAACTTCCCCTCAAAGAGTAAGTAGCAGGGTTCCGAGAAATATAGAGTTACACGGCCCCACGTGTTACTACAACTGTTTAAATAACTGCCTGTAATTTTTCTTTTCATTGTTAACATCCTGATAACTTTTTACACTTATAACTTTTCAAAATGTCCGCTCTAGTGCACTGAGAGTATATGCCCACATTGTCAAAACAGGTAACACATCGATAACAATCCATGATGTGGTACGGAAAAGATAAGCCAGAGCACTTGTTACTGTATTAAAATTTGTATCGCTCTTCCTACAGTGATTTAGAGGACAGATCTCAAACCCCAATGCACTAGAGTGGCCATTTTGAAAAGAGCTTTGAAACAGACTTAAGTTGTAAGTGTAAAAAGTTGTCAGGATGTTAACAATGAAAATAAAAATGACAGGCGTGTTATTTAAACAATTGTAGCAACACGTGGGGATGTGGAACGCTATGTTTTTCAGAGCCCTGCTACTTACTTTTAACATCCTGTTCAGTAAACTGTCAGTCTGTTGGGGCACTGCATTGGTATTCAGCCCTTTCAGAGCCGCGAAAGCTGCTTCCCTGCAAAATTGGCTTTGACTTAGCTGGTGATGTGAAAGAAACAAGGTCTTTAAGATGGGAATTTTGCCTACAAGTGCTGACCAAAAAGGAAATATTTGTTCTGGAAGTTTTCACTTTTAACGGCACTGCTACGGTGTACCGTATATTTGCAAAAACAAACTTGTCAATTGCCACTTTTTTTTTTTTTTTATAAGTGTGTCGAATCCATTGCAGTATTCTCAATTTACTTTTTCCTTCTCTGGAGATCGTATCCTGTTTGTGATTGCAGTAAAACATTTGTAATCGGGGCAGCGTGCTGTAAATACTGTCAGATCTGTTTTACAGAACCCTTTTGAAATGCACTGTATTCATGAAATTGAACGCCACAGGTCCGACGCCATCTACTCTGCCATGTACGACGGCTCTGGCCTGATCGAGGTGCTGAGGGGACACGAGTACCTATCGCATCCCTTCGCTGTCACCATGTACGGGGGAGAGGTCTACTGGACGGACTGGAGGACCAACACCCTGGCTAAAGCCAACAAGTGGACCGGGCACAATGTGACGGTCGTGCAGAGAACCAACACACAGCCCTTTGACCTGCAGGTCTACCACCCCTCCAGACAGCCCCAGGGTAAGAACTCCTAGCAAGGGCAGTAGATAAGAATCCGATTGCATAAGAGCTATTCAGCTTTGTGGACTCTTGCTCATTGATGGCAAATGTGGGTCATAATTTGAAATGAGGCGAAATGATTACCTTCATTAATTTACAAAAGTTGCTCATCTTCCATTTTTTTTTTTTTTTTAAGTATGAAATCGGGTAGAACTTCATGGAAGACTGACATAGATCCAGTTTAAACAGGGCTGCGCACAAATGCCAAATATGTTTTGAGTTACATTCAGTGTAGAAATGTCCGCAAGGAGAGAATGCTTGAAAGCTGTCATTAAGTCTAAGAGGTTTCAGACACAAGCCCAGGGCAGTGCTAGATCTGAGTAGCATTGACATCTTCACTTATGTGTCTTTACAGCTGATCTGCACCAACACCGTGCTGAAGCCTCTGGCTAGGGTGTTGACAGCGCAAGCACGCTTTGGTTCACAGTAACTCGCCGGCAGGCATCTCACATCATCAGTGCCACTGATGCTAATAGCATCCAGCAGCTTGTGTCACCACTGATCAGGACAGACAGACTGGCTAATGTAATGTTACTGTAATTAAGATTTGACTTTTAATATAGATTAAATAAAGAAATATATGCAAAGACGGCCTAATCTATTTATCTATGACAGGTCTAAACTGGATTAGGTATAATGAAATGTATAAATATACATACCGTCCTGTACATATGGCACAAGGCCATTTAAACTTTTAAACTTTCTGGTATTTTTTTTAAACATTTCAAAGCGCCTGCTACCAGTGGTGTAGTCCTAAATCTTAAGGTACCGGAACACCACAAAAATAGCGATTTTTCTGAAACCAGAATTATAAATACAAATTTGTATACTGAACTTCTAGTAACACATATAACAGGTCAAGCTTTTATCTGATTTCTAGAAGTATTTCCAGGGTCTGTCTCCATCTTGCCAGAATGTTTTACTTTATTTGTGTGTCAGTGGCTTCCTTTGTGTTTTGAATGGCTTGTGAAAAAATCCGTTTCACCACCAGGGTGTTCTCTTAGCCGAAGTGTTCTCTTAGGAGGTGTTCCTATTCACAGAGACGACTGTATACAGGTTCCAGCTTGACCGCACCACTGCCCGCTACATTATTTCTCAATGCTTTACTTATCATTGTGATCTCTAGAGATTTCGTTGTGCTGTCATCCCAATCAATATGTTTTTATACGGTACATATTTTCAGAGATTTGTAAGCTTGGCAGCCTTATTATAAATACTGGAAAAAATGAGTTTTTGCAAATGTGACCTGGGAGGTTATTTGGACGATCACAATGGTTTCTTAATTTTTGTGAAGCAATCCAGCTTGCCCTTGTCACACATGAGGCTCCATAATAAAAACATGAATAGCAGGAGTATGGAGCAGCAGCAGTCGGAGAGCAGCGATGTCTGGGTGCCAGCTTTACCAGGCACAGTGTGCAGGCCACCACACAGCCCTGACCTCCCCACCTGCAACAGCAGTCTGGGGGTTCAAGTCATGGACGATCCTGGAAGCCATGCAGATGTAAACGAACCATCCAGACTAGGCTGTAGAGTTTAAAACGTTCAACATTTTTCGTTTTATAGCAGCAGCAAAAAAACATCAACTTAGTAATATCAGTTATGCTTTTTTTTATTTTTTGCTTGACCGTTGAGGCAAAAATATGCACTTATAAGGTTCATATTTTTCATGTTCAAAATGTTTTATATATTTAAAAAAAAACGGAACAGTCTAGTGGAGGCTTTATCAGCATCCAATAGATTTGTATCGCATTCCATATGTTTCCTTCCGCCAAATGAATGCATGCTTGCTCTTTGCACCAGTGCTTTGCAGAATGGCTTGTAATCTTCCTTGTGTTTTTCATCTGTAGCCCCCAATCCCTGTGCTGCCAATGGGGGGAAAGGACCCTGCTCTCACCTGTGCCTTATTAACTTCAACCAGACCTTCTCCTGTGCCTGTCCCCACCTCATGAAACTGCAGAAGGACAATAAGACCTGCTATGGTAAGTCCAGCTATTGACACCTCCAGGAAAACTGCTCACTCAACTGAAATGCATTGTGGTATTGCCATTCCTTAGCAGAAGTCTTGCAGTCGTTCACCAGCAGTTTCGACCTCCCAAGTGGTTAAGCTAATGAAGGTTACAAATTCAGCCCACGTTTGATCAAAGACATTTGTCCATGTCCTGTTTTCTAGACCAGTTTGTTACATAATATATCAGACATGCAATCACAAGGCTTCTGTGTATTAAAACAGACCCTTCACCACAGAAATAATGAGCTTGGATTAGTTTGATCTCTGATAGTGTATAAATGGACCAGTTTGAGGAGCGTAGGGTTCTAATGAAAGTCACAGAGTTTATTTGGTGCAAACTGCAGTGCTTTTTATTCTCAGATTCACCTGTACAAAATATCCAGCAGTCTTCATAGCGTACCAAAAAGGGGGGTTGCAATAGGTACCCACACAACTTGCAAAACCTGCTCCCCTTTAAAAAATGTATAATTTTCTGAAATGTAACTAAGAGTAGCGTTTTCATTTTCACGAGGACTGGTTGTTTTTCCCTCACCAGTGTTTTCTGTCCATTTCTCCCATTTTTAACTTTCATTTTTTAAACCCCTCCCATTCGCAAGTCTCGCACCATTTATAAAAACATGACATAATACAAACTACACCCATATAGTACGCTGGCTAGCTTTTATATGCAAAACAATGATCTGTTTGTGAAGTACTGTTAGTATTATTTATTATTTGTTTTTTTAGCAGACGCCTTTATCCAAGGCTACTTACAGAGACTAGGGTGTGTGAACTATGCATTAGCTGCAGAGTCACTTACAACTACGTCTCTGCTGAAAGACGGAGCACAAGGAGGTTAAGTGACTTGCTCAGGGTCACACAGTGAGTCAGTGGCTGAGGTGGGATTTGAACCGGGGACCTCCTGGTTACAAGCCCTTTTCTTTAACCACTGGACCACACAGCCTCCTCTGTTCTCCAGCTACGGTCAGATGTTTTGCAAAAGGATTGAGACACAATTAATTAAAAAAACGAACAAAAAAACAAACAAAAAAAACCTATAAACATAATTTTGATCTTTCATTTAACATCATGTAATCAAAGAAACTTTTGACCATCGCGGTACATGCTGTGACTGGGGTCCCTGGTGATGTGCTTTTCTCACCGCTTGGTTCTCATTCAGAGTCCCGGAAGTTCCTGCTGTACGCTCGTCAGATTGAGATCCGCGGAGTGGACATTGACAACCCCTATTACAACTACATCATCTCCTTCACGGTGCCCGACATCGACAACGTGACCGTGGTGGACTATGACGCCCTCGAGCACCGCATCTACTGGTCCGACGTGCGCACGCAGACCATCAAGAGAGCTTTCATCAATGGCACCGGCGTGGAAACAGTCATCTCCGCAGGTAACTCGCGTCCTTCAGCGACAGATGCGCTTTACGGTTCACGCACCACGTTGGACAACATCTGCAATACTGGATTTGTGAGCTGGGTCTGTGAAACCTGTTTGAGTGGTAAGCACAGTTCCGTGTGTGTATTTCGATATTGATTTGTTCTCTTGTCCAGACTTGCCCAATGCCCATGGGCTGGCCGTGGACTGGGTGTCACGGAACCTGTTCTGGACCAGCTACGATGCCAACAAGAAGCAGATTAACGTGGCGCGGCTGGATGGCTCCTTCAAGAACGCTGTGGTCCAGGGATTGGACAAGCCTCACTGCCTGGTGCTGCATCCCATCAAGGGGTGAGTTCGGGTGCACGCACAGCTATTCATGGGTCCTTCCAGTTCAAGAGGACCAAGGGTGGTTGACCCCTTTCTGGAAAGGCCCTTGAAATTATTTGTCTAGGTCTATCCATACCATACCATACCAATTTAATTTATATAGAGTGTCCTTCACGTGCAAGCATCCCAGGGCGCTTCTCAAATATAAACAGCAAGCCAAAAGAGCTCAAAGTACCAGCCAGTTTGTAGTGAATAAGTAACTCAAGCAAATAGGCAGGGCCACCACCTTGAACAGCCTTGTAAGTGAGGAGCAGTGTTTTGAAATAAGTACGGTGCTTTACAGGAAGCCAATGCAAATAGATGTAGTGTGTGTAAGTGTTCTTGCTGGGGCGTGTAGAAAAATGAGCTTGTCATGAACCTGGGCATTTTGCAAACTTCAGCCTCTCAATATGGGGTATAAGTGACATACTGTAGCTCATCTGATGCTTGCCCACAATGTTTTCCCTGGAATCCTTTTTTCCCCTCCCGTGTGGTTTATATTTACACTCGAGCTGGAACGACCTCCATGTTCAAAACAGACCTACGTAAATCTTGTGTAGAAAGGCCATGTTTGTGTGTGTGTGTGTGTGTCTCTTTGAAGCAGCTACTAGTAGCCTTCCGTTCAGTAGGCACAGTACGGATTTGTCAACATGCCTGTTTTACAAGCCTGCCTCTTTCTGCCCGACCCCCTCAGATAATATTAAGATAGCAAGGATAAAGAAAAAAAAAAACAGCCTCTTAAAATGCTGACTACTCCAAGTTCTCAGGCTACAGGTTCCCTCATCTGTTCCTAATAAAAGAGCATAAGACCTTCTTAAATAGCTGCCGCTGTTCTGTTTTCCCTGGGGTATGTGGGTAGGGGCTTAGGGCTCTCTAGTCAGTGTGATTTTTTTTTTGACAAACCTAAAGCAATACTGAACAGTGCACAGCGCAAATCCATTCTTCATTCCTTCTTTTCTCTATGCATCTCTGCTGCAATATGTCAACATAAAAAGTGATTTGTTTTTATATCTTTTCATTCTATATGTACTGCATCATTAATCAACCAGGAGGCGATGCGACTGAAAACATGGTTTACCATGAAAGCCCATTACTGGGGGAAGGGCTGTTAAGAATGAATGCTACAACAGTGTCTTGCTGCACATTGGAAACAATTGCCATTGAATTATATACACACACACACATACCCCTTTTAAAAACGTACTTGACCAAGGAATGTTTCCGGGTTTGGCTAGGCCTGAAGCACAAGCAGATGCCAGTACTGTATGTTATTGTACGGTTGCCAGATCGGTCAGTTTGAGAATTGAAGAGCAAAAAAAAGACGACACCCAGAAGGAAGTCGGTGTCCTGCTGAATCAGCCGTCCCTTCTCGAGTTTGGTATGCTTTGCACCCAGCAGCATGGGGTTCGTGTGCGATTCCAGTAAGTTCACGTAGGGGCAACTGTAGCCAAGAGGCTGATGTTAACCAGCTGTTGCTTTGGAATGAAAGCACACACACACACACACACACACGCACACGCTCGATCGCTCTCTCTCTCTCTCTCCCTCTCTCTCCCCCCGTCCTTCCTGCATGTGTATCCAGAGCTCCCTAATGCGTTCCAGATTGAGCTAAACATCTCTCTAAATATAAAATCTTGCTCCCTCTTCTGAGAAGTATTGCTCCAGAGTTTTTAACTTGAGCTTATTTTACCTCTGTGTTTTAGGCCTAAAAGTTCCAACTTGTGCTGTTTTTCTGATGAGGGTTATATCCACAGAGGACTGACCACCGACCACCAAACCCAGGCCTCCAGAGGTCAAAGGACGACATATTAACTGTACCCCTCCTCTGTTGGAAGTTGGAACTAAAAACTTTGTTTACGGACGGATTCACCCTATAATTAAAGCCCTTGAAACACGAGCAAACTTTTAGGCAGGGCAGTCTCATTTCTGCAGCTGGGGATAATTCTTTAAGCAGTTGGTAGAAACTGGTGTTTTGCATTTCACAGGCTTAAGAGCACCAAGTTCACACATGCTATTTCAAAAATTCAGTTTGTTTATACGTGGTGGTGCTTTCTCCAAACGGAATGGTTTTTTGAAACTCTGGACTGGCTCCACGCCCGTCTCCCAGTGACCCCACTCCCCCCATCTCGAGACTAAAGAGAGCGTCTGGGAGCGATTAGCCTCTTGTGTCTTTGATCCTCCGCTGTGGAGGATGTGGAGCAGATGTGTGAAGCTGCCTCAGCTGGGAAGGCATGAAACAGGCGTGTGGACCTGCGAGCCTTGCTTGTTGGGCATGCAGGACGTAATAAACTCAAGATGTAAACCTTCAATCTAGTGGGACTTGTTACGCCATTAAATGAGTGCATTAAATATGGATGACCAGTTACCATTTCACTATCAAAACTGTTCTAACTATCCTTAGATTTGACACAGTATTGCATTCATGCATATTCATGAGATACTTGTAGGCAGTCGTGTATTTTTAAGATTATTAATAATAATAATAATAATAATAATAATAATAATAATAATAATAATATTATATTTTGTAGTTGCACTGTTTTTCCGCTCAGCCAGTATTTTTTTAGGGTTTATAAGATCAATTGAATCAGCAAGGACTTGTAGGGTTTTCATTACAATTCAATTAATTTGCCCGGTGATGCACTAAATTGGAAGAGATCCACCTACACTTATCACCACTAAATCTTGCAGCAAGGACACAAGCTTCAGAAACCTCACACCTTTTAATATCTACAGGAAAACAGCTTCTCGTTCTCTGGTTTCTAACCTTTTAGCAGTGACCTTATTGCATACAATAACTGTTTACCATTACTTTGAGAAGATATGCTGACTTACACAAGACTCAGATGGCCATATTGCCAGTGCTCATCTTGCCAGTGCTCATCTTGCCAGTGCTAATTTTATTTCTTGCTCCGTTCCAGTACACTGATATAAACAATATGTTTATTTTATTTTTTTTTTGCAGTAAACTCTACTGGACAGATGGAGACAACATCAGCATTTCTAACATGGACGGAACGAACCGCAGTCTCCTCTTCACCAACCAGAAAGGACCCGTTGGTGAGTTTCTTCAAAAATATTTAAAGGATAGTTGTGAGGTCATACAGCCACTCCCTGGCTTGTAATTCCAGCAGCCTGGTGATAGCGACCCCCCCCCTCCTTTTTTGATATTCAATTCCGTTCCCACAGCACACCCTGGTGGAAACAAAATAAATTCAGCTGTCATTTGAACCTGTAAACAACTGTAGCTGAGCACTTTGATCAACACTGGGGCTAATCAAGCTTGTAGCAAACCTAGCATGGGTGAAACTGCTGTGCATTCGTTCCATCCCAGCAATATAAGATCTTTATTTGTTCAACTTTTTAGTTTTAATGTGGAAGGCTGTTTCAAGATGTATGAATGACCTTTACTTTTCAAGATACCTCAAGACAACGCAGGTGTACAGCTATGGCCAAAAGTTTGGCATCACCTAGAATTTTAGAATTGAGACATAATATATATAAAAACTATATGAACATAAATGATCTGACTCACTGTTCTTTCCCCTCTCCTGTTCCAGGCCTCTCCATCGACTTCGTCACAAGCCAGCTGTACTGGATCAGCTCTGGGAACAACACCATCAATCGCTGCAACCTGGACGGCAGTGGCCTGGAGGTCATTGATGCGGTCAAGGGCAAACTGACCAAAGCCACGGCCCTCGCCATCATGGGTACATTAATATTGAGTTGGACATTAGAAATATGAACTGCCTCCTCGAGCCTTCATTAGCATAAAGAGTGGGTTATATAGAGCAGTGGGTCTCAAATTTTTTGGACCGCGCTCCCCTTCCCCTAGTCTGTGGTATTTGACACCCCCCCAACACATGTTTATATATACTGGTAAAAAATCCAACATGCCACTGGCTTCTCTGTCTGTCACTGCTGTGGTGTTTTTTTTTGTTTTTTTTTGCACGAACCAGCCACCGATCCATCTTAAGAGAAAACTTCACACTGCAAATTACAGTTTACCGATTGTGTCCAATGCTTACTAATGTGCACACCGCGTAGTAAGCCGATTAAACAACATACATCACCAGATGACAGCGGACTTCATCCAAGCAAGCTTAAAAGGCACCGGTCAGATGCGCAGTGCCATCTAGAAGCTTTGACATGCCAGGAGGTGTCATTAGTAAGATTTAATTATGCTAATTAAGATGAATTAAGTTTATATATATGTGAATAAACTATATTAATAAAGTAACAGAGAACCTGGCATTAATAAACTGTCAAACCTAAATTAAAACAGCACCCTTACACACGTTAAAAAATGCTGCAGCAGCTCTAGATTCATTATGAATACCTGTACAGGAGCAATATTCAAGGCATGCACAAAATTATTTAACAGAATGGTGAAGCAACAAATGGAAAACATCAAATTGCTCGGCGACTTCAATTTTCCTTTTTTCAGGAGCTTGAACAATTTCCAACTTTTTTTTTTTTTAGCAAGAGAAACAACGGCACGTTTCGCCGTTTGTTTGCATGCCATTTTGTAGCGATGAGGTGCCCTCGTGGAAATCAGAATACAAAACGAGGCAGTGATGGGACAGTGGTTCTGGAAAGATTGAACAAACCATTTGAATTTAAGTTTAATGATGATGAGCTATCGGGTTACAAAACAGTACTGTGTCAGTTGTGAACAAATCGCTATCGGTGCCAAAAAGGTGTTCTTTTAAGTGAAGTTCCTGTTCTTTTAGGCTGAGCATAGTTCTCTTATCCAAAGTATTCTCTTAGGAGGTGTTCCTATACCCGGAGACTGTTTATAGAACAAGTACAATATATGAAAAAACAAAGTATGGTAAACATGGTAACTTAAACCGTGAAATGCCTACTCATTCTGTCTTTTGGCAATAAATAAATGCAGGTAGATTATTAAATTATATCCGTCATCTAGAATATTAAAAACATTCTTCAATGCTAGGTATTTCAACGCTTGATCTTTCAACACCTGTTACATGAAGCGTGTTTGCAGGATTTAACTAAAAATAGGATGAGTTTGGGCAGCAATAAATTCAGTATGGAGCTGATGAAATTATTCGTATCTGAACAAGGTCCATGAATATAGGCTGCTCTATGTGCTGCAAGAAGTCTGAGAAATTAGCACTTTTACTGCAAGTTAACCATAGGATTAGTAATTGAGTACTTAACTGAAAAATAACTGAAAATGATTTTAGACATACACGCATACCTATAGTTTTGAGTGATTTTCAGTAAGGTGGTCTTGAGTTTAATAATAAAGTACTTGAAATGTAGTGGTTGATTTATATAAGGTGGATTTTGCCAGGGATGAGATCCTGGACTGCCAGTTGACTTTCTCCGCTTGTTGTGGTCCTCAGGTGACAAGCTCTGGTGGGCAGACCAGGGGACAGACCAGATGGGAACGTGTGACAAGAAGACTGGAGCGGACTGGACCGTGCTGCGCAACAGCACCTCACCGATGATGCACATGAAGGTGTACGATGAGTCCGTCCAACTGGGTACGCAGCCGGGAATGTGGAGAAACCTACTGGACCAGCCAGGGATGGAAATAAGACTCCTATTGCATAGCAGTTTCACCCATTCCAGGTTTTAATGCAAGCTTAGTTAGCCACAGTGTGTATAGGTAACTATCTCAGGTGTGTGTGTCTTATTAAACTCATATCAAAACCAGGATTGGATCAAACTGCTATGCAATGGGAGCCTTATTTCCATTCCTTAAGGCTGTTGACATAAGAGGCACAAAATCAATATATAAGGCATGGTACAGGTTTTTCTTGTGGCTAAGAGGAAGGCTTTCTTCCCCTAATTAGTTTTGTAGAGCAGTACACTACAGCTGTTCAGTATGCTAGGCATAAAAGCCGCTACATTTTACTGTACAGTAAACTGTTAAATTGTCTCTATATACAGCAGTGGAAAGAATGGCAGAAGCCAAAGGAAATATAAGAAGTCAGGGAAGAGGGAATGGGAACATGAAGCTCAAAGGAAAAACAGTGGAAAGACGAAAGAAACATGTTGTTTTAAATAGATGTAACTTAGTAAGGAAGCAAACCACACCAGAAGAGTCTCTCAATTGCTAGTGAGCTCTATGCCAGAGTTCTAGCTTCTCAGTCAGCAGGGCCTGCCAGTAACCAAGCAATGAGTTCTGCACCTCAGCAGTGCTATATAACGAACACTGACCCCGCCAAGTGGAAAAAGGAGGTAAGCTAGCGCTGTAGAAAACAATGAAGCTTGCCAAAGGCATGGGCACAATAGAAGTAAAGCTAGCAAGAAACTGGCAGTGCATATAAACAAGGAAATTGCATGGGGGATTTTATAGTGAATTGTTGATCTCTTCAATAATATTTACAATATCAAATTTCATCGACCTGAAATCCTAACCAGGATCTATTCCAACCAGATGGCAGGTTAATTAATCCGCCCCCCCCCCCGGCCACCACCGACCGTTTTGTATTTCCTCCACCACAAAACCACAAGAGAAAAGCAGTGGCCTTTTATCCACCAGTGGATGAATATAAAACCTGCAGACCAACTAAAATAATCAGAGGTCAAACCCCACATGAATTATCCACATTTGATCTTGGTAAAACCATCCTCATTTAGAATTGGATTAAGGAACCGTATTTACCATAATCGCTGATAATTCCTTCTGTGCTGTTAGTGTGTAAATAAATAAATACATTAATTCATGAATTAACCAGTAGCAGAAAATAAGGATCAAGTTGAAGGACTATGATATTTGCTGTGAGCTCTAAAAAGGTTTGCATAGACAAGCGCTACTGTGTACAGTCAACGTGCCTCTTAATCCCTGTGTCCTCTTGTTATTACACCCCATTGCAGCAACTGCCGGGGGTGATAGACAGCTGGCAAATTAATCGAATTTCTCTGAGCCGTGGGTGGTCTTGAAATGCTGAGTTGTCTGGTAGCTTAGTTTTGTGTGTTTGTGTTCGAGTGTGGATGTTTTATGTATGAACCTTCAGTAATCAGGGGGTCTGTTTCTTGTATGTTTCATGCCGTCACCTTCTTGTGCAGCAAAAAAAAAAAGACTTATGATTCTATTTCCTCTCCTCCTTTACATGAGAGATCTGAGGTCAAATAACACAACCTATGGACTTCGTATGTTCTGGAGCTCTCGTCATTCCACAGCTAATCTCTATGGAAACCGACTGGTCCTTTGTCATAACCACAAAGAAACAAATCTTTTATTTATGCATTACACTACATGTGTAGCTCCTTTCATCATGGTGTCTAAGAGTGCATCAGACCACAGTTATTCTGCAGAATTTAACCCCAAACACACAGGTAACAGCAAGGAAACCAGGCCCTATCTTACCTGTTATTAGCTTTGTTAACCTTGTTACTGCCTACCACTTTGATTTGTTATGGTGGTTCATTTTTTAATGTTTAATCTACAGCTCTGGCCAAAAGTTTTGCTTCACCCTATAGAATGAACTAACTTTGCTTCATAAAGTCGAATGAAACCTGCTGAATAATGTTAAGTTAACATATTGAATTGCATACTGCATTGTAGTTTTCTATATACATAATGAAAAACTGACATCTTGAAATCTAAGTACTGTACTACTATTATGGCTTCCGGTAGACTTTTGCAATATCATTTTGTAGTTTCTTTGATTTACATGATGCTAAATAAAAGATTTAAATAGTGTTCATATCGTTTTTTAAATTTTTTTTTTAATGAGGTCTCAATCATGTAATTTTAGGTGATGCAAAACTTTTGGCCATAGCGGTAGACTAGATCTTAAAGTTCTTCCTAGTGCAGTTTGTGAGCAGTTCCAAGATTGCTAAGGCTCTGTTGCTGTGTGGGATTGTATAGAGTTCTCTGTGCCACTACAGGTACCAACCCTTGCAGTAGGAACAATGGAGACTGTTCTCAGCTCTGCCTGCCCACCTCGGAGACCACCAGAGCCTGCAAGTGCACTGCCGGCTACAGCCTGAAGACTGGCCAGCAGTCCTGTGAAGGTGAGCTGCAGGGCTGGTGTTGGACTCTGCTTCCATACTCCAGAGTTTTGCCAACCACATTTTTTTTTTTTGTATGCTAAACTATGCTGTTTAAACTTATAATGAGTTAGCATGCTGTGTTAGCCCTGTTGGGTAGTGTGCTTTCTTGGGGGAGAGGAGTTTTTGATCTGTCATGCCCCCCTCACCCATTCTTAGGTGTTGGATCGTTCCTGCTGTATTCAGTTCATGAGGGAATCCGTGGAATTCCATTGGATCCCTCCGACAAATCGGATGCTCTGGTGCCTGTATCTGGAACCTCATTGGCTGTCGGGATAGACTTCCACGCGGGTAAGTGATACCCGCCTTGGATTTTATACCAGATTATTTCTAGTTCTGAAACATGTTTTAGCCCTGAGCTGTAGCTCCAGTATGGATCACTGGGTTCCAAAGCCATGCTGCCTTGGCGGGCTTTCCTGGGTTCAACTCTTTTGGCTTGTTGACAGACAATGATACCATCTACTGGGTGGACATGGGCCTGAGCACCATCAGCAGAGCCAAGAGGGACCAGACCTGGAGAGAGGATGTGGTGACCAACGGCATTGGGAGAGTGGAGGGCATCGCTGTGGACTGGATTGCAGGTGAGAGGGGACCAAAACATCATAGCCACTGGGTTTCTATTATGGGTGTTAAATGGGATGAAATAAGACTCCCATTGCATAGCAGTTTGTGTCTGGTTTTACTATGAGTTTAATAAGACACCCCACACATGGCTGATCAAGCTCTAATGGGTGAAAATGCAATAGGAGTATTATTTTCATTCCCTGTAATAGTTGAGTAAAAACATTAGCTCAGTGTTATACGTGTGTGTCTTCAGCATATGCAATTAAATGCTGTACACATTGCAGTAATTTATACAAAGTGATGAAGGCTTCTTAATATGACTTCTCTGATTTGGTTACAAACATTCCCAGTATGTTAAAAATGTAAACTTGCTTTGGATTTGGTGTCACGAGCCATTAAGGGGAATGATTTGCTTCAATGCGAAGTTTGCACCATTATTCTTATTTGCTGACAGTTATTAATTCTAATTAATTACACTCGCGCATATAATTTCCAATGTGGTTTGTTGTTAAACATTTAAGTAACAATCAATACCCTTTGACACATTCATTACCATGTGCTAAACTGCAATGCAACAAGAGAATCCCCTTACCACCAAGCCTTTCTAAAGGGATTTAGAACATTTAGAACTAGAATATCTGATGCAAATAACCCAATAGCCCATATCTGATGTGGATATGAAGTCTTTGTTATTTCTTTTCAGGAAATATCTACTGGACAGACCAGGGATTCGATGTGATCGAGGTGGCCAGGCTCAATGGGTCCTTCCGTTATGTGGTGGTCTCCCAGGGTCTCGACAAACCTCGAGCCATCACTGTGCACCCCGAGAAAGGGTAAGAGTGAGCCCTGCACCACATCGGGGCTGACTGGACAGAACAGGAATAAATTAAACACGCATACTGTGACTCTGTCTTCAGTGTGTAGGGCCACCGTGGGCAGCCAGGGATGGAATTAAAGACGAGTTTGATTAACCACTGTGTTACAAATTCAGGTTAGTTAAACTCGTATTAAAATCAAGAAATCAAGAAATAACCTGTGCTCTCTCCCCCTGCCTGTTCAGGTACCTGTTCTGGACGGAGTGGGGCCAGTACCCGCGCATTGAGAGGGCTCGACTCGACGGCTCCCAGAGGGCTGTGCTTGTTAACGTCAGCATCAGCTGGCCCAATGGGATATCCATCGATTACGAGGTCTGTTGTTCACATGCGATACACACAGTCACTTTGATTTCAATGACATACTGTATAGCATCCTTAAAAGTATAGGGTTGTGCGCCGTTGAGTTCAGTAGTGCTATTGCTAGTACTGTATGTTTTTATAATTGTTTGGTGGCTACTTCTGATGAAGTTTGGGGTGTATTTCTCACACACTCTTTGCTCGGGTCTGTCATACAAAGAGAGCAAGAGAAAGTACACTCTAAACTTGATTAGAGGTAGCCATCGTACACTAATAAACATATAAGTAATTGAATCTAAATTAAAAATCTGGTACGAACAAACTTAATCTGTTAGAGCCTGTTGTGGTTTAAATATTTAGTGCTTTTTGACATTGAGTGCAAGATCTACCTTTCAGCAAGTGTAGTTGCTGCTAATAATTGACTTAATAAGTGACTTTAACCCTACTTACAAGCTCTGCAGAGGATATTCCCTCATACAGCATACACCTCATGGTCCCTTTATTTCCTGAGCCCAGTGGAGACTTTATCTGGGACCCCCTTTGGTGACGTGGGTCTGCCATTAGCTTTTGTGCAAACAAGACTACACTCGTATGTGTAGATTGTGTATTTTTTCTATGATTTTAAAGAGATACATGTATTATTTATTATCTGATTTAACTTTCATAACTCTACAGAAGATCCACCAGAAATGTTCTTTTTAGATAATGCCAAAAAAATAAAATAATAATATACACATTTTAAAATGATTCAGATTGTTAATAATCCTCTCTCCTGGTTTCAGGACGGTATGCTGTACTGGTGCGACGCCAGGACTGACAAGATCGAGAGGATTAACCTGGAGACAGGAGAGGACAGAGAGACGGTCCTGCAAAGCAACAACATGGACATGTTCTCAGTGTCTGTCTTCGAGGGCTACATCTACTGGAGCGACAGGTAACAGCAAGGAAAACAGGCCGTGTGTTACCTGTTACTAGCTTTGTTAACCTTGTTACTGCCTACCACTTATTTGTTATGGTGGTTCATTTATTTTTATGTTAATCTACAGCTATGGCCAAAAGTTTTGCATCACCTTATAGAATTAACTATTTTTGCTTCATACAGTCGAATGAAACCTGCTGAATGTTAGGTTAGCATATTGAATTACATACCGCTTTGTAGTTTTCCACATACTTAATGAAAAACTGACAAATGCAAAAATGTGACCTTATGAAATACTGTAGTACTATTATGGCTTCTGGAAGGCTTTTGCAATATCATTTGGTAGTTTCTTTATTTACAGGATGTTAAATAAAATATCTAAATTATGTTCATACAGTTTTTTTTATTTAAATGGTCTCAATCCTAAAAATTTGTACAACACTATATAGCTGTACAACACTATAGATAAACTGTTACATCCTGGTACCTTTGTTAGTCACATGGCTGGATTCCAGCTAGACCATTGGAGTGAAACTGAACTACAAAACGTGAAGCAAAGAAGCAGTAGCTACTCTTCATCTATAGTGTTTTTGACATATCTGCATATTCCAAATCTGACTCTTTCCTTGCCGAAAATACAAGGAAAGAACCACAATCTTTAACAGGGGAGACCAGTGATAATATTGCCAGTTCTAATAATAATGTACCATGTCCTTGAGTTGAGATATGTTTGTTACAGAAGACGCTGAGAAAGACTAGTCATTTATCACCTGAATTTATTACATTTCTTTTAGCATTTCTAAATGTAGCACTATTGAGTGTTTAATAGTTGAGGATTATACTAACACACATGTCTTTCTTTTAACACAGGACCCACGCAAACGGCTCCATTAAGCGTGGCAACAAGGACAACGCCACAGACTCAGTGTCTCTGAGGACTGGCATCGGCGTGCAGCTCAAGGACATCAAAGTGTTCAACAGAGCCAGACAGAAGGGTAGGCGTTTCACAGCGGCCTGTGTCTGTATCTGTGAAGCATTGGCCACTGCTGCAGCTCTGCAATTGACTTGTTAAATCAGAAGAGTTCAGCGTCCCAGTTAACTCATGACATGTGAATTAACGCTATCAGAAAGAATCTTGCTCACATTTAAAATACAATTGTGCCAATAACAAAAGCAACAGTGAAACAGTGACGGATGTTGTAAATACACAGTGTGTTCTGCACCGCTGGGATTCATGTGTTTATGTTCCCCCATCCCAGGTACCAACATCTGCATGAAGAACAACGGAGACTGCGAGCAGCTGTGCCTGTACCGGGGGAACGGAGAGCGGACCTGCGCCTGTGCCCACGGCATGCTGGCCGAGGATGGCGTGAGCTGCCGGGACTACGACGGCTACCTGCTGTACTCGGAGCGGACTATCCTCAAGAGCATCCACCTGTCGGACGAGAGCAACCTGAACGCGCCCGTCAAGCCCTTCGAGGACCCCAAGCACATGAAGAACGTCATCGCGCTGGCCTTCGACTACCGGGGGGGTGGTGGCAAGGGCGCCAACCGCATCTTCTTCAGCGACATCCACTTCGGTAACATCCAGCAGATCAACGATGACGGCACAGACCGCCGGACGGTCGTGGAGAGTGAGTGCTGTGGTTTCTTTGTTACCGTCGCCCGAGTGCGGAGAGGAGGTCTCGGGTCATAAGTGAAATGAATGTGTCCGACTCGGATTAGTACATCAGTGCCCAACACTTGCAATTTTGGTACAGTTGGTCTGCTTGAGAAGGGATCAGAACTGAATTACAGACAGGGGGTGTTCCTGTCAGGAGTGGGGTGCGCTATCATGCTTGGAAAATGGAAAGGTGTCCTTTATGCTACGTCTTTGCACTAAATTCACAAGCACCGCCAGCACTTTGAAAATAGCTTAATGGCATTTATTTTTGTGTATCTACTCAGTTTAACTTCTCCTTCCATCCACTTTGAACTTGCCTCGTACTAGGACGTCGAAGTTAGCGATCGAAACTGTGCAGGTAATAACTATTATTACGGCTGGAGTGATTTCCTCGACCCTTTTTTAACAACAGTAAACACAATAAAAATTCAGTGAAAAGAGGTCTGTGATGAAGCAAGTTAGGATGGGGTTAT
Organism: Acipenser oxyrinchus oxyrinchus; assembly: GCA_030684275.1. Classification (NCBI taxonomy): domain Eukaryota; kingdom Metazoa; phylum Chordata; class Actinopteri; order Acipenseriformes; family Acipenseridae; genus Acipenser; species Acipenser oxyrinchus. Next base: position 2,773,281 of record CM060300.1, read on the forward strand.
AAAGATTCAATGCTGCTTGAAAGATTTATGCTGCCTTTCATCTCTGCCTAGAAACACATGTATTTTAAGGCTATACTGTACAGTCAGTCTACTCAACTCCTAGCTAATCATTTTATCAATCTACTGTTGGAGTCCCCATTAAACTGCTCAATTTCCTGTATGCTAGCTTGTGATTACAGTGCTTGTCATGTCTCCCATCAGACAAACAAATGCCATCCCATTGCTTTTAAGAATCCTACTTGCAAGAAACATCTCTCTGAGATCATATACTGCCAGCTTCTTTTTACAGCAGTCATAAACAATCTTTATTGACGCTGAGAATCATTCTTCAGTTTGTTCTATATGAATGCAGCTGATTGTTGTATGTTTAGTGTGTTGCAGAAATGAATTCAATTTAGCCTGCCAGTTTGAACATTGATGGAATGTTTGAAATAATGCTAACATCCTGTTAAGCATAAGGAATTGCTAAATACAGGTATACAGACAGGTGACATACAGGCTGCCTTATGAAAAGGAAATACCAGTATTTATGCAAACAGTATTTCATAAATAAGAGTCTGCATAAACTGTACTGTACTCATATACTTTAAAGATAAGTATTACATATAATGTAATACAATGTTGGTTTGAAATTTGTGCAAAAGCAATGGAAGAACAATGTGGATTTTTCCAAATCCAGTATAATTTAATTATAGATTTGAAATACATGGCATTAACAATTATATAAATATCTACATTTACGTGCTTAGTAGAATGAAAATCAATTTACAATGATTGTTTTATCCATAAATATACCACAAAATGTCCTAGGATTTGGATGAAAATGTTTCTCAGTATCTGAATGATTCAGCCCAGTAAACCACCTCTGTATTCATATCACAATCTGGTAGGAATTCAATAGCAGATAATTGGCAGCGTTTTTTTTTTTCCTCCAGTGTGCCCTTATTTCTGTCTGCCTGTATCAAAGCCGTGTGCCTTTCTGCCTACATGTGGCTGTAGCTCCAAGTGGAATGGCTTCACTGTGTCCTGCCCCTGCTCGCCACAGCAGCAGCAGCAGCACGGAGAGGCCAGCGCCCTCAGTTCCTTGCGGAACTTCTTGGAGGTGAAGACGTAGAGAATGGGGTTGGCAACAGTGGAGGAGAAAGCCAGGAGTTGGGCAAATATAGAGAACGCACCCCTGAAGTATACCGTGCTGCTGATGAGCGTAAACAAGAGCACGTAGGAAGGGAGCCAGCAGATGGTGAAGGCCAACACCAGTAAAACTGAGACCAGCGTGACCTTCCTGTGGTACCTGTCCAGGTACGGGGCGTGCAGGCTGTTCTTCTTGGCCCGCAGGAAGCAGTAGATTTTGGAGTACATGATGATGATGATGATCAAAGGGATGGCGAAGCTGAAGAGGAGGAGCGCCACGCAGTATACCAGCTGGCTGATGTCGGTCAGGAACGCGAAGCAGTAGACAGGATCAGAATCGGACACTGAAGTCCGCCGGTACACGAACTGCGGCGCCGCCAGCGCCACGGAGGGCAGCCAGATGATGGAGACGACCATGCCGAAGTACCAGTTGAGCTGGAAGCGGTACGCCTTGGACGGGTGAACGATGGTGATGTAGCGGTTGACTGCCAGAGCGGCCAGGGTGAAGACGCTGGCAGAGGAGCATGCCACGCCCACGAAGCTCACGGCTTTGCAGACGAAGTCCCCGAAGACCCAGCGCGCCAGGGCGATGGAGGCGGCATTGAAGGGCATGCAGACCAGCTGGAGCAGGTCGGCCACGCTCAGGTTCAGCAGCAAGATGTTGGTGCCGTTGCGCCGCTGCTTCTTTCTTCTGATCAGGATGACTTTGACCAAAGTGTGACCCACCACCCCGACGATGAAGATCACCGCGTCCAGCAGAGGAACCACTATCTGATGGATGGATCTGTGTTGAAATTCTCCTGGGCAGCTGGTGCCGTTACCATGGCAAGAGCTGTTGTTTTTCAATTCCATATCCATGAAGACCTGTTCTAGTACAGTGCAATATAATTAAAAATATATATATATGTAATGTGCGTTTCATGTGAGGGATTTCATGCCTAGAAACTATACATATCGGTATTAAGATGCAGTATACGACTGCTTGTTCAGTAGCTTCTGTTTCATTTCATTAAGCAAAGTACACTACTTTTAAATCAGCCCTGCAGTAACAGTGGTAATAGTGTTGTTCTATTACAATGAATGATCTAGGTTGTTTTTTGTGGTGCTTTATAAGATTGAATATAATTGGATGAAAAGTCTCAAAAATCATATCTGTTGTATCCGTGTCCCCAGACCTTTTCGGATTGAATTTACAAACCTGCAAAAGTCAACAGACACTGAGAACAAGCAGATGTTGATGTCCATGGATAAAAAATAAAAAAAAAATAGTTTGCAACAAAAAAGTCTGCACAAGTTAAACTTCAGTAAGAACGAGAATTCCAGAAGGCGGCAGCTGTATTCCAGGACTGTGATAAGTTCCTGTACACAGGTCCGGTATCGTATCTTCTGCATGCAGAAAAAAAGAATAACGTGCTGTTTAAGAAAAACTTCCTTATAGCTGTGGGTGGATCTTGAGTGAGTCAAGACGACATCCTGGTGAGGTTGGATACAGTCATTCAGTCATAGCTCAGCCTCAATCGATCTGGGCTGCAGGGGGTACCTTGTGCGCAGTTACACCACCTTGACGTTATTGATAAACCAGCAGCAGGAATTTGTGTTTAGTTAGAAAAGGCCATTACCCTGCCTGTTGACTGTCCTCCCTGCCAAACCCAGAGCGGTTACTTTAATGAGAAAGAAAATATTGACTCTGTGCAAACAGTGATCAACTTGTCTATCATTTTACTATTCCAGGAATTGCAGTCATAAAAATGACTGATGAAAAGATATGACGAAGTCCAGCCATTTATGGAAAAAAAAACAACAAAAAAACGTTTGGTATTACCTGCAGTCATCAAGTGGGGTAAAAAAGAAATTAAATAAAAGATGACCTTTGTGCATTGCAACATGATAGAAAAAACATACATTGTGCTCTGTGAGTTTTATTTTCTAGGACACCATGCGATCCTCATGTATGTGGGTACTGTTTATTGGACCTGAATTCAGCGTTTCAGGATCATCTGAAATCGAATGTTCTGATTTCAGATCATTGTGTTCGGTGCTACAGTGTGCATACTGCACAATTTTAGCCTTCTGTTCACTCGATTTCATCAATCTGACCTCACTTTGTCCTTGCAGAAGCCAAATAGTTTCAAGCAGACCATGCAATTGTCTACAGTAGTCAGGGGGTGATTCTGTCCTCTCCAACCCAGCCCAGCTCTATTCGGGGGGGTTAAAAACGGGTCACACTTAGGAAAGCTCCCCAGCAGATTGGCCATCGTTATCTGTGCCTGTCTAATAACCCTGAATTCCCTCTGCAAACAGGCTGCTTCCCTTTTCACCTGGCAGAATGTTAAACCAGGTGCATAACAAGTGACGTCAAGCCTCAAGAACCGCACTGCATTACGGCTCAGTTGGTTGTCGGACACGCTAATGCAACAGTTTTACTAAAGGGGTTTCAGTTCATGGCTCCAGCAACAGAAAGACAGTTTAACCCTCAACCTCCACTTTAATGATACATTTTGCAATTGAAAAAAAAAAGTTATAGTGCACATTTCATACACAACATCAATATTGCTATACACATTACTATACGGTAGATATGTAAATAACAGAGGCTGATAGTGGTGATTTGCTTAATTATGTTTTCCACAGCTCATCTTTTTTTTATTTGTATTTATTTTTAATATTCCCGTCGGTCACATTTTTACTTAATTTTTAACTGTTTATGGGAACTCCATGGGGTACGAGAATTTGTCCTGCCAAGACTTTGGGGGGGGGGGGGAAACATATATATTAAAAAGTATATTATAGATAGGAAACTTAACATGGCATAATTAAGTGACAAAAGGGGATTTATATGTGCTATTTCAGACAATATATGTACATTATTGTAGGCCACGAGTTTGTATGCAAGTTCTCCCCACGCTCACTAAAACTCCCTGCTGGATTCTTCCCTGCTGGTATTAATTTCACTATTTTTCGTGTGCTGTTCCCCCAGATGTGGGGTCAGTGGAAGGCCTGGCGTACCACCGGGCCTGGGACACTCTGTACTGGACCAGCTACACCACCTCCACCATCACCAGACACACCGTGGACCAGACGCGAACCGGAGCCTTCCAGAGGGACACGGTGGTGACCATGTCCGGAGACGACCACCCCCGAGCCTTCGTCCTGGACGAGTGCCAGAAGTAAGAGCTCACAGGCACGGGGATACTGACACACAGCACCGTGAATACGAACACATTCATCCCAGAGGCTTTTTTGCATTTGCATAGGTCAAGGAAACGTAATTAGCCCATCAAAGCAAGTTTGCCATTACACTGTACATGTTCCTAGGGTAAATCATCCATAACTTTAAAACGCTCAATCAGAGTTCTAGGATACAACTAGAAAAAGGTCAAGTAGACCCGAGTTAATACATTGAAAAAGGCACGAGCTGAAATGTTGGAAGCCTCGGAGCAAGGTCAAAATTATTAGAAAATGTCATCCCATGAAAAGCAACCGTTTAAACAGGACCCAGCTGTTCAATGTGCCTTGGAGTTTTACACCAGTGTGTAGATAAAAAATATAGCTATGGACAAAAGGTTGCAGCTGAAAGAACAACATGATCAGTTTGGAATGCCTTTTACATTATACAAATCAAAGTGGTTCAATGTTAGGAGCTAAAAAGCACTACATATGCTATACATGTGAAATACGTGAGATGAGCCCTGAGCTGTCGTTTCCCTGGCAGTGTGGTGACTGTTTTTTTTTTTTTTTCTCCTCTCTCCAGTCTGATGTTCTGGACGAACTGGAACGAGCAGAGTCCCAGTATCATGCGTGCCACGCTGTCAGGCGGCAACGTGGTGGTGATCATCGGCAACGACATCCGCACCCCGAACGGGCTCGCCATCGACCACCGCGCAGAGAAACTCTACTTCTCCGACGCCACCCTGGACAAGATAGAGCGCTGCGAATACGACGGCTCCAACAGATATGTGAGTTGCTGGAGTGCAATGGAAATCTAGGCTACAAAACCATTTCTAGTTGTCTCTTCCTTAGATCACGCTTTCCTAGATCATTTACCATCTGCTTTTAGCGTGAACATTACTGTACGTACTGTACGTACAGCTGTGGCCAAAAGGTTAGCATCACCTAGAATTTCAGGCTTGAGACCATAAATAAACTCTAAACATAATTTAGATATTTTATTTATCATTGTGTAATTCAATTTCAATTGGTCCGTTAAGTATATGGAAAACCTACAAAGTGTAATGTAATTCAGTATGTTGACGTAACATTATTCAGCAGGTTTCATTCGGCTAAATGAGTTCTTTCTACAGGGTGATGCTAAACTTTTAGCCATAGCTGTATATGTATGCAAACCCGTGCCTAACTGCAAGGCTTATGTGTTTGTTCCCAGGTGATCTTGAAGAACGAGCCTGTGCACCCCTTCGGTCTGGCAGTCTACGGGGACTGTATCTTCTGGACGGACTGGGTGCGCCGGGCAGTGTTGCGCGCGGACAAGTATGTGGGTGGAGACATGAAGGTCCTGCGGGCGGACATCCCCCAGCAGCCAATGGGAATCATCGCTGTGGCGAACGACACCAATAGCTGTGAGTCACAGGATATTAGCATCGGGTGTTCAAGATCATATTTTAACTGTGAAAGAAAAATGGCTAGGGGACCCACAAGTAAACTTGATTGCATTTCAGTTGTGTTAAATTGGCGGTTGATTTTTAGCTGTCCATTTTGAAGTGCTAATTTAGAAGTATTATTGTGCAGTACAACAGTTTCCCTGTCCATCGTTACAGATCTAATTTTTCTTGAAAAATCACAAAACAGAAAGGCTGCCGATGTAAAAGGGGTTGAACTGGAGGCTGGGCATCATTATGTACAAACCGCTGTCCGAAACTCTCACTAGTGGGGTTTGTGTTAAAGAGCTCCTACGATGTATTCAGATTCGGTTTGATTCTCGGATCAGGGGCTGATGGAAGCATCAGTGGCCAGGTGAAATAAGATTGCTTTTCTTTTCGGTTTGCCATCAGTAGTTAGAGCGCACGCCAGTCTCCAGCTGCAAATGTAATTAGATGACAGAAGCAATCTTTCTGTTTTAAAGGAATAAATGCGTCTCGACACTTCGGGCCATAACTAAATTTGTTAAAGTGAATTTCTATTTTAGTCTCCCCCTGCTGCGATGGCAGCGTCAAGCGACTTCTACATAAAAATGTTAACACCTGAGACGAATCCCATTTAGATCAATCACATTCCAATACGCTGCTTAAAGGACTTGAGTTTGTGCCAGTGTGTCACTGCGCTTTAGGGACAATTTGCAAAGTTCAAGTGACAGCCTTATTTAAATCTGCGTTCTCTTGTAAGCTGTGGTGGTTGTTTATTTGTCTCGTGATTTGCATTTTTATTATGTTGTGCTCTGCCTAGTTTCAGAAACTAATCGCAGAGTTAGTGGAGTCTGTCAAACTTTACATCTATCCAAATGTGATGAAACTTGGGGCGTTCTTTAGCAAAAGCAAAGATGGAAATAAGTCTCCTATTGCATAGCAGTTTCACCCATTCCAGCTTTTACTATGCGCTTTCTTAGCTGTAGTGCATATGTAACGAGCTCAGGTGCATCTTATAGTAAAAACCAGGAATGGATCAAACTGCTATGCAATGGGAGTCTCAGAATCTATCAGAACGTCTCTTACGTATACAAGTATATCTCACTTCCATGTGTGCTATAACTTGCAACCTGTACCAGTATGATGTAGGGGTCATGGTTAATCACTCACCCACCAGTATAGTGAATAAAGACTGATTAGTGTGTGTTTGATTTTCCATTGATACATATTCCCTGCTGTGCTCCTGTGTAGGCGACTTCTCCCCATGCAGAGTTAATAACGGTGGCTGTCAGGACCTGTGCTTGCTGAGTGCGGACGGTCGGGTTAACTGCACCTGCCGCGGAGAACGCGTGCTGATGGATGACACCACCTGCAGCGGTGAGTATGGGACTGTAACCTCAAAGCAAGGAGGGGCGGAGGATTTGGTGTCCCGTTCTGAAAGTCTGGCAAAGGAAATCGGCTTTAAGCCCTCTAACGAATGTTTGTGTCTTTTGGGTGCAGCTCTGAACTCCACCTGCAGCAGCGCGGATGAGTTTGAGTGTGGGAATGGCGACTGCATCCTCTACAGCCAGACTTGTGACGGTGTGGCGCACTGCAAAGACAAGTCTGACGAGAAGCAGTCATACTGCTGTGAGTAATCGTTCTCCAGCCCTCTGTATAGGTCGCGTTTTAAAGGATGTCACAATTATAGAGGTGGGCAAAATAAGATCATTTACATTGGGATTTTAAACCCTATTCATTGAGTGCAAGGTGTCATTTTGGGGACTATGGGAGCTTGAGTTTTGCTCTGTGGATTTGGCATGTTAGTTGTTGCCAGGTTTGTAATACAGAATGCATCTCCCCTCCAGCAAACCGCAAGTGCAAGAAAGGTTTCAGACGATGCATCAACGGCCGCTGTGTCACCTACAACAACTGGTGCAACGGCGTGGACAACTGTGGAGATAACTCGGATGAGCTGCCCTGCAACAGTACGTAGACCACTGTGAATAAACAATAAAGCACTTTTACAGCCACAAGCAACTAAGGTGTTTTTCATTGTTGCTTTGTTTCAGAGACATTGTGCGCCGCGGAGGAGTTCCAATGCCGCGATGGCAGCTGCATCACCAACTCGAGCCGATGTAACCAGGCCATCGACTGTGAGGACGCCAGCGACGAGATGAACTGCAGTAAGGGTGGAGGGCCTGTAGGGGGTGCTAGCATTAAACCTGTAGACCATCATTTCACCTTCAGTTTATTGTATTCCTATTTAGAAGGAAAAAAAAATTGAAATATGATGGCTAATACATGTTATGCAGTTTCTTTTAAAGGATCATCTGACGGCTGCATTTTATGAATGCAGAAGTTTTTTTTTTTTGCCATTTCTGTTGTATTTCAATTACTGAACCATTCATGCAATTTTTTTTTCAAAGCTGCGACTGACTGTAGCAACTACTTCCGTCTGGGTGTGAAAGGGGTGACGTTTCAGCGGTGTGAGCTGACCACGCTGTGCTACGCGTCCACCTGGGTGTGTGACGGGTCCAACGACTGTGGGGACAACTCTGATGAGAGGAACTGTCCAGGTATCGCTCATTCACACCGGCCTGCCTGCGGAACACAGTGTTCTAGTGCTGGATATCAAACAGAAACACAGAACGATCACAGAGGGGACCGTTCAAAAGTGTATAAGGGGGGTCATATATTAACATTGAATATATTAGGACAGTGCCTCATTGAGGGGGAGATAAACATCCTGAGATAGTATCCTGAGAATTCAACTCGTGATCTCGACCATAACACGTCTCTATTGATTTATTTTCCAGCGTCTCAATGAGCCACCTTATAGCAGGGTGTGATTTTGTAAAGTCAGCTTGCAGTGCTGCTGTGGGAAACGTTTCCTAATTATGAAAGGCCCCCATCTGTCAAGAGGTTCTGTGTGTCCCTGTGCGACAGCCGCATGCTGCTGTGTTTGATGTTCTTGTTTGTCTTTATTTAGACAAGTCTGTGTTAGGCACTTTGTGAAATTAGCTTTATCAGTGTTCCTTGGTGCTGTCCTATCATCTTTCTGGCACTCATTTTGTTACTTCCTCCTGTCAAGTGTCATTACCCAGCTGTAAATGTGTTTTTTTTTCCCACACTACAGTACTGCAAAGTAGCCAACTGACTTTGTAATTGCCTTGTGCACACAGACTTGTTGCCATCAGTCTGATATTGACACGTCTCCCTTTTTGTTCCGGTTGGTGCCTCTAGTTATCTTAGACAAAAAGAAGCTGAAGTGCCCACAGAATTTCTTTGCCTGCCCCAGCGGACGATGTATCCCGATGAGCTGGACGTGTGACAAGGAGAATGACTGTGAGAACGGCGCTGATGAAAGCCATTGTGGTGAGCATTGAATGTTTTTTTTTTTTTTTGTAGCCAGGGAAAGATGGTCTGTGATGTACCGGTGACGACTTTTCTTTTATTTAAGCAGATTACGGTTTTAAATGTGGCGCTTTCGTGTTTGGTGCTTCTGCAGGAATCTTCAACAGTGAAGATTGCATTGAGTGGCTGTAAAGGTTGTCTGTAGCGTTTTGAATGCAATTATTTGATCTCCGCTCACCCCCCCCACCCCCAGACAAATTCTGCAGTTCGGTCCAGTTCGAGTGCAGTAACCACCGCTGCATCTCCAACCGCTGGCTGTGCGACGGGGCTGACGACTGCGGAGACGGCTCTGATGAAGACAGCAGATGCAGTGAGTCTTTTGTATCTGATTTTCTTGATGCGGTTGCGCGCTTGCAAACCGTATTCGGAGCAGATCTTGCAGTTGATTCGTTGTAGCTCAAAACCAAAATTGCACCCTGTGTCCGATTTGTACCCAGTGAATATAAATGGCCGTTAAGAAGTTTAGATTTCCCTGTACTTGCCTACAGCATATGCTGTGTGACCTGTGATTTGTGTTTCTTTGCAGAGACGAAGACTTGCAGCCCTGATTCGTTCCAGTGCCCGGACTCCCACATGTGTGTCCCCCAGCGCTGGAAGTGCGATGGGGACCGCGACTGTCCTGATGGGTCAGACGAGAGTGTCAAGGCTGGATGCGGTGAGTGAAAACCCTCTTTTTAATGCCTGACGTGTGGGGGTTAGAAAGCAATCTGTTTGGTCATGGATCAATGCAATTATTTATGGAGAAGCTGCATTTTTAAAAAGATAGCAGTATCTGGAAAGAACTGAGAAAGAATACTGCAGCAGCAAGAGCAGGTTTTTAAAGAATGCATTGAACCACACTGAGATGGCACCATTGTTCTCTACTACAGTATGTGCTATCTGTAGGTGCATTGTTTGGGGCTACTGATTCAAGCTTGCCTTGACAAATTGATTTATGAACGTCCCCTTGCTATTGATTGATAACACCAAGAAGAAGAGGGGAGGAAGGAAATAGATCTCTGCTTAATGAAGATTGCACATTGAAGAAACCATCCTGTAGGCACGTAGGTCTGTAAGATGAGATGGTGTGAATGATGCATACAGAGATAGCAGTTTCTCAGGAGGAGATGTGAAGATAGTCAAAGCATATTGCCTGTCTTGATTATGTAGGGTATTCTTTACTGTATCCAGAATGGTGAAAGGTGTGCGTATGTATTAATACAGACTGGTTTGCCCTCATTTTCCCAGTTTACAACAACACCTGTGGAGAAGGGGAGTTCTTGTGCCAGAACAGACAGTGCATTCCCAAGCACTTTGTCTGCGACCACGACAACGACTGCGGGGATGGCTCTGATGAGTCCAAAGAATGTGGTACGTCTTTCTGTACAAGATCTGTATTGGAAATCAGTGCTGGCTATGAATATTGCAGAAACCTACAGCCATTCTCAACAAGTTTGAACTTAGTTTAAGTCTTACAGTTGAGTTAATAGTAAGAATTGACATTTTTGTTATTTTCAGATTATCCAACATGTGGGCCTAATGAGTTCCGCTGCGCCAATGGGCGCTGCCTGATCCAAAGCCAATGGGAGTGCGATGGAGAGTTCGACTGTCACGACCAATCAGATGAGGCGCCCAAAAACTCCCATTGCACTGGTTCAGGTAAGCACTTTCCAGCCAGGTCGCTAGGGAAGAAGGACTCAAACCAAGTGTTTTCCCCTTGTTCAGTTGTAATCTGTTTACAACCCATGTCTGTCTTGTTTCAGAAAAGAAATGCAACGATTCCTTCTTCCTTTGCAAGAACGGCAACTGCATCAACGAGACCCTGCTGTGTGACAACAACAATGACTGCGAGGACGGCTCGGACGAGCTCAACTGCTTCATTAACGAGTGCCTGAGCAAGAAGCTGAGCGGCTGCACCCAGCAGTGCCTCGATCTCAAGATCGGCTACAAGGTTTGGAACTTCCACGTCTGCATGCACTGTCTGCGTGAGCTTGAAGGGCTCACTGCTGCAGATGTGTGTTCCTGTAGGGATGGGTTTCTATGAACGCGTGTTAGATTGTATATAGTGGTGAGGGAATGAAACACACACAATTGTGTAATGAGGCCACACGTTGACTTGATTTGTCATGTTGGCCAAACTCTCTCTTCTAGTTCACTTCAGTTTAACCCCATCCGGTTCTGAAAAACTAAAAAAGGAATGATATAAAAATACTGCGAACGACTCTGACAATTGACAGTTAATGTAGGTCAAATATAAGTTACCGTGTAGGGTTGTGTTTATAACAGGAGCTTTCACCCCCTGTAAATGATATGTTCGATACGTTTTGCTCTGTGATTCTGTGTGATGTCTGCTGCCGTCTTGACTACCTCTGTTGTGGGTTGTCTCTAACACGCCCCTGTGTTGACCCTTGCAGTGTAGGTGTAATGACGGCTTCCGTCTGAAGGATGATGGGAAGACGTGCGTGGATGTTGATGAGTGCACCACCACCTACCCCTGCACCCAGCGCTGCGTCAACACCTACGGCAGCTTCAAATGTCTATGTGTGGAGGGCTTTGAGCTCAAAGCAAGCGACCCCACCATCTGCAAGTCCACCGCGGGTGAGGGCAGACCAAATTCCATTTGTCCTTATCGACTGCTAGAATTACTTCAGTGCCACTGCTGTGTTAGTGTAGCCTGGTTTGAAATTCGAATTAGGGTCAGATTATGTGAAAAAAATAAGATCAAGCTCTTGCTGCCGCGTTTGAAGCCGGGGACACTTTGAGGAAAGCGGTCCTGGGAGGCAGTTTAAGAGTATTTTCACAGAGCCTGCGATTGATCTCTGCAGCACTTCAAAGGGAATCTTTCGCTCTCGTGGGTTGAATGAAGCAGTTTCTCGTGGGCTGAATGAAACAGTTTCCTTTTAAACCAGGAATGTTTTCCAAAAGTATACTACGTTTCAAACTCTAATGTAAAGTTTGACCCCCACAGAAGAGGAACCTTTCCTGATCTTTGCCAATCGCTACTACCTGAGGAAACTGAACCTGGACGGCTCAAACTACACGCTGCTGAAACAGGTACATTGAAACAGTTCCACTGACTGCCATCGTGGATATGCACGCCTCCAAAGGGGCTGTTCGGAGATGTGTATATTAATGTGTGTGTATACAGGCTCTCATTGATACCCATTTCCAGTGTATGTAATCAATGCCAAGCCTGTATTAGTGTCTGTTGTGATCACACAATGCATTGATTTGTGAACTATTGGAACACATACCCACTTTGCTAGAAGAGTATTGTACAGGCAGGGGCTCATTTGTGCCAGACGCGCAGGATCACAGATCCGGTACCTTTTTTTGTCTGACCAGGCAAGAATGATCAGTTTGCAGATTAACCCCTGAATACAGGATTTGGGAATGGTATCAATTCACTTTCTTTCACAACACACTGCTGTTTTCCAAGTCTATTTTCCTAAATGTTAAGCATTTCCCTGTCGCCCCCGTTTCTCAGGGCCTGAACAACGCAGTGGCCCTCGACTTTGACTATCGGGAGCAGATGATCTACTGGACTGACGTCACCACTCAGGGCAGCATGATCAGACGCATGCACATCAACGGAAGCAACGTGCAGGTGAGTGTCTCCCCTCTTTCACAGGGCTTGCCCTGGTCATGAGATTGCTATGCCTGTGTCTTTGAATGCGGATGGCTTTGATTTTTTAGTTTGCAGTTGTAATGAGTGACGTGGTTGGGCGTGCCTGTGTTTCAGGTTCTGCACCGCACCAGTCTGAGTAACCCGGACGGGCTGGCAGTGGACTGGGTCGCTGGGAACCTGTACTGGTGTGACAAGGGCAGAGACACCATCGAGGTGTCGAAGCTGAACGGGGCTTACCGGACCGTGCTGGTAAACACAGGGCTGAGGGAGCCCAGGGCGGTGGCCGTCGATGTGAGATACGGGTAAGTCCTGTACTGCTCTTTTGGGGGTGCAAGAGGAAGTATGTTTGTCATACTTTATCATGTATCTCGAGCAGGGGTGGCCAGAGGTAGCCCTTCCAAGTCTTTGTTCCTACCCTGGTCTAGATTGTATCCAGTATTGTGATGTAATCTGGGTAGTTTTTTTTTATCCCCTTGCAAGCTACTGAGAGCATCAGAGAATAGGAATGTATGGAGGAATCTGTCCACATTTTACATCATTGCGTGTTTTCTGTGTAGGTATTTGTACTGGTCGGACTGGGGGGATCAGCCGCACATTGGCAGGATTGGCATGGATGGCACCAACAGGAGCAACATTGTGGAGAGCAAGATCACCTGGCCCAACGGCCTCACCCTGGACTTCATCAATGACAGGATCTACTGGGCTGACGCGCGGGAGGATTACATTGAGTTTGCCAGCCTGGATGGAACGAACCGGCACACAGGTCAGTCACACTGTGTCAGTAATAATTCTTGAGGGTCCTTGATGTTTATAAACCCTTTACACAGTTAGTCGTCTGCCACCGATACCGATTCCTGTAGCGGAATAGGGGTCTGTTTCTGATATTGAACTTCGCCGGTCCCTTTACAAGCTCTAACTAAGGCATACTGTCATTATTTTGCACAACGTTTTCCAGTAGACTTGAATTTGACACTCATTGTTTGCCCCAGTTCAAAGGTGTGGAAGGTAGATGGTGGAGTCTGGATGGAGTTGCTTGATTCCAGACAGACAGACTAACACGACTTTATGTGGATGAGTGAATTTAGCCAATATCTTTTAGCACCACTGGAAGAAAAGCAAATCTGCGAATTTGCGGTTTGAAACCAATGCAATAGTTTCAGCTCATAAATGAATAGGGCAAACGCCATACTTTATTGAGTGGTTTTCATCTAGCCGGGCTATGGGCTATTTACAAAAGAAAGAAAGACAAAATAATCTATCCAACTAGATTAATACTCAGTGCAGTTCTTAGCTGACTTTTGCTGGCATTGTGGTTCAAAGTTACCAACTTCCCCATATGTGTTAAGAACCTTTTTATTGTCCATTAAACAGTTTGTGATGACAGGACAGCTCTCTTAAACTTCACGTAAGGGGAGGCTTGCAGAGAGATAAGAGGCGGTCAAAGTTTGTTTTGTATAAATTAGAAGTTATTATTTGTTTTTAGATCAATATGAATTGAATTAAATGAGGGTGTGCAAAAATGATGGTCAATGCAAACCTTTTCCAAATGGTCTTCATAGTTAAATGAAGAACTGTTTAAGAGAACAGTTATCTTGTTTCAATCGTAAAATTCTGGGTGATGCACAACTTTTGGCCAGAGCTGTGTATATATTCAAATTTCTTTTGCGTCGTATATGAAGTACAGAAAGATCTCAGCATACTTTTCAATGGTGCTTTGGGGAACAGTCCTGTGCTGTGTAACCCTATCAAGATGGATAGGATGAAGGGAGACTGGATGAGAATTTGGTTGGTTTGTTTTCCAGTGCTGGGTCAGGACATCCCTCACATCTTCGCTATGACCCTGTTTGAGGAATACATCTACTGGACGGACTGGGAGACCAAGTCTATCAACCGAGCGCACAAGACCATGGGCAAGAACAAGAGCATGCTGATAAGCACGCTGCACCGGCCCATGGACATCCACATCTTCCACCCGTCCCGACAGCCAGGGGGTGAGTGCTGGACACTAGGCTGCCAACGTGTTGATAAAGATGCCTTTATCCAAGACTTACAGGTGTTACAGGGCAGAACAGGGTTACAATGCAAGCATCATATTTAAACAGTGTAGTTTACAGTAAGTGCAAATAATACTATTAAAATACAATATGAACTAGGGTGCGAAAAGGTAGGATTATATCAACGGCAACATAATAGTGCAAGGATTAGCTGAGGATCCAGTGATGTGGTAGGAGGGGTAGTTATTTTTGGAGACAGGGTGTCGCGACACCATCCAGAAGCAAATTGCATTGACAATCTCATTTCTAACTTGTGAAGCAAGCAAGCCAGGGAAAACAAAATTATAATTGTCACTTGCTGTAGTTTTAGATCAGGGTGAGAATACATGTGACACAGTGGTGTTCTGATGTTAATGATAGTCTAGTTGTGATAATCACCTCATAGGAGACTGCTTGTTTTCTATTGGGTAGAAATCTGAATTCTTTTATCGTATTGTTTAAAAAAAAAAAAAGTAAAGGAAATATCTCAAGTTCATGGTACAGATTTCTTTGTGACCCTCTCGCTGTGCTCTTGTTTCGCAGTTCCTCACCACCCCTGCCAGACTGACAATGGTGGCTGCTCGAACCTGTGCCTCCTGTCACCTGGCGGGGGGTTCAAGTGCGCCTGTCCCACTAATTTCTACCTGGCCGCCGATGGCAGGACCTGCATGTCCAACTGCACAGCCAGCCAGGTAACAACAAGCATCTGCTTCTTATCAATGAGCTTTAAAAAAAAAAAATAGTCACGTGATCGTACAGCCCAAAGAGGCTTTCTTCATTTCTGACCGTGCGAATCTAGAAAGTAATTATAATTACTGACCTTCACATGCTTGAAGGACCTGCAGTATGTGGTACCTCAAGGTCTGAAGCTGAGAGAACACAACGTCACATTTCAGGAATACTGGCTTGAAACCTGGTTCCAGGAGACCTAGTTTGAGGCAACTTTGCTGTATCAAACCCCAAGTCTCCCCTGGTGTGCCGTGTCGTGGCCTGAAACCTGGTCTCCTGAAACCAAGTCCCAAGCCACTTTAATGTATCGACCACAGAAATGTAAAGTGAAATCGTTTGCTTAACCTGGATATCAGCACACACACACACACACACACACACACATTTATTAGATCTGTGAAACCCGTTACAGTACTTATTAAGAAATATCATCAGTAGCTGTTAAACACCCAAGAGTGTTAAATGTAGAAATACTAGGAGACTTAAGTTCAATAACAAAACGTTTCTTTAATCAAGACTTGTAGTCTTTGTCATTGCACTCAATGACTTTCTTTTAGTATTTCTGAAAATAAATAAGAAAAACATGTTTTGGGGAACCACATGCTAAATATTCCAGGTTTCCTATATCATTCCACCCCTCCCTCTCCCCGTATTTAGTTTCCTGCACTTCTGTAGTCTCTCATCAAAGAGACGCTATGGAGGAAGTTAAAGTTTTTTTTGTTGTTTTACATTGACGTCTTTTACAAGGGCATAAATTAAACTGCAATAAAAGCAGACCTCAGGAGCAGGCTGTCCCCGGGAAACTTATCTTTATTGATGATTTAGATTGATGTCTAGCTGTTATTTACCTGTGAATCTGTTTTAGTGACATTTACTGGCACTCCCACTGTGATCCCAGCAGTGTAACCAGACATTGGTTTTGGACTCTTCTGTTTTAATACTTGGCTAATAAAATATGTATAAATATACAATCTTCTATTTAAAATTGCAATTGGAATTCATGAAGCCCAAGAACTGAACGATGGAAGAATAAACGTTGTTTAAAAAAAAAAAAAAAAAAACATTCTGATGCAAAGTGACGCAAAACCAAAGAATTTGCTTTACTTTGTAATGGGACCCCACAGCAAGAATATCCACACCGTTTAATTTACTTCACAAAGTCCTGTCTGCTGTTTTTATAATCTGACATCATTTCTGGCACCTTCTCATTCTCCTGCTACTCTGCTGCCCCCTTGAGGCGGTTTCACAGTATTCCATTTGGCAGAGCAAGCATTTCTCTGTCCTGCGTCCTGGAATACTTTAACACTGAACCCAACACGGAAGTCTTTTTTTAAAACCTCGTTTGCAGTATTCTGTTATTATTGTTATTTATTTCTTAGTAGACGCCCTTATCCAGGGCGACTTACAATTGTCACAAGATATCACATTATTTTTTACATACAATTACCCATTTATACAGTTGGGTTTTTACTGGAGCAATCTAGGTAAAGTACCTTGCTGAAGGGTACCGCAGCAGTGTCCCCACCTGGGATTGAACCCACGACCCTCCGGTCAAGAGTCCAGAGCCCTAACCACTACTCCACACTGCTGACCCAGCATGCACTCTGTTAGCCCAGCATGCACTTTCGGTGCTGTAGATAAAACAAGACCCAGACAAGCTACAACAAAAAAAAATTAAAGATCTGCAGTCTTTATGTCGTCCAGTTATCTGTGCTAATGATGCCCTGTTTCGTGTTTACCAAAGATGTGTTAAAGCCAGCGTTGCATTGTGGTAGCGTTATCCCTCAATGACCTTGTGTTGCCCTTTCCGTGTGCAGTTCGTATGCAAGAACGACAAGTGCATTCCGTTCTGGTGGAAGTGCGACACAGAAGACGATTGTGGGGACCGATCAGACGAGCCCGAGGAATGCCGTGAGTATCTGAGTGGAAGGGAGGCGAGAGATCCTTGCTGCATGTTGCACTGCCATGGTGGAGCTTTAGAGCCAGGTTCTACTGTGTGCCCAATTAGTTAGATCTACACAGCGGCTATCCGAAGCAGTAAAAATCAGTTTAGTGTTATCCGTTAACATGTGGCATGACTTTTTAGACTAGGGTGATTTTAAATAGCTGCCCCAAAATGCTCCCTTTAGCTAAGTGTTTTTTTTTTTTTTCTTCTCTCTCTCGCTCTCCTCTTTAGCCGAATTCAAATGCCGACCGGGACAGTTCCAATGTGGAACAGGGATCTGTACCAACCCTGCCTACATCTGCGATGGGGACAACGATTGCCAGGACAGCTCGGACGAAGCCAACTGCGGTAGTGATTTGATTTATACGTCGTAAATTTCAACGTAGCGTTTTTCCACAAACACTATATATCCTGACAGATTTGCAGAATAAACTTTTTATAGCAAATTTGGATAGGATCAAAACTGGTTTGCGGACCGAGTACAGCAGATCTGCTGTCTAGTGTTTGTGTTGTATGTACAGGGATGGAAAGAAGACTCCCACTGCATAACACTTTGATCCATTCCTTGTTTTACTATACGTTTAGTAAGACACACCTGAGCTTGCTACATATACACTGTGGCTGATCAAGCGTGTATTAAAACCTGGAAGGGGCGAAACTACTATGCAATATGAGTCTTATTTCCATCCCTCTAGGTGTATTCTGTGTCCTGCAGCATGCTGATCAATGTGTATGTTTTGGGGTTTCAGATATCCATGTGTGCCTGCCCAGCCAGTTTAAATGCACCCACCCCAGCCGCTGTATCCCGGGAATATTCCGCTGCAACGGGCAGGACAACTGCGGAGAGGGCGAGGATGAGAAGGACTGCCGTGAGTAGACTGTCTCGTTCCAGAGCGATCCTGCAGCACTCTCTTGCAGTAGATCGGGGGAAATGAACCCTGGTGTCCTTGCTACTAAACCCAACCTCCTCGTCTCCTCTTTCCCTGCAGCGGAGGTCACATGTGCTCCCAATCAGTTCCAGTGCTCCATCACCAAGCGCTGCATCCCCAGGGTGTGGGTCTGTGACCGGGATAACGACTGCGTGGACGGCTCGGACGAGCCCGCCAACTGCAGTAAGCTTTTATTAGCCACTGTTATCAACCGTATGAGGGTGGCTGAGTGGATTAAGGGATACTAATAAGCGTATCAAAATAAGCCTTATAAACCCCCTAAATGCTCTATTGAAATATTGCCTCACATCCCTCAAGTCATTTTTATGCAAAGCGGCTGGGTTAAGTGTCAGGGGATTGTAATATGGAAAGTATATGTATGTGTGTATATGTGTGTGTATATATATATATGTATATGTATGTGTGTGTATATATATATATGTATATGTATGTGTGTATATGTGTGTATATATATATGTGTGTATATATATATATATATATGTGTGTGTATATGTGTGTATATATATATATATGTATATGTATGTGTGTATATGTGTGTGTGTATATATATATATGTATGTTATACACCGTTCTTGCCTGCGTGAGGGGTAATAAAGCACGTTTGATATCCACAGCTCAGATGACATGTGGTGTGGATGAGTTCCGCTGTAAAGACTCGGGTCGCTGCATTCCTGCACGCTGGAAATGCGACGGGGAAGACGACTGTGGAGACGGGTCGGACGAGCCCAAAGAGGAGTGCGGTGAGTGGGGAGGCATGCGATTTAGAGCTCACACATAGCTTCACAACACTCCATTCTAAGGTACAAAAAACAAAGTGCTAAGGTTTTCAGCTAGTGCCTTCAGTAGTTCGCTTAGGGCCGTAATTTCAATCTGTTTATTCAGGACATTAATTTTTGGAAAAAAGTTAAGATGTCTGTTAAATTTTCGAAACTGGAACCACACTACTAAATAATATAATCTCGGTTCTCCTTAAGCACTCCTCAAGGAGTTTGTTTTTCATTTTGTAACGTGTACATGATTTTTTTTTTTCCTTTTAAATTAAATGTTAAAGACAAGAGAAAATATATACCGAAAATGTGGCCCTTCGTTTCTTAGTTTTACCTTAAAAAAATAATGATAGACAGATAGATAGATAGATAGATAGATAGATGCATGCAGCTAGGGTAACATTCGTACAAGGCGTCTTTTTCAATTTTGTCTTCTGGGCTATTTTTTTTTGGTTTTATCCCACTCCAAAAACAAAAGACTTTCTGTGGAAATGATCTTGCATCGATTGCATACATTTCCCACAATTCTGCTATGCTGTAGGAAGCTGACAGCATGTTGGGAGTGGCTCATTTTAACCAGGGATTCATCTTTCAGACGAGCGGACATGCGAACCCTACCAGTTCCGCTGCAAAAACAACCGCTGTGTGCCGGGACGCTGGCAGTGTGACTACGACAACGACTGTGGGGACAACTCCGACGAGGAGGGATGCAGTACGTATATCTACAGCAACATTTACTGTCCTGAAACGAGGGCGCTCATGCAAGCTTACCTGAAGGTTGAGCTGTGCTTAAAGTCTTTCTCTCACGGTTTCTCTACATATAAAACGTCTACTGGATCTGGACATTTCTTTGTGTCAGATGAAAATAATGTAATAATTAAAGAGCAAAAGAATGTAGTATCGTGAGCTATAGGATACAAGCAGAATTTCCCTCAACAGTGGACACAAAAGCCACTTCCTGTAACATACAGCACACTATAGAATATTCAAAAAGCACTTGTTTTTATTGACTAATGAACTGTCTGTCTAGAGTACATTATCATACTGCGTGATCAAGGTAGGTGAGTGCGATATTTAAGCTTTAAAGTTTACCTGTTCAGGTTCAGTGTACCGGGAGAGATTGCAAGTATGCCTCGGTTTACAGGAATGTCCACTTACTGTAAATACATGGGTTTTTTTTTCTCCTGCATAGCATCTGATTATTTTATTGTGCTTTTTTTATACCCATAACTCGCATGCACAGTTGCTAACCTCTTGTATCCATTAACTGCATGTTGTTGCGCAAAAAAACAACAACTTTAGTTTAGTTTTGACTGTTGTAATCTGTGTGCATCTATCAAGAATACAATGCTGATCTCATTTGCGCCTTTCACACTGCTTATAAATGATCTCTTAGTGTTGTTCCTTTGCAGAAACACTACCCAAAGATAAGAAATTAAAAACACAGTGTGGTTTGCAGTTTTGAGTGGAGTTCTCTTTCTAAGACTACATTATAGGAGGCTGTGTGGTCCAGTGGTTAAAGAAAAGGGCTTGTAACCAGGAGGTCCCCAGTTCAAATCCCACCTCAACCACTGACTCATTGTGTGACCCTGAACAAGTCACTTAACCTCCTTGTGCACCGTCTTTCGGGTGAGACGTAATTGTAAGTGTCTCTGCAGCTGATGCATAGTTCACATATCCTAGTCTCTGTAAGTCGCCTTGGATAAAGGCGTCTGCTAAATAAACTAATAATAATAATAATACATTCAAACTGTACCAGACACTACCTGATGAACAGGTATATAGCATGGGTGATTTAAATAATTGGAGCCTCCACCCAGGTTTAAATGTTCATGCCACAGTCTTGTGGTGTTTGAGGGTGCTGATCTGCATGAAACTGGCAGTTCAAAGACAATATTTTAAAAGATTTTAGTTTTTGGAAACTCTTATGATTTAGATGCAGCGGTTTCTGCCTGCAAAACACATTAATCATGCGTTTTCATCTAATTTGCTTTGATCACTGTTCATTTATCTGGTTTAGATAATTAGCCCCACAGACTCGGACGTTGATTTCTTAGCCAATTTGTTACACGCAGCCTGTCACTATCCGAACCAATTTAGAGCGAGCGCATGATTTATCGTACCCTATCTTTACATTTTGCAATGGTGTATATACAGCTGTAGTGACCCAGTTGTCATCAAGGCAAAGCATTGCTTATATTTTAGTTTGTGTTTCTAGACCTAGAACCCCATGTACTGAATGAGTTACTTTTGCACTGCAAACTGCTTGCAGCCTGCACAGAGCTTGTATTTTTGAGCAGTGTGTGCACAATGGCAATAATCAAAGGTGAGTCCATTCTAAATAGCGAGCTTGATTAGCTGAGTTTAAGTACTGTGAATCAAACCCTTTAGTTCTCCGATTCAGTAATGGGCACTCCTGGCTGGATCCTGGAATGACGTTGGTGGATACAAGGGGTTAATGTGATGTCCATTTGCTGTGTGTGTGTGTGTGTGGAACATGTGTTCTAGGGTGTAAATTTAATTTCGGAGTTTCACGTGTTTTTGACTTTTTTAACCATGACACATTTCACTTCATCTTATGTTTTTCTTCATTTCACACTGACCTACTGGGTGATGCAGAGGTAGGTTTCAATCGTCTTTAATAGATTACATGTGACCCCCGCTCCCTTCTTTATTTAGTGTGTAGGTCCAGGACATTTTATGCTTTCCTCTACATTATTTCAGGTTTATTTTCTCCTCTGTGTGGTTGTTCTAAATTAAAGGCAAAAAAAAGTCTTCCAAAGATTTATCTTAGCTGTCGTTGTATGGTGGTATTTATTTAACTGGAAGGCAATCAATTGCGTGCCTACTACTTTTATTCATTAAATAACATGGAATCAGTATTACAATATGACATTTTCAATTGTCGATCATTTATGAGAGTAATGTTGTTTTAAACCATGTGGTATATAGAGTTTAGTACTTGCTCTGCGTGTTTCACCGCTAATGCAAAATTGGTAAGGAATATAGTAATTGCTTCTTATCACAGTTCCAACCAGGGAAGTGTTTAAGGTTACTGTAAAACTGAACTGCCCAAACGTGGCTTTTACTGTACATGAAACGTTTCCCGTATTCATCAGTAATATAGCCTAACGCAGTTTCCTGTGCTCCGTGTTGTGCTGTACCCTTGCCCTCTGTGCTGTGCCTCTCGTGTGTGCATGCCCTGCCCCTGGGCTGCTCGCTCACCAGCCTGTCTGTTGTGCCCCCGCAGCTCCCCGGCCTTGTTCAGAGAGCGAGTTCTCTTGTGCCAACGGGCGCTGCATTGCGGGCAGATGGAGATGCGATGGGGACCATGACTGTGCGGACGGCTCTGATGAGGTATGTGTGACCTACAGCTTTCATTTGGTGACACTGTCCTGTAGCTTACATACACTGAGGATCACACTTTGAGGGTGAAGCTTTACACTGAAAAATGTGTTACGCAGTTATTTGACATATGTGGGGTTAAGTGGGGGCTGTGCTCTTGTGTCTTCAGTACACTTGGTGGTCCTAACGCAGATTATTGTGTTTTGTGGTCTCTGCAGAAAGACTGCACAATGCGGTGTGAGAATGACCAGTTTCAGTGCAAGAGTGGGCACTGCATCCCTCACCGCTGGCTCTGCGACGGTGATGCCGACTGCTTGGACGGGAGCGACGAGGAGAAGTGTGGCACTGGAGGTAACTTCACCGCAGCACGTCTGCAGTCTGTGTGCCAGCCGCTTAACAGCCTTGGCAATTTTGTTACATTACTCATTTTTGCCTATTTAGAATATGAGTTTGTAAATCATGTGATGAGATAAACTCATGATATATATATATATATATAAATAATTCTAGCGATATATAATACATAAGGGGGCTATGTGGTCCAGTGGTTAAAGAAAAGGGCTTGTAACCAGGAGGTCCCCGGTTCAAATCCCACCTCAGCCACTGACTCATTGTGTGACCCTGAGCAAGTCACTTAACCTCCTTGTGCTCCGTCTTTCGGGTGAGACGTAGTTGTAAGTGACTCTGCACCTGATGCATAGCTCACACACCCTAGTCTCTGTAAGTCGCCTTGGATAAAGGCGTCTGCTAAATAAACAAATAATACAGAGATAGAGATCTATAGTGTGTGTATACAGACATACATACATGAGCAATAGATAGATGTACAGTGTGCGGAGAAAGCAGTCGCAATAGACATCCTTGTCTCTATTTTCTGTCCCCTTGTTTACTATTGTCTCTTTTTCCTTTTGCAGTGGTGCGAACCTGCCGGCTGGATGAGTTCCAGTGTAACAACACGCTGTGCAAACCTCTCGCCTGGAAGTGCGATGGAGAGGATGACTGCGGGGATAACTCTGACGAGAACCAAGAGGAGTGCAGTATGGATCTTTACGTTCATATTAAAAAAAGTGTCTATTACATCCTGGACACGATCCACAGAGATGGTGCAGCTGATACATACACTCAAGCCTTCTGGTATGAGCGAGGATAGTAATATCGATTTGTTTTTCTCTGACAGTGAAGTTCCAGTGCCCCCCCAACAGACCCTTCCGTTGCCACAACGACCGGGTGTGCCTGTGGATTGGCCGGCAGTGCGACGGCATTGACAACTGCGGAGATGGCACTGACGAGGCCAACTGCGGTGAGTACCAAACAGAGCCCCGCCTGAGACCGGACCACGATGTGCACCCGCCTACTACATTACACTTTACTCCTGGTATCTTCACTAGAGCATACAGAGGTTCAGCCATATATGTACAGTTTTGGTGCAGTGTAAATGAATATAGAGGGATGCATTGTATATTTAGCATGTCAGAATGAAATGCAAATCTCGTTGTTCAGTACTTTCTATGGTGTTATGTTTTAGCTCAGGGATGGGCCTCTCTGGCTCTTCTTTATCGCTGTTCTTTATTCAATTACACCTGCATCCAGGTCCAAAGTACAGTAGTCCACTTTTTCTTGTTACAAAACTGTTGCCCGTGCCTGTTTTGGGTTTGGTGTCCTACCTAAGAGAGCGGTATGTGTTGTGTTTGCCTCCACAGACACTCACACTCAGAAGCCTCACTGCGGTAAGGATGAGTTCCAGTGTGGCAATGGGAAGTGCATCAGCGCTTCTCTGCTCTGCAACCACTTCGATGACTGCGGGGATGGGTCCTCAGACGAGCAGGACTGCCAAAAAGGTAGGGAGGGGTTTGCATAGATCAGGCATCGCAGGCACGGACGTACAGCAGTGTGCATATCTATTAGAACACCCCCATTGCTTCTGTAGGTTAGATTTGTTGTGCGTATGAAATCAAACCACCAGAACTGAAAATGATTGCCAATTTAATTGATGACTTTCAAAGGCCACACATGCAAATCATTTAAAATAGTACGAGAAAAGGAACACAGAGCCACAAATGATAAAATGCAGGAGACTTTTTAGAAGTTGTTTTAAGATGCCTAATTTTAAAGCATTAAGTTTTCTAAGATTTTCACACCCGTTGTTTCTATAGCCCTGATTTACTGAGCGAAAATTTCAAATTCATGCAGGTAGGTATATAAGAATATAAATGACACATCTTGAGGTGTTCTAAGACGTTTGCACGCTGCTGTATGTTCTGCTGATTAGAATGTTTTCTGTTAAACTGCATGCCACACCATCTTGACTACCAGCGCCACAAATCAAAATGATTTGAATGCGTTCCTCTTTGCTCAAAGATATTTCACAGACAACCAGTATGGTTTACAGTTATGCCTGTGATGCCTGACTTATGGGACATGCTGTTTATTACAGGGGTTCATTTGTGCTGGATGGCACCAGAACCCAATTCTGGTACCTTTTTGTCTGACAGGCGAGAATTATACAGTTTGCAAATGATGAAGTGAGTTAAAAAAACAAACTCTATGTACATAATATGTATCATAACAAACACGCTTTCCAGTTACATAAAGTGTACTGTAATTTTATATTTTAGGATGTAACATACATGAGTAGGGAAATGTACTATTTTTTTTTTTTATTTTTTTTAACACCGCAAACAGCGAAACGCCAAAAAACTAGCACTCTGGACAACAACAGTGTCGTCGCTCTTTTTCATCAGATTAGTCGGCCCACCACTAGCATTGTTCAAACCTGAAGATTATGTTAAAACAGGGCAAAGGTAGGCATGCAGCTACCAACAATAAGGCACGAAACCCACTAGATGATTGACGCATATATATGGATGCTTCTGAAAATCAAGGCCAGTACATTAGGTCTGTAAACAAAAATGCTATCCCTCTTGCTCAATGATAACATCAGTTACCTTTTAGTTTACCAATTAACCCCTGTTCCGCATTCTGTGAATGAAGCCCCAGTACTGACACCTGTCCTATCTGTCAAATCGTAACTACTTGCATTTTATTTTTTTTTCATGCAGAACGCAACTGCAGCACTGAGAAGGCAATCTGCGGTGATGTTGCTGAGGCTGAGTGCATCCAGAATAAGTCTGCTGTGTTCTGCACCTGCAAGCTGGGATTCCACCTGAACAGCGTCAATCAGTGTGCAGGTACGCACCTCAATGCATGCTGGGACGCAGTGCTGTGTAGGGCCAGGCCTCCAGTGATAAGCTTGTATTTTGTAGGTCGAAAGGGGGTTGTAGCTCATGTTTGGGTACATCTGCCAGTTGTTTTTGTGATATGAGCATTTAAAGTGTTTTATTATTGATAAAGCCATCCTATATTTCTTCATTTATTGATTGTTCTAGTTAGTGTCCTTGCAATTAGCCAGCAAGCTGTAGCACAATTGGGTTGAATTCTGACACCTCAAAACGTCTAGCATCATGTAAGGTAACATTTGAACGGATGCGTTCCTTTCTGGTTTAATAATTGAATGCAGTCAAGGTGATCTTGGCAGTGCACTAACAGACCGTCCGTCCCTGTTTTTGTTCTTGCAGATATAGATGAGTGTAAGGTGTTTGGTACCTGCTCCCAGCTCTGTAACAACACCAAGGGCTCCCATGTGTGCAGCTGTGCCAAGAACTACATGAAAATGCACAACACCTGCAAGGCTGAAGGTTTGTGCCTTATTACATATGGCGATTTGGCTCCACAAGCTGTGCATAATAATAATGATTCCAGGTGGGGCACAACTCCTCTGACTGACAGGGATATAGTTGAAACGCCCACGTGTTCTTGAGAATCACTTATTTAATTGAGCTGAACCTTATACGTAAATGACATTGCACACATTCTTGTGGGTATCTGAATGGTGTTGTGAATTTGTCTTCTGATTTTGGTTGGACACTACTTGCCCAAATTGAATCACATTTTGTAATCGGAGGTTATGGGCACATTGAGCTGTTGAACTATGTAGATCCCCACCCCCTCCATCCCATGTGTGTCCATCTCCTTTATAAAAGGGTTTACTTTATTCTCTCCCCCAGGATCGGCACACCAGGTGCTGTACATCGCCGACGATAACGAGATCCGCAGCATTTACCCCTTCAACCCCAACTCTGCCTACGAGCAGGCCTTCCGGGGAGACGAGAACGTGCGCATCGACGCCATGGATATCTACGTCAAGGGCAACAAGATCTTCTGGACAAACTGGCACACGGGCAAGATCTCCTACAGCGAGCTGCACGCCACGTCCAACACCAACACCAACTCCAACTCCAACCGCAATCGCCGCCAGATTGACGGCATGGCCACCGACCTCAGTGTGAGTCACTCAACTCCGACCCTGCCTTGAAAAGTTCATATAGCTTTCTCAGACACTGTGTTACGGTTTTCCACAAAACCTCCAGACTTCTTCTGAGCATGATGTGACACATGTACATGTGTATACAGCTGTGGCCAAACATTTTGCATCACCCTATAGAATTAACACATTCTGCTTCATGAAGTTGAATGAGCCCTGCTGGATAATGTTATGTTAACATATTGAATTGCATACCGCTGTATAGTTTTCCCATATACTCGAAAAACTGACAAATGTGGCATTTTGAAATCCAACATGAAATAGTGTACTTTTATTATGGCTTCTGGTAGACTTTTGATATATCATTTTGTAGTTTCTTTGATTACATGATAAATAAAAGATTTTAATTATGTTCATAGCAGTCATTTTTATTTTTTTATCGTCTCAATCCTAAAATTCTTGGTGATGCAAAAACTTTGGCCATTGCTTTATATAAATAGATATCATTCAGATTTCAGTTTCAATAAGATGCTACAACTAAGTTTGTTTGCAGCTGCAAGCAGATTTCAATCCCAGGAGAATGATGGTTCTTTCTCTTCGCCCTTCCCTGGCAGATCCCAGGGTTGAAGATGCCTCGTGGAATTGCGGTGGACTGGGTCGCTGGAAACATCTACTGGACGGACTCTGGGCGGGATGTGATTGAGGTGGCACAGATGAATGGAGAGCATCGCAAGACGCTCATCTCCGGCATGATTGATGAACCATATGCCATTGTGGTGGATCCACTGCGAGGGTGAGTGTCAACCACGCCGTTTCACAGGGCGCCGTTTCACAGGCTGTCGTTTTGGGTCTGTTTTGTACTTGGGTGAGAGATCCGCCATGAATAATGAGGTACAGGTGGCATTCTAAGTAGAACTGTGCGATCAGATTAGACAAGTGAGGCTCGTTGGTGTTGATTGGGCTAATTTACCATTCCGAGTGAAACAAGTGAAGAAGCAGCTGCTTGGGTTTGTGTGAATTGCTGTTCTCTGCAGAGTCTGAAGAAAAGCAGGAATCTTTTACAAACCCAAGCAGCTGTTTCTTCACCCGTTTAAATGAGTCTAATCAACACCAGTGACCCTCATCTGATTGTCAGCACCTGATTTTTGAGCAGAGCTTGATCTGAATAAGTGGTTTGTTCAGCACAACTCTTAGGGTCATGTTTCAAGAAAGAGCTTGGGTGTTGTGTTCTGGCTAACTCAAATGTTCTTTTTTGTTTTTAGGATCATGTACTGGGCTGACTGGGGAAACCATCCCAAGATTGAGACCGCTGCCATGGATGGTACAATGCGAGAGACGCTGGTCCAGGAAAATATTCAGTGGCCAACAGGTACATGTTTAACCACGCTGTCTTTATCTCCCAATCAGTGCAGACATGCGTGGACATTATTGTGCCTACAAACAGAAGTAAAAACCCAAATTTAGCATGTATCAGATTTTACTTGAAAGTCCAATGCAGGGTGGTGTCTATTCTAAAGCATTTTCTGACAGGTCATAAGTTATTTAAAATAGTACAGTTAGTTAAAATCTGTTTAATAGTGGAACCAGTTGTTTAGTGTGTTTTGTGCTTAAATTAGTTTTATGGCGTTAGACAATGCAACAAAATCTTAGTGTAAAGTTATCTGCCATTTCTTACCAGGTTATTACTGTGTGTTCAGAAAGGTTCTGGGTGTTTTAAACTGTACATGTAATTCTAGCATTGTTAATGCCACTGTCTCCTGTTTTTTCAGGTCTCGCGGTGGATTACTTCAATGAGAGGCTGTACTGGGCAGATGCCAAGCTCTCCGCCATCGGCAGTGTGCTTCTCAATGGTTCAGACCCGGTGGTCATAACCAATAACAGTTCAGTATTATTTATTAACTATACAAAATGGTTCAAGTCATAGATTTACAGCTTCGTAAGAGAGATCAGAATTAATTGTTCAAGTTGAAACAGAATTTTACAAGTGTGCTCCCCCCTCCCTCTTTGTGCTTCGCAGTCCTCAGCCACCCATTCAGCATCGACATCTTTGAGGACTACATCTACGGCGTGACGTACATTAACAATCGCATCTTCAAGGTGCACAAGTTCGGCAAAGAGAAAGTGGAATTCATGAACTCGAGGCTCAGCCACGCCACAGACGTGGTGCTCTACCACCAGCACAAGCAGCCTGACGGTGAGTGGGATTCAGTTTCAAACAAGGGTGTCGGGTACTGCAGTAGCTTGCATGGAGCACACCTTGCGATTCGTTCAGTTTCCCGTGCCTCAATCGTCTTTCTCTCCCCTGTCTTGTGTTTCAGTGACGAACCCATGTGATCGCAAGAAGTGCGAGTGGCTGTGTCTGCTGAGCCCCAGTGGTCCTGTCTGCACCTGTCCCAACGGCCGGAGACTGGACAACGGGACCTGTGTGGAAATCCCCTCCCCAACCCTGTCTCCCATCTGTACGTAATCGACCGCTCGCTCTGTGTGTGTGACACTCTCTATCTGACAACTCCCTGTCTCCTGTTTGAATGTCGGACTGGTCGCTGTGTGCAATTCCATCTCTGTCATTGTCTCCAAGCTGTACATATCTGACAATGCGAGATCCTATACCAATGACTACTGGCTGTCCCGCCATTCAGCTTGTATCAGTTCATTCGATGTCCCAACACTACTGTACCTGTTTCCAAAGAGGTCACCCCCTGGATGGTTGGGGGAGGTTTGTTTGTGATTTCCAATCATCATGTGCGTCTGTCAGTTTTGCTGAATTGGCTTCCATAAAGCTGTTGGATCGGCAACTGACGTCATTCATTGAAAAGAGCATGCTAACTTTCCCCATGTACCCTCTGCTTGCTTCCAGCTCCCCCCACTGGTACCTGCAGTCAGCAGTGTCTAAATGGTGGCAAGTGCTTCCTGAATGCCCGCAAGCAGCCCAAGTGCCGATGCCAGCCTCGCTACACAGGGGACAAGTGTGAACTCGACCAGTGCCGCGAGTACTGTCAGAACGGGGGTACCTGCACCGCCTCGCCCACAGGTACACACACTGCCACTGTAGAGAGGAGGGGCCCCTCCATAGCTGGCTTGAGGATGGAGGGTGGCCAAGTTAACTTTTCTCTGCCTTTGCCAGGAACCCCAACCTGCCGCTGTCCGAATGGCTATACCGGCCCCAACTGTAACCAGCAGGTGTGCAACGGTTACTGCCAGAACAACTCCACCTGCCTGGTCAACCAGGGTAACCAGCCTAACTGTCGCTGCCTGGAAGACTTCATTGGAGACAAGTGCCAATATCGTGAGTCACCCAACCCGTTATCAATAAACAGATCCATAAAGGATGCTCAAAATAAATACAAATAATACATGAAAAAGAAAAACATGAATGCGGTGTTTTAAACAGGCAATTAAGATGGAAAAAATACCGCCTCCTAGTCCCTAGTGGAAATGAAAAGGTTTTAAGGGACTGGAATTAAAAGTCTGTTGGTCTCTTGCTTAGAAACGGTTCTCCCTTCCCAGGTAAATGTTTCGATTACTGTGAAAACGGCGGCACGTGCCAGCAGGCTTCGGATGGCAGAAAGCTGTGCCGCTGCACTCCGCAGTACGACGGGCCAGCGTGCCAGCAGAGCAAGTGCAGCCGCTGCAAGGGTGGCGCCTGCACTCTCAACAAGCAGAGCGGAGAGGTGTCCTGCAAGTGAGTGCCAGGGAGCCCGGAATGGAGCAGCAGGCTTCAAAACGTTTCTGTGATCTTTGCTTTCTCCCCTGTCCAGTTCTTTAATGCATGCTACAGTTATCCCTGTTTTTTTTATTTGGTAATTAAATCTTTTAGTGGATCGTAGCTGTATATCGGGTGTTTTTAAAAACCCGCCAAGTCTTTGGAATGATGCTCTTTCTAAGCATTATCAATTTTTTTTTTTTTCCAGTATACTGTTTTGGATTCACAGCATGCTACAATACAGGGTAGTGAATTCACATGTTTCTTTCTTTTAATTCTTAAGCTGCACTAATGGAAGGATCGCCCCCAGCTGCCTAACATGTCAGGACTATTGTCTGAATGGTGGAGAGTGCACAATGGACAAACGAACATATATGCCGGAGTGCCAGTAAGAGATGACTGCTCTTTTTTCCCCAAGACCCCACATCTTTAAATAAATGTAAACCCCTGTATTCTGAATTTGCAAGACTGTGACATGTACCCCCCCCTCTCTCTCTCTCTCACAAGGTGTTCTCCAGGCTGGTCAGGAACTCTGTGTGATAAGGTGGTCCCTACTGGTTCCTCACAGGGCAATGGAAGTATGTGTTTCTAATATCGCATATTTGCAAGGTTAAATTTAGAATATCTGATTGTCTAATAGAAATGGAAGGGTTCTGACTGTGCCGTACTTTCTTGCTCCAGGGACAGCGTCGATTGTGATTCCCATCATCCTGTTGCTGCTTCTAATCCTGCTGATAGCCGGGGCTGTGTTCTGGTACAAGAGGAGAATGCGAGGGTGAGCCCACAGTGATTTCAAACGATTCCCGTCTCCATGACAGGGATGGAAAATGAGACTCCTGTTGCTCAGCCTAGGGAGGCTGTGTGGTCCAGTGGTTAAAGAAAAGGGCTTGTAACTAGGAGGTCCCCTGTTCAAATCCCACCTCAGCCACTGACTCATTGTGTGACCCTGAGCAAGTCACTTAACCTCCTTGTGCTCCGTCTTTCGGGTGAGATGTATTTGTAAGTGACTTTGCAGCTGATGCATAGTTCACACACCCTAGTCTCTGTAAGTCGTCTTGGATAAAGACGTCTGCTAAATAAACAAATAATCAGCACTTTCACCCATTCCAGGTTTTGCTGCAAGCTTGATTAGCCACAGTGTATCGGTAATAAGCTGCAAAACCAGGCATGGATCGGACTGCATTGCAGTTGCATCCCTGCTGTGATACGGCCCGTGTCCTGTGCTCACAAGTACTGCTGTCTGTTTCAGGGCCAAGGGGTTCCAGCACCAGCGCATGACAAACGGCACCATGAACGTGGAGATGGCGAACCCCACCTACAACTACGAAGGGGAGCCTGACGATGATGGAGGAGAGCTCCTGGACGCAGACTTCCCCCTCGACCCAGACAAGGTAACTGACTGCCAGGGAGTATCCTCCTAGAGACCCGGCAATGCTCCGGTCTCTATATTGATGATTCATTACGGTTTTGTAGATTACCACATTGTTCTTGAATGAGGAATATGTGTGATTTATAGGTGGCTTTACAGATGTTTCCCGCCACCCCCATCTTATTGATAACAAAAGTAATCATGTTAAATTATTAAACATTATACAATGTACTCTATTAGGACCCTATTGTAACTATATTGTTTCATTGCACCCCTACATATTTCTGCTGTATGTAGTTATCCATGTGTAGATAAGGATGTCTGCTAAAAACAGCCCCAGCGATATTAAATACCTTGTTTTAAAAGTGCGTCATTGGTCGACAGCATTGCATCAAAGTATTGTACAGGCAATTAACATCATTTTAATTACAAAAGCAAGATTTGACCTCTGTTTCTACAACCTGTGCAACCATTTCAGTCCTGAATTTTTGTGTCGAGCCAAAGAATAAACTCTTCCATTTGAGTATAGATGAGAACAGAACAATTGTGTATTACAGATATTTCTACACTATCTCAGACTGGGACCTAGTCCCGTGATTTCCGACGCCATGTGTTTAACATACGGTGCTAAGATAAGGACTTAAAGGGTTAAATTAATTAACAGTTACAACACATTGGTCTGGTAGTTCACTACCGTCATGTGATCTCAAAGCACAGGTACCACGTTAAAATGTGTGTTGTATTGGAATGTGCTGGTGACTTCTTGTGAATCGCTCGCACGGTTATTGACTCGCTACTTGGTGTGTCCACAGCCCACAAACTTCACAAATCCAGTGTATGCCACTCTCTACATGGGGGCCCACAACAGTAGGAACTCGTTGGCCAGTACCGACGAGAAGAAGGAGTTGCTTTCCAGGGGGGACGATGACCTGGGGGACCTGCTGGCATAGACCTGCTCGCCGCGCCACACAGACCGATTCTCGCTGTTTTGAGCTGTGTTTTTCTTTTAAAAAAATAATAATACAAAAACATAAAGAAAAAAAGACAACACTGTATAAATGTACAAACGAAGGACTACTTTTGTATGTGATTGCAGTATTATATTTTGTTCTTTTTTTTTTTAATTCTTTGCGGTTAATCTTTTAAAAACAGCTACATTTTCCCCGGCTACCCTCTAAAATCGCCTCAACCTCTGTGCGAAACGGCCAATGCCACACCAGATTTTTTGGGGGAAACCTGCACAGGTGCCATTGTTGCATTTTGAAGATCGTTTGTTTTTTTTGTTTTTTTCAAGAGGTGATGCAGAGACAGAGGAGTTCAAAGGTCAAGGGTTCAGAGGTAATTGTGGTAAAGGCTGGGCAATGGAACGAGCGACTGTTAAATTTGTTTTAAGTGTAAAGAAAGGGTAGGGTTTGATTCCCAGTTATAAGACTATTTCTATATGGCAAATATACAACATTTCAGGGGATGGCTGATGTGTGTGTGTTTTTTTTAAATTTCCTCAGAACAAATAATAATGGTGTTTTGAAGAGTGATTGTGTATTATATTGCTTGCACAGACTTTGTGAAATGAAGAATCTTCTGTTTTTGAGAAGTGTCAAATACACAGGTAACTAAACACAGAAATAGCTTATTTTTTAATGTTTTAGGTTTGAGAGAAGGAAATATTAATAATAAACCATTCCTGGCTTGTAATGCTTCTAAGAAATTAAATGCTTACGTAGGCGATATATCAAAAGGAGGTCAATTTTTACAGTTAAGTCAAGCAGAAAGAAAATAGTAAAGGACTCCATTTTATGAGTTTGAAAAGAGGAGGTAACAAATGGTACTTTTAAAACATTAAGTAAAGACCAATATTGAGAACATGTTGTCCTTTAGCTTTGAAAGGAAAAATGAACAAAGTGCGTTTTTTTTTTTCGCAAAATCTTCTCATTAAAGGGCTTGGATAGCGAATACGTTCTACTCTATCTCAAAATGTATTTTCAATATTTTTTTAGGTAATTTTAACTTCAGCTTTTTAAATTTGTATTCTGATTTGCAGTATAAGAGAGGTTTATTTTTGTTTGTCTTTTTATAGCTTGTTTTGTTTTCTTTTCATTTATACGCATTTGCTGCTAATGCTGGCTTCATCCGAAACATTATCAAACTCAGCAGTCCTTATAGTCTAGCTGAGAAGCTGCTTCTATTGAAGGTAATCAGCCATATTTTAATGCATGTAACTAAAATTTTAAAAAAAATAACAAGACCTGTCGCTTACTCGAACACTACATAACAGTATTCATAGAGCGTTCATTTTTTTTTGTTATAAAAAGAAAAAAACATTAAGTACAATCAGTTTTACTTTTTGTTGCGTAATTTTATTCAACATGCATTTTGTTTTTTTGTTTTTATAAATAAAAAAAATACAAAAATAGCTTTTATAGTACATGCATGTGGCTCGATCCTTTTTTTTTTTTTTTGAAGAGAATAATGTTTTAATAAATTTTGCTGGAGTACTTTACAACTAAATAACAGATATTGTTATAAATAAAATTTAAAAAAAACTGTACAGAAAGCTGGTTTTACTTTGCCATATTCTTGATGTCCTGTGTTGGTTTTTTTTTCCTTTTAATCATTGATTTTACCTGTTAAAATTCCTCTGAGGCATGGAGACTTAACTGCTCTGTCACCCCCAAAGAGAAAGGGTGCTCCCTCCTATCCAGGGCAGGCTCTATGGATAAATTGAGACAGAACTATATTAAATCTTACTCCTTGTAAAAATCCAACTGATTTTTAAGACAACCGAAATGCAATCACACAATGCAATCACACAATTTTTGTTTTTGTTTTTGTTTTAAAAGAAACATACACCGAATGTATTACATTTAGCCACATGATGGCAGCAGCAATGCGATTTACTTTTTAAAATCACATATAGGAAAAGATCACTGATCACATTCTGGTTTTAAATAGAATTTTTAATTAAGCTTTGACTTACCTCCCTATCTTGCAATTTAGAGCCCATCTATCTTGTTAAGCTATCTCTGTGTTTTCAGCACTGCTGAAATGAATGAATGATTTTTTTTGTTGTTGCTTAATTACGTTGTGAACCTGATCCATTGTGAACCTATTGCGATATTGTTTATTTGTGGTCAGCGATGCTGCAATGACAGCTTCTGACTGTTCAAACTGTAAATGGTTTGATGGGAGATCTTAGGCGGTACTGCTTCAGGTTGTTCAATTGAAAATGGGCAGGCTGTGTGACTCCAGATGCAATACCAAGAATAACCACCGTGTGTCTCTATCGCACTAGAATTATTCTTAACCCAGAACTAAATCATTGTAATTGGCACAAGAAGGGCGAGACAAAGAGATCTCCTGGGATTGAAGATAAAGTTAATTGCATAACACAGTGTAACCAGGAGGGTCTAAACTATGTAAGAATGGTCACCAGAAACCAATGTCAAGTCATCTGAATGGATCCTGTCACCTATCCGAATTCTCATTGATAACTATATTACCGGTGAGACAGGACAGAACACTGTCTCTGAAGAAGGGGTTGGTGAACTCTTTTCCAGACAGTTAAGTGAACATTATTCCCAAAGGACATAGAAAGATTCTAATTAGATTTTCCTGAGGGGATAGTCATTCTACTTACACCAACGCAGACGTTCACTCCCCAATTTGTTCTGGAGAGAGGTTTCTTTAGTATATGCATTTATAAAGAGGTCAGTTACTAATTTAACATGGTTAAACAGTGATGGGAATAAGACTCCTATTATAGCAGTGCCACCCATTCCAGGTTTTACTACCAGCTTCATTAGCCACAGCGAATCGGTGACAAGCTCAGGTGTGTTAAACTCCTTGTAAAACCAGGAGTGGATCAAACTGGTGTGGAATCCCTGCCTGGTTTCATGTTTCAATTAGAAAACGTATTTATTTTAAAGGTAACATGAAGGTGTATTTTTGCATTAATTACCAGAATAGGAAATAAGGGTTTGAATGTAACTATTGTATATGTAAATACATTGTTATCCAATTTTAAAATGATAAATAAAATGTTCACAATACAATCGTGCTATGAAAAAGTTCCAATAAGTCTAAACGTGGGAGAATGGGAGAGGAAGACAACTCCTCTCTCTTCTAGAACTGAAAAATTGAATCAAGTCCGACCCAGGATGATGTAAAAACCATGTCTCTGAATGCAGATGGTATTGTCTTGTGTAAACTTGATTAATAGGGTGTGCTTGTAATTCCCTTGCCCAATGCATCATGTGTAATCAAACTAAAAACTGCACTTAAGGTAGGTGGATACAGTAAGTGGTGCTTTATATAGATTTGATTTCTTTTTCTT
Source organism: Acipenser oxyrinchus oxyrinchus (assembly GCA_030684275.1). Classification (NCBI taxonomy): domain Eukaryota; kingdom Metazoa; phylum Chordata; class Actinopteri; order Acipenseriformes; family Acipenseridae; genus Acipenser; species Acipenser oxyrinchus. The sequence goes on from CM060300.1 coordinate 2,809,487, forward strand.
TTTTGTAAGATGGGGTAATAACATTTAAAAACCATCATCACTTTGTTTTGTCCCCCCCAAGGACTGACTCCGGTTGGGAGGAAATAAAAGTTCCTATTTGATTTTTTTCATTCTACACTTCAGTCAATCAGCAGGAATTATATTAATATGGATATCTTGTAAGCTTATGACGAGTAACTCATGTGGCAAATCCATACTTTGATTAATCTGCAGGCAATTCAAATCTAGAATTACTGAAACCGTTCATTGACATTGAGGGGGTTTTGCTTCTGAATGTTCCATTCCGAAAGCAATGGCCCAATTTCTATTCATCTAAAACCTGTATGCATGATTCCACCTCATATTTAGAGGAGAGCGAATTTTAACTCCCAAAACTGCATGACATGTTTTACAAGCCTCAGAAGCACAACACTGCCATTTATGAGCCTGCCTATTAAAAAAACAGGCCGTGGCTGGTCAGTATAATTGACTTTAATTTATGTTTTTACTGTAAATGAAACAGCCTTAACCAAAGGATTCCGATTCCCCACTGACTGTCATTGTCAATTCTGCCACAAGATGGGGATATAGACACTTCTTCCCAATAATAGGTAAAGTGAAGCTCAGTTCATCACAAGAATGTAAAACAGCATTTCCTTTCACCACATACAGCGTCGTAATGCGAGCAGCGAGCCCCGAGGTTTAATGAACCACCAGTTTGATTGTGTTTTTTTTGTTTTAGCAGCTAAAATCTAAAATGCATACAAATCAATTTTAAATCGATGGATTATTGCCAAACCCACACCTCAAAAAATAAAAAAAATCATATTCTAAACCATATTGTAGAGTACAGTGGAGTGATATCCAAATATAAAATAAATACTCCTGTTATTAAACACAATGTTCCGAACGCGTTTCAATGCCACAGACTGTTTCAGTGAGTCTTGCTGGGTCATTGATCGCTGTCCTGCAAGGTCTGGCTTGGCGGCAATAGCATAACCAATTCATACAGTAACCAGAAACATGGGTAAAACAAATACAATAACCAACTGTGAAACCGCGAGCATTCTGATCACAATACACTACCCAAATATTTAAGAATTAAACACTGTTTAAAACAATCCGTGACAGACATACTCTCTGTTTAAATTTGCCAGTTTACAGTTTGTTTTTCTGTGCATTATATATATATATAATCGGGTTACTTACAGAGTCTAAGGTGTGTGAACTATGCATCAGCTGCAGAGTCACTTACAACTACATCTCACCCGAAAGACGGAGCACAAGGAGGTGAAGTGACTTGCTCAGGGTCACACAATGAGTCAGTGGCTGAGGTGGGATTTGAACCGGGGACCTCCTGGTTACAAGCCCTTTTCTTTAACCACTGGACCACACATCCTCCTATATATTTATATAAAATGTTTTAACAGCTACCATGAATGTTCCGCAACATTTTATTTAACTTGCACAGTTACACCATCATTATTTGTGCGTCTAAAAATTATACTTCCAATTCTTAAACATTCTGTTTCACAAACTAGCCATAGCCGCACTAATTTAGTACGTTAACAAGTGTTGATTATACCGAAATATGAAATAATAATAACTATGTTTTAAACCCAGTAGGGATCCATAATAGTTTACCCAGATGAGAGATAAAATTATACGTTTAATTCACAGGTGTGAGGATGCATACTGTATACAGCAAATGCAACATATATGTAATCTATATATTATCCTATACATGCATGTATGTCTGGGCAATAATCTACAACACAACTGTAACACATTTGAAGCAATCAAACAGTTAAACTCTAAGTGATGTAACACTATGATGTGCGAGTAGCTAGCAGTAGTTTATAAAATTCACCAGAACGCGTAAAAGAAGGATGGACGGCGGGTTCCTTCAGTTCATATCAGCGTTAAACCAGTTGCCTGAATTGGATGGAGAGTGTGACAGTGGGAAGCCCGAGAAATCGACGCGGCCCCTTTAAGTGTCGTCTACCAGAATGCTAAAGCTCACATCTGGTCGTGATCTCCCTGCCGATCGCATCAATGTGTTTCTCCGCGCTGTGATTTATTAGAGGAGCCAACTTATACTACTCAGTGCTCCGTCGTATTGCACGATAAATACATGCCGATGGATTGCGTTTTCTTTTGAGAACAGCTGTTGAACTTGAATCGACTCTTTCTTTTTTTTAACTTTCCCCCGGATTGTTTTCTTCTTTCAGCGGGCGTTTTTAATGTTAAAGGAAAGAGTTTAGTGCTTCTTATTACTCCTTTTTTTTCGGAAGTTATAATGAAGGTGTTTTTCTGGACGGTTGTGATTATTGCCGAGTGGATTCTACAAACGGTAAGGAATTTGAGACGCACGAAGTGTACCTTCATTTGGAAAACAAACTCCACTGTAAGAATACCTGCACGCTGTGTATATGCTGTTTGTAGGCTTGCTACAATACAACAAGAGCACCGCTTACAGAAAGGAGATGGTGCGTAATTGCGCCGTATTGCAATTCAAAAAGTTTCTTTCTAGGATTTAAGGACACTAGTAATAGTGAAAAAAATATGCTCTTGTTTTGTTGTACCATGTCGGCAACAGGTTTCGCACAGGTAGGTAGTTGCCCATTTGTGTGTGTATATATATATGATATAATGATATGAAAGGTTACTTTTACACATATCACAAAATATATCCATACCCAGCTACAGTACACCAGTTCGTGTCAAGACGATAACCTGAGTCCAGCTCTTAAATTCCTACACATCTTTCGGTTGTCAGTCACACTACTTCTTACCAAACACCTGAATCACATTAGACCAGGTAAACAAGTCAATCCGTACATACTAGTCTGGAAAACTAAGGAAACAGCCCCGGGCTTACTGAAAGTCGGTGTCTTTATCCCACTAATATGACATAGTCCATAGCACCAGCACTAACAACATAAGACGAACTTGTAAGGGTCATGTCACAACACAGATACTGACTCTGGAAATGCAACAAGGTGTGTATTAATAGCCATTTAAATAAAAATACAGGAATTGTATTCAATGTTGCAAAAGTCCCCGTCCCCAGTTACAGCGTTAGTATTTTAGTGAAGAAGTAAAATCCTCTAGGATCAAAATTCATCTGATAGGTTTTCGACAACAAAGTCAGTCAAGCGTGCTTTTGCAGTGATGTTACACTAGGCAATGTTAAAATGAGCACGTTTTAGTGATTTCACAAGGGGGTTGTCCTATTATGAAGAGTGCTTGTGTTTGCGTTTGCGCACTTATTATTTTAAATACCCCTAGACCTGTAAACTACACTTTTGTTTCTGTATAATGAAATGGCTAATAAAAAAAGCGCTTATTCGGTATGAGAGCGGCGCTTGAGATTATAACAATTGACCCCCTGGATGTTGTGTTCTAGAGTTGCTGTCTACAGCATTTAGTGCTGAAATTGTGAACGTTGCAGTTATGAAAATTACTCAGACATTCTCAAACTAAGCTTGGAAATCTAAGACGATAATGTACATTACATACATTTAGAATATAGGACACATATAGTCATTACAGTGTCACGTTTTGTACACACGTAAGAGTTGTATATACTACAATCAAAGCACCGTTCCACACATAATACAGTTCTGCACATATATGCATGCATTTTTTTAAAACGTAAAATAAACGTTGCGTAGTGTAACAGTATTAGCTCGAAAAGTAAAACAATGGGATTTTAAAAAAAAATTATAAAATAAATCCGTACCTTTTTTCATTTACTGAACGCATAATTACATACCGTAATTAAAATCAGTTACCATAGCTAATATGTGCTGGTGTCTGCCGAGAGTGTGAGCTGTCATCCTGCTCGGTTTATATTACTTGCTTGATAAAATACATTGTATTGAAACATTCTTTTTTGATTATCTGAGCTTTAAAGATTGTAAAGTTGACTGCTTACAGATGGCTTTTGATCATTAGCAAAACGATGCTTGAACATAACTTCCTTCATTTATAAAGGGCGAACTGACAAACGAGTCTTAAAGTCGACACATTTTAAATCAACGTGTCATCAGGCGGTGTAAATATAATCCCCCCTGAAATATAATCAATGTGCTTTCATTTACACAATGACAGGCGAGAGAACACTATTCTAGACCAGCCTTCATCAATGGTCTGTTGTAAGTCTGGGTTTCTTGCATAGGGTCAATCGCTTTTGCGAACTCGTGATAAATATTTTAACCTCACGTTAAAGTGGAATTCCACGTTTATCAGCGGCCAGGTTACATTACAATTATTGACCTCTTGGGGCTGTGTTCTAATAGCGCGGCTGTCTGTGCGCTGTCCAGGGTGCTGAAGCCTGGTGTGACAAAAAATACACCTCGGGCGGGATGAACCTCATCCACCAAGATAATTGAAATTCTCCCCCGTTGCTCTAAAATAACTTGTATTACGAATAGTGAATAGTGGGAGTCATATATCTGAAGTCCCTCACCCCCACCCCCCTCGGTTGAAGGGTAGAGGGTTAGATTCCACTTCAGATAAATCGAGCTGTATTATGTACATTTATTGGTGGTTTTTATAATTTTATGGACTGAGGTTCATCTACAAATATTATTGGTATCTAATAAATAAATAACTTGTGTTTTCTGTTTCCACATGTAATATTACAGTTACGAAGTATTTACTATGCTCTAGATGTACAAACCTAAAGAATACGTTCTTGTTTTTTTTTCCATTTACCGTTTACTCAGTTATTCTATTTTACAACCGTGGGACTACTCCCTTGAGTCTATTAGGTTAGGTTTTGCTAGTGTGGAAATATCAAAACGAGAGACATGTTTGTATTACATTTGTATTTACAAAATAGAAAGATAGATATTTAATCTGTCCAGATTTTTTTTACATTTTATTTAGAGATTGGAGTCTTAAAATAGCCATATTCAGAATCAACACATGTGCTAGCACTTGTGTGCCTTCTCAGTGTGAAAAATAACTAACTTGGCACACAAGTGAGCACTAACATGTTAAAACTTATACTGCATATGACTCTCTTCCCTTAACTCTTTCAACACTGTAGAGGGGGGGATAGTACTATGCGCAGTGCAGCTGTCTATTCATTTCCATACAACTAGAGACACATATGCTCTGAGGTATTTTGATTTAATAAAAACAGCTACTGATACTCAAAGAGCTGACAAGAGCTTTGATGCTCTTTCTGTGGAAAATAAATCAAACTTTTAGATGAAGTGCTCTGAAATATTATTGATGCATGGTGCCAAGTTATATATGTGTTAATTCAACACAGACAATGGAGTTGAATTTAGCATTTGTACTGCAAATTAATATTATATGCACTGTATGGATGCGATTCATAAACACTGCATCACAGGTACATTAAAAAGCCAGGAATATTGCTGGATTGCAGGACTCAGATTAGGACAGCTATTCTCAATGTGTTTCTAATTATTTGTCCAACCCCTGTTTGTACATTTATCAGCTTCTGCATACCTTATGTTTATGGTGCAAATCTCTGTTGAAAGACAAAATTATTCTTGCTGAGCTGTGTAAAAATGTACTATTTTAATTAGCACAGAGTAAGGTGGACTAGCTTAGTGTTCAATAGTATATCGATGTTATATTTTTTGAGGGGGAGTGTGGAACTTGCCCTGCTCAGGTCTCAGCCTAGTTCCCTCTCATATAATAATGTCTGTATTGATTAATACGATATGGGAGAGAGGGCTGGGTATTCAGCTACTTGATACTGGGTTCCTCAGTTTAATTTGATGGCACACATGCTCCACAATCGCTAAGAAACACAGAAGAAAATAGGAGGGGCTGATATCCCTTCTCAACCCACTGGAGGTCTCTGCTAGGCAGGGTTCAGACACACTGATGTGGGAGGAGGAGTGGTGAGGGTTAGGGTGTGGAGTACGGGAACGTTGTGCTGGAGATGTACAGAGATTTCAGATTTGACTTTCACAGAGATTAAAGTTATAAAACTAGAAACTCAGATATCAGGCTTTTTAGAAGTAGTTTGTGTGTGTGTGTGTGTGTGTGTGTGTGTGTGTGTGTGTGTGTGTGTGTGTGTGTGTGTGTGTGTGTGTGTGTGTGTGTTTTGCCCTATTAGAAACTGAAAATGACATTTTGGAGTTTTTGGAGTTGGTTTTGTTTCACCGTTTGGATACTGAGATTGCTGTCATGGTTGAAAACCCTGATGTAATAAAATGTAACTGCCACACTCCAAATCGAGGTCCAGACTCCAGCAGAAACAGCTTTTTGTGGCCCTTGGCTGTTTGCTAAACTGAGGAATGAGTCAGAAATGCAGAAAAAAATAAAGCATAATGTAAAAAAAGTCGAAATGCTTGACGACCACATTGCCAAGTTCATCCATAACTATCAAACACTCAGCAGTGCTACATTTAGCAATACTTTCCATTGAAGACATTGGAAAAGATTTCAAGTCAAAATGTTTCTCATTGAGTCTGTTACGTTTCTTTTAGTATTGCTTAGTTGTTATTTGTATTGATTGAGATGTGTTCATTGATACTGGAGTTAACACTTCTGCTCTTCTTTGAATGTGATCTTTATTGTGCAAAAAACACCTTTTATATAGGGTAATTATTATTATTATTTATTTCTTAACAGACGCCCTTATCCAGGGCGACTTACAATTGTTACAGGATATTACATTATACAGATATCACATTATTTTTACATACAATTACATTATTTTTTACATACAATTACCCATTTATACGGTTGGGTTTTTACTGGAGCAATCTAGGTAAAGTACCTTGCTCAAGGGTACAGCAGCAGTGTCCCCCACCTGGGATTGAACCCACTACTCCACACTGCTGCACAAAATTCCTTTGTGAAAACACAATATTGCACACTGGTATTTTTGCTGCAGTGTAAATTACCCTTCATATACAATCCCAAAGTTAAAGTTTACTTTGTTAATTCATTGAATCTGTAGCATTCCACCTCACGTCAAAGAGCAGCAATCTATTGCCTTCCCCTCCACTCAGACCCCCATCTGTCAACTTGAGGAATGTGTGGCAGTGACTTTAATATGTTGCTAACCCATGGTTTGTGGGTGCTAATGGGGCATTTATCTTTAAGTCACTAACCAAGGCTACACCCTCTATGATTCAATTGTATTTTTCCATTTGCATTCCCATAAAAGCAAACAGAAGTGCTGAATAAAGAACACGCAAAGGATATCACCGTCTTTGGCATTCCCTGGTATTAATGGAAAATGTCTGAATCTCAAGCACAAGGGGCCTTGGCAGCTCAATAGATTAAGGAGCTAGCCTTTCACCTCTGGTAGCCCAAACGTAACACAAGGCTGTTAACAATAATAATAATAATAATAAAATTAAAAGGGTTATGACTGGTTTGCCCTTGGGTATAGTTTAATTCAACCGAGTAATCAATGTCATGTTTAGATTGACAATTCTAGGCCAATGACAGCCTTGAAATGCACTCCAGGCCATCTATAATTCTATTCTGTAAATTACATCAGAAACTGTCCTTGTACGTCTCACTTCATTTAATGTTTATTTTGTTTTTTTATGGGAATTTGTGTGTATGTCTGTGTGTGTATATATATATATATATATATATATATATTCTTTTTTAAGGATATAGAAAATGATCCTGAAACTAAGATGTTAATTAAGTCTTTGTTCTGCATGTGATGCAATGCATATCTATGAAATCTCACTGATTAATATTGGGTGAATAAATACACAATTCTACAAATAAAATGAGATCCCCTTATATTCTCCTTTTAAAAAGAAATCCTTACAATATGCACCCCAGAAGTACAGTTCAATATCTCATCTCTGTCAACATCTATGACAGGCTTTGCTTTTACTTTTGACACGTGTTTAAAAATGCAAGAGGAAGTGCTTTTGGAATTAGAGGAGAGAAAACATTTCAGCCAGTTAAGTCAACACAGCAAGCTGAAGGCACTGTTGAATTATGTATTTATTTATTCACCGGCAGGACGCTGTAGAATGGATCCCGTAAGCCTGGCACTGGTGGCAAGGAGGCAGCGCATTGCTTTCGCACATAACTTTCGCTAATGAGTCTGCACGTAAACATGTGGAATCGGTGCCTCTGCAAGGTTAATTCAATGCTCCCATGCCCGTGTACAGCTATGCACCTACAATTTTAGGATTGGAGACATAATTAAAAAACAAAAAACTGAAGATTATTTAGATCTTTTATTTTGTGTAAATCAAATAAACTACAAAGTGATCTCGCAAAAGTCTACCAGAAGCCATAATAGTAGTACAGTATTTCATGTTAGATTTGGAAATGTCACTTTGTGCTGTACATGGAAAACTACAAAGCAGTGTGTAATTCAATAGGTTAACGTAACATTATTCAGCAGGTTTCATTTGACTTTATGCAGCAACGTTAGTTAATTCTATAGGGTGATGCAAAACCTTTGGCCATAGCTGTAGAGACAGGGAAATGGGTTCGATGCAGGGTGGGAAGGGAAACACTGAAGTTAGTGTAATATATTTGCCTGTACAAAGCAGTAGTTATTGGACAACCCACTATTCACTGTTTAACACGCTTTTGTAGGATTTATCATCAATTTGCAAATCCACCCTCCCCAACACATTTTGTACAGATTGAAGGGATACGTCATGCACATTTTAATATTCCAATTCTTATCTATTTAGCATTCTATTGTGTGTGTGTGTGTGGCCTCTATCATTCTCAATTGCTATTTCTCCTTCATCGTTTTCCAAGCTTACTTTTTGGGGTTGCTTCTGAAGAGGATTTTTAAAGCAAGGTGGTTTGAAAAATGACTGCTAAGGATAGGGTATGATCTCCAAGTAATTAAACATTATGAAAATGGAGATGGTACAGGTTTACCTTTATTGACATATGCATTAGTTACAGAGGCTACTCTGCCTTGCACACTATCACTCTCTTTTTATGTACCTTTCTGCAAGGGGTATTAATGCTACTATCTGCACTGGGAGCAGGTGATTGAATTCAAAGCAGTTCTGACCTGGTGAGGCTAGAAAATGTCTTTTTTTTTAAGCGTCAGGAAGAATCAATACAGTCATCCAGCTTTCCTCCTTGGGGATACGGTATTGAAATTGGTCAACCTTAAAGGTGTGGTATTTTAAACCACACTTATTATCATTAGGTAACTTCAGTTTATATTAACATTTCAGTTAAAGCGCAACACTACAGCACAGTCCATGCCCTGCAGTTATTAGAAGGAATATTAAATTCTGCCTGTGTGTGTAATCACACGCCCCAGAGTATCAGCAGGGCAGCAGTGTGGAGTAGTGGTTAAGGCTATGAACTCTTGACCGGCGGGTTGTGGGTTCAATCCCAGGTGGGGGACGCTGCTGCTGTGCCATTGAGCAAGGTACTTTGCCTAGATTGCACCAGTAAAAACCCAACTGTATAAATGGATAATTGTATGTAAAAATAATGTGATATCTTGTAACAATTGTAAGTTGCCCTGGATAAGGGCGTCTGCTAAGAAATAAATAATAATTTAAGTATTGGAAAGGGTCCTGTAAAGCAAGCAACACAGGACAATTATACAAGGTGAATAAAAACATAGAAAAGGTACATGAATGTAATCAGAACAGTATAACTAAATTAACAGCTCATCTGCACAATGATCTGGGGAGCAGTGAAAATTATATGGAAGCCAATTACAGCAATATATATATATATATAGCTGATTACTGCGCACAGTATCACACTGGTCAATGTGTCAAGAAGCTCTTTTTTGGTCCACGGCTGGCTTGAGAAATGATATTTCTCAATTTGAAAGTCAATTGATTAGTTGACAATATGCCCTTCATAGAAAATACCCATTTGATGCTCGCCAACAGCTCTTTTCTGTAGCCTGGTTTGTGAAACATACGCTACGCAATCTAGCTTTCGTATTGGTTGCACGGGGGGGGGGGGGAAATAGCATCATTTTTAGCAGATTTGAAGATTGCTATTTTTGTAACATGTTAGGTTATTTTTTTCCCATAGGGGAAAATTTAGTTATTTTTCTTGTTTCATTCTCCTTTTGGCATGTGGGCCAGGAATTGCTTCCCATGGTTTTCCCAGTGTTACTCTATACATTTACAATGTTTCTTTCTGTGGTTTGCCATGCTTTATGCTTTACCACGTTTATATGGGCATTACAATGCTTTCTGTACTTGCGCTTTACCATGCTTTCAATATGCTTTATTACACTTTGCTGTGGTTTTACAATGGGGACCTTGTAAGGGTAAAATCTACTGCAGACTACAGTGTGGGGGGACTGGTTAATGGTACACGCTGGGGTACCAGCTGTACTTATAAAATGAAGCTTATCAACAAGAACAAGATGATAACTGTGATATTTTAGCAAGTTTAAAAGCAAGCATCCACAAAAAGGTTAAAAAAAAGCTGATCGTCAGTTGAAACTCTTTATAATAATCATAAATGTGAGCTTTATGAATATCTATAAACACAGCTAACCAAAGGAAGTTCTTGTAAAAGTTTTTCGGTTCGGCAGAGAAACTGGACAAATGCACACTCGACCCGAAGTGAATTCTGTATAAGTTAAAGACTGAAGATTCATTAATCAATACGCAAATCAGAGAGGAGAGACAGCTGCAAGCATCCTGAAATAAATGAATCCGCAGAAAGAAAAAAAAACTTGATCTGCTCATCGGGGTTATATTTGGGTGGGATTCAGGAGAAATGAACCACTAACAGATGCTGCTTGATCATGCACCAGAAAAAAAAGCATGACACCTAAAAAACAAATCAATTCTGCAGTATTCTTAGCAATAAAACTTACCATATGCAATTGAAAAAATGACAGAGCACCAATATATCACACATGGATGAATATCTTATTGGAAATGAGCAAGGATAGAAAAATAAATTACAACCTTGAAGAATGTAAAATGTGTAACTCAAGGATGTATGGGTGTGGGTGTGGGGGAGCACATATTTTTTACAATATGATTACTTGTGAATGATTACACTTCTAACTTTCATGATATAAGATAGGAAAGGCAGACATCTATAAAAGGAGTTCTATGCAATGGGGGATGTATTTGTTTGCTGGAAAAACAATGGTGCTGTAGGGATACATTCGATTATGGTTAGGGTGAAGTCACATCCTTATCTATAGTTTATCAGCACGCATTATCAAAAATAGCAGTGTGAAATGATATTTGAAAAATAATCGACCTTCACATGTTGCCGGCCTCCGCAACCATTATCTTCCTACATGTCAGCTTTTTAATTGGCACAGTGGGCCCCTCGAAATGTGTGAATTGGGACTCAGAGAAATATGATTAATGTACAATTAAATTAACCTTAAAACTTTGCTCTGTGGATAATGCATGTATTGCAGATTCTGTCAGGGTGTACTATTGCTCAATTACCATTGAAGTTTCTTTCTCTGCCTGGCGGACATGTCTGCCAAATTCACATGTGCTGAAAACTACAGGTTGTAATTAATGTGATAGCTTTGTGTAGGTGGTCAGAATCTACTGAGAGTAATGGCAAGCTGATTGGTATAGGACTAGATACCTTTGTTCCTGTTTTAATCATTATAGGATTTCTAACAATATGAATAGAGAGAGACAGCAAATTAAAACATTTATTTATTTCTTAGCAGGCACCCTTATCCAGGGCAACTTACAATTGTTACCACATTATTAGTTATCACATTATTTTTACATACAATTACCCATTTATACAGTTGGGTTTTTAGTAGAGCAATCTAGGTAAAGTACCTTGCTTAAGGGTACAACAGCAGTGTTCCCCACCTGGGATTGAACCCACAACCCTCCAGTCAAGAGTCCAGAGCCCTAACCACTACTCCACACTGCTGCCCTTATTCAAAGCAATTTTTTTCACATTGATTGTTAGCAGTTGAGAAAAAAAAAACTTGTTTATTTCAAAGATTTAGCCAGATTTAGCCGAGCAGAGTTTTTCTTATTTCAAGTGGTGAATTGGAGCTTAGAGAGACAGCTAATAAGAAAACCAGGAATCTGATTTGGAGTAATACTCACATTGACCATAACATTTCTTGATTTCTCATAACTCTCCTGTAACTATCAATACACCAATTTAAATAGCTACTGAACTACCCGACAATAAAGAAAGAGGTTCCATCTGCAGTCTACAAAACAATATGCAACACAAAAGTTAAACATCACCTACATGCATCACATCTTTGTAGAATAGCTGTTTATAATTCACCAACTTTCAATATTTCCCTAAGAGTATAATAGTTTTCACAGCCCTCATATTCTACCTAGACATTTCCTTTCTGCAGCCTCTCCCATCTTTTGTGTTGGACATTCATGAAGTAACTTAGACAGTAAGGTTTCCACCACTGAGGTATTATTCAGAAGTCTTGAGTTTTCAAAATACGCTTCACAATTTATTATGATCCATGTGTGATAGATATATAGCAGGGATTTTCTGCATGTAACGAAATATTAAAATCGTAATCCAAGAGTCACCCAATATCATAACTCCCCCTCAAAGACAGGTGGGGGTCATACTGGTCAGAAGTGTGTGTGTGTGTGTGGATTCTTTTTTTAATAACTCAGCTCTGGCATTTATATATCCTATTAATTCCGCAAGCTCTGTGCTTATTAAAACACACATATAATATTCTGAATTGTGTCAGGGATGGCAGAAGATTTTTGGCAGAGATAATCACTGGATATGTGGAGACACTGCGAGTGTTTTAAATGCAAGTCACATATTGTGATATTCGGAAGGTATCTTTTCCTCTGGCACACTTTTTCACCTTTATTCATGCAGAATTCAGTTACCCAAGGGAACAATTTAATTGACCTTTAGCTACGAAAGGGTTTTAGGAATAATTGTTATTTAATTACGAACATTAATGCATGTGCTGCAGATGTTGTTGTTTTTTAATTCATCTAAATGGCGTGCTAATCAAATAAAATTGCATTTGCTTTGTAAAAACTTAATTGAAAGGCGCAGAGGTAGTTTTGATCTCTCTCTCATCTGTCTATGTATATGCATTTCACAGCAGCAGAGTTAACACAGAGAGGTGGTTGGTGCAATCCATGGTGATTCCCAGTGCTGCATAATGCTCTATTTAAAGCCAGCTGTGGTTTATCCCAACAGGTATAGTGCTGATCTGTTGCATTGGCATGAACTACAGCTCAAGCCCACTTCCCCATTATAGGCAGATTCAACAGCGCTCTTTGGGTTAATATTTCTGTGTCAGCTTTCTTTGGGCCTGTCTCGGTCTCCAGGGACATTCTTGGAAACGATAACAGGAGATGTTGATTTGTCCCCTCTTTTTTATGTTATTTTAATAAATAAGTCAGAGCAGAGAAGCTCTGAAAGCACATTCTGCCCCTTTAAGTCTTTCCAAGTTTCCTAGCTAGACCCAGCACAGGGAGTGTCCTACTCAGACAGCTTTGCAAGGGGACCGACCTTCCCTGAATACTTTGAAGTAATAAATCACCAGGAGAGAAGGATTAAAAAAAGATTGCAGCAAGATTAAGTGGCTCATAGCCTTGTTAACTGGTAATACAGAACACTGTCCTAACACCACATGATCCCAGTACAGTCTATTCCCTCGCAAAGGCACAGCTCGTTCAAAGCACTTCAATGAACTTATTATCTGGGAAAGACATCAATTCACACAGCCCTCCAAGTGAATTCAGAGAGATATTTGTGTTTGATTTGAACAATACTTCATCAATGAAATGGTAATCAAATATAAATGCATACTGTATCACAATGCATTCTCGATTGCAGCAAGACATTATGTTATCGTAACGTTCAAGATGTTGTATTGAAAAGAAAATTAGACATTTCAGATCAGGCATGCCCTTCCAACCATGAAAATCTTTCAGAATTTTGTTACACCCTCAATTTTAAAATAACAACCTGGGTGGTTTTATTTAGAAAGCTTTTAACATTACTGTAAAAGTAGTTAGTTGCTACGTTTTTGGAACAAATGAACAATGATGGCATTGTATTGTTGTTGCTAGGTTTTGGAGGGACGGGTGCCAGAAGATAAAGGGAAGCTCTTGGTATTTTGTCTCTTTAATTAAGACGAGCATGGCAAGGGATCAGTTAAGTGGGGCAGCAGGGCAACCAGGGACTGCTTTAAGATAGCAACTAAATTAGAAAGAGGATGTTGATAAATACAAAATAAACAGCAAAGAGTCGATGGCCAGTAATTGATATGATTATAAAGAGCAGAGCAGAGTGGAAATCTTAGTGAAAAACCCTGCAGAGGCAATTGTAATGCCTGCCGCTCAGCTACAATGCCCTGCGTTACACAAATTGAGCGAGGTCATGACAATTATACTGCTGCCTAATCACGTTGCAGCTTCCCAGGTGCTTTCAATTACACACATAGGGTACCGTGCTATATTGAGGCTGAGGGAGAAGCTCAGTTCTGCAGAGATCGGTCCAGAGTTTGATTAGGTGTGCCATCGCTAGAGGTGACAGGGCTGCTTGGTAGGGTTTTTATCTTCAACGTAGTTCAGGCATGGCAGCTGCAATGGAGTGAGGCTGCCACTGGTACAATGCTATGGCAGTATAGTAACTATACTGTTTCCAAACGAACTTCAGTGGCAATGCAGACTTGTATTGGCGGCACTATAGTGGCAATGTAATCGTTCTGTACTAAATAGTAGATAGTAACCTTCACACTGTCTTCCTTCAAAAGGTGGCAACCCAATGGTTAACCATGGCTGTTATGTATTTGGAGGAAAGTGACTATGGTGAATATTGTGGCTTATAATTAGGGTTTCGGGGGGGGGGGGGGGTTTGGTCATGGGGTGCCCCTTTAAAGTTATATTGAGCTGACTCCGGACAATATTCCCGATACAGTAATGCACTCAGGTAGTTCCATTTTATATAAAGCTCTGGCAAGCCACTTTTATTAAAATACCCAAGCTTGTATTTATTTCACAGAACTATATACTGCTATGCAATACACAGAACTTTGAAGAAACACCTTGGTCTAAATCAAAAACAGATGACAAATGAAATAAAGATGAGTACTAGCAGTACTGCAATGACAACAGAGATATACAATAGATATTGTGTGCATTTACAGCATGCCTACTTTGAGAACATACTGCGCGTGCGTTAATTAGTGCTGGTCATTAATGCCCCTAAGCTGGAGTTATCCAAAAAGTGCTTAAGCGAGAGGAAGAAGAAAAACTACTTCCAGCTTTTCAATAACCTGCAGCTCATGGGAAGCAGCTATTTCCTCTGTGATAATTCTCTTATTATTGCACATTTTCCTTGCCAGTGCCCCACATTGCCTTCCTGATTATTAAGGCTATCCCCCCCATCTCCCCCATCCCCCCATCCCCCATCCACATCCATGCACTTGCTCCAACATGAGCGAATGGCCATCTGCCATCTACACAGGTTGGTTCATCTTGAAAAGTGCCATCTAATCGAATCAACACTGAGTATGAATCTGAAAGTATTAAAACAGAAAAGAACACACACATGTATTTATTATTATTATTATTATTATTATTATTATTATTATTGAGGTCATAAACCTGGACTGTATTTTTCTGATTGAATCCACTCCCATTTTAGACAAAAATAACCCGGTAAAATTGACTTGCAACAGGTATCGCTAGCTTAAAAGCTGGGAGCTGTATGCAATTTAGAATGGGCAAATTTGGACGTAGTTTACTGGATTCAAGGAGTAGATCAGGGTTTCAAGCAATCATCTCAAGCAAATTATTACTGTTGCAATCAGATGTCAGGTACACTGACATTGTGGCAGGCTGTATCAGACGGCATAAAGACGTCAGCAATCAGTTTGATGGGTGGTAATTAAGATGCTCACAGTTGCTCTTCCTTTAAATCCTGCTATGAGTAATGTGCTCAAATCAATGCGAAATTGTTCTTTTTTTTTAAATAAAAGATCTTATTGTAGGGCAATTCATTTTAAATAGAGACGGAGTGTAGTAGCATTCGTTTTTTTTTCTTCCATGCCTTCATAGAGTGTTGGCTCTCACCTAAACTCAGCATTGCTCTTGCCATGGCAGTACTTCACAATCAGATGCTTCCATCAAGGCAAGGAAGGCGTTGTTGTAGTTTTCCCAGAAATAGAGATTTTTATTTTTTAATTGAAAAGTGAAAAGTACATCCCAACTTCACGCCCCTTTGTTTCTCACTGCCTTCTGCCGCCTCCTCAAGACCCTCCTGTTTAGACTGCACTTGTAGATCTCTTTCTCTACCGTTTCTATTGTGCCCTGTACTTGCTTGACCTGCTGTAAGCATGACGTTACTGGATCCTCAGCTAATGCACTACCCCTGCACTATTGCACTACTGCGTCACTAGATATAACTTGTTGTAATCCTAACTTGTTGCATCCTAGTTCATATTGTCTTTTAGTAGTATTATTTGCACTTACTGTAAACTACACTGTATTTAAATATTAAGCTTGCATTGTAACCCTGTACTGCCCTGTAACACCTGTGAGTCGCCTTGGATAAAGGCGTCTGCCAAATAAATACATAATAATAATAATAGCAATGCTATGTGAAAGACAGGCCAATTGGAAATACCCCCATGGTGTAGCAACTACACCTTATAATACAAGTTAATACTATGTCTTATGTAGACCTTCCCGTGCACATATTAGGTGAGAAAACTGCCAAGAGAAGACTTTGGCCTCATGAGTCTTATGCTCAAAAATGCATAACTCTACCACATGTATAAAAGCTATAAATGTGTAATAATAAGAGAATTATAGTATAGACTAACAGTTAGCGTCCGATTTAATATCACACCTTTCTTGGGCTCATTGTGCATGCACCAGGCCCCTTTTAGTTCCCCAGGCCTCTTTATTTAGTGACCGTGTAGCTGTGGTTGTGTGATTGAAGTGTGCCAGCCAGTTCTGAAGAGATCTGTTTGTACCAGCCCCACAGTGCCCCCCACTGGCGGAGTGAGCCAATGATTTGGATTCATGCCCGGTGGCAGACAGCATGAACAGTTGTTTGACTTTGAAAGAAGCCCCCTGGTTTCCTCCCAAGGAAGGAATACCATTAAAAAAAAGCAACACCCAGAAATGGGACAGATGAATTGCTAAAGATGCTGTGACAGATCTACTAAGCTTTTGCTCCAGAGAAAACAATACATCTTTTTTTTTTTCTAAAAAAGTAATCTGCATCCCAGATTACTACAAGGAAGGATCTGATCTGATCTGCTGATCTTCACCTGGTTCTGCCTGTGCATCCTGGCAGCCAACTGCTCTGTGCCTATCCTGCCTTGACTCAGCAGGACCAGTGACATCCCACCGCTGCCACCATATGTAACAGGGGAAGTGTTATGTGTGTGGATCATCACTGAATAAGAAGTCAGGCACAGAGAATTGGGTGATAACACGTCGCACAGGCGCAGAACCAGCGACAGGGCTCTCCCTGTCGCAGACCCCTGTTTTTGAATGAGGGCCGTAAAAAACAACCTCCGTGTGATATTCTAGCCACACCCTGTATAGTGCATAATACAGAATCATAGAAAGATGCAACCTTATAGGTATTGACAAACAGGAGCATCTGTGGTGTTATCTTGCTCCCTATTGTCACAACTACAGCCCACCACACCTATCCCAAAAATACAGCCCCAAGCTATGGCTCTAGCACACAGACTGTCTCCAGCACTCTTTCGTAATGAGTCCTGAATCCAGCGCATTGTTGCTGTGTATATTTTTGCATTAAGCAGGCCTTCTGAAATTGGATTAGATTTTTTTTTTTAATCTGCCAGTTTTCAGGTTCCTATCCACCTCCAGCGCTGAAAGCCAATACATCATTGTCATTTCCCTTCCAGACATCCCCAAACACTTTATTATTTTACTTCTCCTTTCCCTTTCTTGCTGCCTGCCATATGAAACAAGATTTGCCGGCTCAATTCTAGTCGCATGGGCCTCAATTTAAATAGGCTTCTCTTAAAAGGAGATTTAAAGGGTGAAATAAGCCTTAAATAAAAAATAAAATAAAAAAGCATTTAACTCTCATTAGCATTAAGTCATTTATCATTTCTGCTGTCAATCTTTTTCCCTTTGCAAACTTTAGTTTCACTTGGTTCTTGCAGTATGTATTCGGCACCATTTATCCTTAAATTGATAGCATTTAAGTAATAGAAATCCCTGATAAATGGGTCAACTCCTGGTACAGTAGTTAAAAAGAGCTTGACATTAAAATGTTCTTAGTTCAGCCAAAGTGTCTATAAAAATAACAGTCAGTGCCATCTAGTGAACAAAAACTGAAGTTTCTGTTTGGTTGGTAGGAATATACTGCTGTGCACTCGTCTGCTAATAATAATAATAATAATAATAATAATAATAATAATAATAATAATAGGTTTTTTCTGGCACTTACCAACAAAGATATTTTGGCTGATCTTGTCTGCATTGCACCTAGACCCTTATAAAAATGTACCACTGTAATTTTGCAGATTTTTTACTGTGCATTTACCATAGTTTACCATGCTTATTAATATGCTTTACCATACCTATTTTTTATAAGACTTGCCTATGCTTTAGCATGCTTTCTCTGTGCTGTATTAATTTGCTATGCTTATACTGTGGTAAACTTGCATAAGTGCAACCCTCCCTTTAAGTATGTTATGCCAGGTATGTGAGCATTTTCAACTGATATTTAAACCAGGAGAGTGCTGGACTGGTATGTGTTTTTAACCCTGCATAAGCAGGGAAAAAGCATAGGAAATGACATTGAAAAGTACTGTAAAGGGTTAGGGTTAGGAATGTACCTCAAGAGGAAGAACGAAAGGGGATTTGGGAGAGAAGCACAGCCGCGGAAAAATAATTAGCTTCCAATACAATTTCATGAAGCTCTCGTTGACAAACACTTTTAAATTATACACTTCTTATTTTGCTGCCACCCCTCGGGAGACATGATTAAAAACCGAGTCCTCACACAGCTGGGTAAACTTTTCACCTTTTTTCATTTTCTCATTACTTTTTACCTGCCAGCGTTGGGTGCTGTAAACTTGTTTGTTAGTGTGAGGAGACAGAATGATCTCCCTGGTAAGAAGGGTTGTGTGCATATGTATGGTGCAGGGTATTTAATATAATGTTATTTAAAATAATGTTACAATGTTATTATGCATAGTTACAATGCACTCAACGTGTAAATCTTTTTGAACGATATATGCAAGTGCACAATTGTATCAGAAAAGAGTTTGCGTTAGAGTTAGGGTTAGGATGATATCATGCAAACAAATGTACACCTTAAGCACATTGTAATTATGCTTAATAAAATTGTAATTCTGTGTAAGTATGCATGTATTTACTAAGTAACTACTATGCATGTATTTACTACAGTAACACAAGTGTTACTGCAACTTCAATATGAGATAACTACAGTAAGGTTTACATGAAATTCAAGATTCAGATAATATGATCATCCTTTGAATTTGTCATTAATACTCGGCACCAATATAAATACTATATTTCTGTCCAAAACCACTATAGTTGCCTATAGTATACTGCAGTACATACTACTATAAAGAGCATTATAGAAAATGTTCCAACTTTTATGTGCTCTGCAGTAGTAGGTATAGTCAAGCATTTTATATGATGTTAAATTATATTTATTATATTTGTATTTTAAGGGGCACTTTTTAGTTTATCAACTGGTAACAACTAGCGTGTTAACAAATGTAGTTTATTTTGCGTTAATAGTTATAAAAAAAAGTATAATAAAACTAAACCTGATCTAATTTGATAACAAACCGTAGTTGATCCCATTTCAATGACATTACCAAGTTGATAAAGCCAAAGTAGGGTCTGGATGTTTCAAAATCGTTTTAACTGCTCCTTTTTATATAAGGTCATGAATATAATACTATAATCTATATTAACAAATATTGTGGAAAAATGTTGGACTCTTGACTGGAGGGGCGTGGGTTCAATCCCAGGTGGGGGACACTGCTGCTGTACCCTTGAGCAAGGTACTTTACCTAGATTGCTTCAGTAAAAAAACCCAACTGTGTAAATGGGTAATTGTATGTAAAAATAATGTGGTATCTTGTAACAATTGTAAGTCGCCCTGGATAAGGGCGTCTGCTAAGAAATAAATAAATAATAATAATAATCTTCTGTTGTAAATGACAATTTACCCAGTAAAATTAGAGAATAGAATGTATTATATTCTATTATGTGCATGTCGCCTACCTCGAATCATGTCTACAGTAGTTTTTTGTTGCACACAAATAATGCAAAAGGCAGCACGACTAATATGTCAATGGTAGGCGTTTTATACAAGTCACATAATTTCAAGTGATAGAATTGAAAAGAAAAGTTTGCGGTAACTAGTAATTGGAAATGTTGACAGTATGATCTCAAATTCCTCTGGTAAATGAAGCGTGACCTTTTTAGAATTTTGATATACAGACATTCCGAGTGCAGAAGTGAAAAGTTCTAAAAGGGAACATGACATCTGGAGAATATCGTCCTTTAAAAAGTCATAATCCACTAACAAACGATCACATACGGATAAAAAAAGCTACAAATAATATTTAATTAAAAAAAGAAAGGAAGAAATTGAGCCAAAAGGCTGGAGATAAAATAGAAAAAAAAAGAAAAGAATATGATCATTTTCCAGCCGTCGCTTGATTATCACGAAATTAAACACAACAAATCAGACCAAGGGAAATTGGATTTTGGACTGATAAAATAATAAAAAGGTAGGGAGACTGTGGAATGAGGAGCAAGCGAAGCGCTGGTCTGTTGAATTGAGCCGCCCTCGCGTTATAAGGGTCCGGGGCTGCTGGTTACAGCTTATGAATAATGAAATTATGGCTAAATTAACATCCCCTTTAACAGTGTTAACAAATAGCTGTTAAAGGGGAGATGAAACAGAAATAATGATGAGAAATATCCGTTATTTAAAGTAGGCTAGGGTGCTTACAAAAGAATACACTATACAGCCTGCAGGGTTGGGCTCAGTTCTTGTTTTTCAATTCCTTTTTAAAATCAATTCCCCATTCCAATCCCTTCAAAGGAATTGGAATATATATTTTAGAGACACAACAATTGCTGTGATTGTTCATCTGTATTCATCTGAAGCCAGTTTAATTGACTAACAGTGACTTCAATTGAAGTCATTTGTTGCCACTGTGAGAAGCTCATTTTAACAGAATACTGCTAATTGCAATTTTGATCAATGATGTGTTGGAATGGATTTTAAAAAGGAATTGGCATGGGAAAAAAACAGGAATGAACCTCAACCTTGATAGCCTATGTCACTGTTTGAAATGAGGTAGAACTAGGATTATTTTGTGCTGCATATTGTTATTATCAATCACATTCAGATTGTAATACAGCTATATATACTGCAGTTAAAATAATATAATCCATGTTTCTATCTCTTTTTCATTATCTTTACAAGATGTCTCGGATATGCTTCCCTTGGTTTTAATTAGATAGCAGAATGTAATAGTTTCTGGCCCTTTGTCAAATAACCTAATAATTGCAATTTTTATGATCAGAGAGAATCAGATACATTTCTGAACACTAATAAAGCAATGAAAAACATTGCCGAAATGTAACAAAAATCGGTCTGATATTTGCAAAGGGTCTGTGAACGCAGCAATAAGAATGGCACAGTACTTTAACACTGACTTCTCAAGCAAAGATCCACCAATAACGAAATTACTTAGAGGCAAATATGATAAAGATAGGTATTTAACTTATAATGTCACACAATTCTTAATAGGTCATACATGTGCAGTCCTCCCCTTTATAACATTGTAGTCACGAGTCAGACGTGTAGTTAGGAGACTGTGCTGTTTGTGTTACGCGTTCTAACTAGAATGCACGTGCTACTGGAATAGGATTGAGTGACAAATGGGCGCCACGACTATGCAGATTTATAATCAGTTTCTCCACCTTGTAAAAGAGCTGCCTTATAACGAGGCTGAACTGTATTTTACCGTGCTACCAAATAGGAGAATGCTGCCTGGTTTTAAAATGCTGGCTACCCTACTAGTTTTTGAAATAACAAGAGATAACCCAGACTATGCTGCACTGCTAATTCATTACAGAGTCAACTCAACAACCAAGCTGTTACTGGTTTCGCTGCTTTTGTTTCTGATCTAGGTCTGTACTGCAGCCAAACCAAAATGATGAATGCATGAATCCAATCTCTGGTCTGACCGTTGGCACTGTTTCAATCTTTTGTCCTGCCAGAACGTGATTTCGCATGCTTGGTCAAGGCCTTTCCTCTCCACTCACTGTACTCCATCACGGGATGCTTTAAAATATATTACTCCACCAAAGTCATTGTATTTTATCTTGCTCTTAATTGTATTAATACTTGTACTGTGATTCTTGAAATGTATTTTTGTTTACGACTGTAAGTCGCCCTGGATAAGGGCGTCTGCTAAGAAATAAATAATAATAATAATAATAATAATAATAATAATAATAATAATAATACTATGCATTCAACCTTTATTTGTAAATTCCTATTTACATATCTTTTTGTATTTTCCTTTATTTATATGTATTTTGTATATATGTGTTTGTTTTTTTCATTTTTATTGCCTTATATACTTTTATATTTTGTTTAATATCTGTAAGTTGCTTTGGACAAATGCATCTGCTAAATTAAATAACAATAATAATAATAATAACAATATACATTCACTATGGTTCATTACACTTTCCTATGCTTTTACTATGGTAAAATCTCATAGGGGATACAACATATTAGGCATGGTGAATGGATACACCCGATATGCTAGTTTCAGACTTAGGATGCCAACAATATTTAAGTGTTGAGATCTAACTTTCATATTCTATGAATTTTTTTTTTCTATTCTATCTTGTATTCGTTTAAATCCAGCAACGGAATGACTGGGTGAATCACACTTTTCCAAATGATGCCACATTGCGAAGCAGATGCAGAGTTTGATCTAAGGAAGCTAATAATCCTGGGGGGCTGAAAGCTGGTGTCAGGGGGACCGCAGATCTTCACATCTACCAGAAATATTTCCCAGGCTGGAGGGTGGGGGGGTGCGGGTGGGATCAATTAATTTGCATGCTGTTAGGTGCTTGATGTTATTTCAGATTTTACTACTTAGACTTCAGCTCTATCGTACATCTATAATCTATAACTGATTCCCACACCAGCGTTGTAATATATACAGCATTGTAGATCGAAAGGTAGCGATTGAAGTAGAATGGGACATTTCTATGGATTTACTAGGTGGGGGGGCCTCAGTCTGGCTGTCATGGGGGGCTGTGAGATAAGAAACCCCTGCATGTCATAAGTTACGTCATAAAGACTGTTTGGAGTATTGTGTTAGTCCAACTGAATGCCAACAGCTAGACCTCTTAAAAAGATCGCCCTAGGCAAACTCCAGCCTGGTACAAGAGGGATGAAAGGACTATAGAAAATGGAGGAGTGTGGAAATGTCATGGCATTCATCCCCGTCCTAGCAGTGTTTGAGGAACAGGATGGAGTTTACAGTATCGTACTCTACGTGTTTTAAATGTGCACTCGGAAGAGGGGCTAGATGATGCCGTGGTCCAACAGCTTAAAGGAAGACTCCTGATGTTTAATGTCTTGCCTGTTTGATCTCCTATGATGTGTATTGTGTGGGAATATGGTGACAGGGAGAGATGGTCAGGGTCATTCTGGTGCATTTGTGGAAGATCACATAATGACTGCCTGCTGTTAAAACCCTAACATTTTTGGAAGGTGTTTTCTTGCTAGCATTAAAACAATCTTACCTTAGCTGTAGTGTCGTTTTCACCGTCTCCATATCATTGTGAAGTGGAAGTCACTGATTGAAGTTACAAAGTGTGTGCTTTCCACATTTACCTTAATTTCCAAACACGCATCTTCTTCACCTGCAGAGATATTACAGTGTAAGT
This sequence comes from Acipenser oxyrinchus oxyrinchus, assembly GCA_030684275.1. Taxonomy (NCBI): domain Eukaryota; kingdom Metazoa; phylum Chordata; class Actinopteri; order Acipenseriformes; family Acipenseridae; genus Acipenser; species Acipenser oxyrinchus. Next base: position 2,833,375 of record CM060300.1, read on the forward strand.
AATGTACTGTGAATCTCTGAGCAATCTAAACTTACGTACAAATCCATTTTTCACAAAATACGTAATAGGCTGGAGATAGGGGGTCTCCTTTAATTGATCTATAAAGGTGGTGTTTCGAAATAACCTGCTGTTTTACATACTTTTAAAAAGACCCAAGAAGCATTGTTGGAGATGATTTATAAATCGGAACATGGCAGTTATAGATCAATAGATTATCCATCTCCCCAAAGGTTGCAAACAGGTTGTGGGAAAACTGTTATAAAATAAAGAATTCCTAGGACTCTGATTAACTCACAGAGACCCAGCTACAGAGCCTCCTGGTCAGTACTTCAATTCAACGACACCCCAATACATCAGACCACAACTCACTTAATTAGCTGCAAGGTTTCTGTGACTGCCTGCCATGCATCTGGATCAGAGCTGGTTTCTCAATCATTTTACATCAACCCAAGCAGCGAATATATATATATATATATATATATATATATATATATATATATATATATATATATATATATCTCACACACCCCCAAATCTCAGGGTATACGTTTGCATGCTGGCTGCCAGGCAATGTATCAAACGATGACAGCTTTTCCATTCTTTAAATAAGAACAGCGAGACTCCCGGCTGCGTTTAACTTTAATCATTTATCTAAATAACTGTTGTGGAACTAACAGGGCTGGTGGTTGGGAAGGAGGGTGGGTGGCGGTAGGAGGGGGGGGGGGGTATATTGGAAGTTCTGAAGCTGGATTTCTCATTTCATATTTCTTTATTTATGCATTTGTTTTTCTTTTATTGCACCCAGATTGCAGAAGTGAACTGTGCCCTCTCAGATTTATACATTACTGACTTGAAATTCATTGTGGGTAAGTGCGCACAGGCTGCACCCCTCGCGGTTGCAGAATAAGCAAGGCATTGCGGCACTAAGTGACAGTGATTGATGCACTGGGCGATCAAAACTCATCAGTAGAAAATATGCAGGCAAAAAAGCACCACAAAAGAATGGAATTCACATATACATAAAGAAACAGCTTGAAAAGTAATAATAGGTATAAATGTAAATATGTTGGGGAAATAAAGATTGAAAAAAAAGTACTGCAGCAGATTGCAATTCGTTTGAAGCAGCAATGGAATTAGCTATTGAAGCTATTGATCGTTTTCAGAACTTTTTGGAGGAAGGACCATTGGCCGCTCGGCTAGTAACACTGATAAACTTTCCAAATGTAATCTATAACTAGTTCTTTCCATGATTTTCACTCATCTTTGACTACCATACCAAAGAGTTCCATGTTGCCCATTCCCATTCCATAAGATGATACTATATTTCATTGTCATGGCATAGCAGTGACCTGTTAAAACTGGACACAGTTAGGCTGCACTATACCATTTACCAAGCATGGTCTAGAAATGACTAACCATGGCAATTGATGACCGAGGTTGCTCATCACTTCATTATAACAAAAATGACATCATTATGTAGCATGATCTAAACCTGATACAGATCTCTGGGATGTCCAGAATGCGCTGGACAGAAACCTATTTGTGAAACTGCCTTGCACCAGCAGGGGGTGGTCAAGGGGATAGTGCAGGCTGCTGATTGCAGATATGCAGCAAAAACTACTTCTCGAGTGCTAAACTATCAATGCATTTCAAACTTGGCTGTTATGTCTGTTCCAAGAGGGCTGATATTGAATGGGTAGAAAAGCATGTCATATGAAATCCTAATCAGCCTAGAAGATATTTAATTGTAAATTAGATTACAAGTATCTAGTATCATACATTACATAATGGGTCCTATTCACAAAGCATTAACTCATGTGCTGTGAAATAATGTTTTGGTTTTTTTTATAAACGGGTTAAATAATCATGAAACTGTTTCAGACAGTTTGGTTGCTTCAATAACAAACAGTCTCATGACTATCAAACTTAATTGCGTTCATTAAAAGAGCTCATAAGCGAAAGCTTTTGGAAATTGGACCTGATGTTTCGCATCTATAGAATGCAAGGTGTTTGAACTCATTATCAGTTGCCTGAAATCCCCAGATTCGCTTTGTTCTCCCGCTCTGCTGTTCAGAGGACCATCTTTCCAGCAAGCCGCATGGATGAGCAATGGAACCCCAGTGGACCATAAATTAGTACTCTAAAAAGAAACGGTCGTTCCATTTCACTGCGGATTATTACACCTGGAATGAGCCATTGTGAGACAGAGAAGATCCCTCACAATAGTAAACTTTATATGGGCATTATTTAGGACTCTGTTTTAACCTGTACTGTTATTTAAACTCTGTGAATGGTCTCTGAATATGTAACTTTGAGACCAACGTGTTTTTAAACTTACATTTACTAGTGACTAGTCAATAAAGTCCTTGATTTCACTGGATATGTGTGAGCTTACTAGGGTCTTTCTTTCATCTTCATAGGGCAGCATCCAGCTTTCCTCCTTGGGGATACGGTATTAAAACCGGTCCACCTTAAAGGTGTGGTATTTTAAACCACACTTATTATCATTAGGTAACTTCAGTTTATATTAACATTTCAGTTAAAGCGCAACACTACAGCACAGTCCATGCCCTGCAGTTATTAGGAGGAATATTAAATTCTGTCTGTGTGTGTAATCACACGCCCCAGAGTTTCAGCAGGGCAGCAGTGTGGAGTAGTGGTTAGGGCTCTGGAATCTTGACCGGAGGGTCGTAGGTTCAATCCCAGGTGGGGGACACTGCTGCTGTACCCTTGAGCAAGTGCTTTACCTAGATTGCTCCAGTAAAAACCCAACTGTATAAATGGGTAAATGTATGTAAAAAATAATGTAATTGTATGTAAAAAATAAGGTGATATCTTGTAACAAATGGAAGTCGCCCTGGATAAGGGTGTCTGCTAAGAAATAAATTATAGTAATAACTCCTTGCATTTGGGAAGGGGGAGCAACAAATCAAAGCGAGGGCTGACTGCTGCACCCCGATGAAGCTACTGCTCTGCTCTCTGCATTATTGAGCAATCAATATAGATGAAAATGTAAATTTAAATTCCTTTGCATGAAAGAAACATAAATGTACAAGGGGAGAATCAATTTCAGGGTAATCATTTCTTAATTATTGCATTTTACTAGGATTAAATGCTTTAAGAAATCCAAATAATGCATCTGTTAGTTCCACCTCTGAGTTTGCATTTTATTTATTTATTTATTTTTTGTCGCTGTTTATTATTCCGTTATATGTGTTCTTAAAAGGATTGGAGCTCACAAAACAATTCCATACATTTTCCATATTTTTTCACTATACAGGTCTCAAATCTGTAGTTTTGAAAAGCACATTACATCAAGAACAAAAAAAAAGGTTGAGTAAAAGCTATCTACATAGTAACTACACTAAGCTTAGGCAGTTTTCTGCTCATTAAACACTGCATGATTAAACACCAGTATTGCTACATTTTGACTATACTTGCCGTTATCAGTTACGTCCCCCATTCGAATCTATTAGCAGCAACTACAGTTATAGTTTCATTGAAGTGTAGATCTCACACTCAGGATGTCAACGACAAAGCATTTAAAATGTTTAAACCACAACAGGATCTATACAAACAGATTACATGTGTTAATATATGGGTTTCGTCTTTTTTATTTAGATGTATTGACTTGCAATATGTTTGTAAGTGTTTGAGGGCGACCTCCAATCAAGTTGAGAGTGTACTTTCTCTTACAATCTTTGTATGACAGACCCGACTTGCAAAGAGCGTGTGAGAAATACACTCTCAACTTGATTAGAGGTAGTCCTGGAACAATTATAAACATACATTGCAGGACCCAAGACTACAGATCTCAGAAGTCTTGTCAAACCCATTATAACCCTGTCAGGAGATCTATATTGAAGAGCTCAATGAATCATACAGGGCTCAATTTGTCCATTTGACAGTCCTGCTCAAGTCTGGTCTGCATCTTGTCATCAAAATCCTAACGGCCAATCAGAAAATCGAATTGTATCACAGGTCGGGTTGCCTTTCATTTTGGTTCCCTGTGTTTCAATCAGTAGATTGTTGAGCTTTGAAAGTGGTGTAATAATAATAATAATCATAATATATTAATAATAATAATCATAATGGGGCAGCAGTGTGGAGCAGTGGTTAGGGCTCTGGAATCTTGACCGGAGGGTTGTGGGGTCAATCCCAGGTGGGGGACACTGCTGCTGTACCCTTGAGCAAGGTACTTTACCTAGATTGCTCCAGTAAAAACCCAACTGTATAAATGGGTAATTGTATGTAAAAATAATGTGATATCTTGTAACAATTGTAAATCGCCCTGGATAAAGGTGTCTGCTAAAAAAAATAAAAAAAATAAATAAATAATAATAATAACAATAATAATAATAATAATAATAATACACCCTGCGGTGTAATTGCACAACAATCACAGTGCTCGAGAGAAGCAGACAGAAACCAATTTAGGCAGTAAAGAATAAAAGGGCTGCAGTACAGCCCCCCCCCCCACCCACACACCTTTCTCAATTCTAGGAACATAATTCATGCCTTAGACATGTAGATCCAAAAGGTCCCTGGAATTCCGTAACCTGTGCGGTGTGGTGGTTTTCGAATGCATTATTAAAACATGTCTGTATCTCCATACTGTTGTGTATTTCTTTCCCTTGGGAATCTTCGCTGCTGACCCCAGCTGTCTTCTCGCTAGCCTGCTGACTTGGTTAATAAAATATAGGTCAGCTAATCCACAGAAATATAGATTTAGCTAGTATTTAATTTTAAAACTAATTTCGTTTTCTTGCAGTGTAAGGAAATGTTAAACAGATGATTACTTATTTTCTTTCTTGTGTATGCAGCAATATGGCGTTCATGAATATTGAATTACCTGGCAGGATTTTTAAAGGTGTAATAACGAAGGCTTATAGAAAATTCTAGCATTCCCTTGTCATTTTGCTGTTGATCTTCAGAGAGTGATAATATAACTTTAGATACAAGAAACTACTCGGAACAATATTTTAACTGCTTTAAGTTATTTCTTTGTAGTTTGTTTTAAGTACTACTGGTATATTTTAGGATTATGTGATACAAGCTATTGATAAACTTTAGGAATGAGTGGGACACTGAGGGGCTAATTTGGTAAAGGCTCAACCGCATGGTGTGTAGGGTGAGTCATGCAGTCAGGGGAACGCAGGCTTGGGTCCTGGCTGTACGAAGTTGCCAATCTTTGCAGGGGATTCCACAGAGAGCGTTGAATTTGCTCTTTAAGAGGCACAAATCAGCAGAGATTGCTTTTCCTCACCACACTACAGCTGCCCCTACCAGCCAGGAGCCCTGTGAACTGAAAACAGACACCTGCAAGGCTGGCTGTCGTCCTTCAAGGGCCAGTAGCTCCTTAACATGTGCTGTAAAGAGGCTTAGTCATTGGACGCCCACTGACCTCCTGAGCTGTGGCGGGGAAGCTAAATTAAACATTTTAAACTGGTGAAAAAAACAGGGGTACAATAATTGAGCAGACTAACTAAAGGGCTGTTTTGGGATATCTTTCACTTTGGTTTGGGTTTACAGCGAGTAAAAAGAAACAGTGTTCCTCTCTGTTTTTTGGGTCATTTATTTTTTCCTTCGTCCCTGACTGAGAGACCAGGGGGTTTGAGGTGAGTGAAGAACACTGGCACAGGTTTGATGAGTGATTAATAAGAATGGGAGCAGACTGGGAGAGAAAAATCATGCGTTTCAGCACAGGGACCTCACGTTGTGATTGATGACAGAAGTAAACTCTTTGCTGATCAAACTCCAGCAGCCAGAGTTCTGTGAAGAGGCGAGCAAGACAGGAAATTAATGGAGAAAAAGTTCTTGCTCAACACAGCCCCCGATCTATCAAACTCAACGGAAACCTGCTGAGCTGCAGAAAGATATTTAAAGAGTTCCAATGCATTGATCAGTAATGATAATAAAAAGACCTTTGTCATATTACTATTACAATTGTGTTTCTGAAAAATACATCTCAGTATGTAGTTGTTATGGTGCCGTGGTTTATGATTTATGATGATCGTCATGATTCCTTACATGATATATCGTATCGTAATAGAAGTATGTATCATGACGTGTATCATGTATTGAACATTGTATATCACCAAATAGTTCTTAGATTAGAAGTGTGATTTATAGTTGGTATGGATACACACTCTCCCTGTGATTACATTTTTGTCCTTTAACCTATTAAGTGTCATTGTCCTCATTTGAGGACAGGCTACTTTAAAAAGAACTGGAGCATTTTTAACTGGCATCTACCTGTTATTTTCATTTTCTGTTTAACTATATTGTTATGATAGCTTACTCAAATTTTGTTAACTGCAAAAAATAAGTCTAAATGTAACTTAATTCTGCAAATATAACCTTGACCTTCAGATGTTTTTATAGCGCCTCAATTTAAACAAAGAAACTGAAGCCTAAAAATGATCAATTTCTTGGTGTCTTCCTCCCCACAGTGATGATAAAGCTCCATTTCCTCTGTGTTGAGCTTCATAGCAGGTGTGAAATTTCACTGCTCTGATTACAGGCATGTCTAACTTGACTGTCCTCAAAATAGGACGCAGCAGTTTGTAGCCAAAACAAAAGATTACATTTTTTTTCTCATTAAATGGCCATTTGCTTATGCATCATGCAAGTAGCTAATTTGTCTTGATCTACTGAACTTTTTAAAACATACTCCTAATTGCATAAACTTTTACACTCACTGTATTATCCATACAAACCTACTTGCATATTTTTTTTTCAATGTTTGCAGAAGAAAGCGACTGGCAGGTCTGAGCCTTTCGCACTACACGTCTTGACAGGCCCATTTCACTGCTAATATCCCCTATTCTTTAAGATGAAAGGAGCTCATTTGGACCCTATTCTTCATGCTTTGAACTGAAGCGTGGCCAGCACTATTTACATGATGCAGACAAATGCCAGTGAATCAGGCACGCTGTTCACCTCTTTCCTCTGTTTTCTCGCTTCTTTGCTTCTCCCTCATGCATTTTTGATGATCCCCGTAAGTTTCCGTACGCTTGAAATTAAAAGACTCATCAATTTGAATCAATAACATAATAATTATAATAATTATATACCAATATAAAGGGGTGAGGGAGCAGTTCAGTCTCCATGCCTTAAGCCTGCCCTGGGCGGGTGGGAGCACCCCTTCTCCTTGGCTTGCTCAGCATCACAATTACAATACATCATGTCTGTGTATTTCTGTATATGCTGGGTCTGTGGGTTATTGCGCTCAGCGACAACAGCACTATATTGATACACATAATAAATTGGAACCAAAAAAAAATAATTGGAACACATTAAATCAGTTGAAGTGAATGATTTTTACATTTCACAGAGTCTCAAACTCAACAAGATACAATAATTAAAAAGATAAGACTCCTGTATGACTCACTTTTGAATTAAGGGCTGACAATGTGTTGTTTGACCAACAGTGGATAATCATGTTCTGAAAGCAAGTTTTCCATTGAGTCTAGTAGAATTTAACATGTGAAAATGCAATACAAATGGAACATCACAGTAAAAGATTATTAAATTCAAAGAAGCAATAGTTAGCAATATTGACAGCACTCTAATGTAGGAGGTATTGGTAGAATGGTACCACAATCATATTGGATGTACCACAGTATATTGAAATGATGCATTTTGTATATTAAAACAATATCAGATATTTCTTAATCATTTTTGCAATAGATGTAATTAAAAAGACATCTCTGATTATTGTTTCTACATTTCCTATGTTAAATCGTGAACATTTTTTTTATAAACAGATATGAGTGCAGTTTGCAATATAAGGACCCAGTAATGAATCCACTAGAATATGTATTTTCCCTCAGGGAATCAGAACACTGAGAGTGCATTCCAGATTCAGATAGGCAGCTTTGATTCAGTGTGGCTGCTTAACGGGAGACAGAGTAAATGACAAGGCCAGTATGTTTGGTTAACGGCGCCCTTGCATAGCTGCTTATAAAGTATTAAGTATGAAGCAACCCTCCTAATTTTATTAGCTGTTCAAACAGTGGATCTCATTTCCATATATATTCTTTTTTTAATAATTGCTCGTTGCTGGAAGTGAAGGGTATGATGAATGGCTGGGTCGAATGGCGAAGTCGTCTGGGCGCATGTACGCTTACAAATTTTGCTCATAAACAGCACAAGATAATTAAATCTAAAGACAGCCTTTTACATCCAAGTAGTTATAGAAGTGGAATTGCAAGTAGAATATTATTTTATAAGCATACTGTATGTAGTGTGTTTTTTTTGTATTATTATTGCATAGTTATGGTTAAGTGGTCCTGCATCTGTCAAGGGACAAAAGAAGAATTCTAGCCTGTAATAAATCACTAAATATTGTACTCAGGAATTGCTAATAAACATACCATTTTTTAGTTTTTTTTTGCACTTAAAAAGGATGCTAATTTCTAGTTCTCTGCTATCTTTTCTTTCTTGGATTTGAATTGAATTGAAGACTCTCCCTTTTGATAAATATAAAGGGTGTTATACTCGTGTTATCCATTTCCACAGTCTTCTGAAGGGTTAACTTTCAGATTGTGTTGTGGTGTTGGATGGTGAGGGGGGGGGGCCTTTGTGGGATATAAACAAGGCCAGACTATTAACAAGGCCTACCTTGAAGTTCACAGAAGGCTAAGCTATGGAAAATACATAGGTGCCAAATCATTGTTTTAGTATAAAATAATTGCTTGACACTTCAGATTTGACACAACTAGAAGGTGTATTTGTTCTCCATTTAAGTAAGGGATGGTAAAGTCATCCTGGGTCTTGTTTTCCACGTCATACATTTACTATGGAGTTGGCTTGTTGTCTAAAATTCACCCAACGTGGATAACAGGTCAATATCTTTTAGGACAGGAAGAGATTATTTCCCGATTATCCTAAAGCAATCAAAAGCTGGTTTGAGTTTCCATTTTTCCACGCAGAAAGGAGAAAAAGAGGATAGGTTAATTCGTATTAACCTACTTTTCAAAGAGGCAGACAAAACCATCAGTTGTGCTGTTAAATGTCAACTTTTCTTGGGTATATATATATAAAAGTCACAAAGTCAAAGTAGTCAAAACTTGTAGTCAAAAGTTTACATACCCCAATGGAAATTTATAATTTCCAGAAATTTTTCTCAAAAGCAAATAATTATAGGAAAAATCTTATATATAAATCTTATATAAATCTTATATATATATATATATATATATATATATATATATATATATATATATATATATATATATATATATATATATAAAGCAGCTAATTTCCTAAATGTGTTCCTATTATTTAAAAACTACTAAATGTATGAATTAGTATTAATCCACTGCCCTCACTGTAATGAATGGATTATCCTAGAACAATTAAATCACTCCAATAAGACCTATTGACCAGGCTGTGCACCAAGAAGATAAAAAAGATGGATTTCTGCTTGTATTGTTTAGTATTTTGTATATAACTTTAATCATAAAATGGTCTGTATAAAAATGTATGATTATTATGATGGCTGTAATTAAAATAGTGAGAGAGGTAATCGTATTTTCCAATCGCTGCTCTTACTCAGATTATCAATTTTTTTATTTTATTGTGATTATTTTATTTTTAAATCACCGTTTACAAATTTAAACCTGTACCTTTTAAATCACGTGTATTTTAGGGGATTAAATCCTGGATTAAATATTATAATCTCCCACCAGGTGCACAACACAATGACAGCAGGACACAAGACTACACCCAAAAATGTCTATTTGGTTTTTTTTATATATATTTACAAGCAAGGTTAAGCAGTGGAAAATGTACGCATCAGAAAAATAAATTAATTCTTACTGGTTTTAGAGCTAGCATTCTGTTTAGATTTTAATCCCATCTGCAATCAGATTTATAGAAAATAAATCTAATACTGTACTATGGCTTTAAAAACAGTACATTGATACAGTTATCCAGTTATCTTTTTCTTAATGCCTAATGTTATGAATATTTAATTGCACCACAATCATGTTTAGGAGGATTGCTCCTTAAGGGAAAGTTTTACTTGATTGTTCTGCTGTATTTCTTGTGCCAAGCTTTTCACAACACAAAACCATCTGCACCCTCCTTCTGCCCTTAACATGAATGAAACCTATCCTCCTTGCCCTGCAAAAACAATATAATGTTTGCTGATGTGTTTTCATGGAGGTTACACAAGGTTAGTTTTCAGGTTAACATACATTATTCTGTATAATAAATACAGGATAGAATTATCTAGCGAGATACTTTAGCTTGTCAGTGGATACAGCTGCTACCAGCCGAGATGCTCACGTCATCTCTTTTTCTTCCCTTTTGTCCCTGCAGGTAGTTTGCTTGGAAAAGCAAGTGGGCAAGAGCCTGGAATACCTGGAGCTGGGGGCCAAGGGATCGGTGGTCAAAAGTTTACCGTACGGGGTTGGGGGAGGAGCAGTTGGAGGAATCAAGCCACCATTCCAAACGTCAAGGATATTTACGACGGCGGACAACCCCTTAAAAACCAAGACTCCTACTTACAGCTTCTTGAACCCATATGAATGGGCTCGAAACCAGTCTCTGCTTCTGGATCAGACCAGCTACCAATCCAAGCGAAAACCCTCGCTGAAAACCTCCAGGTCCAAGAAAATCTTCGGCTGGGGGGACTTCTACTTCAACATCAAGACCATGAAGTTCAGTCTGCTGGTGACTGGGAAGATTGTGGACCACGTCAACGGGACCTTCAGCGTGTACTTCCGCCACAACTCCTCCAGCCTGGGCAACCTCTCCGTCAGCATTGTGCCGCCCACCAAAGTCGTGGAATTTGATGTCCTTCAGCTGCAGCAGTCCACCATCGAGACCAAGGAAACCAAGACCTTCAACTGCCGAGTGGAGTACGAGAAGACCAACCGAGCCCGCAAGACCAAACCCTGCCTCTACGACCCCTCCCAGACTTGCTTCTCCGAGCACACGCAGAGCCACGCAGCCTGGCTTTGTGGGAAACCCTTCAAAGTCATCTGCATCTTCATCTCCTTCTTCAGTATTGACTATAAACTGGTGCAGAAGGTCTGCCCGGACTACAACTTTCAGAATGACCACCCCTATTTCGGGTGAGGGCTGGAGGGAGTGTGGATGGGAGTATGGGCTTAAGTCATAATGCACTGTACCTCAGTTTTCTTTCTTGGGTTTGTAAGAGGATGGCTTTGCCATCAAAGATGTACACACACAGTCCATCAATAAATAGACACTGCATATAACATTTCGGCCAGAAAATATTTTTTGAGGGCAGGCCATGGCGCAATGTCCTGCAAGTTATGTACAAAGATTGGATCATGTGAATGAAGGTTGCCATAACTCCTCAATGGCAGCCTTCTCGAGCCCATCAGCATTTCCAGGTTTGAGAGATCACCTTCTGCACCAGATTTGTTCCATTGGGTTCATGTTGGGGGACTGGCTGTCTTTCAGATGGGATCTTAATCCACTGTCCAAGAATTCACCCACACTCACAGACCCCCCTATAAGATAAGCCAGCTGGATATTTTTGCAGTAATAGAGAATAGAGAATTACCCTGCATTGCGTCCACCTATTTTTAGGGGTAATCACAGAAACCATGGATAGGTGGCTGACGCAATCCAGGGAGAATCCTCATGCTATAAAATGCCCTAATACAATCCTGTTATGGCTTATTCTGGCAGCATATAGGTCGAGTCCCTAGTTCTTTTCAACCATGTTGCTTTTGACTGTGATTCTGTGCAGATGGACAGACTGCTGTTATACACAGAGATATTTATAGATAAGTTCTTTGCTTTTATTTTACAATATGCAAAACTTAAACTCATGAGTTATTTAAACAATGTATGGATGGGCGGATTAAATCAAATATATGACATCTTTCTAGACAGAATACAAGAGCCCCGTGAAAACCAAACTTTAATCTATTAACCTTGAAAACAACACAAACACACACACACTCTTTAAATAACTGCCGAGTTAAAGCTTTGTGAAAAGCATCCTGGATAATGCCAATAAGAGGGAATTAAATGTGATTTTGAAGTCTATTTCATCGCGCCTTCAAGAACACCCATCTGTTCGTAATGATACCGTCAGCCACCCCACACTTACGGAACACATTGTATTCTATAGTTGTTTGCATAAGGAGTGAGCTTAGACATGCATTCGCTGTAGTGTAGCATGCTGTATTTATTTATGAACTGCCTGTGTAGCTACACACAAGTGCCAATTAAGAAAACAGAGGTCTAGAATTGGGGCAGAAGGGAGTATTGTGCTGCTGTAACCGATAATGTGTGTAGAAATAACTAAATATATGTATATATGAAAATGCATAAAAGAAATATGAAAATGTTTCCGTTTTGATTTTTTTTTTAACACTAACTCCAGATGATAATAACTATAAGAGCCTTGTGCATTAATGCATCGAGCCATTATATCTTCAGATCAGTCTGCATACTGAATACTAAACAGACGCAGTTCGGCAGAAAATAGTTCAGCATTGAAAGAGAGCCTTTGTTTAAATGATAGACTAAGGGGTTGATTTGGTACACCAGTACACAGCTGGGGTTAGACACAGCTGGGTTTTGTTAGAGTGTTTTTACAGCACCGGGGGAACCCTGAATACATGTGGTCGCCCCAGGATTGCCACTAAAAATAAGCAGTTAATGCAATCCAGGTGAATTCCTCAGTGCTGTAAAATGTTCTAGTAAAATCAAGGGGTGGTTTATTCTGGTCGGATTGATCAAATCACCCCCTAAGTTTCTTTTTTTTTTTTCAGAGTGTATTTAACCGTGTCAGAATTAAAATAAAATTAATAATGATAAATAAATAAATAATGAACTGGATTTTAAATACAGACCTGGCCTCAGATTAGAACCCTGATGGACATTTTTGGGGAAATGGAGTGACACTGTAGAGGCTACTGACAGAAAAAAAGATAGGGTTACCGAAATTCCATGGTATGGGTATAGGGTGTCAATTGCATCCTGCAGTGATGTGCAAGGTGCTGCTAATTTAACGCGAAGAACCAGAATCTCTACGGACCAGAGTAAATGGATCATATTCTTAAGCTCAGTGGTACAGAATAGATCTCTTTTATTAGGCTCAAGAATCCAATCCGGTCCTTTTAAAACAGCTCCTATGCTGTGTTTACATGAATTAAAAAAATGGAACCATCTACATGCTTTGATGTAGATTCACCATGTCATGTAAAAAGAAAACTCAGATGTCTGTCAAAGTCATGGGATTAATCTGCATAGACCTTAGTTGGAATGTATACAGCGTTGACAGCATCTGTGGCCACAAAGGGGTACATGAGATACAGTGTGGGCTGTCATAGCAGAGACCAGATCAGGGCCAGGCAATCTTGGCTTTCCGACACCCCGCTGCTGCAGGACTTTATTGCAACCAGGTCCTAATGCATTGTATTGATCTTTCGATCGGTCGATGAAGTAGTGGTTTTTTAAAAGGTAGAAAAATTGAATAAAACGCTTTGAAAAAACATTCGTGTTGCCATGCAGACGAAACCTTGAAAGCCTGCTATAGGAATGCTATACAGCTGAAACATCAACTGTCGCATTTTCCTTTCAGGATTTTTAGCACAGACTAAACATTGACCTTCTTCCTTTTTCAGCTTGCACACCGACGCAGGTCGCCCCTTTATCAAAGGAAAATGTTACCAAACTAGTGCAGCACAATTCAGAAGCTTAAGTAAGGACTCTGCAAGTCTACCAAGTGTGTGTTCTGTTCACAAAACAAAGGTGTAAATTGAAGTACTGTGGTACATATAAATATGAAGATCATGTGGGTGTGCGTTAATAAGAGCGTTGAGAGCCTTGCTCTTTCTGTTACATTTCTTGTTGTTTTTGTCTTTTACAAAAAAATTAAAAAATAAAAACTTTCGTGCTAGTGCAAATGTTTTAGGATTTGATATTAGAAGCGGCCGTAGCTCAATTGGGCAAGCATTTGTAAGGAAGCACCAAAATAATATACGGCATCACCCGTATACAGTAAGATGTTACAATGTTACAAAACGTTATAAAAAGCCAGAGTACCAATGCAGCAATATACAAGAGCTTCAACATAAGTTGATTCTTATTAGTTCTGTAACATTACAAGTTAGTTGTCCATTTATAAAAAATGGTAAACGTTTCCACTGGTGCTAATATTAAAAGATTCTCGCCCAGGTATTACTGGAACTAGCTTGGTAGATATTTGGCTCGATCACCCTTTGCACTCCCGCCAAAGTAAAATGACTCTTTGTATTTTTGTAAACACTCTCTCCAGATTGATCACGTATGTATTATAGCCCTGTTTGGATGTCACCGTTACTGCTGGTGTCTGTTTTTTTTCTGTTTATCGTTTGATGATTTATAATAAAAAAAACAAATAAGATAAAAAGAAACTGCTCGTTTCTAGTGAGAACATGAAAGAGTATGTGAATTATTTTATTATCCTGCTGTGTGTCAATATATATGTCCGTGCGTGTGTGCGTGTGCGTGCGTGCGTGCGTGTGTGTGTGTGTGTTTCGGTGCTAGAGTAACTCATTGTAAAAAACAAATCACTACCTTTAAGATGTAGCGTGAATTTCATTTAGCTGTCTGTCTCCCTAATGCATTTGCCGGTCTTACGGTCTATTGTCTGTTAAGGTAAAAATGTCAAACGTTGGGGGACTACTGGGTTTCTCAGTCTACAGAGTGCTCCATAAGTCAGGCATCACTGGCATAATTGTTAGAATTGGTTCTTTTTATGTAATTGTGGTGTGAAATGTCTTTAAGAGGAACAAATTCAGATCATTTTGATGTGTGGTGCTGATAGTCAACGGGATAATACACAGAATAATATATAATACTGCCAATAATGTCTGATTTGCAAAAAAATGTTGCAAGCTTAACTGGTACTGAAACTTTAAAAAGGTATGTCAAGAACTAAATATTGAACCGCTCAATAGCTAAGTTTTTGACACAGTTGCTGTCTCTGCCCTCTAGACAGCCTTGACAGTTTAGCTTATCAAATCCAGCCCTGGGTCTCAAAATGTAATGACAATTTTTAGTGTCGACATGGCCTAATCGTGAATTACCCCAATTCATGAAAAATTCTTAAATAACGAGGGGAAAAAACCCAGTGACAACAAAATGACACCAACCTGCCCAGTTACAGAATAAAGATGATCTGCATTATCCACAGTGCTTTTACAAACCCTTGGGAAATGCAGCATCATAAAAAATGATGCTGGGTTAGTGGGATAAAATCACAGAGGAAGGTAGATTAATGAAGGCATATGTATTAGTCATAGAGCTAGTTTAGTGTATTATCGGAAACAGATGATTCCTGATAGAAACGGAAACCTAGGAGGCATACAGAAGCCAATGTAGCCACCCATTTCCTATTTTCAGCAAGAAATTCATTTGAAACCCAAGTTCCCAGTTCATAATGCACTCCCTACCATGAACTGTCTCCACACACTGGAATTGCATGTAGTCATTATACCCGAGGCAGTCTGCGTGTCTGAATGCAACCTCCCTGGGGGAAAGGCTCTGTATGTTTCATTTAATAAAGCCATCAATACTAATTGAATCACCGGTTTCCAATGTTCGATATCCTATTATTTTCTGGATCAATTACCCAAAGATCATGCTACTGATGATTGATTAAATTGTTTCTCTTTTTTGTCGCAGAGGAGTCACTTATACATTATATATATTAGCTCAAAACAAAAATATAAAATATCTGAAAATTATCCTCGAAATTATGCATACCGTAATAGCCAGCCATAATCGACAAATAAACATTTAATGTTCTCCAATAATGTTCTGATTCTTTTTTCAAACAAAATAAGTAGAACTAAATACTGCTGAGAAAGCTACTTTCTGATGTTATCAACATTACACATTGATCACTAAAGGACCAGAACAGTGTTGGGAGTTTACTGGCAATAAAAATAAACTTTACTAAATGCAAGAATTCTTTTTAAAACTGTATGCAAAATGTTAGGAGTTTTAATATTCGGTATGCAGGTCAAACCACTGTAAAGCGAGGGGGACTGGCTGAATGAATTACACTCTGCTTGAGTTGATAAAGCTGAGTTTGTCTGGAGTAAACTCCATGGCATATAGCCACCCGAGGACTGTTTGCATTTGTTAAGCAGGGTCCCCTGGGGCCAGTGAGAGACTGGGGTGCAATGAGCCCTAATGAGAATATATTTATAGACTTATCAACTGCTGGGCTATCTGTTGGACCTGCCTTCTACCTTGTACTCCCACAGGGGTTTGGAGAGAGGGAGACTGGTTGTATGCTAAGATAAGAATGGCAGAAGCAGCTATCGCCATGCTTGGCAGCTGGTCATAAATTCTTCAGTGAGTCTGCAGAGTAAAAGGGTTGTCTCAGACTAAAGAAAGAAAAGGGCAGCTCAGACATACAGATGTTTAACCGAAGATCAGATACACAACCAGATACTGGGGGTCTGCATAACCCTGTAAGAATCACAGTACCTGAAAGGCTAATGTTTATTTGTATAAAAATCAAATGCTCATCGGATTATAGCCAAATGCAATCCGAAACATTTACAGAAGGCTAGGAGTGTATGATAAAAGATCGGGGAAGATTAAAACAAAAGGTAGTCATTGTGTTCACTGTGTAGAGCAGGGATGGCCAGAGTTGATTCCTCCGCTCCTGGTCTTTGTTCCAACCCTGTTCTAAACTGTTTAATTGAACCATCCAGACTCTGCAGTAGTTAATGATCTCAGTTTACCTGTTAAACCTGGAGTGGAATAGCCCTCCAGGACAGGGTTTGGACACCCCTCTTGTAGAGTGTGACAGATAGACAGTCAGCACATAAGGGTCTTCATTTTTTGAATAAGGACCCTAAATTACTGGCCACTTTATTGTAACGTCAATGAGATAGCATTTAAAAAAGGACCCTAATATTTTCACAGCGTGCCACTAACATATTATTTTGTAATTTTGGACGTGCTGAAAAATACCATGGTCACCTATATTAGTTTTTGAAGTACAGATACCCTATCAACAATACTTAAATACTGTCTGATCAATGGGTGTTCAAACTGTACCCTATAAAAGTCGCTTCAAACGTTGTTACAATTAATTTTTGAAATATATTTCCTTCACTATGTTTGCAATCATTGCGAGAGGTTCTGTATTAATAACTCAGTATAGAAGCAACAGAAAATAATAATGTCTTTATATAGCGCCTTTCATAGTGGGCCACCATCACAAAGCACTTTACAGAGGTAGGCTGTGAACTGTGCATTATATGCAGAGTCACTTACAATAGGACATTGATTTAACATCTCATCCGCAGGACGGAGCACAAGGAGGTTAAGTGACTCGCTCTCAGTCAGTGGCAGAGATGGGATTTGAACCAGTGATCTTCTGGTTAGAAGCCCTGGACTTTAACCACTGGACCACACTGCCTCCTACATACTGGGGAAAGTCACAAAAATTACTGTGCCTCCCTATTTAATGGAGAGCTCATGTATTCTACACAAATCACAATCCCACATTTCACAAAACCTCCTTCAAAACAGGAAATCCTGGATCTGTCAACGGCTTTCTCTGAACACACATCCCTGAAAAGGGTCATTTCAGACAGACGCATTCACAGCTGTACCGTTTGCTTATTACGCCAGCAGTCAGGCTCTCCTGAACCAAAGCTAATGGACTTTTCTGTGTAAAAAGGTTTGGGCCCTGCAGCAGACTGTTACATTGGCACAGCCAAAAAATTGTCATTTGGATTAACATTGCACAGAGATTTCAGTTTTGAACCGGCCCATTGCATGCTTTTGAAGTCAATGCCCATGGGAAATAAATACAAAAAAAACTACAGTACATAAACGGTATTGTAAAAAGTCAGTTGGTCATGCTAAAAGCTGATGTGGAGAAAAACAATAAAAGAAAGCATTTGAAACATGCCGGTTGTGACCATGGTAGTAGTTCTATAATATTGTTGCCTACAATGCGAT
Source organism: Acipenser oxyrinchus oxyrinchus (assembly GCA_030684275.1). NCBI lineage: Eukaryota > Metazoa > Chordata > Actinopteri > Acipenseriformes > Acipenseridae > Acipenser > Acipenser oxyrinchus. Next base: position 2,851,345 of record CM060300.1, read on the forward strand.
GTAAATCTATTAAATAAGGGGTTGATTTGATCATTTTATAAATCAACAATCAATGTGATCCATGATCAGCAAAAAGCCCCTTTATTCACAAACCAACTGTTCTATTCGTGTTTGTTCTGTGAGTTTAGTAACACACCCCCGGCTTTACCAATAGACTGTGTGTAATTCAAACCTAGAACGGCTAAAAAAAGTACCAGCAGCGAACCATTATCTAATGACAATTTCATTTTATTTCACTCTAGCTAGCGTACTATGTATAGTATTGTTATGCTCAGCACAACATGTCTTGTGATAAAACAGTACGTCCAAGAAATTTAGCCTTCAGCTAAAAATAACTTTTTCAGCTTTGGTTTCAAGCAAACTTTTTTGTTGTTGTTACGGTTGTTGCAAGAACTCGAACACAGGTTTCGAATCTGATAAATGCAATATGAATTGTCTTAAATTTTAACCGGAGGATGCGGTCATTTTAACGAATCGCATGCGCACTCGTTCCCGGTGTTTTGGCGTTCGGTTGGTTTTGAAATCCTAATTTAGACAACCGTAGCAGCTTTTAAAATGCCGTTTAATTATGAGGAAAACGCTGGCTACCCACATAACAGAGGGTAACATAACATGCCTATCTAGTATCAAATAGAAATTCAATTTCTGTTACGCATTAATTACACTGTAGCCCAGCGTACTTTACTACACACTGTGTGTGTATATTAAAGGCTACACACAGTAAAACTTTTCAAAGCCGGGTTTCAAAATCGAGCAACAGAAACTACAAATCCCAGAATGCATTACGCTGCGTCCTCTCTGACGAAACTAATTGCGTGAGGGCTCCACGCTGCCAGCTTTCCCTCTCTAGCTTGTCAGCCACAGAAACAACGTGGACAAAATTCGAGCTCTCAATTTCCATCAACACACAAACTCCGCTTTGGGCAAACAGGAACAACATGCTGTCACTGTCACTGAAACAGCTTACTCGTGTGAGTACGGAGAGGTTAACTAGTATTGCATTTGAAAGTTTGTGTTTATTTTCATGGTGTTTAAAAAAGTCGTAAATATGAGCTGCCTTAGCTAGCTAATCCTTAGGTATTGAACATGTTCGGTGTGCGGTAAAATTACAAGTTGTTAATCTCTTGATGCAGCAAATCAACATTATAAAAAGGGCATTTTTTTAGTACTGTATATATGGCTTTAAATAAAAGTATGCGATCGTAGGAAATGTGTTTGAAACCTGAAGATTAACCTAGCTAGCATTGGGACGATTCACTGGGGCGTCCATATTGCCTTTCTCAGACTCCTAGAGCACTAGTCCACCAGTATTACTGTATTTGGTTTTATTGATGCATTTTTTAGCTGTATATTCGTGAATGAAATAGAGGCACGTCTTCTTCGCCTATGCAGTGTATGTATTTTCAAACCCAGCTCGATTCTGTTGTTGGTTTGGCTCAGCAGTCTGTTAGTACGTGGCACGAGCTCTTTGCACTGTGGAATGTTGCAGTAACTTTCTGCTCCAGTGGTTTTTCAGAGCAGTTTTGACAAGTTTTTTTGTTTGTTTATGTTGTTGTTATTCTGCACCGTTGCACACATAAGGACGTGTGAATACATTTTATACGCAATCCTGTATAATACATATTTTCCTACAACCGTGCAAGCGAAGTCAGTGCATTTGCTGTTTTTGAACCGTTTAGAAAGGTTAGACAATCAACAAAAAGTGGCCTGTGACTACCTAATAACGATGTAAAGTACAGGTTATATATATATATATATATATATATATATATATATATATATATATATATATATATATATATATATATATATATATATATGGTGCTGATAAAAAGTTAGTCTGTTTGCATATGTCTGTGTATAGCTTAAACGACAAACTTAAATACTGTATTCAAGGAGTTCAGCAGCCCTAACTTGTTTAAAAAACAAAAAAAAACTCGCATCACATGTACCTTGATACAACCAAAACTGAAAAAGTTTGCTACAAACTGCAACATTGTAGATGATGCAACCGCGCACAGTTGGTTTCATCATATTGCTATGGTAACGTTTACAGCCCAGAGCTCGGAGGCGGGTTACTTACGCACGACACGTAAAAACGTGAATAGTTTCTTTAGTAAATTTCACAAAAAAACACTAACTGCAATTCAAGTAATTGTAGTTTTAAGAATAGACGTTACATATAGTTATGGGAGTACCCCAAAAGCTTAGAATCTGTTTCAAGGCCAGTTTCTGTTTAATTACATTGAATGGGTATCGCCATTTCAGCAGTTTAATGCACTTAAAATACACTTGAGAGTAATTTTATCGAGCGTGTGTCCTTCATTTGGCGGTGCAATGTTGTATTTTGCTGCAGTAAGGAGGGGGTCATGATGGTAAATGGTAATTGCTGCTGAGCGTGACCTCCTTACAACAGTTCACCGCAGTTGTATTCCTGAGATGAACCGCAGTAGGACACTGTGACTTGGTTTTGCAATACATTTAATAAACAACGTTAAGGACTTTGCAGTATAACTTAATGGAGTCATTCCAGCGACACATACTTATTCAATTTGTTAGCTACTTCCTGGGTGCCCAGCAGCTATAACAAACCCAGAGAAGGTTTACAGCAAACAGCTGGACAACAAACAGTTGATTTTAAAAAAAACTTTTAGACAACTTTACCGGCTTCTCAATCAAATATATTTTTATAAATCGGAATGACCACTAGCATGCAAGTACTGGTCACTTCTGTGATTTCTCTACTCACTGCGATGCTATTTCTTTCAAAACTGCACATTTGAGACCTGAAATTACTTTGCTAGCTACAATCATTTTCAATAGGCTATAATAACAGTTTCAATTCTGGATACCTCCTTCCCATACCCAATACTTGTCTCATCCAAACTTAATTTGAACAAGGGCCTTTTACAAACACCAAAATGTCCATCGCAGAGTCTGTTTTAGTGCTGCTTTCCAGGTTTACATAAGCATTTCTCAGAAAGCACTGCCGTATGGCACTATCATTTGCTTAACGTTCCATACAAAGTGCCAAAGCTCACCCTTGCGATCAACCAATTAGAATCCTCCAGTGCGTCCACTCCTCTTGTGCGGAACGCTGCCATCTGTTATCAGCAGACTAAAGGCTAAAAGCTAGGGCAGGGTCCAGACAGATATTGTGTTTATAATCACTGTCACTTGACTTCTGTCCTCAAGGTTTTTCAAGGATAGTTTGCAGATAGTTATTTAAGAGGGAGATATATACAGAGGTTGGGTTTTTTTAATTTTGTTGTGTAGAATGAAGTGCCATGGCCTGTATACGTTGAAATATTGTAAAGGTCAGTCAAGGGACAGAGGTAATAGAGGGGTGACCTTAGTATAGAATATATATAGAATTGTGTGTAACAAATTAATATTGTAGGATTCTAATTATTTCATTCTATTTATACTGCTATGATGCGCTTGCTTTTGTGGCTTGATACATATAGGACTGCAAATGAGGGCCTCAATGCTGAATACAGCTTTGATGTTTAAGGTGATTTTAAACTGTTATCAATCGACAAATTGGTTGAGCTTATTAATGAGGTGGTCTTACCAAGTATGCTGAAGAAGGCTCTAGCCAAATAGCAAATTCAAATTTATTTATTTAAACAGGCTAGAACCATTTTTTTAAGGGGGGTGGGGGGGTCCTGGCAAGAGAAGGCAGCATTATAAAATCAAAAAGTCAAATAACTCAAACAGTCATAAAAGCAGTAATATAAAAACAAGCAAATTATTCCAATTTACATGATCCCGGTCACAGTCAGTATTGACTGGATTTGCAACCCTGTTCAGATTTAAAATAAAGATTTGAGTCATTGAAAAAGTGTTTGTGAAGAGCACGTCACAGTACAGGAAAAAAACCACAATACATTTGTAATTTGTATAGCATGTCACACATACAGCTGCCATAATCAGACCATTTAAATAACAGTATACACATAATACAAAAACAGCAATTTTTATAGTTACATTAAAACCCACTAAGCTAAGAAAGCCGTTTTATAAAAGTGCGTTTTCAGTCTTGACTTGAAAACTGTAACTGTCCCAGCTTCCCTGACAAACGAAGGCAGAGCACTGTACATAACCTGAGGAGAGCAGGTAATGGAGAGCAGACAAATACGATAAACAAATACGTTTCAGTTTTTTTATTTTTTTTTTATTTTCACTGAATAATAAATACTTTCAGTCTAGTGTTGGCAGACCACCTACAGTCCTTGACCTGTTTAAGCAAACCATTTTCTTGTTGTCTGTGATAGGCAATCCCCAAGTTACCGGACTCGGAGCTATACTCCCACATTGGGGATGTATAGTCGCCTTGGCAACAGGGATTTAAGGCCTAGCTGTGGAAGCACCCTTCCATGACTGAAAAAAACAAACAAAAAAAAAAAACACAGCCAGGTCTGTTCAGTTGGTCTAAATCGTAGCATGTATCTAGTGTTAAAACCGTTGTCCTTGAAATAATCAAAACATTTAATTTTCCATTTTTGCTATTGATGAACATGGGTTTTTTGTGTTCAAAATGTAATATTTCGTACAGTATTACAGTAAAATGTAATACCACTGTTTGTTGTTATAATATGTTTCAGCACTTAACAGTTGCACTATTTAGACATGCAGCTGTGTAACACAGTCATGTGTCCTATCGGTTTCTCCCTCCTCACCAAAGAGGTATCATTTGTTACACCTAATTTTTTTTTTACTATTTTTGACTACAGTAACATTGACTGTCGTTTTGAATGATCGCTTTCCCGATGGTCAGTTCTCTTATTTTTTTTTTCTATTATTTTGTTAAATAGATGATTTATGTTTGATGGGTAGCTGTCAGACTGCTAGACCTAATCTGTTACCCTGAGAATCTGCCATCCACACTCCCTGGCCTGGCTCGTGAGTGCCACACGCAGCTGGTGACCCTTCGCAATGCGTTTCAGGTGCAGAAAACTCCGTCCTTGTGACAGTAATCAAGATTGCAATAAGGACTACTATCTATCTAAAATTTTAAACATTTTTTGTTTTGTTTTTTGGCTGACCCCACAAATCAACATAGCTTAGGATTCCTGTTTGCAACCAATCCTAAGTGGTTCTGCAATAACTCAAATATTGTATATAGGGGTCTTTAGGGGTCCACGAGTTGCTCATCCAGTTAAAGCGCTGCTGCTGGGAGCGCAGGATGAGTCACACAGCTTGGACAGCGCTGGTTTGTGTCCAGGCTGTGCAAAGAGGCTGAACTTTGCTGGGGTCTCCGAAGGGAGTGTCACATTGGCTCCGATGCTCCAGGGGTGGGGGCTGGGAAACAGGGAGGGACTCGTTTTCCTCATCGCGTAACAATAATAATTGGTCACTCTAAATTAAAGTAATATATTGTATTTAATATATTGCTTTGACTACTAGTTCAGTAAGCTTATAGTAAAAAAAAGACCAAGAAAATGGAATCTGAAGCTTTTTACTCATTAAACAATTTCGTACTTGGAGCAGTGCAGATGGCTTACTCAATGTGTGATTATAAAGATCACAGTATACACATTACAAAAGATCAGGGAAAAGGTTACCAGCCAGGGGCTATCTGCCTCTACTTTGCTTCTAAGTCTCCAAAAACCAAGAAATATCAAGCAGTAAGCCTTTTTTTTTTATCTGAAAGGAAGTCATTTATTTGGGAGTTGAATGTTCAAAGTGTCCTCAAAGGAAGGGGAAGGCTCAGGTGATAAGCTCAGGCTGGCATCCCAGGTTTGGTGTCCCTGTGGCAGCAGAGACAGCAAAGGACACTGCCTGTCAGAGTTAATGACCCGTGTGATTTAGCTGTTTAAGATGTTGGCTTGTTCATCCCGGGGCTGCAGCCCGTCTTTGAGATGTGACGCCTCATTAAAAATGTGAGGCGCAGTCTGTCACAGCAGTCAGCGGGTAACCCCCCCCTGCAGTGTCTGTCTGCATTGACTATACTCTAAACATAGAGTTTGTGCCGGGACAAATGTTTGAATATTCGAACAAACACTGAAATGTGAAACGCGAACAAGGAATGAAAGACTACCTTCAATACAACACCTAGTGCAGTCAGGTGCATTAGGACAGGGGCTCCCAAACCTTTTTACCTGAGCCCCACCTGTTCAGCTGCATTAGACACTGCGGCCCACTGTTAACACTCTTTGGGAAAATGTCAAATTAAAAAACATTTTCTATGTCTAAACCTGTAACATTATAAATAAACCTAATCTAAACTGTCCTTTATTCATTTGAATAAATATTGTGAAAGATGGAAATCACATAGAATATGCACTGAGTGAAAATATATATTTTTTTTTAAACACTTTTTAGTAAATAAAGTAAGTTGCAAAAACTAAAGAGACATTTTTTATCAAACCTTTAAATTAGGTACCTTTGTATAATTTAAAATTTTAGAAATGCAGTTATATTTCTTTGTCTTCAAACCTTATTATTCGTCCGTCCAAAAATGTTTTTTTTTTTTTTTTTAATTATTTTCCAACAAAGCATATTCTAGAGTTATTTTAAGACGACTGTGAATGAGCCGTTAATCAATAAAATAGCAGCATATCCAAACATTTTAATAAATCAATTACCGGTATGTAACAAGATTTATCAGTTTGATTAACTTGATTTAGTTAATATTGAAACATACATCAAAGTACTCAGTATTTTAAATGTTAATAGCTAATTAGTCGCAAAAAACGTATTCATCATAGACATCAATTGAATTTAAATGAATGTTATCAAAAACAAAAGTATGAAAACCCTGTTCCAGCACCAGTACAAATGCATTCAAACTCCTGTTGCTGCCTTTTTCTTTATACTTTGCAAAACCTATTCTTTGGTAGCGAATTCGACATACTCTAATTTTATTAATATTGAACACGCTTTTTACATCTGCCAGCAGAGCGATCACATGACCTTAACACTGCCCTATTGTCAGAGCTCTCGCTCTACATCCCGCCTACAGGCAATCTGTTCGCTCTGATTTGTGAATTTCTGCTTTGATTGACATCCGCCAATACTCCCTTGCTACACTTTATTTTTCTACAGTTACAGCTGACTACGGCACCTGCTTCTGGCTATTAATAAAAAAAAAACATAGAATGTCATTGCGCCACAGTTTGGGAACCCCTACTTTAAAACATTCAAATTCGCTCTTGATTTGAATATCAGGTCTTCTGAAGAAAGGTGCGACCAAGGAGCTAGACGCTCTCCTGCTCTTTACTTCTCCCTGAATGACTTTCTCTGTCCAAAAAGAAAGACAGAAATCCCATGTAGTGAATTTCTAATCAGCCTGTAATTGCTTTTTAATAACACAATTAAAAAGAAGTTATAAATCACAAGACGACACACATGAGCAAGGATCTCAAGGAGAGGAGCTGAATAAACCAGTATTGAAAAAGACTTGAGTCTGCCCAAGAGGGAGGCCATGTAAAGAGAGCAGTGACAGTCTGGAGATTCGCAAGGGAAGCGGTCTGCACAGATTGCCACTACAAGTAAAGCTGCTCTCTGCCTATGCCCTGAACAAATCCTTGATGTGCCTTTCTCTATTTCACAATTCTAGGCCGTTTATTAATCTCTTTAAGGCACAAGGGACATATGTGTTGCAATGAGGTGCACGAAACGAGATTTAAAGTGTACTGACCGGTTGGATCTGGTCATCCAAGTTATCAGTTTCCTCCTCGTGATACTCTCAGATGTATTTCAGAAGAAACTGTTTGAACAACCACTCAATTCCTTGTGCACCTTGAGGGTTTAACCCAGCTGGCAGTTGCACATATTTCTGTCTGTCACACTTGTACATTTTGCACTAGTATAGGATTATAAATGACATCTTTAAGCCCAGTTATAGCTTGGAAGCAAAACAGAAAGATCACCTGTTTTGTTTTTTTAAATACTGATAACATTTGACACAACATCTTTCAGAGCTGGGTTTAACCATAGCCTTTTACACTACAATAACAGCTGTCTTTAAGGTGTAGCGGCCCTGTGTGGTTTCAAGAAATATTTTGCACATATTACAGGTTTTTCCTATTTAATATGCATCTGTATTCCCAACATTATATTTTGTACTGCTGTCTGAGCGATAACAGAGCTTGAGAATGCATTTATAACCACCCTTGCTGCAAGTAGTGGCAGGCAGGTCTAAGCAAGCTGCATACAGCTATAAACAGTATTGCATTTTAGTTTAAAATTCAAGTCCTTTTTTTCTGTTACTCTTGAAAGGACAAGGGTCTTTAACAGGGGGGGTCCAATCCCTGTCCTGGAGGGCAATTCCACTCCAGGTTTAACAGGGAACATGAGAATGAACTACTTCAGGGTCTGGATGGAGATTGAATTGAAACAGTTTAGAACAGGGTTGAAACAAAGACCTGGAGCGGCCAGCTCTGGTCTATAAGACATTTTGTCTCCACTTTTTAATGGGATTGTCATATTTAAACAATATCTCCAAACGCTAAACAACATAATGAAAACTGAAGTTGTTTAATAGCGGCAAAAATGGGCCTACATAGTTTTTGATACCATGGGAAAAAATAACTAGCAATAGACAAGTTAATTTCTGCACTACCCCATGGTAGTTCCATTAAAAGTGAAACAGCTTTCATGGTAAATAGAACTGTGTGCATCTTTTCAAATTCCACAGCCTTTAGAGCCCTGTCTAATAACCTATCGTTTTACTTCAATGCGTTAAACCAACATTATTTTACTGTCCTCCATTTAACATTCTTGCTGCTGTGTTGAAAAATCACTGCGGGGCTTAAACAGGTTCCAGCGTCTTTACATTCTTGTCATCGACACTAAGGAATGATGTCTCTGTCCCTGGGGAATGAATTCGGAGCAGCCTGCCCTGTTCTAGGATCACCTTCACACCTCAGTTATGACCCCAACGCTGTCTGCGGCCTAATAAATTACCTCCCGGGCCGTTTCCTGGGGTTCACCGCGGCAGCAATGCGCTCTGCTGTCAGGTCAGTGTAAATAACTTCTCCCTGTGTGCGACTCCCATAATTAATCTCGGGCTCCAGAGGTTTATAGCTGCTCAAGGGTGAAGGCAGCAGGCTCCTCCAGACTCAGAGTGAAGCAAAAACTTCTTAGAAGTTACACCTTAAGAACCAGAGACGGTTTTAGGGGCTAGCAACAAGGGCAGTTGCCTGGGGCCCCACTAGGCTAAGTTAGGTCATGTGTACTGAGTAGTGAAAAACAGATTTAACACAAACATTCATAATAGTATCGCATATGTCACCTTAAAGTGGCATAGTCTAGTTTCATAACACTAGCAATTTTACGACAGTTAATATACCTTGTAACGTGTGTACGTACTGTATGTTTTTAGAGATCCATAGAACCAGTTTTTCTCTTGTGATAGGATTTAGGTCATGGTGTATATATTAGGAACAGTTTCCCTGAATTTGATCAAACATTTTAATGTTACAAGTTCATGAACGTTCTGTACACAGAAGGAGTTTGAATGTTGGCCCATTTCAAACTTGGTTGAAAAATATGCACGTCAAGGTCAAAATGAGGTTACAAGCAACTCCTGAAGTGTGTTTCGGTGACAATGTCTCGGTCTTTCACAGTTCACAGATTTACATTATTAATGGTGACATTTTGCTTTTCACTAAAAATAATGTTGCAAATTTGCCCTTTGAGTTAAGACCTTGATCAATCTCACCCGACCAGTCATAAATGCCTTGTAAAGCTTGAAAATAGTTCAGTGCCATTAACCCTGAACCATTCTAATATAAAAAACAAACAAAACAACCAAACATAAATTGCTAGAGGACTTTGTGTCCTGCGTAGCAATAAAAGTGGATTCTAGTCCCAGGTGTCAATTATTTGACAAGTGGAAATGCTGAATGTGGGATATAGGTGTTGTAAAGCATATTTGAATAGTGCTGATAGAGGCATAATTACTTACAAAGCTTGTTGATGTGTTTAAAACAGGCTCTGATAATTACATTACAGAATTTGAAAGTGGAAGACTAAAACAGTACTTTGTAGTGTTTTTCTCACCCTGCTCTTTATAGACTGTGTGAGAGGGTATGGGGAATTCACTAAACACACGTGAGACGGAGACGTGTAATTGAAAACACCGCTCGGGCACACAAGATTTATATTGTTCTTTACTCCGGTGGGGTGGCACCAGAGGTGCCAGGGAGGTCTACCAGCAATGGTATTCCGACCCCTGGTGCAGAGACAGTTTCCTGTAGTCCAAATAATATTCACAATTCAAAGGGAAAAATAACAAGAGAAAACAAAGACTTTAAATTCAAAAACTACAAATAAAAGTTTGGTTCACAGCCTCCGCTGTGCCGCAAGGTTTAATTACAGTCTGGTCTCCCCTCGCTAGACCTAGACCAGGGTTGCCCACGTTATTCCCCCAGAACTAACTACTTGTGTACGTCCCAGCTACGGTCCTCTTGTCGGTCTGGGTACGGGGAACGGTATTTCTTTTCTTTGTCTTTCTCTGTTTCACGTCTTGTCTTTTGTTTCTCCTGTGCGTCTGGAAGCCAACCACTTTTCAGGGCTCTTGCGCCTTTCACAAACGGTAGGTTCTGTCTATTTTGATTTATTCCATTTCCACGAACCAGGCTCCGGATGGCTTTTGTCCTGAACAGGCAAGACAGAGGGAGTCACAGAATGTTATTTTTATTGGCCGATCGTCCCCACCCCAAGACCCGCCTCCTGACCACTCAGAGAGAGCCAGGCGACACACCCTCACCCAACCTCTCTGTGTCATCCCCATGATTGGCAGGCGTGTCCAACGGGACCGTCGACTCCCCCCTGCAGGAGCACGCATGCGTCCGATAACCAGCACAGACCTTGCCCTGCTACAGACTGCAATACAAAAAATACTTTATTGCACCTGAGAAGGTACAGAGAATGGCAACTGGGCTGATCGCTGGGCTGGCGTGACCTTTTGGAACACGTTCAAAGAAGTGCCTCTCTGTAGTTTAGAAAAAAGACAGGAAAGGAGGCATTTAAAAGTTTATAATATCCTCAGTGGATAGTTAACCCAAGTCACGATTTCACATTTGGCAAATGAGTAGGATGAATGAAGGTGATTAAAGGACCAGACAGATGAAATTTACACAGATGCACAGAGTAGCCTACCAGGTGAAGCTTCTAAAAAAACATCAGACAATTGGATTCGGTCCTGTTAAATAATATCTCCTTAGTCAAATGTTGGTGGGCCTTGACTGCCTTTTCTCATTTACGTTCTTGGCAGCAGTAAACTGAACTTCACGAAAGCACTGATCTCTTATTTTTCCCCCTCCTGTTTCTCAGCCGCTGGCGCGATGCGTGCCCTCGGCGGCGATGGCACTGCGTGGGCAGCACACCAAGCAGGCGGACCAGCCTGGAGACTTTGCCCAGTGGAGTGGGCAGGAGAGCCTGGCGGAGTGTGACCCCGAGATGTGGGACCTGGTGCAGAAGGAGAAAGACCGGCAGTGTCGCGGACTGGAGCTCATCGCATCCGAGGTACTGATTGCAAGCCTGATTATATATTAAAGCCTGAGATTGCTTTCACTGCTAAGCAACTGTAGTCTTATCTGTAAGCTTTCACACCTTCTATAACTGTGTTTTTTAACCCTAGACCTCTACATGTCTGCAGTAGACACATGTTGGTTCAACCGTCAATGTATTCATCCCTTTCCAGACTGGAAAGGATTCACAGTGATATTCATATGCATTCCTTGCTCACCCCTGTGCTTGCTGTACAGCTTTTTAACACAGACGCCAGGATTCAATGGCTGTATTCAGAAACTGCACTTGAGTGTTCGTGCTCACTTAAGTGTTCCGTTATTGGTGTTTCACACAGAGATACTTCAGTGAATTCAATGACAGACCTTTTGACTAGATGTCTAGAAGACATTGAAAAAGAGTTCTGATCAAAACTTTGCCATTTATTGTACAAGTATTATTTTAGTCATTCTAAATGAATAGTGTTTTATACTGGATTAAAATAAAGTTGTCTTGGAAGGTCATGGATAGTAAAATGATCAGACAGGGATGGAAATAAGAGTCCCATTGCTTAGCAGTTTGGTCCATTCCTGGTTTTACAGCAAGTTTTTAATGACACTCCTGGGGCTAATCATGCACATATTAAAACCTGGAATGGATCAAACTGCTATGCAATTTGAGTCTCTTATCCGTCCCTGTTGTGACATTAGCATCCTTGCTGCATTTTCTGTAGGTACTAAAAGCAGGCTTTGTAGGAGGTATCCGTGTTCTAGAGCAATACAAAACGCCTGTACCTATTTTTATCCTGGCGTAATCGATGAGTCTGGCATACGCGCTGGTTCTTGTGATCAGTTTAGGCTAGAAGAGGCGAGCGGTGAACTCCAATTGGTCGTAGTCAATCAGTCCAGTGACAGGCTGCAAAAGAAACAAAAGCAGGAAGCCATGAGGGTTTAACAGGTACGATTTAGAGAATGATTTTATCAACACATTATAAAAAGGGCCTGCAAACGTAGCCATCTTCATCACATATTTATTTAGACAGATGAAAAATATTGAAAAAAAAGGATGAAGGAATACTGAAAGGATACATTTTAAATCCTGGAATGGTTGAAACAGCTATGCAATAGGAGTCTTATTTCCATCCCTGTCATTTTCTCTCGAAGCTGTTCGCTTGTCTCGGCGCTTGTTTGGTCCCGGGGGGGATAAGCAGTAATTTATTTTGCTGTGGAGCGGTGTCAAGGCTCCATGCTGGGTGTCTGACAGTGTTTACCTGTCGCCTGCAATCCCAATGGCGAGAACTGGCAAAAATGCTCCTCTTTTATTAAAGAAAGCGTTCACACTGAATGTATTCAAATCGGGCTGCTGTACTGCATGTTAAAATCCTCTCGCCAGTGTTGTGCTTCTTATTAACCTCTGCTGGGGATTCATGTGCCAGGTGATTAGATTGGAGGTGTCCTTTCGTAAGTCATGCTTGAGGGTTGAATCCCAGTTGAGAGCATCGGAGTCTGGGGTTGTAAGGAGATGCCGGTCAGTCTGTTTTTATTGTATGTACGCTTATCCCATTGTGATAAAACATGGTTATTCTTTATTACATGTTATTGAGAGTCATTGAGTGGGCTTACTGACTGCTCTGACCTTGTAGGTGAAAATCACCTTGTATCTTGCACAGCACCCGATACTAATTTTTATAACATATATGGGTAAATAAGAATAATTATAAACAGCGTAGGTAATACAGTGTCATTTCCATCTGATACAAAGAAATTGCAGATGGCTTTATCGCATCGGTAGCAGAGTTCTACTGTGTATTATAATGTAAAATGTGAAATCTAAATGCGGATCGTATTGTAGTCCGTATCGCAATACAAACACAATTCCAAGCGTTTGTCTCTGCTTGCGAGAGGCCCAGACTGAAAAGCAGCTAGCGCACCTTATTATTATTCTTCAGTCTCTTCAATTCTTAGAATTCCTGAGAGTCCTATGATGAGGGATCCCAGCCCAGCTTAATAGAATCACTCAGCCTCATTGTCTTCAAGTACTCTATAGTCTTAATATCCTCTTCTCATGTACCTTACAAACGATCGCTGCGTTTTCCATCCCTTAACTTGAGTTCTTTCCGGGAATGATGGATGTCTTCAGAACCCCCCCCCTCTTCTATTATACAAGCTTGTGTTGAGTTTGATACCATCCATTTCCCCTATGTAATATCACACAGCATCTCATTACCATTCATCACTGGGTCCCCTAACATGGTGATCCATGATCAAACTGGATATTGCAATATTGGCGGTTATTTCCAGCGCCTTTAAAACAAGTTGCCATTAAAGGATTTACTGACTTTGACCCTGGTACTTAATGACCTGAATGATACAACGTTTATATTAGTGCAGAAAGACAAAACGATGAGTGCCAGTAAGGTCTTTTAGGACCACCGGCTGACTCATTTCTGGAATGCTTAAAATAGTCAATGGCTAGCTGTCTCTGCATTGCTAGTCTAACGATCTTCCATTCTGCTTTGAGAAGTGGCAGAATATTAAAACAACTACTTGCAGTCAGGAAGGTAGGAGTCGTACAGGCGAGGTCAGCTATGCCTGATAATCTGGGTTTTATTGAGATTTAGAAATGGGTGTGAACTCTGCCTTTTACTGTTCTTGTAACCATTTTAATTTACATTTGTATTTTCCTTTTCAGTGTTTAGCTTGTGTTTAGTTCTTTTTTTTTTAAAGCTAGACCATTCTGTATGAATGTTCTGAGGTCATCTGTAATGGAACTCCCTGATTTTGTAGATGAGGTTTTCATGATCTGTTCAAGCTGTTTAATTGAGGCACTGCTTTCTGCCTGTGTTAAGTAAGGCTGTTTCCACTGTTTCCATGAAATGTATCCATTGCCGTGTAATATGTAGTTAAGGCTTGAATTTTTCATTTTATTTTTTGTTCAGTTTGGGGGGGGTCTTGCAGTGAGGATATCCACATTTGGATTCCAGCAGTGTAGAACTGGATGCATTTTGAATCAGAGAACTGTGAGAAGTAATGGATTACACTGTACGCCCATCACCGCCCGTGTATCTATCACACTGCGTTCAGGGTTTTTTCTTCTGCCCACCTCACCGTGTGACTATAGCGTACTGTAGTAATTAATCTCTGCATATAATTAGTTATTTACATTTTTTTCCTAAGATTAAACATTCATCATGGTACTCTGATTTAAGGTTTGATATTTATGTAGCTATAATAATAATAATGATAATTAGACAGTCATGTACACAAGAAAAACTAATATGCATTAGTAGAAGCATAACTGTACAGCAGTTTTGTATTTACAATAACTTGTTTGGTTCATCGCTGAATAAAACCTTAATGTGATGTCACGGTAATTACATGGTTATTTGTGCACTGTAACTAAAGTGCTACCCATATTTTTTACATAACAAATACAGCAAACGTTTGCCTTATTGATGCACTGCCTGTTACGCTGCATTTAGGAACGTGGCAGCGGGTTTAGTTTGCTTCTGGTAAATGATTGAACACACACTGCATAGAGCTGCGCGATTTCTTTATTAAAATGTCTTCAACGAAAAAGACTCCAGCTGTATGAAAGATGGCAACTATTTCTGCTAACGTAAAAAAGTGAATGTTCCACAATTTAGCATTTGCTCTTTTTCAGGAAAGCATTTAAATATGTAGGGACATTTGCTGTATAATAAGTCGAGAGAAATATCTTGTAATACCTCTTTTTAGACATTTACCATGAAACAAATCCAGCCCTGATTATAAGTGAACTCTG
Organism: Acipenser oxyrinchus oxyrinchus; assembly: GCA_030684275.1. Lineage (NCBI taxonomy): Eukaryota > Metazoa > Chordata > Actinopteri > Acipenseriformes > Acipenseridae > Acipenser > Acipenser oxyrinchus. The sequence continues at coordinate 2,866,588 of CM060300.1, forward strand.
GCTATTTTCTCATACAGAACTTCTGCAGCAAAGCAGCTTTGGAGGCCCTCGGATCCTGCCTGAACAACAAGTACTCTGAAGGATACCCAGGAAGGAGGTACAGCTGCACCACGGGATCATAATACATATGCCACATTTCAGATCAGATTGGTTCATTTCCATCAGCAGCAGATCGAGATCAAACCCATTTCTGTTGGGACTCTGTCAGTCAGCCCCAGTTAGGATGGCAGGCTGGCAGGACTCCATCTGTTCACCCTGACAGTAAACGTTACTTAAATAGCATCAGGAAGGATGCAAGAGGCGGGTTTTAAATTTCAGACTGCAGAAAAAACTGTGTAGACAGAGCATGAGGGCTGTGAATATATTGTACTGCTAGGAAAAGGTTGGTGAATTTGTTCATGGTAATGTGATGCACACACAGGTCTTGTGTCTCAAATGGGAACGTTAAACACAATTGCTACAGAAGACATGTATGAACTTCCGTTGCTGGGCCTCTGTTTAGACACTTCTTAACCATCGTGTGTTGCACAACTAGGGCCAAAAGTTTTCCATTGCCCCATAGAATTAACACATTTTGCTTCATAAAGTCAAATTACATGTTAAGATATTGAATTACATACCGCTTTGTAGTTTTCCATACACCTAACGAAAAACTGACATAAATTGAAAAGTGTGGCATTTTGAAATCTGACATTGAAATACTGTACGACTATTATGGCTTCCGTAGGCTGTCATTTTGTAGTTGGATAAGTTCAGTATACAAATAAAACATGAATTCGTATAATATTGTTTAAGAAAATCCGTATTTTAGTGGTGTTCTGGTACTTTCATATTTAGATTACACCACTGGTTGTATATCTACTACATGTGAACAGTAAGGGTGATCATTAAGCAATCCTAATATAAATGTGATTTTTAAAAGACTTTAAAACCAACCCCGTCTCTCTCTCTTCTCTGTCCGCTCAGACTAATACATGAAAAACGACAACACAAGGAGAGCAGATTCAAATGTCACCTTTTCACTTGCCAGGTCCCAGTGTTTGATATCATTTTAGTGGTTGCTTATCTGCCAGGATCAACCAAAAAAAGGACAAATATTATCCAATGTCCCTTAATCCTGTTGTTTGACAGACTCCATTAAGCAGAGGATTTCATTTTTGACTAAAAGATTTGTTTTTCTAATGCCTCTTAATACTCGCTTTTAGGAATTCCGGATTTAATTATTTCAAAGCACAGTGTGCGTCTGTAGGAGGAGAAATATTATATGATTTTCAGAATAACATTTCAAACTAGAAAAAAGCTGTGGTATGTGAGATCCTCGACTTCAATCCAAACACAAAACAGACTGACTTTTTTTTTTTTTAAATTAACTTTTAATGTCCTTATTTTATCCCTGACATCAGCTGACAAGTACAGCAGCAGTGTTATAACCTTGTAACCTTTTAATTGAGATAAAATGTGCTTTTACAACAAGCAGTGAGATCTAGCGGCATGAAATGCTGAGTGAAATTGTGTTCTATCGGATCTCATTTTGGAATCTGTCTGTCATCCGTTCAAATCCAATAACCGGGCAGATCACACTGATCCAACTTATGGAGAGTTGCTAAGTATATTCGGAGCTTGAACTAAGGGAAGTGATTATCTGAATCCAGCTGTCTAGCAGCATTTTTTTCGTCTAGTCTTCAGATGTTAAAAGATGATATTGTTAGGACCCCCGAGTGCCTCGCTTGGTAAAAGCAGAGCTGCGTGGTGTGCAGGGTGTCACACAGCCAGGGGAACGCAGGTTCACATCCTGGCTGGGGCTGTTTCTGCTCATCACGCTGCAGCAGATCCTAGTGAGCCAGGCACCTAGTGAGCTCGGGCGGACACCTGCAGGGCTGGCCTTTGTCCTCCAGAGGGCGGTAGCTTGCTGAGATCCTGGGTGTAGAAGAGGAAGCTGGCTTGGTTGTGGGATCGGAGGACGACAGCTGATCCTTCAGTTGTGGGGGAATTGCTGCGGTGAGGGGAACAAATAATTGTCCGTTCTAAATTGTGGAGAAAATCGGGTGTAAAATATTTGGGCACACTAAATTAAAAAATGTATAATTATATTGTTTAAAGATGGTGCTTACATTGTATAAAAAAATGCAAAGTAGGAAAAATTACATTAAAATAAGCACACAAGTGGGCCTACATAGGATTTGATACTCACTAAAATTAGAATGTGGCAGTAGACACCCACCTATATACCCGATGGCAGTTCCATTAAAGCTGCATCAACTTCCATGAGAAATATTTCTAAATTCCCGTTTGACAGACCCTTGTTCTTTTTACTGAACCCTTCATAGAAACATGTCCTTATTTGAAATTTTGGAGAGGGTCTAATCAAAGGTGAACATTTTTCGCTATTTTTTGTACCCTACCGTGAATGTATCCCAGCCATCCCTTTAGTGAAGTTTTGACTGTTGGTGGATTATCCAATGAGTAATGCCCTTCTCTTTCACTTTAGCTGTATCGGTGTGTGCCTCTGTTCTCTAGTGAATCCCTGTCTTGCAGGTACTATGGCGGTGCTGAGGTGGTTGACCAGATTGAGCTGCTGTGTCAGAAACGCGCTCTCGAAGCCTTTGACTTGGACCCTGAGCGCTGGGGGGTCAACGTCCAGCCCTACTCCGGCTCTCCGGCCAACTTTGCAACCTACACCGCGGTTCTGAACCCACACGACCGGATCATGGGCTTGGACCTGCCCGACGGGGGACAGTAAGAATTCAAGCACTTTCCACTTGTTTTATCATTCCGTGCACAGTTACAGTTTATGGACTGATGTAGAGTTAAAGGGGGCAGGGTGTAGATGCACCACTGTACGGTTCATAGACTTAACTTAGACATCCTGCTTCAGTATTGCTGTGCTTGATAAACAAGTTTAGCACGTTTTGGTTTATTTTGAGTGCTCTGTCTAGCGTAGACCACTAGTTGTCTTTGCAATCTTCAATAATGGCATTTATAGTAGCAAAGAGAAAACCAGCAATAATTCAATATAAAATAATGAATAGCGTTTATTACACCAAGTTAAAAATGTCTGACTTCATACCTACCGCATCCTCTGAATGTGAACAAACTGAGAAAGGAGAGAGCTATACTGGAAAGGAGAGAGCTGTCCAAGTTTCACAGAATGGAAGCATCTAATGCTGTGTGTATTACAGCTGAAGAGGCTCCTCCAGACAGATACAGGAACGTTACATTACTTCCTCGGCTTACTACATTGACTTTAAAAATATTTTTGAAACGTTGTCTTATTATTCCTATTGCGTAATAATTATCACTGAAGGTATGGGTTGTGGGTTTAGATTTATACAGGTATAAATGTTAGTTATTTATTTGAGAATATGTTTGTCTTATAAGATGTTTGTTTTAAAAATGTAATAAAAATATTTGATGCAAAGAATGAAAGAGAATAACAGGTTTAATCAGACTGTTAGTCATTGATTCAGTAGGTTTGTGTTCACACATTTCATGTTTCTACATGAATGTATCTGTATTTAACTTGCCTCTGCCAAACACTACATATTGTCCTTGCAGTCTGGTCAAACCCATTAAGACCCTTGAATGGGGTACTCTGCTTCTCAATCAGCAGATCCATACTGGGGATCTCAGTGGGGCATCTGCTGGTTAGCCTTGCTTACATCAAGAAAATCGTACAATCGGGCAGCCAGCCATTGTACTACGTGAGAATTTCAACAGGCGTTTCTATCAGTCGCTTTGTCTTTCACACCTGTCCTGAAGAGTAATACGTGCCAATTTCCTTGCAGCCTCACTCACGGATACATGTCCGATGTCAAAAGGATCTCGGCCACATCCATTTTCTTCGAGTCCATGCCATACAAGCTAAATGTGAGTACAAGATTTGATATTGATTTCAATTTCTCCAAGGCCGGCCAGCCATTCAGGGCTGGGAATGACTGACCTGCTGTTGCTGTTGTGTGTTTCCTTTTTCAAAAACATAAACTGTCACTCGCAGGGTGATTGAACCAAACACCTTGTATCTAATAGAAAATCGGCAGCTGTTCCTGTAAACAGTGGGGCTCGATGGAAAGATTGATCTCTTTTATGTGGAGTGCTCTTTTCTTTGCGGGAGAATTGTTAAGTAGTGCTGAAAAGAAGGGATTTAGTTTATAGTGAGTGTGTGTGTTTGTTAGCTTACTGGCAGTAGTGTTTCATTAGGATTGTATTTGGTTAGGAGTGTTTAGGCGCTAACAACATCCAATAAACTTGCGATCCATTACTGGCATTTCATTTAAGACAGGGGTGGCCAAAGTTCCAGTCCTGGTCTTTGTTCCAGCCCTGTTCTAAATTGTTTAATTGAACCAATTAATCATCCAGACCATGAAGTAGTTCATTTTAATATTCAGAGGCATGCGGGCGGAGGCTGTGTGTGAACCGGGGGCAACGCAAGCGAGTGTCAAAACCACAATGCAAAACAGCGGGCTCGTCTGCATTCCTGTTTCATAGAGCTTTTAACCTTATCTCATCTCATCTCACTGACAGGGGACAAAATTTGTAACGGCAGTGCAGCACACAACACTGCCTGTGCCCTTATCCAGGGCGACTTACAATTGTTACAAGATATCACATTATTTTTACATACAATTACCCATTTATACAGTTGGGTTTTTACTGGAGCAATCTAGGTAAAGTACCTTGCTCAAGGGTACAGCAGCAGTGTCCCCCACCTGGGATTGAACCCACGACCCTCCAGTCAAGAGTCCGGAGCCCTAACCACTACTCCACACTGCTGACAGTTGCCTTCAACTACAGGGTCTTGCAGTACTCCAGTATTCCTTTTGGCTAGCAATTATCTTAGATTGAAGGAAGCTGTTGAAAAATCAGATGCCTTTGGGATCATTCTATACAGTGGAAATGCACAGTGCAGCCATTAGTACTGTAGCTTTTACCCTTTAGCAGCAATGTAGGCGCTCGGTTATGTATACAAGACAGAAATATCTGCTGACGAAATGCAGTTTTATTTTCTGAAATGACAAGGATAAACTGGAACGCAAAAGAAAGTAACAAGTTGATAACAAGACAGATATAATGTACTGTGATGCTTTTTTCTTTTAAAAAAAAAAAAAGGAAAAAATCAATGGCAATCCCCGGTCTCCTTGAAAATTCAGAAAGAAAAGAATTTCAATCTTTGTCTCCAGACTTTTTACAATTGAATTTCGACGTCATAAAACCTTCAGATGACAGCAGTGGCTGATGATCCAAACATACACTTGTTTATTTTCAAACCTTTCAATAAAATGCCTTTTTTTTTTTTCTCTCCCAATATTTTTCTTACATTGAAATAAATGTTATGAAGACTGCTGCATCTTCAGGTCTTTTTTTAATAAAGTGAATTGTTCTCTAAGTCGTGTTGAACCCTCATCGCTTCCTGCTTTCTGTTTCTTTTGCAGCCTGTGACCGGACTGATTGACTACGACCAATTGGAGTTCACCGCTCGCCTCTTCCGTCCCAAACTGATTATCGCAGGAACCAGCGCGTATGCCAGACTCATCGATTACGCCAGGATTAAAAAGGTACGGGCGCTTTGTATTGCTCTAAAACACAGATACCCCTTACAAAGCCTGCTTTTAGTACCTGCACAAAATGCAGCAAGGCTGCTAAAGGGATGGATAGGAGACTTCTATTGAATAGCAGTTGGATATATTTCAGATACAAGCTTGATTTGCCCCAGTGTAACAAGCTCAGGTGTGTCTTATTAAGCTTGTAGTAAAACCAGGAATGGATCCAACTGCTACGCAATGGGAGTCTTATTCCCATCCCTGCACAAAATGATAGGTGCATACATCCCCACCAAATATCCTCAGTGGACACCCACACTAATATTTAAGAGAGTCCAAGATTTACTCATTGTTTGATTACGAAAGCATACATGTTTATTGACTGGATACAGTGTGCCAGTGCTCCGTGCTTCAAATGAGGAACGCTTCAGTTAACAATAAGCCACACTGGTCCGTATGTGAAAAGCAGGTTTTTTATTACTTTAGAATATCATGTGGAATGTTCTTTTCTTAGCAAGGAACTGTTGGAGTTTTACTAATATGATAATGAGGTATTATTTTCTTTGAATTATTCCATTTTGATATATGTATGTTTTTAGTCAAATTGGTTTGTGGCACATAAGTAAACAGTTATTCAACATTCATCGCATTATATTCTGCCACGGCACATGGGATTACAGTTATGACATTAATATGAGATCATAAAGAGCAGATAATAATATAGCAGTACACCAAAAGGAAATAGACCATCATCACTCAGTATAAGCTTTGTGTCTTTTTTTTTACTAACAATTTGTATTGAATCATATAGGACATATACGTAAAATTGCGATTATGTATATGCATTAGCTTATAAATTTAATAGCCTTATCAGAACAAAAGCAGTATTTACCAGTTTGGAGCATCCTGCTGCTAATCTAGAATGGTATTTGTGTTTCACAGGAACGCCATGAATTCATTTTCACTTCCAACTTGTATACAGGCTCTGTTGCAGCTTATTCAGAAGAGATCTACTAGTAGTGTTGCAAAGTCACTTTAACTCACTTGCAGTTATTTTTTTGTTTTTAAATATTTAAAAGACCATTTTCATTACATTTTATTCATAAAAACTAAAGTATTTGAGTAGTTAAAGCATTGTTAAGTGTGCGCATGTTAGCTAGAGCTAGTGTAATGTCAGTGCATTGCACAGCCTGTTAAAATGAATGGTCTTCATGTATGTTTGGACCTGTTTTAATGATTCAGATTTCACAGTATTTTGCATAGATCTCATAAAGTTGACACATTTAAATAATACAGTATTTTAATATTTGTTTCTGCCTACTAACGGCATGTTAATTTTTCTTGATCCTGTTCCGTATTCGTTAATGTGATCTAATAAAATACATATTTGCAATCTTTAATGTTATGAAGAAAAAAAGTGATTGATTGCTTTGTGTCTCGCAGACCATTATGCTAAATTGGATCACCAAAAATAAAAAAGGCTACATTTCTTAATAGCTGCATGTCTGAAATATGGAAGTGGATTATGTGATAAATATGCTAATCTGATAATATGCCAGGTCTTTAAGATAAAATATAATGAAGCAGTGTCTAGTGGAACTCATGTCTGATACCAGAGGCAGCCTCACGCAATTTAAGAGTCGCTTTGCAAACCTACCCAACAGTTTTTATTTTTACTGCTCCTTTTACATTACTGTGTTGAATACTTGGATCACAAACACTACATTAGGTTTGCTCAGGCTAGGCATCTCACTGTCTATAAAAAGGATAAGAGTGAATGTTTCAGCTAGTGCCTTCTGTGTAGTACACTGATGAAAGCACTCGAGAAACTGTCTACTGACCTTTTGAAGTTACGATTGATCTACTTCTTATAACCAATACTTCATATTCTGTACTATATTAGACAGCATATTAAACTGCATTTGATCAGCGCATCTGAGTGCAAATACCAGGAAAAAAATATTCACTGTCATCATTATTATTATTATTTATTTCTTAGCAGACGCCCTCATCCTTAGTCGCACACAAAAATACATTTCAAGAATCACAGTACAAGTATTAATACAATTAAGAGCAAGATAAAATACATGCATTGTAAGCCACTGTAATTGAATACAGTGTGTGTTAAAAGCATGTACAATGTTAAATACAAAAGTCAAATGTAAAGAAGACTATAAAAATTGTTATATACCATATGTTTTGCTTTTTTTTTTTTTTTTTGATAATGCATATGATAGTTTCAAACGGGTCCTTAAACAGAAGGTTTAGACTTTTAATCTAGTGAAGGTATATGTATAAATTGCAGTGCAATATACAGCTATGACCAATTTTAGGATTGAGACATAACTATATATATAGTGTGTGTGAACATGAATTAGATATTTTTATTTAACATCATGTACAGTAATCAAAGAAAATACAAAATGATATCGCAGAAGTCTACCGGGAGTCAAAATAGTAGTACAGAAATTCTTTAGATTTTGAAACGTCACATTTTTCAATGTCAGTTTTTTCGTGAAGTATATGGAAAACTACAAAGCGGGATGTAATTCAATATGTTAAAAGTAACATTATTCAGCAGGTTTCATTCGACTTTATCAAGTAGAATGAGATCATCTATAGGGTTGATGCCATAGTGGTAGGTCAATCTTCAGTGCAGTAGCATGTTCTTGTTGCCTCTGCAGGTGTGCAGTGAAGTGAAGGCGCACCTGCTGGCGGACATGGCTCACATTAGTGGGCTGGTTGCTGCCAAGGTGATCCCTTCCCCCTTCGAGTATGCAGACCTGGTCACCAGCACCACTCACAAGACCCTGCGCGGGGGCAGGTAAGCACCACACAGACCTCCGAACAGGAGCCTTCTATCAAACTGATCCTGCAGGTATCCCAAATTTGCGTCAAACACTTGTACTATGTTAAGCAGACAGACACGTTGGTTTATACTTCTTTTTTAAGTTGTCCCAATGTTTGTAGAAACTCAATGTTCAATTTAAGTTTCAAGAGCCTTCGCCAGTAGGCGTTTCTTTTTGTGAGAAGTCGATCAGCCAGTGTCGGAAGTAATTCCCTGTAAAACTACTCAACAAATCGGCTAGTGCTTTCCATCAGTTGATGGCACGAACAAAAAACGTGTGTAGGGGATCAAGGGTGAGCTTTCTGATTTAATGAAACAGTTTTACATTCAAGAGTTGGACACAAAATAAAGTTACAATATTGTCAAAAGTTTTTTCATGGCTGAGGATGCACATCAGACATTAAATAAAAGACTAGCTCTGCAGTCTCTCCCCCTCTTTGAGGACTGGGGACAGTGGAGACGACCCTGCTAATCCCTCATCTAAACCGGAGCTAATCTTTCCATCTGAGTGAGTTTTCATTTAAAAATACAATAAAAAAAAAGTAATCTGGTCAAACTGCTGCAAAGTCAATAGGCCCAGAATGTAAAAAAAAAAAAAAAAAAAAAAAAAGTTAAATTTGTTGTGAATCTACAGCTGAAATGTTGGGTGTGCTTTTAAATTTGGGATCTGGGTTCAAATCTCATGTGAAATGAGTTTGATGGCCCTAACTTGGCCTCAAGCAGACACTGTATCTGAAAACCTACCACACAGTTCAACCCAATTGTCTGTCTCTGCTTGAGAGGCCCAGGACTGAATGGCAGAGGGGGTGAGGTCGAGACTGAGGAGCGCTCTCTTGCTTTGGGAAAGCTCTCGGGCTGCTTGTCGGGTCTGACTGTAGCCAGTGCTATTGGGGGTGATTTTCCACTTGAACAAGCCCGTTCATTTAACTGAAGTAGCCCAGTTAAAATATAATTTAAGAGTAAACGAAAACTATGAAACATGTGTAACCAGAACATACTTTGATGTTATTAAATTAGTCGTGTCTTATCATCATGGTCCCTTAACCATCATTTAATTCACAAACACCAGCTTTAAAAAATACAGAAATAAATAATAGAATAGAAAGCCCATATTTACAGCATTGTGATGACGTGTCGATCCCTATGATGTGGTGGTTGTATCCTTTTAATACCCCTTTGTTAAAGTGGTAATTTACCCAAATGGTGTTGTGTTTGCTTGAGTTGCCTGCCTTGTGGTCTTCAGGGCTGGTTTGATCTTCTATCGCAAGGGCGTGAAGGGGGTCGACAAGAAGACAGGGAAGGAGCTGATGTACGACTATGAGGACCGAATCAACTTTGCTGTATTCCCCTCTCTGCAGGGCGGGCCCCACAACCACGCAATCGCCTCCATCGCCGTGGCACTAAAACAGGTGAGCGCTACAGCCAGCACCCACGGAATGAGTTCACTCAACTCCGGGGGAACCACGTGCCAGGGAAGTGTTTCGGGGTGTATCGATGAATCAGGATACTATTACATGATATGTGGTATCGTAATGGAGAGATGTGTTGTGAGACAAGACCAAAAGCACAGCATAGCTCAGAGTAGTTCTTGAATGAAGAATAACCGTGTTTTATAGTTCGTATGAATACACACTCCTTAAATGATCATTTGATCGTTTTATGCATCATGCAAGTAGCCCATCCGGACCATCACATGTATCGTGATGCATGTCGTATTGCAACCTGCATATCGTGATATGTATCATGACATTAGTGCAACCCTACACTCCAGTAATGATAAACCATGTGCTGGAGGATAGAGTTCTGTGAAAGGTTGTGAATGACTCCAGCCGAGGTTAGGTAGTTGTGTCTCATTCCTTTCAAGTTGAACGTTTTGACATGACTCTACAACACTTCAGGACATCATCTAGGCTATGGCTGTTGCTATTCCAAATGCTGGATTTATTGTAGCACAGCTGTTTGTTGTGATCATATGCAGTCTGCTGGAAATGAAAAGTGTTTTGGAGTTTGCAGCTTTCTCTTGACAATCGCTACCATCTAAAATCCTCTCGTAACCCTCCTAGTTGAAGCAGTGCCCGCGATGGCAGCCGATGTAACCTACAATACTGCAATATGGATTTACAGATATGGCCAAAAGTTTTGCATCACCTAGAATTGGATGGAGACTAATTAAAAAAATAAAAAAAGAATATATTTTAGATCAGAGAAACTACAAAATGATACTGCAAAAGTCGATCGGAAGCCATAATAGTAGTACAGTAATTCATGCTAGATTTCAAAAAGTCACATTTTTCAATTTGTCCGTTTTTTTCCGTTCAGCATATGGAAAACTGCAAAGCGTTATGTAATTCAGTATGTTAACGTAACCTTGTTCGGCAGGTTTCGTTCAACTTGATGAGGCAAGATTGGTTAATTCTGTAAAACGTTTGGCCATAGCTGTAGTAGTAGAGGCACTAAAGTCGGTCCATTCTGCCACCCTGTGCTCTCAATCTGCAGTCGTAATGTCATTTTATTTAACATTTCGGATTAAGGGCTGTGTTTTAATGACAAGAGAAAATACAAGAAACATGCGCCTGGATATAAAAGCACAGCTGAACTGGTTGAGCGAGCCATCCCAAGGTCATTGTAATGTAAAATCTGCAGTGTTCTCTTCCTGTGCACTGTGTTAAGCCTGATTTAGCTCTCCTTTATTTGTGTGGATTTAGATTTTCATCTTATACCTGCTTGGTAAACCGATGTCCAGAGAGGTATTAGGTATTCTTCATCTGATTGAGTCTTACGGCCTGTCTGGTCAAGGTTCAGGTGTTCAGACAGTGCTGTTGTAATCCTCTGCAAGGCGAGAGAGGGAGACTAGGAATAAAAAGATGTGGTGTATTTGTGTTTTAATAAACTCCCTTATGTATGACTTAACCCTGTAACACCCAAGTGTTTTTGAAATGAGAAAAGCTACTTTATTTGTTTACCTAGATTTCGTTTCTTGTACAAAACACTTTTTTTTCCCCTCCCTGCCTAGCAACACATAATGTTCTGCATATGAAAAATTCTGACTCGTCAGGCTCGATTTAAATAACAATATTATTATTCCTTTCTTAGGCTGCGTCCCCCATGTTCCAGGAGTACACAACACAGGTCTTGAAAAACTCCAAAACAATGGCCTCCGCTCTGCTGAAGAAAGGGTACACCCTGGTGTCAGGTATGACGGGCAGCATCGCTCATGTCCTGTCCCACACCCACCCTCTGTACTGCTCAAATATGAATGTATCTGTATTCATGGCCAAAGTCCTAAAGAAACTTCTTTAGACACAGATTCTCAGATGAAGTTTGTTAGCGTCTCCATGAAACACATTTATCAGAATGTGTGTGCACAGAATGTCTCAGCGTTCTAGAGTTTAGGGTAGAAAGCCAGCCTTGTTGGCAGCCTACATTACATTACGTTACCCAGATGGGTGTAGCTGTCCACAAAATAAAACGACGCTGTACAGAGACTAAAATATTAAAATTATATAAAATAACAATATCCCACAAAGCGATCTAGATCGTAAAGGACTCATTTTTTAGATATTAGATTCTATTTCTTATCTCAGATCTCCAGTTACTGTGGCATACTTCCCTCTGGGCAAATGTCCTGATCCTTATCCCGATTGATATGCTAGTAGTTAACCTATTTGGTGTCCTTCATACCTATTTTTATAATCAGTCCAACTTCACCACTCCCCTCATCATTGTGAAGATGAATGTTTCATTCGTAATGCATTTCTTTCTCTAGTCACGTCTAAAAGTCTAGCTAAGAAGAGGTACGATTCTGAAGGCTTGCTGCGTTCTCCAGCGCTCTGATCTCTTGTTGCTTGTTGGTTTCTCTCTCCCTCCGTCCCTCCCTCCCTCCAGGGGGGACAGATAACCACCTTGTCCTGGTGGATCTGCGTCCCATAGGGATCGACGGTGCCCGGGCTGAAAGGGTTTTGGAGCTGGTCTCCATCACAGCCAACAAGAACACCTGTCCTGGGGACAAGAGTGCCCTCACCCCCGGAGGCCTCCGACTGGGTAAGCCCTTCCCTCCCTCCCCCGTCCTTTTAGAAATGAAGGACTTCAATCGATTTTTAAAAGATTGATCGCACAGTTTTGCGTCATGCGTTATTCTCCATGGCAAGTCCAGTTCATGATGTTGACTTTGCATCAGTGGCTGTGGGTCATGTAGTGGACTGCTATTCCTTGTCTTCTTGTGTCCAGGAGCCCCTGCCCTGACTTCCAGACACTTCAAAGAAGCCGACTTCGAGCAGGTGGTGGACTTCATGGACGAAGGCTTCAAAATTGCATTGGATGTGAAAAAGAAAACAGGTAAGTAAGCCACAAGGACTGCATTGATAAAGTGCTTGGTATAGAAAATACAACGTTGCTGTTTTCCGTACAAGATGATTGGTTTGTAGCTGGTTCAGCTACATCTGTGACAAATCCCACTTTTTTTTTTTTTTTTAAACCGATAAAAAGCTGAAACAATTTTCGTTGACCTCCAAAGCCAGTTTGTTTTTGTTTGTTTTTTTAAACGCACTTAACACGCACTTAAATAGTGGAAAAAAAATAAGGCAGATTACTTTGGTATAGACTGAGAAAGTATGGTAAGCACTGTTTTGAAACGCTGTTTTGTAAATTGCCAAATGCTGTATTCCAGTGCTTTGTTTTGCATTGGTGGTCCACTAGGAAAGGCGCTATATAAAATAAAGATTGATTGATTGATTGAATCATTTTCATTGATGTTCTTTGTACAATATGCATGCCGTACCATACTGTGGTGTTTTAGACACACTGATCTACCTGATGTTGTTCATTTACAATGCCCTGACATTAATATAGCAACTATAATGTAGTATAACAACTCCCTCTGAGATGCGATATTTTTACAAATACGGTGGATCCATAGGACCAATGAAATTGGATATGATAGATTCTGCTGTATTATATTACTATGTTATAATATGCACATGCATTCTTTCAGTTGTATTTTGCAAACACATGCTTTTGAAGACTAAAGCTTTACAATACTTCAAATAATAAATGTCCGATTTTACAATTAGAAAATATATGTTTCGACCTGAAAAAAGAAACAAGGACCAGGGGTCACAAATGGAGATTAGATAAAGGGGCATTCAGAAGAGAAAATAGTTTAATAATTTTTCCACAGAGAATTGTGGGAGTCTGGAACCAACTCCCCAGTAATGTTGTTGAAGCGGACACCCTGGGATCCTTCAAGAAGCTGCTTGATGAGATTCTGGGATCAATAAGCTACTAACAACCAAACGAGCAAGATGGACAGAATGGCCTCCTCTCGTTTGTAAACTTTGTTGTCATATTGATCCAGGGAATCAATGAGCCGCCATTCCGGAAAGCATGTCAGAAACATTTTCTCTCTTTCTCTCGCAGGTAAACTTCAAGACTTCAAGAATTTCTTACTCAGTGACTCCGAGACAGTGGCCAGGATAGCGGGACTGCGGCAGCGAGTAGAGAAGTTTGCCAGGCAGTTCCCAATGCCAGGGTTCCAGGATCATTAACACCGGAAAAGAGACATGCCAGAGAGCAGGAGCCGTGACATCACAACACAGGGCTGCTCCCAGCTGTTCCAGCTTATTGATCACATGCTTTTTTTTTTTAAATCAGATTTCATTCAGTAAGGAACAATCATCATTTCAGTCATTCACTGGCTGATGTTTTAACCCTACCCATTGAAAATTAAGCGAATAAGATTGGCCTCTTTAGGACATTCACCACAAATCATAACTTATATGATTTTTTTTTATTTTTTTTTATGATCACTGCTTTCTTAAGTTTTTATTTGGCATTTTCAATTGTAACAAATACAAGTGACCAATGTTATTGGAATCCAACCCCCCCCAGTCTGCTGTCAAATAGAAAAGGGGATTAAACTATTATGAAGTTTATTAAAAGGTTCATTAGATATTATAAGTGTGCCTAGGCTTGCCTGCTATTCAATTCATAAGTCCCTCGTATTCAGTAGAACTTGACACAAGCAGAAAAGCAAAGGCAACGAAAACTATTTCTGTGCTTTGCCTAGTGCGGAAAAGTATGGAATTATTTTTTTTTATTATTTTTATTTATTATTTTACTTTCTAGCTGCTGTCTTACAATCTTCTGACAACTCAAAAGAAAAAAAAAATTCCAACCTTGCATTTTGTCGAACTGAAAACACAAAAGTTAATCTGATCAATAGACTTGAATGGCTCACGGCTCTGAAGCAGTCAAATCTCGGCAACAAGCAACTTTTTTAAAAAAAATTTTTTTTATAAATAAAACAGATTTTATTAACTGTGAGAATCCCCAACTAACATCTCAAACTGTTTACATCAATTTTTTTTTAACCAAAATGTATTAATATTGGTACAGAGTTTCATAGAATTTTTGCACATTCATAAAATGTTTAATGGCTACAGTAAATTCTTTAATATAAAATACGAAAAAAAAGTATAGATTAACTAGAGACGCAGAACAATGTATACATTGCTTTTATAATTTGTTTTAACAGGTTTAATTTGTTTTGAAAGCTGTTAATAATTTTAACTGTGTAGAAAATCTACTAAAAAGAAAAACAGTATGCTATGTAAAATCAATTTACCTTGTGTCTCCTGTGTGTGTATATATATACATATATAATATACTTGGGTATCAATTATTTATTTGGTTATTTGGTTTTAAAAGCACAAGTATGTTAGCTGGGGTGCCTGCAATATATCAATACCATCTCCCCTGGGCAATGTTGTGGGTCATTTTATAATGCATTGTACACCCAGTACATCCAGTTGTGTAGTGAAAACCTATTTTTAAAGGCACTAAATAATTAATTTCAAGGTTAGAAGGCCATCAGTAATGTTGCTCCCTTTTAAATTCAGTCAATTTCAAAGATATTTTGGAACTAAAACTGTCTTTTGGGTGTCGTCAGTTTAAGATAACTGGAATAGTCCACGAACATAGTTTTAAAAGGAGATTTCTGTGTTCTAAAAGTGTGCTGTAATAATAAATCAAGCCTTTTATTAAATGAACTTAGCAGCCTACAAAAATGAATCCAGCATACTTTTTTTTTGTCAGTGCGTTAATATGAGAACATGAGGACATTGTTTGATCTGAAATGATTCAGCTCTGTGTGTCAGGTTGAAATGGGTGAAGGTGACTGACTCATGGACTAAATATAGCACTGAAAAGTGGGGAAGTGTCTTAAGAACATAAGATGGAATTGTCCATATAGTTGCTGATAACATTACGGCTGATCATAGAATCACTATAACTATATATATATATATATACACACACACACACGCACAGTAGATGCCGCTTATTAACAAATTCTTGATTCCCAGCAAAAAGTTGTCATTAACCGAAAGTTGCCAATAAGCGAAAAGCCCCCGTTTTCAAGTGTATTTATATGGAACGATATATATTGTAGTTGTACAAATATGGCACTGAAATACCTGTGTTTTAAATGTTAGTGTTAAGAAATAAACATGAGAAATACCCAGACATAGAACTGCTTACATCACGCGTGTGTAAAACAAAAAAGGGCGTAGGCTTAAATAGTACTACACGACGTCCTACAATTGTCTTTACAATGAGTAAAGCAAAGTTAAAAAATATGTGTTGTACTTACAATCCATTCTAAAGAGCACACTTTTAAAATAAGACCAACGTTGTCTGTTTTTTTACAATGTACCACCTCCCGCTGTAAATCCAGCTCAATTTTGCGTGCAGCTTCGTAGCCAGTTTCAAAGCCACGATTCTGCCTCAGTCCGTCAGAAATACGCAGTTGCGAAGTCAGTGTGTTATAAAAGCTGCGTGAAGTATGCGCGTAAATCATGCAAGTGCGCTCTGTAGCCCTGGCAACTAGTAATAACGTTGTCAATAAGCGGCGTGCAGTTGCTAATATCAGAATTCCATTAACATTAAAGTCTATGGGATTGGATCCTGGGAAAATGTTGTTAAAGTTGTCTTATCAGGGTTGCTAATAACCGACATCTACTGTATATATGTTTTTGTTGTTTTTGTGTGTACTTATTTTTTATTTCGGTTTTTTCCAACTACAAACCCCCCTCCCCACCCCAGTGTTCTGATTCTTATTAATGGCCCCTGCTGGCCTCCTGCTGTTGCTAGTTATCCAATGTTAAAAAGGATACACTTGGGATGCACTCATGATGAGCTTGCTGTGATGTGCTAGCAGAAGCTGCTTTGCATCGATCTGCATTGTGCTCGTTGCAAATTCATCATGAAATAGTACCATTTTTGCCAATGTTAGTCTTTAATTTTTTTTTTAATCATGGAAAAGCTCAAGCTGCCTGTAGTAATGTTATTTTTTTGTGTTTGCTCAGAGTATCCTTTATTTTGAACATTTGAACTGGTCTTAATTCTGGCCAAATAATAAAAACCGATCGCAATAACAAAGGTGGGTCTTTTGTGTTTTTGTTGTTGGCAGATTTTCGTTTATTTTCTTTCTCGATTTTGAAACTTTTTACAATTTTTACAACTTTTTAGCAACTAATCAAGACAATCTGGTTACATTTAACGTGTTCTCCATTCAAAAAGTAGGAGTTATTATTAAAAAGAAAACCAAATCTGGATTTCAGCATGATTTCTAAATCGCGGATGGGAAACTAACCAATCGCTGTTAAGGATTTGTAAAATCCCAGTACATCTTGCATCCAATGTCATCACTCGCATTGAACATTTGACAATTCAATTATTGTAAAAAAAAAAAAAAAAAACCTTTTTATGTGCAGTAGCAGTTCCTGAGCACAATCTTTGTCTATATGATTTATAATAAGCTAATATGTGTTTGGATGTTTCTTAAAACAGAAATCATGTTGTATAACCATAGCAAGATCTCTTTGAGACACGCAATGCATTCATGTATAAAAAAAGAGTTATGAATTTTCAGGGAAGGTCTTATTTAATTACTGTAAATAAATACAGAATGCTGTTTTTAGTGTTATCAGTGGGGCTGATCCCTTTTGCTAAAGAGTTCAAAAACTTCTGCTTATCCCTGTCAATCTGTCTTCCTGTTTGTTCTAACATTTTTCTCATGACCTTGGGGTCCATGCTTTTATTTCCTTACTACAGCAGGACCCGCAGCAGATAATGAACCGCCTCTGATTCAAACTATATTTTTTTTACACCAGACGTATCGAAGCCAGCTTGAGGCATCGTCTTGGTTTCTGTACTTCCTCTGCGAGTTAGGGACCACCCTCTGCTTTTGCGCACACAGTTAATTCACAGTTTGCTGCTTGCTCCCCCGGAATCTAATATCGAACAGTTGGAAAGGAAATTGGTGATTCTAACATGGTGTGAAAACATGTGCAACGTGTGTTTTTACAAATTAAATATAACCCAAGTCTAAATAAATCCAAATCGGGAGGTGGGAGGAGATGATTTTTCCATTCAGTGTTTTCTTGTTTTACTCTTTGAGATCCGGGAGAAGGCAGCGGTACAGTTAATATAACAATGTAATAGTATTGAAACTGAAATGTCTTTGTATCCGATGGAAATGCTGAAATGACCTGCCAGTAACAATAAGCTACAGTGATTGTTATGCACGTCATTATTTAGTGATGGTAATCTTTGACTGGCAGATTATTAGTGTAATAGGTAAAAGCGGAAACTGCCAGGCACATCCACTACTGACAGTCTCCAGCGAGCACTGATGTGCTTGTAATTATGCCCCGTGTTGAGATTCTCCTGTGGACAGATTGCTGATATGACGCTCTCTCGCTCGTATTTAACATGTGTTAATTGACAAAGCATTCTGGCTAAAAATAAATGCTATTAATTTTCTTCATTGTTAGCGGGCTGCCGCTGTCTTGTTTTAATTACAGAATGTAGCTCTTAGGAAGGAGTGCTGTGGACAGATTCTTGAGTTTGCTACATCTGCACTTATTTCCTCTGCAACCGTCATCTTCCCCAACCGATCACCAGCATGATGTTAGCTTGTTCCGTGGGGATACTCCATCATAAATTGTTCAATTAGTTCTTGGAAGTACAATACTTTGTAAGTAATTGCTTTGATTTTTTCCCCCTTTGCAATTGCATGGCTAACTAGATCTTATATAGGAGGCTGTGTGGTCCAGTGGTTAAAGAAAAGGGCTTGTAACCAGGAGGTCCCCGGTTCAAATCCCACCTCAGACACTGACTCATTGTGTGACCCTAAGCAAGTCACTTAACCTCCTTGTGCTCCGTCTTTCGGGTGAGACGTTGTTGTAAGTGACTCTGCAGCTGATGCATAGTTCACACACCCTAGTCTCTGTAAGTCGCCTTGGATAAAGGCGTCTGCTAAATAAACAAATAATAATAATAATAATAATACTCAGTGGTGTATATATATAACACAGGTGATATTTAACATTGCCTTATAATGTGCCCTATATAATAGTTACAGGTAAAAAGCCCACAACTCGATAAATGTACTGCATATTTACATAGAATTGCATGACGTTTGCATACTGTTTCAGGCTACTGCTTAACAAAGACAAAAGTCACTAAAATACCCTGGGCAACGTAACATTATAAACCTTTTCCCTGGTTCATTATTTTCATTTTACATCGTGCACTGTTATTCCAGATGCATGATTGATTGTTTTGTGAGTGTAATGCAGAATGTAAATATGATAGACATTGCAATGCTCGTATACATTATCTTTATAAGATGCTAAACCATGGTTGATTTACTCAAGTGGTCCTGTGCCAGCGTAGATGTTTTATGGAGAAACACATTGTTTCAGATTCTTACAAACAGCTTATGTGTTGGTATGCATTTTGCAGCTTGCATGTCTTAATGATTTACAAGCAAACATCTGCGTCCCAATTTATCTTCGCTCTATAATGTTCTTTTCCAGATATGTTTTTATTAAGTGTGTAAGCTATTCTCTGCATCGCTAGATTCCACCTATGTATATGGAGTTACAATATCAGAGTGCAATAAATCTTAAGTCAAGCTTTTACTTCGAATAAACAGCTTAGTTAATTGCTTCATATACAACCCTTAAGATGATCTTCCTTATAAATGATATCCAAATTAAAATACAACTCTGGCCTGCATCCCCCTATAGAATGAACTAATTTTGCTTCATAAAGTCAAACTAAACTTGCTGAATAATGTTGCGTTAACATATGGTATTACATACCGCTTTGTAGTTTTCCAAGTACTTCATGAAAAACTGACGTTGAAAAATGTGACATTTCAAAATCTAACATAAAATACTGTATTACTATTATGGCTTCCGGTAGACTTTTGCGATATAATTCTGTAGTTTTTTTGATTACATGATGTTAAATAAAATACCTAAATTATGTTCATGTAGTTTTCAATCCTAAAATTCTAGGTGATGCAAAACATTTGGCCACAGCTGTACTGTAGTAAGTCGCTACAAGACCAACAACAATAATGTTATGATTACCAGAATTGGGAGTTTTATTTTTCTGCAGTGAGAATACAATATCCTTTAATACAAAGCAATCGCACTGTTACAGTGTCAATAGTAACTAGGAGCTGTGCTTCCAGGGTATTATCTCAGGGGCATTTGAAACTGAGGAGGGGAATCAATACCTATCTCCAGTATCTGTGCACTGCTGTAAAAGTAGCAATTGCCACTGTTTGTTTATGCTTTAGAGTTCACAGGAAAGGGTCAAATAAACACTCAGGGATGGAGATTAGTCACATGGTTTAGGGTCATCTGGAAGATCAGAGATCTTGTTTATCACGTTGGCTGCCCAGGCTGCAGTAACGCTATCCTGTCCCCGATTCTTGCAGATAAACTTTTCTTGGGCCCATTAATGTTCTCAGTGTAATATACCGTATTTCAGAAGCTGCCACTGAGAAGAGAAGCATTGAAGGGGACCCCCCCTTTGTATTCTGTTTTGAGCTTATTTGAGGCATTCATAATCTTCCATACTGCACTGATTTTGCTGTAAGTAGTACATTTTGTGGATAGTAGTTTTCAGAAAGAGGGAGAAGTTAGGCACTGAACTGCTCCTTCGCCCCCTAAGAGAAAGGGTGCTCCCTCCAGTCCAGGGCAGGCTTGAGGCGTGGAGACTGAACTGCTCCCTCGCCCCCTAAGAGAAAGGGTGCTCCCTCCAGTCCAGGGCAGGCTTGAGGCATGGAGACTGAACTGCTCCCTCACCCCCTAAGAGAAAGGGTGCTCCCTCCAGTCCAGGGCAGGCTTGAGGCATGGAGACTGAACTGCTCCCTCACCCCCTAAGAGAATGGGTGCTCCCTCCAGTCCAGGACAGGCTTGAGGCGTGGAGACTGAACTGCTCCCTCACCCCCTAAGAGAATGGGTGCTCCCTCCAGTCCAGGACAGGCTTGAGGCGTGGAAACTGAACTGCTCCCTCACCCCCTAAGAGAAAGGGTGCTCCCTCCAGTCCAGGCCAGGCTTGCAACTCACATTCCTTGTGTTATCCTTGATCGTTGGATGGAGGGCTATTTTTTCTGTCTCAGTCCCCAGTAAATCCATCACATAAAATTGAACAGTATGGTGAGAAAAGGTTATATTCTTTCTGGGGGAAAAAAAACTTCTTATTTTTGAACATCAATTCCTACCTGGAAGATGATGTATAAGCAAGTAGTTGTATGCTGTTTGTGTTGGGTTGTTAGCGGGACTACCAGGTTCTGATTATGGACTCTGAATGGTTCAAGCTTTTCCATAATGAATACAAATAAATAAATACTAGTTTGAACGCCAGTGGTACCAGGGTGGCATTAGATGAGCAGAACACCTGCCAACCAACTATAGAAAAAATCATTAGCTATACACAGGGAGGACCGTGTCAATACTGATGGGTTTGCCATAGTAACAAACAGAATGAAGTGTCTAAAGCACCTTGGATTGTGTGCGTTAACACTGCAGCACGGAGACATCTTAGTGAATGAGCACAAGCGAAATGTTATCTGCAAGATAATGCAATCTCAAATAATACATGCAAACATTATTAGTAGCAAAGGCAACAATGTAAATTTCTGTTCAAATTAAACTCCAATCATTTGTACATACTGTAGAGACATGTCTTCCCCACACAGGAGATCTGAAGGTTCAGTGGGTGTCCTCTGATCCCACTGCTTACCCAGCTTCCTCTTCTACACCTAGGAACTCGAGAGCGGATGTCAGCGAGCTACCTGCCTCCGGAGAACAAAGGCCAGCCCTGCAGGTGTCTGCTCTGAGCTCACTACTTCGCAGTCAGGACTCAAACCTGCGCTCCCTGGCTGTATGACTCACCCTGCACACCACACAACCTTGCTTTTACCAGGTGAGCCACTCTGGGACCCTCAAACAAGCAATATATTGTATGGGAACACTGTTAGCACTGTGACTGCTGGCAGCCACTGCCATTGTCCCTCAATTTTAACCAGCACCAAAACTCACCCGCAGTGTAAAAAAAAAAAAAAAAATCCTTACACCCTAGGACTTGCAGATAATTTCATTTTTTATTTACATTTCAAGAAAATGAAACCGTCAAAGGGACTGAATTGCAGATTCACTCGTTACCGAAGAGTTAACAAAAACTAAGCCAGCTGTCAAGAAAACTGGTAGAAACAAAGACACAGAGAAGTGTTGCTTAAAGTTTTACCGCACAATTCACAGTTTATTCATTTAAATTCAGGCACTTTATACAGCAGGTTTGGCAGGTTGCATTTAATTAAAAGCATCTGATGTACAGAAACGCTGAGAGCTCATTTTTTTAAGACAAGACTGCAAGGGGAATGCTTTGTAATTCGCTATGGCGACAAAGTGGCCTTCCTCAGTGAAGTGTGCTTGTGAGTTGCCGTGGAAACCTTTAGAAATCAGGCCTGTCCTTCTTCAGGTTTTTGTAGTCAGTGGTGACTGCCACAAACTGTTGAGACAAGGGGAGAGAATGAAACTAGACACTGGGGATTATTTTCAGGGATAAAATTAGTCGTAGGAAAAAAAAAACATGATTCTTTTTTCTTTTGTTTGTTAATGATGTTTATTCCTCAGAAGAAACAATTTTTGGGGGGAAATGGTATTAGAAAACATTTAATTGAAGCTGAAATCTAATTCAAAAGGTCAAATGGGAGATTATGCTGCTGCAACCCTCCATTACATTATTGAAATCAATGAAAATCCAATTGCTATCTTGCTTTAATTTAAGCTCGGAGCATGTGGAAATCATATTAGTCAACCAAACATTTCACACGCTGATAAAGGCTTTAGGCTAACGATGCAATTTTCAAATGTTTTTTTTTTTAATCTTATCAGATCAAACTCTTTCCATTCATTGAATTAATTTAAACATTTGTAATTATCAGTCATTGTAATGGGTATTGCATAACCTTTTCAAATTGCTCTTCAGCAGTTTTTTCTATCGGAATATGTTTGATAACTTCAACTCCTCGTCACCATTTTAAATCTTCTTCAAACAACATCATTAGAAAAATGGGTAGAGGAAATCACCTTAAAATCTTATATAGGATTCAATACACATGGAAACAATACTAATGTGGCAATAGACAACTTCATTTCTGCAACTTGTAGGCAAAACGTACAGACCGTTGGCTTGTCAGTCTACTATCTACTATCTACAAAGACTCGCACTGCAAGGGAGACTGACAATGTGATACCTGTCTTGGTAGTCACTGTTGCAGAAACCATTTTTTGGGTAGAAATATATGGCACAAATTTGGGGTGCCACTGCACTTGTGGGGACGACTTGCTTATTTTTTTGCAGAAGGGACAAATATCTAATTAGAGATGCCAGGGTATTTAACAAGGAACCGGTCTGAGTGGAGCTAACAACACGTCCCGCTACCAAGCACCATCGACCAGTGTTTTGAGTCACTGTGCTGTACATATATAAGGGGGATATTGGTTATCACACAGTTAAAGGCTTTCTGTATTGCTCGGAGAGTTTTAAGATGCAGATGAACACACTTTAGAAGTAGTTTTGCATATGTCATGTCCTGCTTTAGATATTTTCCCAACCATGGCAGAATACAAGTTCAGCTTCGAACAACCATTTTCTGTCTTTGGTAGCTTTGCTGTCTGTTCTTTTTTTTATTTTATTTTTTTAAATTTCCGACTTGATTTTGAATTTTGTACACGGCCTTTGCATGCTCAGAAATACAAGCCAGCTTCGGGGGTTAACCTTTGGTCTGGGTCACTCGTTTCCTCTAGAACAAAAACACAAGCGCTCTGTTGCTTACAAATAATTATTTCAAGTTTAAATAAAGGATATAGAACTGCTTGGAGGGATATGTATTTTTAACAGCTTTGTGTTTGGAATCCTCAATGTGTTTTTTTTTAACATTGGAATTAGTTGTGCTGTTCTATGCAGGGCATGACATCTGTACACAGGGTAAAATGTACTGAAATTTTGGCAAATACTTCGCTGTGACTGGTTGATTTCTTATATGCGATTCTATAATAAGTCACTACCATAGAATTCTAATAATTCAAAACCGTTTTTTTCAGAACGAGTTTGCACAGTAATTCCCTTAATCTTGTGTGTGTTCTTCATGTGCAGTTTTGAAAGAAACACATGTTCTTGCTATCTTATAAGTAGGGCTTGAAGTTTTCAGGTTTTATTTTTGATAATACGGTGTCCCTTTAAACTTATTTTCAGCCGATTCTGTTTCCTCATTAAACTCAGAAAAAGCTGTTAACTACAAAACAATGTCACTTGTCACTAGTAGGTCAAACAAAGAGTGATTTAGTCGACTACCAGTTTCTGAGGTCGACTGGCACTTTTTCTATTAGACTAATCGGTGCTTCTCCTAATTCAGAGATACCAAGATGGGGGTAAAATGGTCAAGAAAATGTTCCGCCCTCAAACACTACAACCCAGCACTGAGTCACTGTAAGTTTTTCCTCATTACCTTGTACTGGTAGGAGGGGTCAAGTTTGCTCCATGGTTCTGCATTGTTCTTCTTGTTCCAGCTGCCATTTGGATCACATTGAATAAAAAAAGAAACGTACAATTAAACCGAATCCAGAGCGTGAGAAATAATCCTGAACGCAGTCATTGTTAAACAGTCCTGGCATGAAACAAGCTCTCCGCTTCAGCTTGAATACAAACAGCACTTCTATTGTACTGAACACCCTCTCTGGTGTCACCAGCTAAACCTGAAAAAAAACCTTTTTGTGAGGTT
This sequence comes from Acipenser oxyrinchus oxyrinchus, assembly GCA_030684275.1. NCBI lineage: Eukaryota > Metazoa > Chordata > Actinopteri > Acipenseriformes > Acipenseridae > Acipenser > Acipenser oxyrinchus. The sequence goes on from CM060300.1 coordinate 2,891,120, forward strand.
TCAAAAACACCCTCAGGTGCAACCTTGAAGAAATATCACTTGGGCTTTTGTTTTTGTTTTTTCTTCACAGGTGTATCATTATTTAATCCATTTTAAAAAAGCATTAAGCTTGAAGGAATGCCTGTAAAATGAAGGGTTACAGAGTTTCCATTGCTTACTGGCGCATTTCTTCCATTCACAGTGTTTGCACGGGATTTTACTCGTGCACTGTGGTGTACCTGATGTGCTAGATTCTGAGAGGCCACAGGGGTGCTTTGAAACTTTTTAAAACTTTACCAGGGTGAGAAGAATGATCCAGACACCAAGTTCTTTAAAACCCCTTTAGCTTACCTAAATAAAACGAAAGACCTTTCACTTCATAAACATGCCACGAAGACCAGTTCCTGGTAATATCACCGATTATCATCACACCAGGAAGGACTGTTTGCATTGTTGTTGTTTAAGATTGTTAGGTATTGAAATGTTATGACATATAACGTGGCACACTACTCCATGAAGAGTGATGCAGTTGTATTGCTTTGTGATGCTCAGTAGATTACAGTAATAGCATTGCAATGAATGCACTACAGGCATACAATAGTACACAGTGTCATTTCACACTATGAAAGAGGCACATGTGTTTTTTACACACTTTTTTTAATGGTTAACTGCCCTTGAACAACTTTTATAAATGGATTGGACTACAAAACAGTGAACACACTTACACCACGTAGGGGCTGACCGCAAGACGAACCAAATAGAGGGAGGCCCCTCCCAGTCCCAGGCTGATAAAAAAGAACTGTGGGATGAGCTTGAAGGGTAAGAAAGCAGAAACAGATTAGTTTTCCAATTACACCTCTCCGCCACAGGGTGGCACTGTGTGCGATGCAAAATTCCCCTTTAAAAAAATTACCATTACAAATTACAAATCACAAATGACAGCATTTTTTAAATAAAGGAGTTTGCTTGTTTTAAAATCAACTGGTGTGAACTAAGACACATGAAGTGATTAGGGGCCAGGATGCACCAGCACCTGTTCTATACCATTGTCTTACATAAAATACAAGCAAAGAATGAGAAATAGGGGTAAGACATTGATTTTAAAACCTTGGTTTAAAGTTGGAAAACTAGAAATAAACACATCACATATATATATTTTTAAAAGCAAATTAGTCAAAGTAAAAAATGATTCATAATAATATTGTTTTGACCCCTAACTGCTGTATGCGATCTGTTTGTTTCACTGTGTGCTTGAGGTCTGATCACCAGCTCTATATTATATTTGACTATATTTCTTCTTTCTTATTAATATGTATTCCGCTAAGAAGAAATCAAAATGCTGAGCTGACAGGCTGGGTGAGTGAGTGTACAGGGCTAGCAAACAAATCCTGTGCAACACAAACGAGTCCGCCCTGCACCTGTGTGCAGTGCACCTGTCACTTTGACTGACTGAATCAAAAAGAAACTGTCCATTGTAAGGAAAAACAAGAGCGTGGGCTTCGAATAAAAGTGCAGACAAGACAGCGGCATGGAATATAAATAGATCCAGAAACATCGTTAGGATACAAATGCTTTGCTCCCAATTCTGGATCTACCGTACTTGAATATTTAATGTACTATGCCCTGTATTTCACTGTATTTAATGTATTATGCATTGTTCCTCACTATCTTGTAAAGCGCTTTGTGATGGTGGTCCACTATGAAAGGCGCTATATAAAATAAATATTGATTGACTGATTGATACATCTGAGTGAATGTATATCTATGGCCTAAAGTTTTGCATCACCTAGAATTTTAGGATTGAGACATAATGTTTTATATATATATATATATATATATATATATATATATATATATATATATATATATATATATATATATATATATATATATATATATATATATATATAGAAATTTAGATATTTTATTTAACATCATGTAATCAAAGAAACTAAATTGATATCACAAAAGTCTACCGGAAGCCATAATAGTAGTACAGTATTTCATGTTAGATTTTGAAATGTCACATTTTTCAATAAGTATATGGAAAACTACAAAGCGGTATGTAATTAAATATGTTAACGTAACATTATTCAGCAGGTTTCATTGGACTTTATGAAGCTAACGTTTGTAATTCTATAGGGTGATGCAAAACTTTTGGACATAGCTGTGCTATTCCTATTATGTAATAATAATAATTGAAGATATGGGTTGTGGGTTTAGATTTATGCAGGTATGAATGTTAGTTATATAGCTGAGAGTATGTTTGCATTCTATGATTGTAAGGGGACAGTAAGAAATGGATTTGAATGCTACTTGCTCTTTCAAGTTCATTTCCCAGCAGCTTGCAAGTGACAATGATCTTTACTAAACTTCTACCATAAAGGCACCGATAACCAATAACAAAAAGCAGGAGATTCGATGCAGTAGGGAGTGGGATGGGCCACGTGAATGCCACTCGACAGCTCTCTTTTAAAAGCGCAGTTACTTTTAAATCTGACAGCTGCGACTCTGCCTTGTTAAAAAGCAATCTTCTGCTAATAATCCCGTGGTTGACATATCCATTAGAGGGCACAGTTTTTTTTACATTCTCTGAAATAATCCAGAGGCACACTGTACAATTAGATTAGCTGGTCACTCAGAGATGGGAGAATCTCATTAGCTGTTCCTATATCCAGACAGGTGTTTGTTTAGATTCAAATGTTTGTTGTTTTGCTTCATTTAAGTATAGGTGGGTGTTACTTGGGTGACAGCCAATCCTTTCTGAACCATTGCAAGAGCTAGGCAGGTGAGCAATCTTATGAGTTTATTTGATATGTTTTACCAGGATTAAGACTGTTATAAATATATAAAGTACATGCCTAGCAGCAAACAATACTGCATTGCAACACATACAGCAGTGTGCACCTTTTATTACAGCACCCCATTGCTTCTGTATCAGAACACCCCATTGCTTCTGTATTAGAGCACCCCATTGCTTCTGTATCAGAACACCCCATTGCTTCTGTATCAGAACACCCCATTGCTTCTGTATCAGAACACCCCATTGCTTCTGTATCAGAACACCCCATTGCTTCTGTATCAGAACACCCCATTGCTTCTGTATCAGAACACCCCATTGCTTCTGTATCAGAACACCCCATTGCTTCTGTATCAGAACACCCCATTGCTTCTGTATCAGAACACCCCATTGCTTCTGTATCAGAACACCCCATTGCTTCTGTATCAGAACACCCCATTGCTTCTGTAGTTTTGATTTGTTGTGCATAGGAAATCAAATCACTCGAACTGAACATCTTGGAACATGGTAAAAATAGGCAAATTCGTGATTGTCTAATTTAATTGATGACTTTAATAGGCCACACATGTGATTCATTTAAATAGTACTAGAAAAGAAACACATAGCCCCAAATGATAAAATACAGGAGACTTTATAGAAGTTGTTTAAGATGCCTAATTAAAAGCACAAAGTGGTCTAACATTTTCACAGGTTTTCATGCAGGTCGGTATATACAGAATATACATGACACATCGAGGTGTTGTAATAAATTTGCACACTATTGTATATTACATATTATTCATTTTGCCTAGGTTACAAGTTACTACATTCTTTTATAATTCGGCCTCCTGTGCCTTCTACGGTACTTTATTCAAACCAGGCCTTGTTGGCTGTCCAGTTTGAATTATTTCTCCCATTCAATTTGAATGCCTTACTGTTGCAACCCACTAAACACATCAGGAGGGCTTCCTGCTTTCACCCACTGAACCTAATGGATGTTACCAAGCTACTGAACCCTGGAGGCAAAGGCTCAGCCAGGGGAGTCTCATATTTCCCTCCCTTTACCTGTGGGAGTGCAAAAGCCAATGCCCCTGCCAAGATCAGCAACTCAGCATGGCCAGGATTCTAACCAGCGAGCTCCTGATGGCATGACTCATCCTGGCACTGTATGAGCCACTGGGTCTCCTTGTAACATGGCATTCTCCTTCTAATACCTGCAGCAGCATGGGGTGCTGGCTGTCGCTTATAGGCTAGGCTGTACTGTAGCTAAGGGTTAACAAAACTCTCATGTCTGCTTTTACTCCATCGCTGCAATGACGTCCCCACAATACCCAAAGCACCGTTTCCACGATAAACCTATGACAGCTGTGATATACCAAAATTCAACAGCCAAATACAAGGAGCATATCAAAGTCTCTGGCATTATTAAGGCTAAACCTCACTGAAGCAAGCAATGTCGTGCATCAGAAGGCAAATGCATTGAACTGCATTGAAATAAATGGTCTCTAGTTGTATTCAGTCCATTGTATTCAGTCCATGGTAAATAAATACAGACATCATGTTATGTTATTGCTAACCTTTTAGGCCAGCTGAATAAAACATGACCAATCTAAGCCTACCTTTGAAATGTGTGCCTGGCTTAAGGAAATCGCACATTAAATAATAATAATAATAATAATAATAATAATAATAATAATAATAATAATAATAATCTATTTACATTACAAGCACCAAAAATACAGGAATTTTGCATCCTAAATCACACACAAATATATTATGTAATAAAATTATCAATAGCAGAAGTAAGCTAAATATGTTTTTTTTTTCTTAATAAATAAAACGTGTCTATTTACCAACACATGATGCATTATGCGAAGAAGAAAAAAACAAAAACAAAACAAAACAAAAAACTACTTACTCCTGGATTTTTCTTAGCTTGCCGAGCTAATAAACGAAACATTTTTTTTTTTTTTTTTTCTTGCTTCGCTAATCGAGTTCCTTTGTTTTTTTAACGATTCTCCCTTCACGAATGCTACTTTTTAAAATAAAAACGGGTAACTAAAATTAGCCAGACTTCTTGCACTGCGGTGGCAGCGATGACTCTGGCTTTTAAACCTGTTGCGCGGATAGCCGGATAGACGCCTCGAGGGGCGCTGTCTGCTAATTTCGTTTGCTTACATCTGGTTTATCAAGACAGTGACAGCGTCCACGTAAAACAAACTAAACACTGCAATGTTTAAACAAATAATGAACAAAAATAAACTTCTTTTGTGGAAAAGTTGCTTTTAAGTATGTTAGTATGACTATTTTATTTATTTTTATACACTTTTAATAATGTATTTTACAGAAAACATATGACGTAGATATATATATATATATATATATATATATATATATATATATATATATATATATATATATAGTAATATATAGATAGATAGATCTTACTGTTTCGCCCTCTTTACAACATACAAAACAGCAATGACGTTTGTGAAAAAAAGTACATTTTTCATTCTGTTCTAATTAGCAGGCAAATGTGCACATCTAAAATAATTGCTTTCCCCCTATCGTTTTCTTTTATTTCTTATTTTTTCCACAATCCTTACAAAATGCTATTTATTTAGACAGCCTACAGTATAGTTAAAGCTACAGCGTTTCACCTTAATGCTACACGTTATACTAAATATCACACCTGAGTGTATGTTTACATCATCCTTACATAGTTTACCTGACAAACAACACCTGTGTTTATTCTTTAATTACCTCACACACGGTTTTTTTTTGTACATAGTAACATTTGTGAAACTTTTGTTTGTAGAAAGAAAGCTTCACCAAATATTAAATCTAAAACTAATATTTTAACGCTCATATGAAACAGTCCGAAGCCTATCTTTTTCTGTTCACTGGTCTTATTTGATAGAGAAAGTGTTTCAGGGCTGAAGAAAAATATGTATGAAATTTACATTTAGGAAAAAACAACAGTTGCGTGTATTTTTAGCTAACCCTTTTTCTAGCTTGTTTATATGCGATACATTATTTTGATGGCGCCGTTTGTGAAATGTCCCCCTAAACGTGCATGTAGGCCATGTAATTGAGTTTTTTTCCCATAACTCCTGACCTTGGATCTTTTGTTCCCAAACGATAACATAAACAGATATCCCCTCGGGCTGCAGCCTCTCCTAGACACTGGACCACAACACATGGCTTGAACTAGATAGCAGTGCAACAGTTACACGATGGAGTTCCTGCAAAATCAAGATTAGATAGCGGGTTTGTTTTGATATCTTGTTTTAAGGGAGGACAGGTATTCACCTCACGGTCATATGATTTCTGAAAGTAAATGGACGTATGCTCATTGCTCTATAGATTTTATTATGTTCTAAACTTTTTCATGAAAGCATTTTTAATTCCTCATCATGAATATACTTAAGAAATAACGTACAATTCAAACGTTTCAGAATTCAACATACATCTAAATCTTACGCACCCGTACGCAGTTACACTGTCATGTATATTTTGGTAACACTTGTGTTTTTTGGCCATTTCAAATATTTTTTATAGTCTGTTCTATAAGATTTGATTAATTCTCTGTGCCCTTTGATCCTGGTTTCTGTAATGCGTTTAATTCTGTAATTGCTATATTCTATATGTTTAGAAATTCTGCACAAAAACATAATTACTTTTGACTAGGAGTCTTTATCTGTGATCTTTTAGTTTGTCTAAATTAAGCATGGTTGCATGCTTAATTCAACAATATATTTAAGCTATGCTGAGGCTGAATCACCGTGTATTTAATGACCCGGCTTAAACGTTTTTGAGATGGCCTCCTCTCAGTCATAAATTCTCGAATGTTCTTAATATTAAACTTGTATATTTAAATAGATTTAAATTGAAATAAGTGAGTGTAGTTACCATGGCATTAAAAAAAACCCTATAAGTACTGCCACTTTGTTTTCAAACAGATTTTCTTTTGACAAAGTTGGCTCTTGAGTAAAAACTTTTAAATGCATACATACAATATATGGCAACACCCCTCCCCAAATGGGAAAACATGTATTTTGTTTGCTTGAGAAAGTAACATAGAAAAGGAGGTATCTTTCTCCCCTCATTCAAATTACCCAAAATAATCCTTGTGCCCTAGATCTGAAGGCCAGCGGCACGACACAGAGATGTGGGATTAGCCCAACATCAGTCAGGGTTGATGGTGTGTGTTGGATGTGACAGCACTCAGGCTGTCAGGCATTAGACCACATCGCAAAGGAGATTTTCTTTCAGTTTTCAAACAAGCTCTCTGTATGTAGTGCCTCCAATTCACCCGCATCTTCAAAACACTCAATTGAAAATAGAAGGTAAAGACTTTTTACAAGAAAGTCAGTGAGACAAAGGTCTTGGTACAGCAGAGTGCAAACTCCGGATTAGCACTTATCATATTTAACATGAGGCAAGACAGCGAGATAATTAATTCATCACTAAAATGTACTTCTATTCTGTTTCATTAAATTGTATGAAATTCTCAAACATTGATAAATAACACATTATGCAAAGAAGGATGTTCTCACCTTTTTATAAAAAGGATTTAGGAACACGTTTTGTTTTTTTTACACTATAATTTGGTATAAATTATATTATGGTTTTCCAGCTAGTGCAGAAAAAATGTAAAAAAATAAAAAATAAATAACTTGTATGTTTATAAGCCATCATCAGTTTGAAACTGCAGTGCTTTCCTTAATTTGATTATTTTACTGCAGTTGTGGTTTACATTCCAGTTTGTTTCGCCACAGCTCTGCTGGCTACTATAGTCCATCTAATTGAAGCTCTGCTGTCTTGCCTATCATGACTGAAACCAATATGCAACAGGAAGATGCAGCTTTTATATATTACAGAATTCATATCAAAAGATGCCAGACTACCCAAGAGCGCTAACATTTACACAAAGGTATGGCATATTGCAAGTGTTTCTATTTTTCTGTCCTCTTTTAGAACGAAATTCAGAGGAATTCTATTTAGAAAGTCAATACATTAAAAAAAGAAACTCAGCAGATTGGATTTTTTTCTACTCAAACAAAAGTGCAATCAAAGAGTAATCATGAAATGTAACTGCTTTCATCAATGGACAGGAATAATATATTTAATGAGATAAGCCAGACAGTGTGCTGTGTGATTTATATATATATATATATATATATATATATATATATATATATATATATATATATATATATATATATATATATAAACACAAAACACACAGCCACCTACCACCTAGCAAAAGGGTATGTTTGGATACGTTGTAACAAAATATATTACTGTCCCCTTCAAATATGACCTCTATAAATTTTAAAACAGCTAGTGTTGGTTCTGGGGTAAGACATCTGCTATATTTCTAATATAGCCTATACATGATCTGGAATTCCCTTAAATTAATCATTGCATTTCGTCAAGCAGTAACTGCTGCACATGAGCGCAGCACACTGAATCCCTATATGACTAAACCAAAGAATACTGATTAGCATACTGGATCATAATAGCCAATTCGGATATACAAACACCACCAGAACAAAACTCTCTAAAGTGTTCATCCCTAAACCACACAAACCTCTTTCTATTTAGCTCTCTGTTAATTTCTACGCTGTGTCTATACCACACACTATTTAAGAAAGTGACCTAAATTTCAAAAGATACTGAGAAAAATCTACTATCTAAACAGTCAAAGAATTTCACAAAGAGGTGCATCAACTTCCAATCCCAGGATTACCCCTAAATAAGTGACTGACAGTTGCTTCTATATCAGTGTAATATGCTCTAATTTGGGTAACTCACATCTGGATTTTAGAGCATTTTACAGCACTATGGAATCACCCTGGATTAACCTCTCTGTGATTACCCCGGGATCTGTAAATCAGTGAATTTACAAAATGCTCTAAACAATCCACCTGTGTTTTATCTAGATTAGAGCATATTACAGTAACAGAATCAACCATCAACCATTTTTTTTTTTAAGTTGTTGATGCGACCCTGGGTGATGCTGCAAAATGTAAAAAATAAAATAAAATAATAACATATCTGTGGTTTATTATCAACACCCACTATTCTTAGTCATACAGTACCTCCATCATAGCAACACCAAGGCAATCTCAGATTCTGACAGTACACCAGCATTAATATTTAAAGTATAGCACTTTCTGAACTGAGGGTCCGCATCCATTGTCAGTATTTTTTCTTCTTCCAAGAAAAAAAAGGTAATTGACAAGTTGCGTGTGTTGCTGAAGACACTCTTCTGGCTCGTTGTTGGAATCAGTTGGCAGTCGTTTGCCATTCCCCGGTCTAATTGACATATACTTTCCTACACTGCACTAACAGCAGTTTTTTTTGGAGGGAACGGTTGGTTTTAGAATCTTTTAAAAAGACGCTCATTTAGATGAAAAATGTCCATTTTAAAAAAGAAAAGCAAGCTGTTTTCTATCCCCTCCCCTCCCCTCCTAGTCCTTGTCAAAAGAATAGTGTTTGTCTGTAACTCTTTGGAACAAAAGCGACTAGAATTTATTTCAACTACAGCTACAGCAACTGGGATATCTGGAAAAGAAACTTCAACACTACAAATGACTTGGGTGTAAAACCACATGATTTAAATGTGCCCATATACATTGTTATTTTAGGTTGTAATTATAGTAAAAAAAAGAGAAAGGGTGCGCCCTCCAGTCCAGGGCAGGCTTGAGGCATGGAGACTGAACTGCTCCCTCACCCCCTAAGAGAAAGGGTGCTCCCTCCAGTCCAGGGCAGGCTTGAGGCATGGAGACTGAACTGCTCCCTCACCTCCTAAGAGAAAGGGTGCGCCCTCCAGTCCAGGGCAGGCTTGAGGCATGGAGACTGAACTGCTCCCTCACCTCCTAAGAGAAAGGGTGCTCCCTCCAGTCCAGGGCAGGCTTGAGGCATGGAGACTGAACTGCTCACTCACCCCCGAAGAGAAAGGGTGCTCCCTCCAGTCCAGGGCAGGCTTGAGGCATGGAGACTGAACTGCTCACTCACCCCCCTAAGAGAAAGGGTGCTCCATGTGGACAAATAGAGAGGATTCTTTAGATAAAACAATCGAAGGAAGGTCTATAGACTTAAGAAGTATTAGGAATGTGCTAACACACAACTGCTTGAATGGCAAAATACACTGTAAACAGGTCCCGGCGGTGTATTTCCCTGTTATAATGGCAAGTGACTTGAAGCATTTAGAGACTTTAAAACAGAATTCAATATTGTGTGGTATAAAGAGTTAACTACGGTGGATCATTAAGGACAGAAAAAACCCTACATAAATCTGTTATGTTGAGATCACGGAGTGAATGAGCTCAGGATCTAGACATAACCAATTTCAATTTCTATTATTTTTGTCCTCAGATGAGCCACTGTATTTAACATGCCTCTAATACTGAGGGGAAATGGATGAGGGTTGATGTACCGTATACATTATTTTGTCACCTATCTAACTAGAAGTACAAAGCCAAAAGCTCTGGGGTAGAGATCAATGTTTGTGTGACAGCACTCTTCCTTTGCTTGCATGACCAGACCTGTCATAGTTCAGAGTTGGCCGTGAGGGTAAAAATAAGAACAATAAACAAAAAAAATGTTTTACTTCGATCAATAACCATAGGCAAAACATTTATTAAAACTGCTGCTTCCTACTGTACATTCATATTCAGTTTTACATGGAAATATTAGTCCTTGGCTATTTTGTTTACTGCATTACCTTTAGTTGCTATGTTGATGGTCCAGTTTGTTTACATTAGGGACCCCCCATTTTAAACCTGCTTATTTATTATTATTATTATTATTATTATTATTATTATTATTAGTATTATTATTATTATTTATGTATTTATTTGGCAGACGCCTTTATGCAAAGTTTAATATTTAAATATTAAGTGTAGTTTACAGTATGCCAAATTTGCCAGGCTCCTGCTACATTTTTTGCTACAAAATGAAAAGCAAAAAACTGCAATACAAACACTAAAAAGACAACCAACGAGCTCAGAAATGTTTTGTAAAAACAGCTCCTTCTAGTGGTTAAAAGGGTATTGCAAGGCTGTCTTGATATTCACAGCAGGGTTGCTAACCTTGCAATTTTGTTTAAAGACTTAATGGCCTTTTTTTTTTTTAACTGACATCATTTAAAAAAAAAAACTGAAACAATGAAATATGTTATAAAATAGTCTATTTCTATGTGCTTACATTTCTTTAGGTCCTTTTTATTCTCAAGGTCTTGGACACATTTGTGGACTGGCTCATTTGCTTCGTTGGTCTGAAACTGGTGCTGTTTTTACAGCAGTCTTCATTTCATAATTCGATCCAGAATGCCTGTAGATGGATTTCTTTTTTAACAAGGATCACCTGAGAAAAAAACAGGTTCTAATTGTGGGGCAAAGCCAACATATTAACGGCAAACTTGGCAAGTGTAGGAAAACGTATCTCCGCTAGGTGTAGACAAGACAGCAATTTTGTGCCAGTTTTCATCAGCCGCCAGATCCCGGCTAAGATCTGTCAAGTCAGTCACTTGCTACTGCATAAATTCCATTTGTAGGCTATCCAGCATATTTCCAAGAACAATCTGTGGGGAAAGCATTGCACGCTGGACCATGTCTCCCAAGCTCACTGTGCTTTGACTACTTGCAAGAAGAACGTGTATTAATTTCACTTTTTTATGTACTTTTCACTTCCATCACATAAGCTGTAGGTATATGTCATTCGAGCTGATTGGGAAAGCCAGAAATCAATAAAAATATACTGTCCTCTATTTTGATCCAAAATCACAGATTGTTCTTTGTTCAGTTTCAAGTAGGTTATCAAAATCTTGGATGTTTTCAGGCCATTGTATATACTGTGTAATAATCCCTTTTGGTCCACAATAGTAGCAGCGCACTAGAAACGATGAAAAGAACTTTTAGTAAAATGATCTGGCAAACATTCTGAGGAGTCTTTATCAATGGCTTTGTGCCAAATTAATTTGAACCGTTTATTTTTATTTGTTCAACATACTCGTGTATTCAATTGAACAGGCGCAGATCTAAAAACTGACACTGAGATTAATTTCAAAGTTTTACACCAAGGCAATGACAGTTGAACATTTGACAGTGTAACTGATATTGTCTATGATGCCTGAAAGAACAGGGGACTCCAGAAGGGGATGACTAGCATGTTGCTCTATAGTGCTGTACCTTTGTAGGGAAAAAAAAATTAAGCTGACAAATGGTTTTTGATTAAAAAAAGCACTTGAGACACAAGAAAGGTATACCTCCAAAATAATCATATTAGCATGAGTTTCAAAGGGGGCAGTGCTCTCTGACCTCATGGTCCGTTACATTCATCTTATCTTTTAAAATACCTCCCCCGCCTCAGGGTCAGCCACGTGTAATGAGAGAATTCTAAACTTGGACAACACTGTATTGAAACGACTATAAAAGAACATTCACACACAATTTAAACATAATCATTAAAACAAATTAACTATAAGAGACACACACATACACATTATGTAAAACTTATAATTAATAACATAATTAATACCGATATAATTGGGACTCTAAATCATGCACTCTGTGTGGCATGCAGTTATCACTTAATTATAATGACACTTTGAATGATGTATAAACCTAACGCAAAAACACTAAAGAGAGAGACTTAAGAGACTTAATGAGGGTTCGAATGGGAGTCAGGATTATTACTAAATAAAAATGACAAACAGACATACACACACAGGGACAAACAGACTGACATAAACACTCACAATCAGACAGACATAGACACTTTACATATAAAAATCTCAGTACGGTCTGTAAGGACAGACAGACAGACCCTACTCTGAATGGGTTAAATAATGTTAATACCTAGTTTGATCACATTTGGATACCTGGTGGTTTTCCAGATATATGGAGAAATGTAAAGTGTGTCATATGCACAGCAATCACATAAGGTAAAAGGAGGTCTGTAAAAGACTAAAAAGATATAGCTCCCTACATGGGGAAACAGTACTGTATTGTATTATATGTATGTATTTTCTTCTGATTGTTTGACTGCATTCTCTCTCTCTGTCTCTCAGGTTGCTGCCTTTTTCTTTTGCTCAAGACCCATCTCAATACATCACTGCACACCCTCATCTTAGCAACCTTGTCCTGATCAATAACACAGCTCTGACTCAGACAACAAACCCACAAGCAGAGAAGAGCGACGGCATTCATAAAAGGAAACAAATATGGCAGCCCTGAATGGATAGAGATTGGACAGCCAGCCTGAGACCTTGACAGTTAATCTTGTCCAGCAGCTTCAAGCAAGGAAAAGTAAATTTAAAAAAAAACCCACAACAACAGGCATTGTAGAGTCTATAATTCTTGATATAGTGTGCACTACAATTTAGATTATGGGGCTTGTAATAACCATGTAATAACAAGGAGATATCTATCTGCTCTCACATGGTAACTACTGGTGGAATAAGTGTAACTTGTAAATGGACTGTACCTTGGTGTAATTACATACTGTTGTTGAAAAGGCCATTTCCATGTAATAACACAGTAGTTATCATGTAAGAGCTGGGTAATTACCCATCTATTACATGACTAGTCATGCCCTATCTAAAGCCAGCATTATGAATGATGTCTTTAAATTGCCTGCTATGTTATTTCTGTCGGTGTGTTGTACAACCAGTGTGCTGTGCAAGTGACCTTTTGAAGCAATGCAATATTGTTCTTACAACTTAGGAGTTATCCAAATCAATAGTATAAAGTTTCTTCTCCACAGAAATATGAATTCAATATAATAGATTCGATTTTGAAACATAAAGAAGACAAGCATTTTTCTCCCTGAATAGAGATCAGAGATCTGTATTATACATCTTCCGAAAACAATTTCGCAAAAACTGCTGATTACAGCAAAGATTTCCTATGAAATAAATGATACAGCGTTGCCTTGAAACCAGAATTAAAGAACAATACACTAGATGAACTCAGAGCAAGCACTGGTAAAGTACTGTAATCTGTCAGGTACAGCACTAAACCATGTGAATTCCTTCATTCTCATCCTTAAGCAATGAGGGTTTTAAAAAATATAATTTGAATTGATTGGTGTTCAGCGGGTTATCTAAGAGAAAGGGTGCTCCCTCCAGTGTATGGCAGGCTTGAGGCATGGAAACTGAACAGCACTCCCACCTGGAAGCAGGATTTTATGATCAATCTGCTCCCCCCCCCCCAAAAAGAGCTTTTGCAACAGCATCTAAAAAGTGCAAGCTTCAATGAAAATCGATTGTACATTTTATTAGTTTCTCAGTTGCTTCGTATAACCATTATAATGATACTTTTGCAGATCTCAGCAATATATATTTGAAAAATATATGGAGACTTATTAACCAAAAGATGTGCAATTTCAGTGAAAAGGACAATGCAGAGAAAATTGTTGCAGAAGCATGTTTTTTCTTTTTTTTTTACTTTTGCAGTGATGCCAAGGTCAGATTTGAAAAGAAAAAGAAAGATGTATTAGTATTGCATTCAAATGCCCTTTCTTTTTTTGAGTGCTGAAATTGAGACCAAAAAGTGTCACTCCAAATGATCTTGGCATATCAGCTTTTGCAACCCAGTTTGCATTTAAAAAACACTTTTGATAATAATAACATTTTAAAAAGCTTCAATATTACTCAAATACTGTGTTTTAATCTATGTTATATATTTAAAATCTGTCTAGATGCTTTTGTCTGAGTTCAGCTCTTCAATTCTAGTTCCCTGCCATAGATATATGTACCACAGGTTAGATCAGCTATGTGTCTTAGAAGTAACAGTCAGCGCCATCTAGTGGTCAGCTACTTTGGATCAAGTTTCCATTTGTTTTGCAGGAAACACACTGCTGCTGTGTACTGGTGCTAGCACCTATATAAAGACACCTCTTTGGCTAATCTATCCTGCATTTCATAAGTCTATGGCAGGCATCTATAGCTATGGCCAAAAATTTTGCATTTTAGGATTGAGAATAAAACTATATGAACATAATTTAGATCTTTTTTTAACATGCAATCAAATAAACTACAAAATGATTTTGCAAACATCAACCAGAAGCCATAATAGTAGTACAGTATTTCATGTTAGATTTTGAAATGCCACATTAATTTATGGTATATGGAAAACCACAAAGCGGGATGTAATTCAATATGTGAACGGAACATTATTCAGCAGGTTTCATTCGACTTTATGATGCAAAATTAGTTCATTCTACATGGTGAGGCAAAACTTTTGGCCACAGCTGTAGGTACAGGAAAAAAATTAAAAACACACTGTTGAATTAACATCGAAAGAATAGGTCATGTTTTTAAAGGTTATATTTAAACTCTTGTGTGTATTGCAGTAACACCAGTAGATTCAAATACATCCCATGAACAGCAGTGATTCCAGTTCACTGTATTCAGAATGGACAGTGTTCAAGGCTGGCCCTGTAAGAGAGTGGGAGGGACAGATTTCGCTCTCCCACGTAACGAATCTCCAGCCTCAAGCGTTCTTAAGACTGATTTTGCTTTTGAATGCCTTGTGCGTGAACGCTGACACAGAGGTGCTGAGCAAGTGTCAGAAAGCTTCGCACCACTGTTTTTGTAAAATGAAAAACAAACTGCTGATGTTACAGAACTGGCTAGAAACAACCACAGAGCTCTTAAACGAACCTCCTGAATTACAATTTCCAACTGTAATGAAACTTGGTATTAACCGTATTTAACTGTATTTGGTCTGTGCTTGCTTTGCTGGATAGGGTCCCTTTTTAACAATATGTCTTCCTGCTCTACTGAAACAAGAGAATATTTAATCTGGCACAGAATATTGGGAGACTCTTCATACCTATGGACCAACTTGGATGAGAGGCCATATAACGCTGGACAGTCATTTTGTTTTTTAAAGTAAAGAAATTAAGAAATGAAATGTTACTAACACGTATTGAGGGCGGGAAAATGAATTTCAAAACTAATATACTGGTAAATGAAAGCTCCTTATAATCCCCTGCAGGGGTGTGGCTGTACATGTGTCCCTATGTAGAGTATATGGGGGTTTCTGTCTTGTCTGCATATTTGCCCATCTGTACAGTATGTCATACTTGCACGGATCTAGAAAACTGTTTATAAATTGTGATGCAACTTGGTATCGAGATTATTTAGCGAAAGATTGGGAGCATCTGATTGCTTGTCTGAACATCTCTGCATCTCACACTTTTACATGTATCTTGAGAACACAAGAAGTTATTTCCCATACTGTAAATAATTCATTTTAATAGACTTTACTATGATACTAGGCCCTTGTTTGCTTACCCAGTGCAATCCAGGTCTTAAATACCACTTATACAATGTTCATTAAACTATTCCTTGCCATTTCTTATTAATACTATTCTGTACATGCTGTTTATAGAAGTCATGGCCATACAACAAACGAGGTAATGGAATTTCGGCAAAGCTGCAGCGTCACAGATCGCACCTTATCTGTTTCTGTATAATTCTATTAAGAAATCTAGATTAACTGGGCATTTTTCTAACTGATCCTAGCATGATTTTTTTTTCCACCACTCATAAAAATAAAGAGTTTGAGAAAATTCCTCTTTACTAGTTTACTGCCACAATAACTTATCTTTATTGAAAGAATAATAAAGACAGACTCTCCATAGACTGTTTTACACGGCCGCTCCCGAACCCTATTTGGTTAATGTAGGCTGGGAACTTCACAATGGCAGCCTAGTACATTTTTATTGTCATTTTAATGAAAAAGCCCAAAGGCAGAGACCGCAGTTCTGATGGAAAATTATATATATATATATATATATATATATATATATATATATATATATATATATATATATATATATATATATATATATATATATATATATATATATATATATATATATATTGTCTCCTACCCCGTGCTATTGATCTGCTGTGAATGATATTAAATTCACGCTTGGGAAACTGTGTACATGTGTATTTCAGAAAACGTTTAATTGAACAGCGAACAAACTTGCGATACACTGGTGTCCGTCTGTTTATAAAGGAGCTCCAAAAAAACGACTGACCAATTTTTAGTAACTCAAAATGTACACTAGAATCCATCAGTATCCAGCGCAATTCCGTTTTCTGACACGCGCTATTCTAACCCAGATCTCCACAAGGTTTTAATCACTTTAAGAAAACAAATTCAAAAAGCTCCCCCCGTGACCAAATAACAGGACCGCGGTGCGATGACCCATAATTCTCTTTGATTGAGTCACATACTGGAAAATCAATGACGTGCCACTTCATAAAACTGCTAAATAATATATCTCTTTCTGGAAATGAGTGCCGCTCATTGAGCGTGCCTCAATAAACACTTCACGTGCTATAGATTTGAAATATAGGCACGACGCACTGAATCTCTCTTTCGCAACTACAGGAAATTAAAAGGAGGAGAATGTTCTCATTCCTATTTTAAATGTTAAGTCCAAAACATCTAGCTTGTATCCCACACCGACTGTGTTACCTTCGGGATCAGTCTCCCAAATATCCCAATATAGTTCACGATTAATGCAATTAGAGGTGCTACACCATGATAATAGATCAGAGATCAAATTTCTATTCTTTATTATTTATTATTTAAAAGTTGTGCCACACATATTTTAAGGAGGACCCTGAACATGAATAAGAGGGGTGCATATTTTTACATACATCAAGGTAGCATAACAATGCATATGCATATCAAAAAAGTATGCATATTTTGATGGCTATTTGTAGCATCATTGCAATCCCAAGCACCATGTAACTGTAATCCGATTACATTTTTTTAGTAATTTGTAACTGTAGTGGTTCCTTTTTCAGACAGGTGACAAAATATGTGACAGATTGCATTTTAATGAACAAAATTACTTTTAGTTACATTTAAAAAAAAATTGGAATAATGCATAACGTTGGAAACCAGAAAGCTCTTCGACAGTGCAAGTCAAACCTTACATGTTGCATGAACGCACTTTTCACATCATCTTGCTAGAAAATGGCACCAGAGGAGGGAACGAGTGGGTTCCATAGCTGGATCTTCAAAGAATATTTCCAGCTGCAGCCTGACTAAACCGAAAAAAACAAGAAACCTTTGTAAAATGTAAACTGTGCCTGAGAAGTAATATTTGTAACTGTAACTAGTTACAATTTTGTTCAAATAACTTGTAACTGTAACAGATTGCTTGTTTAAAAGTAGCTTCCAAACACTGAACCCAAGCAAAGTTTAAAAAGGGAGCTGACATTTTCATAAAGGACTTATACAAAATTACCTTCTTAAACACGAAAACAATGCAATTCTTATATACACCTTTAGAACCACGTGTTTCTAAATGAACGGAGAGATTGATTAAATCAAGCACGTTATCAATCACCTTTCTTACATTAGGCTGTTTTTTTGTCAATGTAATTTCTTTTGTTTTGTATATGACATCCCAGCCTAGGTTCAATTCCACACGTCGGTTTGTAAAATGAATGACTTTCTGTTGTGAACCAGACTACTCATTACAGTGCAGAAATGCTTGACAGATACCTAAAAGCCATTAGTCTTCATTCTCCACAAACCTGAAAACCGACTCACCCGACTAAAGTACAAACTAGAATTTATTGTCCAGGTCCCGCTTGCTAAATGAAAGAAATTGCCTTCCTGCTTTTAGCTGAATCAGACCACAGTCATTTGCGGACACTAATCCCGTCGTCTTAAAGTTTAATGGATTGTATTGTAACTTTTTAAAATCTATTTTCTGCCCTTAAATAGCCAGTATCAAACCGTCACAGTGTTGTGTATACATTATTTTTTCATTATGAACAATTTGACCTAACTTGGAAAAGTTTTCGTCCCGTATTCTGGTAAGTGTATTTTTATCTCATATGGCAGTGACACAAAGCTGTTAATTCTGAAAAAGTACTGAAAGTTATTTCTATTACAGTCTCATACGTCTCACAGTTATTGCTGAAACTTAAATAGATCGGACACTGGCTCTTTTGTTAGCTTGGGTAATGTTTTCATCTTGTAGTTCAGTTTACTTAAAAAAAAAAAATTCAATACCTCTGAAGGTGCAACACTATAAAGCAGTCCTCTCCTGCCTGTTGGTCCGCATATATTATCGTCCCTTCTGAAAAACGTGCTTTTTAACCCTTTAGTATCACTGAATTGCTAATAATGTATACAGTGAGAAAAAGTGGAGCTGCCACTATGATGCATTGTACCAAATTCAGTAGACAAATAACCCAACTGCCCTTGTGTAGGTTCAGCAAAGCGGTTTTAGCTTCAGGCAGAGAAAATGGCAAATAATGCTTTTTTTAAGTGTTAAGAGTTCTTCACGCAATCATTTTTTCGTGTTTCCCCTTTGGAGCTAAGCACCTCTTGTTTGAAAGAAAGCGCTATAATTGTTTGACTGGGAAACGGTCCAAAATCAAATGCTGTCTTAATAGCTTTTATTAGATTTCTCTCATCTTAAAAGGCGTGCAAAGCAAAGTATTAAAACCACTTTGTAACATCACTGCTGGCACCTCTTTAGTTGTGCTGAAGATCTTTTGGCTTATGCTGCTTTATTTGACAACACACACATGTGCACAATTTTCAAATTTAAATGCCGCTCCCTCATCTAATCACTTCCTGTGCTGTAGGTCACAGTCACTGCAATCAGTTCAGAATCAGTCCATGTGAAAGTACAGTAGTAGTTAGTCACCGGAAAGAAGCAGTTTTAATCTACTGCCCTACATTTACAAAAACCTTTAGTACATATACTGAAAGGAAAGATATGCAAAGTTTCATGCAGGCAACTCTAAATACTGCTACAACAGTCACCAAAACTCATGCAAATCAAAATACTGTAATATATCTTAATGTAAACTGTTTCACTCTCTATAAAAAAAACATGGTTGTTTTAAAAATCACAAGAAAAAAGAAAAACCCAAAATGAATCAAAAGATAATGTTTCTAATCTGTATAAAATTTTTAAAAAATGACTGATTCTCCATCCTTTAGCTGTATTGTAGGTTTTCAATTACCAAGAGTTAATCTCGGATCGTGCTGTCATAGGAAGTACTGATGACCTTCCTGTAGTTGTTCCGGTTCAAGGGAGAATAAACAGGTTGCTTACCTGTGCATCTGTGTGTGTTCTGTCTCTCTGCCATCTACCAAAATACCACACAAACTACAGTGAGCATGTCTTACTGCCGTGATTATGCTGTCGAGCCCCCCCATCTCCACGCGATCAACTTCTCCAAACAAACCATCTTTCACAGCCGCCTGGGGAAAGCTAAAACACTGACGTCAAGCGTTATTATTTTAAATGTATTTATTGATTTTTTTTTACTGCAATGGCCTTTGTCATTTTTAATATAAGTGGTTTCTTTTTAGTGGGATGGCAGAACAAGCTTTGACCTTGATTGAGGTATTTCTTCTGAAAGTGTGTGTGTCTGAAAGTGTGTGTGTGTTTTGGGGGGTGGGGGGCTCTCCTGATGTTCCCCGTTACAGGTCTTAGTTTGACAGAAAGAAATGGAAACAGTTTTTCAAAGAGACAATGCAAAACTCTTTAAAAACTACACACTTCCCACCCATAACTATGCAAAGTTCTGAAGAGGGCAATAGCTTTTAAACCAAGAGCTTTCTTTGACCTAATAAGCACTGGTCATTGAATTTATAAAGCTTCTTTTAGTGTTTCTAAATTTAGCACTATGGGTGTTTAATAGCTCTGGATGATATCCAATTAAGCCTACCGCTACATTTTCCCTCTAGTTCTTTTAATTCCCCTGTTTTACACTAAACAAGAATCAGATTTCGACCTAAATCCACCCATAGTCCCATGTGACCTTTTTCCAAACTAGCATGCTAGCTGTATCCAGTGCTTTCCAGTTAGTCCCTCTGACGTTGTGAAAAAGGAGACATACTTGCTTTAGGGAGCAGTGGAACAGCAGGAACAACTGGGACTGGCGGCGACATCCCTGGAATGTCTTGAAGGTGGACTCTGGAAACTGCTCCTAGCCATTTAAAACAGTCAGCTGGGACTCCAGAGCGATCGATCTCTGTTCATTTTACAGTTGCCTTTGTCTTGCTCTAGGAAGAGAGAGAGGCTATTGAATAGACCAACCCCTGGCAGATATTAATGAGAGGACCGGCCAGAGTTTCAAGCAAGAAGAGGCAATGTGACAGCAGCAAGGCAACGGAAGGAGAGAAATGATCAGGCTTGCACATATTTTGTAGCCACCTCCCTATTATGCATTCAAAGCGTATGGCAAGAGTTGGCTACACATATAAAAGTGATCGTGAACAATATCATAAATCTTACCCATTTGTAAACAAGATCTTATTAAGGAAGAGGGACAGCATTTTTGTTTCTAGACTTGTGCTAACCATGAATCTACAGTAGCTTCCATGTATGCTTCATGTTTTTATCTGCTTGTTGGTTTCGTGGTTTATTGTTGGTGTCAGTGGCTGCATGCCCACCTTTGCCTCGCCATGTTTTAACATCATCTTCAGGTATGAACAATGCTAGTGGAGGGACAATGTTTGAGTTGGGAAAAAATTTAAACAACTTATTTGTGCTACCTTTGCTCCATAACTACAGCTATGTCCAAAAGGTTTTTTTCACCTAGAATTTTAGGATTGAGACATAATTTTAAAAAAATATATATTATTATTTGTTTATTTAGCAGACGCCTTTATCCAAGACGACTTACAGAGACTAGGGTGTGTGAACTATGCATCAGCTGCAGAGTCACTTACAACTACGTCTCACCCGAAAGACGGAGCACAAGGAGGTTAAGTGACTTGCTCAGGGTCACACAATGAGTCAGTGGCTGAGGTGGGATTTGAACCGGGGACCTCCTGGTTACAAGCCCTTTTCTTTAACCACTGGATCACACAGCCTCCTCCGTTAAGAAACTAGAAACTAGGTCCAGAAACTACAAAATGAGATCACAAATGTCTACTGGAAGCCATCATAGTAGTACAGTATTTCATGTTAGATTTCAAAATGTCATATTTTTACATTTTTTGTCAGTTTTTCGTTAAGTACATGGAAAACTACAAAGTGGTATGAAATTCAATATGTTAACGTAACATTATTCAGCAGGTTTCATTTGACTTTATGAAGCAAAATAAGTTAATTCTATTAGGACTATATTTTGGCCATAGTTGTAGACTGAAATTCACGACATTGTAGAAAACAAAATAAAAAAATAAATAAATCGATAATATTTATTATACGCTGCCCACTGTATATGATTATAAAAATACACACCGACATTTTATAGAGAGGATCTTAGCCGTCCATATTGTTTCTCCTTTGCTGCAAGAATTACAGTGCTTCAGGATTCCTCAGTATAATTGCTAGTGGTGCTGTACTAGCTATTCAAGACAAATGCTAAAGGAGCAGGCATGGAATAGGCAAAACTGCAAGAATGTCTTGCTCCCATTAAAAATAATAAGATACGGTCTCAAAGTATATAGATGATGACTTGGCAGGTATGATATGGTGCCTTCACAATGCGAGAAAGAGAAAGAGAGAGGAGGAGAGACAGAGCAATTAAAACAAGCAGTTTACGACTGGTGTTCAGACCATTTTAAAATGTTTTTTTTTTAATTTATTTTTTTAGTTTGCTTCACATTTGCCCCTGTCTCTGGTAATTTGGAGATTTAATTAATATCAGCGGCGCAGAATTGGAGAATCACAAATGAAGGCGATATGTTCTTGTGCCTCAGCTTGATTGGTACTGTTTGAAGCGCTGGCTTTCCACCGATCAGAAATCACTGTGCTTTAGGCATCCGGGACTACGGAGGTCTATCAAGATAGTTCCTATTGTCAGGAGAATAGAGGGAAGGTCTCTTAATTAAAGAGCTCAACACACTAACAGGGAAGGATGCAGCCTTCTGTGCAGCTCTGTTGGGTACATTCCTTATAAAAGAATATGCAGCAGCGCACTTAACCCATTAAAGGTGTTAAAAAAGCAATGTGTTGGTTGTTTTATAAGGTAATACATTGAGTATAGGGTGTCTCTTACTGTTTAAGAGGTGACATCTCATGCTTTTAGGCAAGAGGACCATGAAGCAATAAGAGACATCCTGCACACAATGTATTAACTTCTTATAAATCACAGGAATGAAGATTGTGCTCAGGAACAGCTTTAAAACTATAAAAAATATATATTATTTATGCAAAACAAACATAAAACTTTTTTTTGTTTTTGATTTTTGTATGTTGAAATGAGGTGTTCTATGCACGGGATGACATCTGTACAGAGGATAAGAATTTGGGCAAATAGTTCACTGTGATTTGATGATTTCTGATATGTGATTTATAATTAGGGCTTGAGGTTTTCGGGTTTTATTTTTGATCACATGAGGTCCCTTTAAACCGATTTTAAACTCAGAAAAAGCTGTTGATTACAGAATAATTTCACTTGTTTTTGCCTTCATATCTTGACTGAGCCTGATTCTGTTTCGGTTCATTTTTATTTCAAAGAGACAAATTACGTGAATTGCATTTTATTCTTGCAGTCGCCTAGTTTATCGTTGTGCTTTTGTTATTCTCACTTGTTTAACAGAGTTGTCCTGACAGATTTTCTTTTCAGCACATAATACCCAGTACGGAGTGTACACTCATTAGCAAGTCCATAATTTAAAATCTCTCTGATTTGTAGCAAAGAAAAAAAAGGCTCTTAAACCCAGTCTTTAATTAGTAGTTTTCTCTATATTAGGATGCAGAGAAAGCTTAACGACTACTAATTAACATTTAAAGGGAGGCAGAGATTGGGAAAATAAAAACCGAAAAGTTCAAGCCCTATTTATAATTAGTGTAATAATAATAATAATAATAATAATAATAATAATAATAATAATAATAACTGTTGACGAATGCCTTGTATGTATTATATGGCTAAAGGCACTGTAGTCACATTTTACAAGTGCGATCATGTTGTGTTTTTTATACCTTTATTTGAGTTTAGAAACAGTTAACTGTTGTATAGCACATTATATATAGCATGAAGACAATGCTCTCACTGCTTTCATTATAAATCTGTGTGGAAAATAACTCATTTAAATAACCCATTTTAAGAGGCGATCTGTATTCGTTTAATTTGTCACGTGTTACCACAGAACCACGGCTTTAGAATGTTTACTGCTGGGACTCATCACTTCCTGTGTCAAATCCATGGTCCCAAGTCTAAAACAGGAAGTAATAAGGTACCTGAAAGAGCAGTTTAAGCTTTCAAATCCCCCCAGAAATCTTCATATCCCCAATAAAAACTATAAGTGGACCAGTGACAATATTGCAATATGCTAATGCTAATGCAAAGCATGAAGATTTTTTTCAAATGCCTGGTTAGCATGTATTTAATTTAATAACCCGAGTACTATGAATTACATGAATATTGTGCCTAGAGAGAAGTCCTTTTTCATTTTACACTCTGTAAAATGAATGCTACCTTATAGTCTGTCTTCTCAATACCAGTATACTGCTAGCTCCAGCAGTTTGAGATTTGTGTCACCAATTTGAACATAGCCAAAAGGGACATCCAGGGCATCTTGCAACAGCAAGGTCCTGTCAGTACAGGAGTGCAAACCACAAGAAAACTAACAAGCTCCCCTCTCAAGCTACAGACACGTCTCTGCGCTGTCACCCACCCTTCTACCATGGCACAATCCCTTCAGACTGCTCCGAGATCACAACAGTGCAGCGCCCAAGTTAACGCTACAGTACAATGCCACCAATATCATTCTCACCAGAGCTGGTCAACACACTAACAGGGCCAGGGTGAGCAAAAGCTATGCTAAGTGATATGAAATCAGACTTGTTCATTTCCAACAGCAGCAGATCGGTTTCAGCTGGGACTTCGTCAGTCCCAGATGAATTCCTGACTGTGCCAATGGCAGAAGTTGCCTAATGACAGCCCAATTCAAAGAGTGCGACAGGCGGGTTTTAAATCTCTGACTGCGGGAAGAAATATGTAGGGAGCAGGAAAATGTTGGAGTTTGATGGATTCATTTATAAATCACAGTTATACAAAAGCGTGATCCGTACAGGTGACGCTTCCAATGAAATGATCAGGAAAATTAAAATGCATAATGACACCTTTGAACCTTGCAGCATGTAGAATCACAACTTGATTGAATTCATGAAGGTTATTTTAGTATTTCTAAATTAGTATTTCTAAAGCACAACTGAGCGTTTGATACTAATGGATGACAGGTTGAACTTAGTTGTTTAAACTAGATGCTGAACATAATTTAGGACTGGAAAAATATAAACATACTGTAAGCCAAGATAACGAAAAGACAAGAAGTTCACCCATAAAGTCCTCCCCCAGACTCAACGCCTCGTGCTTTTACCATATTTTTGGGCCAGTTTTTCATCTGAATTGCTGCTGGCAAGAGAACTGACTCCAGCTGGTTCAGCATTTTGCAATCAATATCCTCTACTCCCCTGCTTTCCAAAGCAACTCCACATCAGTGTCACTGATAAATGAACCTGCTCAAGAAAAATGAATTGCAGTTTCACATCGTTATCCTTCGGATGAGACGTACAGCACCTGTAAAACCGAGGTCCTATTGCAAGGGACTCTGCAGCAGCAGTTGTGATGCATAGTTCACCCCATAGTCACTTTGGATAAAAGTGTCTGTTATATGACTGAATAATAATACCAGGAATAATAAAAGGGGATGTAAATAAACTAACAGTCTCGCTTTTATATAAATCTGAATAACTCTGGTTTTGTACTTATTATGAAATGGATTTATTTAGGACAGAAAATGTATGATAGTATCATGGTAAAGTATATTAAAACGACTGATTTACAGTCTGTAGAACAGATTCTTGCATCCTCAAGATACATGTAAAAGTGTGACATATAGACACGTGGATGTAAAACAGAGAGCTACCTTCATTTATCCCCAGCGATGGAAACAAGACTCCCATTGCACAGCAGTTTGGTCCATTCCTGGTTTTACTATGAGTTTAATAAGAAACACCCAAACTTGTTACCTAGACACTGTGGCCAATGAAGCTCATATTAAAACCTGGAATGGGTGAAACTGATATGCAATAGAAGTATTATTTCCATCCCTGTATCACCCACAATCTCAAACCCCCACTAACTTATGTTAATACCAAGTTTCGTATCAATTTAATAAACGGTTTTCCAGATATATGCAACAATGCAAGTGTGACATACTGTACAAGTGGACAAATATACACAGACAGACAGAAACAAGGACGACCATCTCCCCGCGGGTGAGGTGGCCACACAGGAGGCTGTGTGGTCCAGTGGTTAAAGAAATAGGCTTGCAACCAGGAGGTCCCCGGTTCAAATCCTACCTCAGCCACGGACTCATTGTGTGACCCTGAGCAAGTCACTTCACCTCCTTGTACTCCGTCTTTCGGGTGAGACGTAATTGTAAGTGACTCTGCAGCTGATGCATAGTTCACACACCCTAGTCTCTGTAAGTCGCCTTGGATAAAGGCGTCTGCTAAATAAACAAATAATAACAATATAACTAGATTTGACTTGCCGTATTTGTTTTGAAATTCATTTTTCGACCCTCAATACGTTTCAGTAACTTTTTCACTTCCCCTCTAGTCATTGTTTGGTTAAACATTTAAATTTCCTATTTTTTATTTTATTTTTTTTACTTTAAAAAAAATATACTGTGCTGCGTGATATTCCCTCTCATCCATGTTGGTGTACAGGTACCACAGTCAAGATCTCTGAGCGTCATTCTCTTGTTTCAGTAAAGCATGAAGACTTAATGTTAAAAGGGGGGCCCCTAAAGGTGCGGACCAACATGGGGGAAGCTCTATAGTGTTGTACTTTCATCATCTCTTCACAATGAAAAAACGTACACCTTCAAATGACATGAAAGAAAGCATTGCATAGCTATCCCTCCTGAGCACAGAAGAATCATGCAACCTGTATGTCTGTGCATGTGCTGGGAAATTTATAAAAGGAGGTTCTTGACTTGACAGGGACCATTTGAAATCTTCATTTTAATTAGTCCATTTTAGATACAAGTGTTTTATATGACAAAGGGGCTTGTTTAGGATACCACCATTGCTGGCAAGCCAAGTGTAAACAAACAGTAAATCACCTTGATGGGTGCTGCTTAGCAAATACATAATTATAGACTTTCAAGAGAAAAACAGTTATTCGGCAAAGTCCCTTATCAGGAGAAGTGATGAGTAACATTGAAATAATAGACTGGAATGATAACGAAGAACAAGGGAACAAACAATTAAACACCATTTAGAGACAGACTGGAAGGGAAACAAAACAGGTGGCTGATGTGTTAGCAGAGGAAGAAAATTCAAACAGAGTTTTATACTCCCATTAATATATATATATATATATATATATATATATATATATATATATATATATATATATATATATATATATAAAAGAAATATGATTATAGCTGTTATTTTTCAGGGATATTTCTAGGGGATCAAGGAAATGCATAAAGTTCTGGAACACTTTAATTTGTATTTTTATTGGCAGCAAATTTCCCTGTAATAAATAAATAAATCCTGCAACAAAAATCAGCTTTTGAAAAGCACTATGCAGGTCTTTTTGTTAGACGCTCACTGCAAGGACCTGATAAGCCAAATCAAAGCAACACCGAGCTCTATACCTGGCAGAAATGGAACAATTAACAGGCTAATCTACTTGGACTTCGGGGCAAGGAGCTTTGAAAGTATACAACAGCTTTCTTTGTTCAGTTACAAAAATGAAGAAAAGCATTCCATTCTTTTAAATTTTAAGACCAATATTTCTTTTTTTAAATTTCTACTAGGCTAAACATTGCCCTAGACTGGAGGGAGCAAAATATAACGATACAAGATACAGCTGTACCATTGGTCTATTCATTTTTGAACACCATTTGTTTTCGCTTCTTTTGGCAAATTTAAGAGTTAATTAATAACAATAATTAATAACAACTGTCTTTCATTGCGTGTGACGTCAGTAGCACCCAGACTCCCCTTAACCGCACCGTCAGGGCTCGGTACAGTCCCAGCGCGGCTTGGTCGTACAGTGGAGAGCCATTAGAGGGTGAGGGAGGTAGCAGCTCAGTCTCCATGCCTCAGGCCTGCCCTGGACTGGAGGGAGCACCCTTTAGAGGGTGAGAGAGGTAGCAGTGGGTGCAAATCTCTTTAACACCAAATGAAAGGTAAACAGGACCTTGGTGCAATGGCCTTTTACAAAATAATACCACCGTCTAGATGGAGTTAATTGCTATTTGTCTCCTGAAAACCCCATGTTTGTTTATCTTTATTGCATATTATTTAGGGCAGCAGTGTGGAGTAGTGGTTAGGGCTCTGGACTCTTGACCGGAGGGTCGTGGGTTCAATCCCAGGTGGGGGACGCTGCTGCTGTACCCTTGAGCAAGGTACTTTACCTAGATTACTCCAGTAAAAACCCAACTGTATAAATGGGTTATTGCATGTAAAAATAATGTAATTGTATGTAAAAATAATGTGATATCTTGTAACAATTGTAAGTCACCCTGGATAAGGGCGTCTGCTAAGAAATAAATAATTATATGTATATATACTGTGTGTATATATATATATATGTTGAAATGCATACAGTATTTTCTGTCAATAGCAAATACAAAAAAAAAATGATTGGAAATACTCCAGGTTTGAGCCACTTAACCAAACAACAATTTTCTCCAACAAAAAGCTCCATTAATACAGTGACCTTGCCGTACTGTTCATTTCAACCTCCGGGCATCTTGAAGCATCTATAACACTTCATCAGTACCTGTATTATTCAGCCATCAAACACTCAGGCACACTGCAACCCTAGTCCAAGGGCTTAAATAACGGGAATTCACTTTAAAATGCTGTAGAACTTTCCTATTTCTGCACATCTGTTTCCAGTATAAATTCAGCTTACAAATGTATATAAGATGAGTATTCGATAAACAGAAACCACAAGGTGAAACTATATTTGAGACTATAGAAAATACAGTCCTCCTCTAAAACCACAAATCAAGAATAAAAGGGACCACATAGAATGCAAACGACTGCACCAGTAATTACGTTTCCCCAACGAGAAGTCTGACAAAATAGCATTTTGTCTTTATTAGATTTAAATGTATTTAAAACGGCGCATTAGTCAATTTCTTTGACACCTGTCTGCAGTGTATTACCCCCTGTGTTTTATTGGGCCATATTGCATCCAGTATTCACCATGTGGGGACAGCCTCTTGAAAAATGAGTTAAAAAACGAATTGAGTTTGAATTTATGCAAACGTGCTTTTAGCATCCCTATAGCTGTGGGGCGACTCTTATATCATTCACCTTCATAAAGGAACCTGAAATTGCGCTTAGTTGAAGTTGTTTGTTGTTTAAATTGTACGTCAGTTTAGGCTGCAGTGTCCCATTTTACTGTAATTATTGTTTCATAACCTTCTAAACAACACTTCCCTTCTGTATCTTCTACATTGTAGGCACAACTAAGAAAACCCGTAGGGTGCTCCCTCCAGTCCAGGGCAGACTGAACTGCTCCCTCACTCCCTAAGAGAAAGGGTGCTCCTTCCAGTCCAGGGCAGACTGAACTGCTCCCTCACTCCCTAAGAGAAAGGGTGCTCCTTCCAGTCCAGGGCAAACTGAACTGCTCCCTCACTCCCTACGAGAAAAGGTGTTCCCTGCAGTCCAGGGCAGGCTTGAGGCATGGAGACTGAACTGTCTCCTCCCTAATAATCTTTATATTAGAATATTATAAATAGATTAAATCAATCTAATACAAACCTAACTCCCACCCAAGTCAACTAAGTAGGTATTAATACAGAATTGTGAAAAGCATACATCTCTAATTGGCAGCAGCTCCATCTGAGATTAAAATAAACAGAAATAATTACTGCCAAAAACAGCTTTTTTCATTAATTGTCTGTTTACTGGTTTCCCGCAAGTGGAATGAAAGACAATACTGTTTGTATAAATTGATCTAATTGCATATTTGACATTTTCTACAGCGGTTCCAATATAACACTGAATAATAATGATGCTCTCAAGTTGTCAGGATGACCTGTGTGGTTTTTTTTTTTTTTCTTCTGCAGGAACAATAATGTGACTCGCAAGATTGTTTCTCCTTCTGTCGCTGGATTTTAATTATTTTTTATTTTTTAATCATTTTTAGGGCCAGTAAATGCGGTTCTGCATCTGTAGCATGACATTTTTCATTTGCCTTTTGGACTTGATCCCGACCTGACAGGGATTTTTAAATACAGTACAGGACAGCTTACCAGTGTATTCTCATTACTGCATTGAGGATTCAACTAGATTTAAAGTGAGTTTTTTTTCTACACCCAATTATAAATAATGCATAAGGTCAACTATGGTTTAGCCTATTTTTTAATGCTGTTTTTCATGGATTGCGATTTACTTACTAATAGCGTTTAAATATAGGAATATGGTAACTCTATGCAAAGTTTCAAGCAGTTAACTCACCTACAAATATAATGACGGACAAGAAAAATCTTCACAACTGTCATCAAACATCAAGCAGACATGAGACTAAGGAGGTATCTGCCACATGCATGGCAGCTGAAGCTATCAATAGCAGGTAACGTTTACCTCTTATTAGAGTTTGTGCCGTACTTTACGTCCTCCTCCCCAATCTCCACCTCATTTTCAGCCTTACCAGGGGATACGCACTCAAACTGCCTCCCTACTCGTCTATCAGTGCTGGGTGAGAGAGCGAGGTGGTGATCAATATTTCAAGTCAGCACCGAGTGCCCCAAAAGGCAAGTCAAGCACAATACCAAGCAAGTCAAAATGCTGAGATACTCAACAGTTTTTATTCTCTAATAATAATATGTTCTTTGAAAACAGTTGTCCCTGACTGAAATTACAATTAGGT
Source organism: Acipenser oxyrinchus oxyrinchus (assembly GCA_030684275.1). Lineage (NCBI taxonomy): Eukaryota > Metazoa > Chordata > Actinopteri > Acipenseriformes > Acipenseridae > Acipenser > Acipenser oxyrinchus. The sequence goes on from CM060300.1 coordinate 2,921,767, forward strand.
ATGCACTGAATACGATTACTGATTGAACGAGTTGGTTTAATGAAAAGTAATTGCGTACTAATTAGCAAAAATGCTATTTCTTTCGGCCTACTTATTAATCCAAAGCATTTAGGGTCACTGATAAACTAATCACCCTTGGTTCTTAATTAATTTGTGGCAAAATGTGCAATAAACACGCCTTTTAAAACACATTTTCTTCATCATTAGTGTGAAAGACTTCTCTTGTTTTCATGTCATCTTCTTACCAGACAAAGGGTCATTCATTCTGTCACAACGCAGTCAGTTTGATGGAAGTAAGGGGTTTGGTTTTCAACGCCAACAGAACTGCCTCATGATTATATAATCACGCTACACAAAGAGGCCATTCATTTTCCACAGATTTTTGACAACAAAAAGCCTCTCTCAAAAACTGCAAGTCATTCCCCCACCCCCCATTTATTTTTCATTTGAGTTCTCAGAAATTCAATGATGCGGCTTATTACAAAAGATTAAAATGGGTTAAAAATCTGTCAGTTGAAATAATTTCCCCATCTTCTGGGTAAATATCGGAGGTAATGTTGAGCAAGGAACGGTCAAAGAAGCAGCTCATTTGCTTCTGTTTACAACGAATGTTATTTTAGTGACAATGTGAAGCTGGCATTGTGTGGCTGTATCAGCACTATGTTAAACAGAGCTTTGAACGCTGCACTTTAATAATATAATGTCGCCAGGGTTTGTTGAAGAACAATACAGTCAAGACAATAGGTTCACCAACAGCATGCTAAAATAAGCATTGAAACACATGTGTTGCTATAAGAAAAATATGCTTGCTCTGCTAGTACTGCAGTAGGCATTACGTGGAGTACAACTGTGTTCATTAATACAATTTCTGATATCAAACGGGGTGGAAATCAGCTGTATGATAAATGCAAATGATATTAACCCAATGGGTACGCTCAGATTTTTGTGACACTGCAGTTTCATTCAATATATAACCCCCCTCCGCCCCCGTTGATGGAGACACGTGCAAATGGAAGACTTTACACCAGCATGCGATAGTAACATTGATAAATGACCACAGCAAAGCCTTTTAAGCGCATTATAGATTTTCAACCCTTTTTTAATCATATGCGCTTATATCATGTCGAAGTTTACCACCCACACACAAGCACCTATTTCTGCAATTACACAGCAGAACCTGAAAACCAGTATAAGCTCTATATGTGTAGAACAAACCGTAGGTGTCCAAAAGCTACACAATGATAATGCATTACAGAAGTAATCCGGCTGCACAGCACGGCATGTCAGTTTGCGATTCTTAGCCATCTGTCACTGGGTCCTGGGTCTCATTTAAATGCAGAAACGCCAAGAGGTGACTTGTGAGTGGAGCTCATTGACAGCCCCCTCCTGGTTCAGCCTGAAGGGACAGCAGACACGATGACAGGTAGCAGACCCCTCTGCAAAGCACAGAGGATTAGCAAGTCAAAGATCCCCCAGGCCTGAGCCACCTTCCCTGGGGAACTCCTCAAGACTGTGCCGTGCCTGCCTGCGGACTCGACAGGATCTCGTTAGCTCCAGTGATGCCCCTGATGTCGCTTTCACACACCTCCCTTTGTATTTACCTTTCTAATGTAAAAGATGCTAACCAGTTAGCTTTAATAATCCTGATCCCCCTGTGACTTTCCAGAGAACGTAATGTTTAAGCGATAGTGCCTGTCGATGAAGGCTCTACCGTGTGTTAGTTGGGAGTTATGCATCCCGAGCCAAAGGTGAGGGCGCTAACGGAAGTCAAGGTTGTTGTTGTTCAAAGATGCTGCGCTCCAGTCGAGCTGTGCATTGGCTGATCAGCAGTGGTGGGTACAGGCCTGCTTGCGTTCGTAGTTGCGAAATATTGGCTGGTTTTGGTGGATAATAAAATACATTTGGACTAATTGTGTCTTGTTTAGTATTTGCTGTCCAATAGTAAACTGAACTCTCATTATGGCAAGTCGAAATGAAAAAGCCAGTTCTTGGATTGATTTTAAATTGGATTCATCGTGGATGCTGTGACGTTCCAGCAGGTAACTACCGTCTGGTAGAAGCCTGCTACAGCGGAATTGTTTTCTAATTAAATGTTAAGTCAGAATGCAGCATATTTCAAATGAATCAATTAAGCAATACAACCTGGATAAGCGGATATTAGCGTCTGGCTGGAAAGGAGCTACCTTACAGACAAGGTCAACTCCCAAGGTAATGCCTGATAACCACGGTTCTGTTACAATTAGAAAACGGTAAACAGGCTTTATTGTATTTTTTTTATATATATATTTACAATTTCAAATTTGCAGGTTTATTTACGTTTTCCATGTTTTGCTTTCCTTATTTAAATCCAGACGTTTTACCTAAATCCAGATGTTTTCTCTGCTGTGTGGTGCCGCCCTGAATAGCCGCTTCCTGATTTGTGGATGAACGTTCTGAGGTTTCTAATACAGCACAGCTGCATCCTGGTACTCTACTCTGGGTCACAGGACCTGAGTAAGCGCTTTGTGATGGTGGTCCACTATGAAAGGCGCTATATAAAATAAAGATTGATTGATTGTGCGCTTAGACCGCTGGAGTGAGGTTGAACTGCAACACGTGACTTAAGAACATAAGACAATATACAAACGGGAGGAGGCCAGCTGACCCATCTAAGCTCGTCCGGTTCCTAGCTGATTGATCTCAGAACTTTCTCAAGTTGGGTCTTAACGGAGCCCCAAGCAATGCTGCCTCAACAACATGACTAGGTAACCCAATAAAAAATAAATGATATGCATTCTGAAATTGTGCTGTTTTATATATGCAGGTGAAAGAACATCCCTTTAATGGGATCTGGAGAGAGATACTAGGTCATCATTTTCAGGTTGTCAGTTTTCGTTTAGAAGGTGCTGCAGGATAGCAGTGTGGTATAGACTGTTTTATAACTAATGAGTTCCTTAGTGTCCAGGTGAGATTTCCTGCTGGCCTTTAACAACCAGGGAACTCGTTAAAAACTCTTTTGTAGAAAGCACCGTCTCTGCTGCATTGTTTACAGGGCTGGCTGCATACCTGCGCTACTGAATTCCCAACTGAAAAGCTGAGTCCAGCTCAAATGCAGGTAAGGCTTACACACATCTTTATATTACAATTTTTATATTATGTTATTTGTATTATAAAATGTTGTTTGTTTGACTGGTAAGGTATTGGTGTCAGAGTAATGTAAAGCTCAAAGTTTTTGTGAAAGCGCTACCTTTGTAAAAGTTTACTGCGGTCATTTCTTTACCAATCCCATTGTCATACTATGCATTTATCATGTTTTTTTAATATGCCTTACCATACCTCTCTGGGCTTTACAATGCTTAACTATGCTTGACCATGCTTTTACTTTGGGAATCAAAGTAAAATTAAAACAAAAGCAGCAACATCAAACATCATAATTAGGGGCCAATAAAAATACTGAAAAAGACCAATGATAGTTTTTGTTAAGCTAATGATATTTAATGTCATTCCATTTTCACTGAACGGTCAAAATAATAACTTACTAATCTGTAACCTTGAAATAAACAGATTAAAGTTCTTCTTCAGGTTGTCAGTGAGAGAGAAAGAGACAGGCAGACCATCTCCAGTCCATTTCCACGCCTCCCCAGGCTACTGAGCTTTGCTGAATGAGTGTGCTGTCTCTCCACCTCCACACTGATGGCTGAGGGGGATGATGCTGCAGTGTAGAGTGGCTCACCGGATGGATTGGCAATAGAAACCTGGACAGAACCCCAGGCTTTTCAATTCCGTTCACTTTCCAGTCCATTGAGCAAAAGCCATTCCCAACCCTTTTTTATACAGTGTACTGCACTTACTGCTTACCTAAAAATTGCGTGTTTCACCACCTGCACAACTGAATGCATAACAGGGTTTCAATATAATACAGTTCCTTTTGCAATTCTTTCACCAGATAATGCACAAAATATCAGGCACTCAGCATAGTACGTTAATAGTACGTACATAGTACCTGTGCAATGGGAAAATGGTGTTACCATGAATATAGAACATGTCAGAACTAAAGCTGATACAGGGTCTATGCCTTTAACTCCATGGACAGGCGTGTTCTTATATAAAGCAGGTTTTCCTAGAAGGGGATACAGTAACGAGCCCCTGGGTGCCCCAGAAAAAGGTCTCTGTCAGTTAACTAACAGTGCTTCCAAGGCCACAGCCAGCTATGAGGCACAGGCCTTGGTTACAATTATACTAATTTATTTAGACACTTTTACACGTTGCTTTGCCGTAAATGCATTTCATCCCTCGTTGTGTGCATATAGCGCTGAAATAAAACCCGAAAACCAGAAACCCTAACTGTGCACAGGGGACGGGTAAGTGCCTCTGTGATTTTTCATGGCGGGCTACGGCCCTGGTTTCTGAATTAGCTTGGCACCATTCAGATGGGAACTCTGTGCTGATGTAACGGAAACAGACACACACACACACAGACACACACAGAGGGAGATTTGATTTATTTATTTAAATTTGTACAGATAATAGATACAAAATGTTGGAGATTATATTAGAATTGGTTAGTCTGCAGAAAACTATATTCTGGGGGGAGGAGACACTGAGCAGGACCATTACATTAACTGGAATGGATTATTACTTAAACAGAATGGAATAATACCAGGTAGTATTTGTCTGGCTTTCTTTGATTATGCATTGTGAGGTTAGATAAGACAGGCATCGAAGCCAGATAAAATTACCCTTAAGCATATTTATAGTCTTTATAGTGCTGGTCAGAGGCAAAGCACTATGAATTATTTAGCTACTAGTAGTACAGTATATCCCAAATCCAGCAGGATCTGCCCTCCATACTACTACTGTTGGGGGAAAAAAGCAAGCCAAAATACAAGCTTAGTATACTGCAAGACATGCATATTCCATATGCAAGAAAACTATACTGTTTTATTTGAGTGCATTATCAAGCATGATCAAGTGAAGTTTATAGAAACCTGCAGCAGTAGAACATAATAATCCTGAGCTTTTGAAATAGCTGGTTATCAAAAAATAATAATAAATAAATTATAAATAGAGTCCGCACTACAGTTTGAGCACTTTACACTATTGTTCTGGCAGCAGGTTTATATAGAAGCATTGAAAAGAACTGAAGTAGTTGCACAACGGCACACAGTGATAAATCTTATATTTGTCTGCTCCCCAGATAGGTCTCAGGATGTATTGACTTCAGCGGCACCTCATTTCGTTTGCAGTGCATCCTGTTGCCAGCAAGGGAGCAAGGTTTTATATGGAAGTAATTTGGTCTAATGGTGTGTCTAATAGGGATTGTCCTGTCACTTGTATAATTGATCCGATCTGAGGAACAGCCTGCATTGTCTATACTGCTTGGCTTTCCGTCTCCCTCTCCTCTTTGCTTCCTCTCCTAGTCCCTGCTGCTACCTTAAAGATCCAGATTTTTCAACGTCACCCTGGTCTGTTGTTGAATAAGCTAGCTGATCACAGCAAGAATGGCTTTCCCAAAATGGTAGCTCACTTTTTACAGTAGCTTTGAAATGTCATTTTAATTTCTTTTTTTTTTTTATACAATGTGTTATTATGGAATCATAAGCGCTGGGACTGAATAACCTTCCCGATTCCACTAAAATAATGTGACCCTTCAACTGAGGCTGGCAGGGTTGAAAGGTCACATTGTCACATGTTTGCAGTATTAAGATCAGCGCCATCTAGTGTACAAGATCAAGTTTATTTTTCTATGGCTGGCAATACAAAGCTGTGCACTAGATGGCGCTGGCTCTTGCTTCTATAAAGACATTTTGGTCTGATCTAGCCTGGGTTAGTCTACAGCAAACAATGAGAACAGAAGAGCAGCTCCTCAACTCAGGTTGGAACATATCAGTAAAATAGGAAACAAGAATTGAGCAATTTGCAATAAAAACCATTTTGAATGATTGCAAACATCACATAGAGGTAAAGGGACAGAAAGCAAAAACCTTGAACATTATCTTGAGGCTACGCACTCTTCACATTTTCTGAAAATTGGCCAACGTCTATTTTTGTTTCTTGAATATCGTCAGAATAGTCTGTGTTATTCCAGTCATTTTCCATTTAAAGCTGTGTCCATTATTAATACTGGCCCGCTTTTTCCCTGCTCTTGTCCTGAATCCGATTCGTCTTCCCTATATAATAAACCTTTTCGAATGTGTTGTCATTGAGAGATTACGTGCTTTCTCCCTCCCTTGCTGCTTTAGTAACAAGACACGTTTATAATTACTACATGCCCCTCTTTCACACACCTATTGTAGGAATGTGCATTTGTCTCGTAACCTTTAGTTAATGATGCCTTGCTAAAGCCCATTGCCGGCACGCTGTTCATTTGTTATATACAGGCAAATGACTGATAGAGCGGCAGGCTGGCTGAGTTGATTGGGTCACAGCGTCTGTCACCTCCCACGTTTCTTACAAAGCGATACAGAGCACACTGTTTGCATGGATATGAAGATCGTTGCATCCATATTGTAGTAACCTTTTATTATAAGATGCTATCATTTCAATTGTTTTGGGAGTATTCTCATATTCATTAATCACTTATTCTGAATTGCACTGTTATAAAACTACATAATCAGACCACATTTACACAGAACTAGATGGTAATCAATTATTTGTGTGAATTAAAAAGAAAGCAAATAAATGGCCAGGAACCTAAACTAAAAAACAAATTGGCCACCCTAATGTTATGCTCCAGTATGTAACGTTTCAGCAGCTCTTTAACTGAACAGACTTGACAGCTGCAGTGCCAAGCTGACAAAAGACTGCAAAAGTAAAAAGTTCACAAGCAGTACCCTGGCAGACAACGGGCCAGCACACAGAGACACTGGGTAGCAGATTAACCCTAAGAGTTACAGACATTAAAACCCGCAGACCCCCGACAGTCAATCTATAACCCACTAAATAAACCTTATATGTAAGATCACTGTTTGGGTGATTGTAAAAAACGGAAATTTGTCATGATCGGCATATGATTGTATGTACACTCCATTCATTGATGGGTTCTTAATTCAAGTTGCACATTATATATATATATATTTTTTAATTAACCAATGTTATTGCTTCCTTTTTCTTTTATGGATTTGAAATATAATTTTAACAATTTAGTTCAGATGAATCTTTGTCCAAAATGTTCACGAGGAAGGGGGAAGCCTATGCAAAGACTAAAGAATGAACCCACTGCGCCACCAAGCTCATTAAACCTCCAGCCCTGTACTGTAAAATAAGATGTCAGGGTCTGAGGATCTATCTTACTGCGGTGAAGTATTTGGGTTATTGTGCGGTTTAGCTCTGTGATTGATAGGTGATTACTGCTTAGCACCGGCAGTGACTACTGCTCCAACAGCTGTTCCCCCAAACCAATGAGAACATCTGTCAGCCTGCCGACCAAGTGTCCACTGCCCAGAAACATCGTCAAGGAGACAGGCTTGTCTGACCCAATGACACCCCATGTTAGAACAGCAGATGCCAAGACAAGCTCCAGTAGAAGACAGTGGTGGAGATGTGACATCTGCACCACCCGAAGGTACAGCAAACCTCTTAGGAAAGACATTGTAAAGACAGCCTTCTAAGTTCAAACTTTAAAAGTGTCCTAACACTACAGTTTATCAGCAATACAAGCCTCTTGTTGTTTTCTCAAGTTCTATAACAAAATAATTCCCCTTAAATCTCACCTAGTTGAATTACTGTCAACTCTTTCCATTTGAAATCAACATTTTTATTCGAGTATAAAAACAGCTAACATGTGTTTGCCCCTTATAAAAGTTTTCCATAGTTTGCCACATTTGGAGGTGTATTTAGAGTTTCCTGGCTGCACAATGTCACATTACTGTTATCTCGTAGAGCTCACATATCATGCATGAAGGAACAATACAAATGTATTTGATTTTTTAATAGTATTTAAGCTGTCAATCAACCCAAATTTCCTCACATTCCACTTCAAGGGAGTCAGTATTTTGGATTCTTTGCAGTAATAAAAGGGGTCTAGCATGAAATAAAATAAAATAAAAACATTTCATGTAGATTTCAGGAGAGAGGTGAATCAATGCTGATTCCGTTAGTGTCAGTATTAGAAGGCACATCGACTTGGAGTCTTTTAAGGCATCTAATGTGATTTGCCAGAATTGCTCTGTTGGTGCCTTGGTTCTGACCTCTTGTGCTCCTTCTTGCTTTACTCACGTTAGCATTCAAATACAATATGAAAGTCTACCAGCAACCCCTAGCTCTAATCTAGAATGCTAACACACAAAGCAAGGTGTAGCAACCTTCTTAAATATGGATATTCAGTGTTTATTGTTTTTTTTAATGATTTCTGGGTTACAGCTAGGCTGGGTTATAGCTAGAGTGTTTGACTGGAACACCATGAAACCTGCTCATAACCGGGTTTCACCACTTTCATCAGCTGCTAGTCAGAAGCAAAGAATGCATTGAAAATGATCGTGTTAAACAGCAAAGCCCCTGCAACTGGGCGCACAATTAGAAGGTTTCATGATGGATAAAAAATAAATACGTAAAGAGGCGAGTGATTTATTGCTGTATTTTGGGAGTCCCTGAAAAATAAACATGAACAAAGACTAGTTACAGAGTGTTATATAAGTCTGTGTTAAGCTGCTTTCATCCAAGTTCAGGAGTTGTTCTTCATGTTCTAGTTGTCTGCTGGGGATACATAGATCAGCAACAGTGTCTCTTCAGAAGTATGAGACAGCACCATCTAGTGATCTGCTCCTTATGTTGAATTGGCAATACACTGCAGTGGACTAGAATCAGTGGTACTCAACTCTGTCCCTCGAGATCTAATCCAGTCCAGGTTTTTACTCCAAGCAGGTTCTAATGTAGTTAATTGAAGCTGTTAAGAAGCAATTAACTAATTTAGGACCTGGTTGGAATAAAGACCATGACTGGAATAAATCTCGAGGGCCAGAGTTGAGTACCACTGGACTAGATGCAGCTGCCACTTACTTATACAAACACGTACACGTTACAGTATTAGAATACTCCATTGCTTCTGTATCAGAACACCCCATTGCTTCTATATTAGAACACCCCATTGCTTCTGTTTTAGAACACCCCATTGCTTCTGTTTTAGAACACCCCATTGCTTCTGGATTAGAACACCCCATTGCTTCTGTCTTGGAACACCCCATTGCTTCTGTTTTTTTTGCTTGGTTGTGCATATGAAATCAAACCACTGGAAATGGAAAATAGGCCAACAGACCAATTATTTGATTCATTTAATTGATGACTTTAATAGGCCACACATGCAATTCATATAAAATAGTAAGAGAAAAGGAACACATAGCCACAAATGGTAAAATGCAGGAAACTTTTTAGAAGTTGTTTAAGATGCCTGATTAAAACACAGAGTGGTCTAACATTTTCACACAGGAGTGCCTGTCATTTCTAGCATACCACTGACTACTGAGCGGAAATTGAAATTCTCACACCCTGAGTTTTTCATGCAGATAGGTATAAAATGATAAATGAGGGGCTCTGATAAATGTGCACTCTGGTGTAAGTAGTTTTAAACCTTTCTAACCTTTTGAATGCATTCCCTTTTCCGAACGGCACCTACAAAAGAAAGTTGCAAAAGAATCAATTATTTCATACATGGGAGAGAGTGAAAATAATATACACTACATGGGAGCAATTCTTCTGAACAAACAAATCCCCCCTCCTCCTAAATACCTATGACCCCCTGTCCTGCCGGAGAGTTATCCTAATTGTTTGACTGATTGGTGGACGAGTTGCTATTAATCAGCCTTACACCACGGGTCAGGGAATCAGCAGTGTGCTAATTTCAAAGCTTATTGGCTGAGACTAATTGGGAGTTTGTGTGTGTGAGATGCGACTGGGGAGGGAGGATTGCTTTTGAAGGAGCTGCTGAATTGTTGAGGAGGCAGGAAAAGAATTGGCCTTAGAAAAGGGAAAGAAAGCCCCATAGTTTGCAATGCCAATCAGTTATTTTAATTACAGGTCTGGCAGCACAATTCTCCTTTGTAAATTAATTGCTGCCATCCACGCAATTTACTAGGACTGTGCTTGTAAGGTTAGATCCTTATTATAGATGAAATGTTAAAGGATTATTTTTGTATTTACATTTTTTTTTTATTCTGCTTGTGTTCATTAAAGCTATGCAATCCTGTTCAATTTTACTTCAGGGGGATATTTTCATAAATTCAAAAATATTAAAAAAGCCAACTCTACCATACAAAATTCCTAGTCTAGTCTTGGTTTTCTATGAGTTCAAGAGCAGTTCTAGTGCCTGTAATAGTCAAGTTGTTTTGACCTTAGCAAGTGCCAGCGCCATCTAGTGCACAGTGGTGTATTGCCAGCAAAACAGAAAAAAACTTGATCCAAAGTAGCTAATCACTAGATGGCGCTGGCTCTTCTATAAAGATATTGTCTGATCTAGCCTACTGTAATGTAATGAATCTCCTCCTAGCGGCTGATGAGTTAATAATACTGACATCAGCATTAGACACGTACTTTCCTCTCGACCACAGAGCTTGGTTTGCGGTTCGCCTCCAGCCCTCGCCTTTCCATTCAATTCAATGGGCTGAGATGCCAATTCATTACAGTATGTTACATATATCTCTGTCAGGCAACTAGAACTGAAGAGCGCAGGTGAAAGCACATCTACACAGTATAACACAGAATTTGAGAAACTGCAATAAGAATCCTTGCAAACACAGCACAGTGAAAGCATGGTAAAGCATAGGTCAACATTGTAAAGCCCAGAGATGTATGGTAAAGCACAGTGAAAGCATGGTAAAGCATGGACATTGTAAAGCCCAGAGATGTATGGTAAAGCACAGTGAAAGCATGGTAAAGCATGGACATTGTAAAGCCCAGAGATGTATGGTAAAGCACAGTGAAAGCATGGTAAAGCATGGACATTGTAAAGCCCAGAGATGTATGGTAAAGCACAGTGAAAGCATGGTAAAGCATGGACATTGTAAAGCCCAGAGATGTATGGTAAAGCACAGTGAAAGCATGGTAAAGCATGGACATTGTAAAGCCCAGAGATGGTAAAGCACATACAAAAAAAACATGGCAAACAATGGTATAGTATAACCATGGAAAAAAAAAATCACCTTACAAATGTACCTGGAGGAAACTTTCATAAGGGTGCATAATAGAATTAGGGAATCATTTAATTTGCTAAAAAAAAGACTTTAAAACAGAGAAGCCTTTGTTTCCAGACAGCAATGAATTGCTTACCCCTGTAGCTGCCTATGCTTTGTCCCGATGGGAGAAGGCAGCACAAAGAGGCACCTGAGTTATGAAACCTGACGTTGCCTAATCGGGTTTGCAAATCACTACGGCTGAGTCTAATTTCACAGTCATCACCTGTTTCGGTTTGCCCAGAGCACCCCAGCTCACAGATCCCTGTGCAAGGTGGATGGAAGGTCAGTGCTGGAAGAGAGATGCAGAGAGACACAGCGAGAGGCTGCAGACTTCTCACAGCACACACCCGACATCTTAAACACACGGACTGGAGGAACGCTACCTCACAATTCATGTTTGCTATCACTCCAGGGCACAGAGATCAAGTGTCAAACACTCTGCTACACCCAGGTAATGCAGAGCAGGACCAAGATCAGATAGCCATTCCTTGTTGTTAACTAAAGAGTATCAAATCTGTTAACCTGAGGTCTATTCTGTACACCTTTGAGATCCCATTGCACTCGTTCAGTAGTTCAGCAGTATTCCTGGCGAGCTAAATCACAATACATTTCAGGATAGGCTAAATGTAAAGAGATTGCAGAAAAACAGAATACTTTTAGAAATCTTACCAGGTGTGCACTTCCTTTCACAATATATTGTAGGTCTCTTGAAAGCAACAAATGCGATTTTAATTTAAAACAAGCCTTGCTTTCAGACAGAGTTGCATTTCCTGAGTCATTTCGCCTGGAGGGTGAAATTGTCCTCACCCACTCTGATGGCTTTGACCCCAAAGACACTGCTGAGATTAAGTGATCTAGGATGTATAGAGTAAGTGTACTTTGAAGGCTGTTTTTAAACCAACATCTATTTAGATCATTGAAACAGATGACCTGGGGGTCCCTGAGTGGCTCTACAAGAGATAACATTCCAACAGAAAGTGGAATTGTCTACCTTTTGTGTCATGGACAATTTCAGCCAGTAATATGTTATATTTTGGACTAATTCTTCCCCTTAACAAAATGTCTGCTCATGGTTTAGTTTGTCCCTGGAATCCTGCAGGCTGTGTACTGTCTCTGCTCATGGTTTAGTTTGTCCCTGGAATCCTGCAGGCTGTGTACTGTCTCTGCTCATGGTTTAGTTTGTCCCTGGAATCCTGCAGGCTGTGTACTGTGTCTGCTCATGGTTTAGTTTGTTCCTGGGCTCCTGCAGGCTGTGTACTGTCAGTAATTGTGTATTTCTCTCCCCACCGTCTCTCCCACTAGAACTCATCTTATTTTTCCCCTGGTAACATAATGAAGATATGTATCATATTCTGAGTGACATCTCATCTGGGCTCTAATCGGAACTCACTGGCAGGGGTCCAAAGCAATGCAGAGGTGACGTCTTCAAATGAATGAACCTGCTTTTGTATAAATGTGCTGTTTATGGCCAATTCATTATCATCCACAGTACCGGGAGGAGGGAGAGGGAGAAGTGTCTACTGCAATTGACTGCTTCTTAGTGTACTCTTCGGGTTTAACCCTTTAAGGGAAAAAGGGACATATGTGTCCCACAAATAAAATGATGCTAACTTTCTTATTTTTGCAATGAGGTGCACGAAACAGGATTTCAAATGTACTGACTTTTACCTTGGGATTCAGAAGACAAATATTACCAATGCTGGTTTAAAATTTACCCTATTATTATGTATAGCCAGAATATTACATATATTCAATTTATTAGTAGTAGTAGTAGTATCATCAGTCATTTCCTAAACATGTAAACTTCAAGATTCAAATCTGTAAAAACTAGTAAACATATACTTAGATTACCCATGTGGTTTAAAATAGATTACAATTAAAATGTGCAAGACAATATGTGTACAACACTAATATGTACAGTATATGGAACAGACTGAGAATAAACATTGAATATTAAATACATAACCTTACACTGTATAGTACTACTTTATAAACACAAAGCCCAACATCAATATTTCATATGCATATTTCTAATAAAGTTTAACATTTGAAGAACATTTTAATACCTAAAACCCCCTCGACTATCAACGCCCTGATAGTAACGGCTCAAGAATGCAGCCACATCATGCACATTCGGTATCTTTTGGGACTTGGATTTCAGGCTTCGGCTTCGTGCACAATTAAGCTTGATGGCCTCAATTTCCATCTGTTTATTTGGGCACGTTTAGTCTGATGTGATTGACGCAATTACTAACAGAGACTGGTACAGTAGGCATTTCAAAAGCAAGGAGAAAGTTGCAATGCAAGCACGAACAGCAGGTAGAAACCTCTTGGTTTAACCTGCTGCCGTTACTGGCATCGTTATTAATACCGAAGCGGTGGTCACACCACAAGGAAAAGTAAGGAGAGAGTTTTTACACAGTGGTAAATATAACAAGGGAAATCAGCTTTGATTTATTACGCTGGTTTCATTATGCAGCATAACAAAAGGTCAGATGTCATTACTTGTGTCTTTGAAAGTAATAGAAAATGCAGAACTTCATAAGTCTTTTTAGATAGTTAACCTTTAGCTTCTTCATTATGGTTCGAATAAGGGGATAGTTATGTTGCAGTTGGCAGGGGGTAAGTACAGTTCAGCTTCAACAGCTCCAAGCTCCTAAATAATTGAAGAGGGTTGATTAAGTAACGGCAAGTGTTCTTTTTTTCTTTCTTGTTAAAAATGACTATCCAAAGACAATTATAATCTACTGCATTACATGCTATATCTTATAGGACACTATGCTGGGCTTGGACGGTATTATAGTATTTTATTAAAAGTAAATCTCAGTTCAAAAGACATGAAAAATAAATATAATTTGGAGTAAAAAGGAATAATTACATAACTACGCTATAACTACACTACAGAATGTTTGACGTCATCATTTGAAAGTGAGTACATTTCGAAGCATAAGAAGCTCACACAGATATATAGATATAGAAGATTATTTCCCCCAAACTGTAATTAGCACTTTTATTCTGAATGTAAAGGTTTTTCAAGCAGGAAACTCTCAATACAAAAGTATTACGTTAGTACATAAAGTACAGTGTAACTATGCATAATAACATTGTAATTATGTGTGCGTGCACATGTATTTACTGAGTAACTACTATGTAAATACACAGCTATTAGAGACACAATGGAACATAATTTATTCTCTTATAAAAATATTGTTTAAAATCACAAGAGTTGACTTATTTATTTGTTTATTTCTGGTTTGATAGCTTTATTGGGTTATTTGCTGAAGAAAAAAAAAAAGTAACTTAAAAACATACAAAATAATGGTGTGTCTATTTATAAAGATGTAAAGGTTTTTCGCCAGAGGCTGTAGTTCTGAAACACTGGATCAAATGCATCAGTCTACAGGTGACTTTACACAACCCTAAACCCTGATTCACCATCATCTTACAGAACCAATGTAATCCCAGAAGAAAAGCTGCCAGAAGTTCCACTTCGCTGTAAGAATTGTGATTCAGAACTGATTGAGTCATACTTAAACTAAAGAGTTTAGGGTGAGCAGAAGTTGTATTATAATAAAATACACGCAAAACGATGTTATTTTCCCTGAAAAAAATTCTGTACAGATTAGAAGTCTTATTAATTTGGTCATTAAATGGTTTAAATTAAAATACCATTTTCTATGTAGAAATCCAATTAGAAGCCTTCTATTAACATTTCCCATTTCCCATTACAACAAAAGACAGTCCAGATTAACTGTATACTAGTATTGTTCACGTTGTCCCATTGCGCCTAACAAAAGGACGAGGAGGGGCTGTGGGCAAATTCACCACTTAGTCATGCTTTTCACCTCTGGAGCTCTGTGTTCAGAATTAACTCAGCTCATTCAATGAGTAAGCTGATTTCATTTGCATTCTCTATCTCACTTGCAGAATTGTGACGGGAAATTCACTCACTCAGTCCAACTATGCTGTTCGTGCCCTAAACTATTTTGAGTTCTTATTTTGTCCTCTTCCAAACCTCTGCTCAATATATATATATATATATATATATATAAACACACACATACATACACAGATTTCCCTTAACATTTTATTATGTTTGCAATCATTTTGAGCAGTGCTGGGTTCTGCTCCAATATTGATGATCATCTTTCTCTAAATCTGCCTTTACCTGGCTTTGAGCTTGCACGGAGAATCCTAAATGCCGGGACTCAGCAGGCTTCGTCATTCCATTCAAATCATGTGAGAATATGACCTTTCAACACCTTGGCCAATATCGGCAAATTTACAGAAAAAAATGATTTTAAAAGAAATGATTTATACCAGAACCCAGAATTACAGTAAAATTACATTGGAAGCTACTTCAATATGGGAATAGTTTCCATCAAACTGTTTTAACACCAGCATAGTTCAAAAGCCCTAGGAGTGCTAAGACAGGAGAGGTTTTTAAGATAATGAACTTGCTTTTGCATCTCGGCCATCTGCAATTACTGGGAAGCGAAGTGGAGATGGGATTTTTTCCTGATGCAAGCAGAAGGAACCGTCTGTTTTGGAACAACACTTCATCCTTCTTAGCTAATTTCCTTTTAACTGCTGATAAAAATCCAATTAGATCGCTGCTGTAATGAAGTACATCTGGTCTCCCAGATCAGCAGAGTACGCCGTTTGGAAAATAACCTACAGCTTGGCTGGGACAAAGCGAGCAGCAGGGTGTTGGGAACTGCAGGAGGAATGGAAAAGGCAATGAGAAGGGGGTGGGGAATCACAGCAAGAATTGGCCTTACACTACTTCCTTTGCCAAGTAATGCTGTTTCTCTATTGGTCTGCCACGGTTGTAGTGCTGTCCTCTACAGTTCAGGCAATGCCAATTCAGTCTGAAATGGCATCTCAGCACATTGAATTGAATGGAGAGTCAAGGGCTGGATGTAAACCTCTGTAGTCTAGAGCTGTAGAAAGCCGGGGAGGGCAGTTTCTGTAGCTGGGGCAAGCATGAAGATTATTCTACCTCAGTTACACATTGTAATGAAATTAACACTAAACGTGCATTTCATTCAGATTGGGGCCTTTGCGGTCGTCAACTCCTTTGGAGGTCAGGAGGGGTATTTCACAGACAATAAGATCCCAATGTTCAAACAGAAAATATTTGTATAGCATTGAGACCATCGACATTGGAAACGGTATCGCAATTGAGAAATTTCACAATGAAAAGAAAAAAATAACAACTTCTGGTAGAAACAATTATTTGGTACCAGTCTGTGCTTACTCCTCTCTGAGATCACCCATAATGCATTGTGAGCCAACGCTGCCTCAGTTGCTCTCCGTCTCCGCTGGGTCCTAGTGGAGATTTCTATAGTAATTAAAGATTGTACACATAAATGATTGAGAAATACAAGTTTTAGTATTGCTGCAATGTGAGGGAGACATTTTCCCTGCCATAAAAAGTGAGGGGGACATGTCTCCGGCGTCCCCCTGTCTAAATTACATCAATGGTCTTGAGGTATGTTGCAATGGATCTCCTCCTATTGGCTGATGAGTTTAAATCACATCAGCACAAGACAAGTACTTACCTCTTGACTGCAAAGCTTGCTCTTTAGTTAGAGGGTAAGTCTTTGAACAGCATGGCTCATGGTGCACGTCCAACCCTTGCTTCTCCATGTACATCAATGGGTTGAGATGCCAAGCCATTATAGTGGCACCCAATTGAAGAGAATCCCGTTCCCTGTGTTTGAAACAGATACGTTAATATCTGTATTCTTTGCATTGTGACAAGCTTTAGCATGCATGCTGGCTTGCGAGACACAGGATTCTCAAAATGAGAAGATTAGAAGATAAAGAAATAACATCAATAAATGAATATGCCTCATATTATGTTTGGACTTTCACAGAAAAACAAAACGGGCAAATCTGTTGTCTCCAAAGGTTTTTAATGCTTATTTTGCCAGGCTATTTGTGAAGTCAGCTCCGCTTATTGATATTATTTTTGCTCAGTCCCTTTAAAAGGACATTAAAAGGGCTTGACTGTATATAAAGATAGAGAATACATAATGAGCCCAAGGGAGGGCATTGCGTTTCCAAATAAAGATGCGACAGGGCAGCGAGGTGAGTATCTAATGCAAGGCGAGGCCACAAGAGAACCACAACGATGAAAATGTAAATGTGAACCCAGTTTATGAATTTAATTGAGGATTACAATCAAGCTGTCTTCTATTTTATATTTCAATTTGTAACTACCATAATTTAATGAGCAAGCCATCTTCTCATGTAGTACTATAGTATAGACAGATATGTATCGGGTGATAAACAATTCAAGTAGATATACACCCTTGAAATGGTCTCGTACAACCCTCTATCCTTTACAATACATAGTTAAATAAGAATAATTAAACAGACTAGCTAATGATACCATTGCCATCTGATACAAAGGAATGTCAAATGGCGCTATCCCATCAATATCAAGGTCTACTATGTGTTATACAGCATATATATATATATATATATATATATATATATATATATATATATATATATATATATATATATATATATATATATATATATATATATATATATATATATATATATATATATATATATATATATATATATATATCACTGTGCAACTTATGCATTACTGCCTAAAAAAACATTTGCAACATGTTATTGTGTAAGAATACACATTATTATTTAATCTCTCTCTATATATATATATTTTTTTACATATACAGTACTGTGCAAAAGTTTTAGGCAGGTGTGAAAAAAATGCTGTAAAGTAAGAATGCTTTCAAAAATAGACATGTTAATAGATTATATTTATCAATTAACTAAATGCAAAGTGAGTGAACAGAAGAAAAATCTAAATCAAATCCATATTTGGTGTGACAACCCTTTGCCTTCAAAACAGCATCAAGCATCAATTCTTCTAGGTACACTTGCACACAGTTTTTGAAGGAACTCGGCAGGTAGGTTGGCCCAAACATCTTGGAGAACTAACCACAGTCCTTCTGTGGATTTAGGCAGCCTCAGTTGCTTCTCTCTCTTCATATAATCCCAGACACACTCGATGATGTTGAGATCAGGGCTCTGTGGGGGCCATACCATCACTTCCAGGACTCCTTGTTCTTCTTTACGCTGAAGATAGTTCTTAATGACTTTTGCTGTATGTCTGGGGTCCTTGTCATGCTGCAGAATAAATTTGGGGCCAATCAGATGCCTCCCTGATGGTATTGCATGATGGATAAGTATCTGCCTGTACTTCTCAGCATTGAGGAGACCATTAATTCTGACCAAATCCCCAACTCCATTTGCAGAAATGCAGCCCCAAACTTGCAAGGAACCTCCACCATGCTTCACTGTTGCCTGCAGACACTCATTAGTATGCGCTCTCCAGCCCTTCGCGAACAAACTGCCTTCTGCTACAGCCAAATATTTCAAATTTTGACTCATCAGTCCAGAGCACCTGCTGCCATTTTTCTGCACCCTAGTTCCTGTGTTTTCGTGCATAGTTGAGTCGCTTGGCCTTGTTTCCACGCCGGAGGTATGGCTTTTGGCGCAAGTCTTCCATGAAGGCCACTTCTGACCAGACTTCTCCGGACAGTAGATGGGTGTACCAGGGTCCCACTGTTTTCTGCCAATTCTGAGCTGATGGCACTGCTGGACATCTTCCGATTGCGAAGGGAAGTAAGCATGATGTGTCTTTCATCTGCTGCAGTAAGTTTCCTTGGCCGACCACTGCGTCTCACGGTCCTCAACGTTGCCCGTTTCTTTGTGCTTCTTCAAAGAGCTTGGACAGCACATCTGGAAACCCCTGTCTGCCTTGAAATTTCTGCCTGGGAGAGACCTTGCTGATGCAGTATAACTACCTTGTGTCTTGTTGCTGTGCTCAGTCTTGCCATGGTGTATGACTTTTGACAGTAAACTGTCTTCAGCAACCTCACCTTGTTAGCTGAGTTTGGCGTTCCTCACCCAGTTTTATTCCTCCTACACAGCTGTTTCTGTTTCAGTTAATGATTGTGTTTCAACCTACATATTGAATTGATGATCATTAGCACCTGTTTGGTATAATTGTTTAATCATACACCTGACTATATGCCTACAAAATCCCTGACTTTGTGCAAGTGTACCTAGAAGAATTGATGCTGTTTTGAAGGCAAAGGGTTGTCACACCAAATATGGATTTGATTTAGATTTTTCTTCTGTTCACTCACTTTGCATTTAGTTAATTGATAAATATAATCTATTAACATGTCTATTTTTGAAAGCATTCTTACTTTACAGCATTTTTTCACACCTGCTTAAAACTTTTGCACAGTACTGTATATATATATGTAAAAAAAAGGCTTAATTGCATTTTATTTTATTTTTTTATGGAGGACTTTTAATAACATTTCATTCCCCAGTCTCCCACCAATTTTTCAATTCTTTTAATTTTAAATTACTGTATATATGCAATACCAAATTCAAAAAGGCTACACTTGGTTCGACTTGGGGTTGTCACCAGATTTAGTATCCTGTTAAGATGACATTTTTTCCTGTTAGCCGCCTAAAATTGACCAATTTAGTTATGGTGGTAAATCTGAGTAGGTCAGACAGAGATGGATTTACAAATAGTCCATATAATCAAGAACTATGCAAGTAAATAGCACTTACATTGTACTACAATAGCAATACATACCTACTTACATAGCATTGATGGGGATAATTAAAGCTTCTTAAGAGCACTGCAATGTGGAGATCTACCAATAACAAGTTACTGTGACAAGGGAATAATTCATTGTGTTTTTGATTCCTTCAGCTTCCATACATTCTAATAAACGAACTGGAACATCTGAAGGTTCCGTTATCCTAAATATTTTAAAACTGTGAGACTTACAGTACTGTTAAGGTGTTCCTTCCCTCCGCCCATTTGTCTTTCCAGTACGACACACAACCTTGGGGCTGGCCAATGAAACGGGTGGGTGAGGGTACTGGCCCTAGCAAGGTGTTCTGTCCCTTTCCAATTACCACAGACAGCCTGAGCAAATAGACAGTGCCTGGGGAGCGTGCTGTGCAAAGGAAGGCTGGCCTTTACTGCTCTGCCTGGTGACATCGTTCATATTGCCTGACAAGCCCAGCAAACCTGGGGATAACTGATGGGCAGTCTCAAGATCACGACCTTCCCCCAGCTGCGTTAAGAAGTCACTGCAGTCCTGAAAACAATGCAGGTGCAGAGACGTTACTGTCCAGCAGGCAGTCAGGACTAATATAGAATGCAGGGGTTTGTGTGATAAATGAATACATCCTGTTTAAGCATCTAGTGAACGGACCTCAGCTTTTCATTCACTTCTACCAATATTCTCTCAAACACAGACAACTATAACCCTTATAGCAGATGTCACCTGGCCAGTTTGGGTGGTTGGAAAGGATTTCTGTTATAATAAGAGACGGCCTAACACGACATATTGACTTATTTAAATCACAAAAATCACAGGACTACAGCTAAACATTAAACGTTGGTTGTTTTTTTTTTTGCTTTTGCTTGTTTTTACTTTAGCGTGATGCTGTATGTTCTGTGCCTGGCGTGACATCTGTATGTGCAGCTATGATTTCGGTCCCCTCTGATTTTCCATTTGCCAACTCACAGTTAATGCAGAGGGGACGGAAATGACAGTGGCACACCCTAAGTGGTCATTTCTCAAACCACGTCAGAAAAGTATTGACTGATTACAAATATCACAAATGAAGATATAAAACGAAAAAGTCGTGAACTGGTTCTGTCCAGAATCCACTGCCACAGTCCTTAAATAATGCATGTAGGCCTACAGGTGCTGTGTCATGGTGAGACTATTCATTAAAAACAAAAGTGAAGCTGAAGAAACTAGTGTCAAGTTCATCAAAATGTAAAGCAGGTCTGAAGTTAAAAAGATGATCTATTTTACACAAGCTACCAGGTACAGTATGTGTATTTATTTTTTGTTTTGATTTTTGAACACTGGAATTAGTTGTGGTGTTCGATGCACGGGATGACATCAGTACACAGGATAAGAGGTACTGGAATTTTGGCAAATACTGTAGATTAAAGCAAACCTCTAGAGAGAATGCGGCTTTATGGACTGGAAAAGAAAACCTTCACTCAGTTATAAAATCTTCCCCTCCAGAAGCTATCATCAGCTTCATCCACTTTAATGAACACCGAACAACACAAAGAATGTCAGCAATTAATTCCCAACACTTTCTCCTCCACGAAGCCCACCGCCCAATAAATCAAATCAGTCTGATATTACATTTGAACTGTAATCAACCTGCTCGTTTGACTGGGCCAATTAAAACCGGAACATGGTTTTGGGTCACAGCCTGAACTCCCCCATTCTACAACTGTAACGTCGCGTCAATATCGACCTTTGAAAAAATAATTACATGTATGTATAACAGACATGTTTTGTGTTAGGTGAAAAGTAGCTGATCCAAAGGACAGAAAATCTCTATTTTAATTAAGAGGAACATATTTCTTTCCTACACTTGTGTAGCAGGCGTGACTCTGAGATTGATTGCGTCTCAAGTTGTGTACTGTATCCAGAGCTGTATGCGTTTCTATATTTAATTATGATGGAAAGCCCATGAGGTGGCCCTGTGTAGGAGATGTCAGTTTTTATAATTTCAGATTTTCAGCTAGGCAGTTTACTGGACTTGCTGAAAAGGCTGAAACCAACACAAAAAAAAAAAATTGTGTTGTATGTGGGGTCCCTGAGTGGCATGGTATGCAGGCTGGGTCATACCGTCAGGGCAGCGCAGAATCCTGTCCCCCGAGGGGCTGCTAGCTCACCGACATCCGCTGTGGAGCTCCTGGGTGTGAAGGGGTGCTTAGCTTGGGGATCAAAGTGGTGAAAGGCAGGAAGGAAAGGCTGGTACCCTGCAGTACAGCTCTAGCATTTAATTTCTACAGCAGTTCCTCCATGCAACTTCCAGCTGAGAATCTTATATTAACAAAGCTATTTATTCGTATTTTTCATCAGCTAACTGTCACATATGTTCTGAAAGCACATGAACCACAGGGTCTGCACAATGCTTCCTTTCACAGCTACAGGCGGCTCTAATTAAATCTAATAGTTGAGATGTCATTGGCAATAACTGCATGATAAAAAGAAAAAAAACAGTGACGGGGTTTATAAACCCTGGAAACAAAAGGCAAACTGGTCTGGTGGACTTGTCTGCAAATCCTTGACTAAAATGTTTGTAACACTTTAAATGAAGTGTCTCTGTGTATTTACATAGCAGTTACTTAGTTAACACATGTGTACTTACACATAATTACAATGTTATTATGCATAGTTACAATGTACTTAATGTGTAAATCTTTTTGCACAATATATGTAAGTACACAATTGTATCGGGTTAGGGTAAGGTTTAGAGTTAGGGTTAGTGGGGTTAGGATAATATCATGCAACACATTTACACATTAAGTACATTGTAACTATGCATAATACAAACTGTAATTATGTGTAAGTACACTTTACTAAATAACTACTATGTAAATACACGGTAATTAGACACACTCAATGTAAAATGTTACTAAAATGGGGGTAAAATAATTGTACATATAAAAAAATAACGGATGAGCACGTCCCTAAGGAAAACAAGAAATCTACCTGTATTCAGTCACATTGAAATGGGTGACTATTCATTTTGAATAATACACTTCGGCACATCTTTGAAACGCACTTTTAATTGTAATACCGAACTCGTTTTTGGTGGGGCAGAAGCAACAATGTATCATCTAAGATTTATTGCACAGGCAGCAGTTCCGCAAGCAGAAGAGAAATTAGCCAATCAAAACAGTAGTTCATCAATGTCAGGTACCTTTGTCAACCCAATCAAAGAAATACCTCGTTGTTATCCAACCAATCAAAACTGACTTCGCTGATTACCACTTGCTATCTGCCCAATCAGATCATACATCATATTCTAATCCGTGAGGAATCAAAACACGATGATGCATTGTTCGACAACCAAAAGGCGCTATTAATCTATGACGCTCATTTCTTTGTTTTTACAGTGCATGTTTCTGGAAAAAAAAAACACAGAAAAGGTTTTCATAGATCCGGCACATTGTTTAATAATCCTTTGACCGTTTCATTACTATAATCAGGGGGAATCAGCCACAGAGGCAGAATGAGTTAGAGAGAGGTCCCCGGCTCATTAACTTTGAACTGAGGCAGACAGCCCGCGGACAGATTGAAATTACTTTTGCAGTACATGGCTTCACACTTAGAGATAGCCACTCTATCTGCTCTATGATCATGGTATCTAAGGCTCATAACTTCTTTTATTTTCCTTTCAGGGCAGATGTATGAGATAGCGTTGGTAATAAGAGCTTCTCAGTGAGCTATAGAACATGAAACACTTGTACAGCTGGGTGGCTTAGTCTTGGGAAGTTACCATGGAAACCGACAATCAGGTTCAATAACACACTAAGTCATATGCATTTGGGGCAGTACAGAATTGCTGGCCTCCGGGCGACTGACTGCACGTCATGTGATTGTGATGTACTTGTGATGCGTACGGTTTTCATGTGGACGAAAATGTAGTTGTGGCTGTATAAAGGCCACTACACCCCGGACGTGATTTGACAAGCGAAAGTGTCGTACAGCACACCGCATCAAGACAAAAAAAAATAAAACATGTATTTTTTATACGAGCCATTCACACTGCCTGCGATGCGACGGGCGACACTGAAGCAATGCAAAAAAATAAATAAAATAGGATTGTCACGCGGCAGCTAGGGAACTGGCCAATGAGGAACAGCTTCCCTTGCACGCCTTCAGTAAATGATGGCGGAAGAAAAGATCATTCTTGCAGTATCAAAACACCCGGAGCTGTACAATAAAGGACGCAAAAATTATAAAGACACAGCAATGAGGGAGAACATCTGGCAGTCCATTTCCAGGGAATTGGATATAGCTGGTGTGTATGATTTGTTTACCTTTGCTGAAATAAGTATTCTGCAAAGCTGTTATGTATTCTACATTTTTATCAGCTGCATAACAGGACTATCACACGTGTGATTTTTACCAGCTGATGATAAAATCATACGAACCGGTGACCCTGCACACTGCAAGCAAGTGTCTAAACCACGATGCAAAAGAGCCAGGCTCATCTACATTCATGGTTATAGAGCTTTTAACCTCATCTCATCTCACCGACAGGGGACAGAATCCAAAATGCACTGGATCACACAACACTGCCCAATACAGTTACAATCTATTAGCATAAAAATAACACTTTAGGACATTAATAAATAGTTTTAAAATACAATCTAAGCAGTTTTAAAATACAGTACATTGTACATTCACAAATAGAGCACCATGCAAGAATTCTTAATATGTTTTAGTGCCAACTAGTCCACATATTCCACTATTTTTATCTCAAGTGTTCCACTCAAATTAGTAGCTGATTTCTCACACAGACAACATCATATTAAAAGCTTGATCTGCAACAATGCTGAAATGAACTACATCAGTCATTAGGCCTTCCAGAGTAATCAAGGGACCCAGGGTATACCAGGAGAACACGCCCCACACCAGGGTATACCAGGAGAACACGCCCCACACCAGGGTATACCAGGAGAACACGCCCCACACCAGGGTATACCAGGAGAACACGCCCCACACCAGGGTATACCAGGAGAACACGCCCCACACCAGGGTATACCAGGAGAACACGCCCCACACCAGGGTATACTAAGAGAACACGCCCCACACCAGGGTATACCAGGAGAACACGCCCCACACCAGGGTATACCAGGAGAACATGCCCCACACCAGGGTATACCAGGAGAACACGCCCCACACCAGAGCCAAATGCAATCAGCTAGATACTGTATTACTGCTGTATTCTTGATCCTAATAAAGTTGAAAGGCAATTTTTCACACGGATCCTATTCATACGATATTCTGTATGGAAAAATACATATTCAAGGCCTTTTTATAAGCTGTCACAGAGAAATACATTTGCTATATAAATTCATTATCTGTGTTTTTTTTTTTAACTCCTAACAAACCGTATCATTAAACACAATCACAATAAATAAGTGCAGAGAAATATCACATCATAATATGGGTGTGTATTAAGTGCTGCGTAAAAGCCATGCAGCACCTATAAAATAGAGATTGCAGTTATGCATGGCTACGTGCAATAACTGTGCTTTAACAAAGAGGGTTCACCGCTGTGCTTGTTTTAACCACAGTGACAGTAATGAACAGGGAGGAAGTGTGATTCCTTACATTAACCGCTGGTCTGCTATAGATCAGCACTGTGACTGTAGCAATCTGTTATAGTAACTGCAAATAATAAACCCTATTCACTAATCTCGTGGCTAATGTAATTAGAGTCCAGAGGCTATTCATTATCCTGGCAGTAATACATGGCACGGTTCTAAACTTGGATTGCCTAGTTGTGAACAAGAAGCTCTAATTAAAAATAACGTGCCATCATTTAAAAAGGTGTCTTTTGCTTATAGGTTGAGTTTAGCTTCTTTCTTCTTTTTAGGAGAAGGTAGGGATAATGTACAGTAAAGCAGTAATATTTTATAATGCAGCTTAGTTACTGTGCAATGGTCTCTATTCACTGAATATGTTTTTAAATTAGTTCTATTACATTTTTTACAGACTTTTAATGTAAAGGTGCCAATACTTCTGTCATGAAATTGCTTAACTGCTTTTTTTCAAATATAATATAAAAAAATGTTTGTTAAACTACTAGAAATTATGTGTTTTGGTCTTTGTCGTTAATTAGTGGCTAATGTTCTCTAAATGCTTGTATTTAACATGCTTTCTTGAATTTGTAACAGCTAGGGTGCCGATATTTTTGTCTGTGCAGTAGGTTTCAAACGGGCAGTTCTGAAAGAAACACATAGCAAGCATGTCTTTTCATTTTAAAACAGCCGGTACCACACTAGGTTAAGAAAGATCCCATTCTTAATCTCTGGAGATCTGGTACACTTTCACTTCTCGTTTCATCTCAGCCGCGTCTTTTGGGACCGTCAATAGGGGAAGCAGCTGGTTGGTTAATATCAGGAACGAAGCTATTGAAGGGGCGGAGTCTATGACCAAAGAGCAACAGTATCTAAAATAAAAATCCATGTCCAGCATAACATGTGTTTCTTTCCAAACATTTGAGACGAATAAAAGGCACAACAGGTAAGATTTATGGAATTATTTCGACAGCTGCCAATCACTTTAAAAGTATGTCAACACATAATGGTAAAAACTGGCTCAGTTTTGGGATAAACTACTGTATGTGGTTTCTAGGTAAGAAAGGGGTGGTGACCTATATTGTTTTTGACCTTCTCTTATAGGCAATTTCTTTCTCTTTTAAGGATGCTTCTATCATATAAACTCTTCACACTCAATTACTTCTGTCAGGAGCTGAACTAATAAGGGGTTTGGATAAACCAGAGCAGGTCTTTAAAAGAGCAATACAACAGTGCAGAGCCACTTCAACAGCCATCTAATGAAACCTTTCCAACACATAAATGCAGGTTACGAAAGGTCAACTACGAAAAAGGGAGAGCAGTGGTTTTATTTACCGATGAAGGAGAGGGGGACTGGGAAGCAGGTTTCTTTAGGAAAGAGAGAAGGTAGCGAGTGAAGGGAGAGGGAGAGACTTAATATATTGGGAATTTCATATATATATATATATATATATATATATATATATATATATATATATATATATATATATATATATATATATATATATATATATATACACACACACACACACGCACACACAGTGATTAGAAAGTAAGTTTACCACATCAACACACCACAGAAGGACTTGTAGTCTTATACATCCTGATAATAGATTTTTTTTTATCATTTATTCACATTTTTGTGTACCTACATTACCTTTTACTTTTTGATTTTGCACCTTATGGTACACAGCAGTTTTAAAATATAACATATCACCATTCTGTATTTTTCAATATATTATTATATTATTCAGTATATACAGTCAAACCTGTCTAATCCGGAGTCACTAGATGTGCTGGATTACAGAAAAGATCAAACGACAAAACTATTTGAATACTTTGAGAAAGAAAAAAACACTATCACTGTACATACACAGTATAATAAACACAACAAAATCCTTTATTAGCATGAGCCTGTTTACCCATGGAAAGACAAGTTCACTTGTTCGTACTGTACCTGCATGCGGGATTTGGAAAAAAGCATCCCTATTGCTAGAGAAAAACAATAAGACAGACAGAAGAGACAGTAGGAGGACGCTTGACGCTTAAGTTAAAGTTTAAATATATTTCACCACACAATACAAAGCAATTTACTGACATTCACAAATAAGCTATTTATATGACATTTTATCAAAGTGTGCTTTTCATTAAACTTTCCTAGACTTTTTAAATAATCCCAATGACAAGTTTCATGGTATTTTATTATTTAATAAAAGTATTAACTAATTCAGTAACTCATTAGTTGTGCATAGAACCTAATATTTCAGTAAATACGAATGTTAAAATACTAATATGAATTGAAACAGTAAAACGAAAAAACCTTCCCTCGCTCCGAGAGAGAGAGAGAGAGCGGAGAGACAGTGTGTCAGTGTGCTTTCAGAGAGAACACATTTCTGTAGATTATTACGTTCTGAATTGAGGTGTTTAGGCTCTTAATTTTCTTCCCGAGATCATTTCTCATTTCAAGGGCATGTTGTTGTGCCACTGGAATCAGTCTGCTGTATTGTCGGTCTGGCTGCCTGATGCATTTATATTTCCTTATTATTGGGGCCCAGGCTGATCCAAGGATGTGTTACTGCCAAGTGACAGTCAAGCGACTGTCGGATCGCTGGCACAGCCAGATTAAAGGCTACGCATGCATACCAATTAACCCAGTCTGTCATCTGGTGCACTGCAAGCAAAAAAATGCCTCTCTGAAATATTAGCTGCATATGTTTGCTTGACTTTTCCCAAATCAAAATGTGTCATAACTAGATATAAAACAACATGATTAAAGAGACTTTTTAAAATGTTGTTTTGATCAACTAAACAGTAGATTTATTTTTTGCCACCTGACCTTTTTATGATGTTTGCAATCATTCTGAGCGTTCGTATTGCACTTACTCTGATCACCCTTTTTTACGTCTCAGTGTGACCTTTCAACTTTGCTGGCCCAACCCAGTCATACCCACTCTATATATCATTTTGCACCATATACATGGTGTAAAATGATTTAAACATTAAGTACATTGTAACTCTGCATAATAGCATTGTACGTAGGTGTGAGTCCACATGAATTTATTAAGGAACTACGCTGTAAATACACAGGAATTAGAGACACAATGTGAAGTGTTGCCCTTTCTTTTATAGTTGTGTTGGATCACAGTTCACTTTGTTGTTTGTTCAAAATGCTGAGGAGCAGGTGGGGCAGCTTATGAATATTGTAAATCAACAGCAGGCTCACACTGGCTTGAACAGTGCTGAAGAAGCACCAACTGAGCTGAAGATTCATTAATTCAATCTCGTTACTCCCTCTGGTGATAATTCAACACGTGATCAAATGAAAATCTTTACACAAACTCGGGGCATGTGTGTGTGTGTGTGTTTCAAGTTTACATATTGGGTCTGATTCAATTGTGGGCAGGACAATTAAGGTGAGGACAATTGTCCTGCAGTTTAAGTTCATTCATCGTGTGTAGGGAGTCTCTTACTGTATAAGAGATGTCATCTCGTGTAGTTTGGACAAGAGGACCCTGAAGTCAAGCTAGTGAAGTTAATAGGATGATCAGTTTTACAAAAGATACCAGGTATGTGTGTTTTTTCCATTTGATTTGGAACTTTGGAAGTGGGTGTGGTGTTCTATACACTGTACACAAGATGTACTGGAATTTTGGTAAATACTTCACTGTGATTGGTTGATTTCCTAGAGGTGAATTATAATTAAAATATAAGCAGTTTACTTCCCCACCAAAAATAATGGTTACAACACTATGTTCTTACCTGTTTGTATAACTTTCTTGTGAGTACAGTAACCCTAATCTTAACTATGCCTAACCCTAACCCTTCTCTGATATAGTTGTGCACTTACACAGATAACCCTAAACCTATTCAATGCCCTAAAGCAGTGGTACTCAACTCTGTCCCTCAAGATGTAGTCCAGTCCAGGTTTTTACTCCAGTCATGTTCTAAAGTAGTTAATCAAAGCTTTTAAGAGGCAATTAACTCATTTAGGACCTGGTTGTTATAAAGACCAGGACTGGAATAGAGTGTCACTGCCCTAAGGTATTCAATAACACTGCTTGATATCAGAAATCCTAGACAGGCCAACGGTTTATAAACAAGATATTACGCTGGAACTGTGCATGCTTTCTATAAGTGATCAATTGGAGGTCATTTTTTTGTAAAGCGTTATAGATTTTTAAATAGGAGCAATTTAAATAAATGTTTATTTTTAATAAATTATAAACTCCCCCTATGCCCATCAGATTTTGAACTGGCATATTAATAATAATGGCAAACGATTGTAAATGCATAGTATAACCATGGAGAAACCACAATTACCACTGTAAACTTTTATAAGGGTCAGTTAATTCACTTCTACTCCCTTATTCCCTCATAGACAGACATTTAATAATCAAGGAAGAAAGGAGAAGCCTTAGAAGAAAAATGTCTTTTGGAACAACTGTACCCATTTTACACTGATCTGAATGAATTACATATACACTGTATATTTATCAGGTATTGGCTTTCTGTCTGCATGGGAAGACAAACAGTCATCTGGTAATTGGATGCTGGTTAGCCGGCAGCTCTGTGTGTTGCGTTCACTTTCTGTGATGGACGGCCTAAATGGAATCTTGTCTACTTGTATTTGGGTGCCATCGGACTCTCGCTCAGCACTTGTTATTGGTCGTCTCTGTCTTGGAGTAGGTGGGGCTAGCAGAGTTGAAAAGTCACATTGTCACATGACTTTAGCAGAATGAGGAAGGCAGATGAGCTCAAAGCCAGGTAAAGGCAGATTAAGAGAGAAATGGTAAAAACTCAGTATGGGAGCAAGAGAGCCCAAAACCGCTCAGAATGAAATAAATAATAAAAAAATCTATATAAGTTAAATTCAAAGCTGTTTGTTTAAAGTATGAGCACTTCTGCGCATGTCATAAATCAGGCCAATATTGACAAATTGTGTAGAGGGCTGACTATGCCTCCTAGCCCATAAGTTTGGAACGATGCTCGCCTTTTTGTAAACAGTATTTTACAGGTGCACGTGGATTACAACCACGCCTGCTCTGACACAGAAGAACCAGGTAGGGCTACTAGCTCAGCGGCAAATTTACAAGGGCAATTAATGGTTGGTTTCGCTTCCCTCGGTACACAGACCTAACAAGGCATGTTTAGAGCACAAGCTTGCAGAAATAACTTGCATCTAACCATTAGAAGAAAGCTAATCAACTTCCTACTCGGCAGTCTGTTAATTGCCTCTTTGCAATCAACACTCCCTTGTCACTTAGCTTCTGTTAGCATTGTCATTGTGTTTATTACTTTCTCCCTCGATCATTTCCAAGGTGGAGAAATCTGGTTTTATGTTAAACCTGTAACACACAACTACTTTTTAGTGTACAGATTATGATGGAAGGGAATGGGGACAAGACTGATTGACTTTTTAAAACTTAAAGCTCTCCCGAGGCCTCAATATAGATTGTTTCTCCAAGTTCAGCTGGTACACCAGAGTGTAACCATTAACTTGTCCCCCCCTGCAACACTGAAAATAAGAAATACCCCCTACAACAAATGTGGTACAGTGTGTCTTAGACCCATGTTGCAGGGGGACAGGTCAATGGTTACACTCTGGTGTACCAGCTGAAAAAGGAGACATGTTTGCCAGTCTTTTACAGGCCACAGAGCTGCCTCTGAGTTTTAAAAAAATAAGTCACCAAGATGCGAAGACCTAAATAAAAAATGACATACAAAGAGTGACATCTCATGCCCGGTTGTTCTTTAAGACAGCATTATACAACACAATAAGGAATCAATTCCTATTTAAATCAATCCCTTTTGAATGCCTGCTTTCTGAAAAGCTGTCTGTGAACTCAGCTGTTCTGAATTGGAAAGTAACAGCGGCTGTCGGTAATAACGATTGTGCAGGTTAGGCTTATAAAATAAAAATGCTAACAGAAAGTAATTCCTGCTGTTGAATGTATTGACTCTGACTGTACATTGTATAACAAAGATGAGTTTACCTCCTTCGCTATCTCTTCGGTGTTGGTGAGACAAAATAAATAAGCAAATAAATGAATAGATGCACGACTCTCATCTTTTAAATTCAATTTGTAAAGTGTCACCTACCGGACAGCTAATACATATTCATGACGCTGCTTTCAATTGTTATAGAAACTCGGCAGCCATCCGTTTGTGTGACAACACACAAGCTCACAGATCTCTTAGAAAGAACAGGAGCTGAGTATTACTATACAGGAGGGTAAGCGTGCTTTCAGTTTCATTTTCTTACCTTCTGTTAGCAACTCTGGGCCCCATGTTCTACTCCGCGTGATTTTAGTAAGGTAAAATAATAATAAGGCTTTAAATCTCATTTTCTGTTGCTAAATTACTTTTATTTTAGTAGTGCGTGTCTATTGGGGATAAGCAATTTTATTTTCTTAAATGTCCTCTTAACTTTTTTTTAATGCTGTTAGAAAACCAGTTACTGAAATGCTGCGTTATTGTTTGAAGAAAAAAAAACAACTTATAGTCAAAACACACAGGCACGTCGAACAATTCGGAAAAAAAAAACCCACAGAGTTTGAGAAAAGAACCACTCAAAATGACTGCAAACAGTATAAAAAGGTGACAGAAAAAAAAATAATGACATTTTGAGTTTTAAAGCTAGTAATTGTTTAATTGCCGATTACTCGGAACTAATTATTTACTACATATAAACTGATTACTGGAAGGGCAGTCAAAAGATAACCTCAAACTTGTACTTGTTAGCTTATGACATATGGCCTAGAGAATGAATGCACAGGTCATTCCAAATTAAAATGATGCACTGAACAGGTGTCAGTATTTATAATCAAGACCTCACGTACAGTATTATTGTTCAGTTTAATTTCTGATGAATGTTAAACGTATATATTGTCACTGCAATTGATGTAATTGAAAGTTAATTACGTATTTAATCAAGCATTTAATTAATTAGTACCAGTGCACTCAGACTGCCTAATGATTGATTGAACATCTGAACCACAGGGGGGTAAAATCGTTATGGTATCACTTTATCAATATTCATTCATTTCGTCATTATTTGGGAATAGGCTGCATTGGATCCTTTGACTGTAATCAGAAAGTAATTATTTTAGAATAACTACCATACTTTGCATTTTCTGAGTAACTGCCTTTAAGAAGTACTTGTCGACAGGTGTTAAATAAATCAAAGCACACCTGTTTATTCACGAGTTCATTTCAAAATAAGAAGAGCAGTCCTTTACAATCCCTCACCTTTACAATTGAGTGCCAATCAATGGCAATTAACTTCCGAACTGAGTGTTTCAAAAAGCCGATTGGAAGCGAATTTTCCTCTCATCCTGGGCGCTGACATTTTACTGCTGTGCCGGGGCCGACAGCAGACAACGAAATATGCAAAACTAACAAACGCAACTGATTTGTCATGTAACAGTGACCTTTCCTTTAACACAAGCTACTACTGAGGAAGTTTAATTGGAGATAACACCTTGCCCAGGACTACAATCCCAGAATTCACTGCAGAAATGATGCATTTCTGAGGAAACTAAGGAAAGTGAAAAAAAAAAAGAAATATCAGGCTAGAGTCGTCATAAAAGTAAGAGCCAGCGCCATCTAGTGTCTGCCACTTTGGATCAAGTTTCCTTTTGTTTTGCTGATGTTACACTGCTGTGCCCTAGATGGCGCTGCTAACCAAAAGATATGAGACGCTGGTAAATTAGTTGCTTCTACTTTGTGCTGTAGCAGAAAGAAAGCCTGTTCAGAAGATCTCTGCTCGTCAGATTGTTAGAATAAAGCATGCAGATTAGAATGAAACCCGATAAACAGACAAGGTAGAGTAATTGAAAAGTCTTAATGTCTTCCTGCGATTGTGAAGCTATTGAATTTCTATACACTGCAGCTCATATATCTCAGCCTGCTGTTTTCTCCATATCTGCAGCAGCCCAGCTCTAGCACAGTTAGTTCCTAACCTGCTTGGTATTCTGGTGTCTCTTCATCCTCTTGTAAGAGATCACTCCGACATAATGCCGGATCACTCCCGATTTATTGGTGATTAGGAGATGCTAAGCTGGGTGTTCAGAGTAACAGGAAGGTCAGGCTAGTTTAAATATCAACCTGCACAACTCAAAGGGTAGTCATTCTGCAAACTCACTTATTTACTGGTATTGCACAGTGCTGATAAAACAAGGGGTGCTATTACAACTAATCTATCTATCTATCTACCTATCTATCTATCTATCTATCTATCTATCTGCACTGTGCTACTTTTCTTTCTACACAGCTGAAGGGCTTTTGCCCAAAACGTCCTGAAATAAAGAGATTTTGTAATCATTTAAACTTTTTTTTCATTTTAATACACTGCAGTTATACCTCCTTTCAAATATATATATATATATATATATATATATATATATATATATATATATATATATATATATATATATATATATATGAAAATTAAATATAATGTTATAAATATTCAATGCCCTGGAACAACACATAATATTTACACAAATGCATATCCTGTAATATATTCTGTATACTGTACATTTAATATATCTCTACATTAAAATGTTTTTAAATATATTAGAAAAAAAAACCTCTTCATCATAATATATTTCAAACTATGTTAAAGGTAATGAATTTCCAATATATTAAATGGAAATCAACCCATAGAACCGTGGTTTCTGAATCAAGTCCTGATATCTGCTGGTGTGTTTTTTCACTGCTTTGGGCTGTGATGGAAAGAATCTAGGTTACTCATTACAAATGTACCGCTTGCTTCTGCGACAGAACCATCGTAATACAGGGATGTCACCGCTCTGCTCACCCCCCCTGCAATTTCATCTGCTGGATCTCGCTGTGAATGCTTGACGTCTCTTTCAAGATGAAATGTAAACAATTTACTTAAGAGAGAGTCGAAATTTCTTCAGTTAAAATCAAGCCCAAGAGATGTTGGCAGTGTAACTTTGACAAGCGCCTCCGAGCTACACTTCTGTCAAAAAAAAAAAAAATGTGTTTCAGTTTTTTATTTATTCAAAGGGTGGCTTATTTGAGAGTTTTATTAGCAAAGCGCACAACATACAAAAATTGCATGTGAGTCGATTCATTCCAAATTGTATACCTAAAAGAAATTGTTGCTAACTAAATACATTCGAGACCAGTTGGGTTTTAGGCTAAAATATAAAATAAACACTTTTTGGTTCAAACATTTCTTTTGAAATACATATGTGGAAGGGAAGTAGATATATAAAATATGTACAGAATATAGAACATTAAGTGGCTCACCTGGTAAAGGATCCCTATGGAATCTTTAGGGGGTGAGACAAAACCACAAGGAGTGTTTCTCCTCATCTCGCTACAGCGGACCGTACTGGACAGGCGTCCAGAAAGCTCAAGTGGACACGTCTAGTCTTGTTCTCCAGAGCCCGTTAGTTTGCTGACATCCACTCTCGAGTTCCTGGGTGTAAAGAGGCGATTGGCTTGAGGATCGGAGGACAACCACTGACTTCCAGTTCTCATGAGCTATTTCAGGAATTGAAGCAGATTAATTGGACGCTCTAAATTAGGGAGAAAATCGAGGGTAAAATAGTTGGCCACTGTAAATAATATATATATATATATATTTATATACAGTACCGGCACAAATGGCGACAGAGAACACATGCTCCGCCCAGTCATTCAGGATTGTTAGTAAATTAATCATATGTAGGGTACCACTGAACTTGTAAGACGGATTGCTCATTAAAATCCTTAGCATATTGTGGAAGAGGAGACGATTTTCTATTCAGGGATACTGAGATATTTAACGAGCGACAACAAACTCCCCATCCCTGCTTTCCTAGAAAATGGAGAACATTTCGGGTAGCTTTCTACTTGTGATGTTTTGCTCATTCAAATATTTAACATATTGTTTAAGAGGAGATGGTTAACTATTCAGGGATACCAGGGTATTTAGTAAGTAAGGGGTCTGAGCGAGGAAACATGGGCAATACAATCCCCAGCCCTAGACACAGTGTAATTCATAAGGAGGCTTGGTGGTCCAGGGATTGTTACTAGGAGGTACCTGGTTCAATCCCAGCTCTGCCATTGACTCACTGTGTGTGACCCTGAGCAAGTCACTTAACCTCCTTGTGCTCCGTCCTTCAGATGAGACGTAACAAACTGAGGTCCTATTGGAAGTGACTCTGCAACAGCAGTTGTGATGCATAGTTCACCCCCAAGTCTCTGTAAGTCGCTTTGGATAAAAGCATCTGCTAAATGACCAAATAATAATAATAAAAAAAGACAGTGCCTGTTTCAAATCCATTGAATTTCTGAAATGGAGCTGGCGTCTCCCTGTACCATTCTTCAGTGGTAGTCTCTGAATTGCATTTGTAGTGTTGTTATTATCTTGACCTCTCAGATTTTCCAGTCTTGATATGAAGACGTTACTCTCAAAAGAGATTTCTCCAAGAACACAATTACAATAAATGAATACATTAAAGTTATCATGCAACCTGACAGCTCCTGGCATATTTAAAAGACGAATGATGTTTCATACAATCCCGTGTGCATTAGCACAACCTCTTGCATATTTACAAGAGGTTACCAATAATGTATTTAAACTAGCAGTTGTTTTTTAGGCTCATAATTTTGAAATTGCAGATACTGCAGAGGTACATTAATGATGTATTGTATTTTTATAATGACAAAGCTAATTTCAGGCTAATGTATTACACGTCCCCCCACGTGTTGCTCCAACTGTTTAAATAACGTGCCTGTACTTTTCATAGTTAACATGCAGACAACTTTGCACATTTATAACTTTAAAGTCTGTTTCAAAGCTCTTTTCAAAATGTCTGCTCTAGTGCACTGGGGTTTGAGATCTGTCCTCTAGTCTAAATCACTGGCTTTTCTGTTCCGTACCACATCATGGATCGTTATTGCTCTGTTACCTGTTTGACAATGTGGGTAATAATCATGACACTATCAGTGCACTAGAGCAGACATTTTGAAACAGACTTTAAAGTTATGTGTAAAAAGTTGTCAGGATGTTAACAATGAAAAGAAAAATGACCGGTACGTTATTTAAACAGTTGTAGCAACACGTGGGGACGGGGAACGCTAGATTTTTCAGAACCCTGCTATTTAAGCTTTAATGCTTGTTTCGCCAGGTTATTGGCGATCTCCGGATAACGTCAACCGGAATACATCAACATTTGTTCACTCAGACCCTTAGATATTAAAAGGCTAATGTTATTACATGCATAAGGTTATGGTTTTTATTTTTGCCATGACTACATTTAATTGGTTTAATTACTGGGGCTTCCTTGGCAAATTGGGAACATTGAGCTGCCTATTTGAAAAGGTTTGTTGGAAATGGTTTTAGATTCTCTTATATGTATCACATTAATAAATCCCTAAAGAACACATTCATTAACGTTCCCTGTCAAAGTAAACCATGTTATGGTAATCGCAGCAATATTATACAATCGCTTTTCTGCAACCATTTGTATTTCTGCTATTGATTGTTCTCACTTGAGGCAAACCTATTAAACAGAAGAGTTTGCAAATACTACTAATGAAAAAAAAAATGCTTGCAACTAGCAAGTAAGCGTTTTCTGGAGAGAAAAAACCCCATTAAATCCAGCATCATTTTTAATTTTCAAAACTGCTGTAAAGTGAGAAAGAATTTGATGTCTTCAGCTGAAAAAGACATTTGTCATTGAATTAAAGTTTATTTTAGTATCTCCCAACTCTCTCTGTCTCCACATGCAAACATTTTTGCAGGTATCTTGAGAACACAAGAAGTTATTCCACATACTGTAACTCATTCATTCATTGTTTGTATATATATATATATATATATATATATATATATATATATATATATATATATATATATATATATATATATATATTCAGGTGTGAATAAATATCAAATAAAAAAAAATCACCTTGTACACTTATAAACCCAAAGGGCCAGCAGTGTGGAGTAGTGGTTAGGGCTCTGGACTCTTGACCGGAGGGTCGTGGGTTCAATCCCAGGTGGGGGACACTGCTGCTGTACCCTTGAGCAAGGTACTTTCCCTAGATTGCTCTAGTAAAACCCAACTGTATAAATGGGGAATTGTATGTAAAAATAATGTGATATTTGTATAATGTATAAAGTGATATCTTGTAACAATTGTAAGTCGCCCTGGATAAGGGTGTCTGCTAAGAAATAAATAATAATAAATAATAATAATAAATACTTTACCATTATACCAACAACTTATGGTCACAGTTTACATTGTGTCTCTATTACTGTGTATTTATAGCAGCTACTTACTAAATACACGTGTACTTACACATAATTACAATATTATTATGCATAGTTACACTGTACTTAATGTGTAAATAGTTTTGCATGGTATAACCCTAACCCTTTTCTGATACAATTGAGTACAAATATCATGCAAAAAGATGTACACATTAAGTACATTGGGACTGTGCATAATAACATTGTAATTATGTGTAAGCACACATGTATTTACTATGTAACTACTATGTAAATACACAGTAATTAGAGACACTGCATTGCCAAAAATAAAATGTAAAGGTACAATACTTATTCTTTTAAAATAAATTTGCAACAAGCCTGCAGCCCAGGATATGACACCTGGCAATTGTAAGTAATGCAATGTGGTTGTTATTTTTTGGTGCGGTTGAGATGCTCCTAAACCATGCAGGTTTATTTCTTGTCCTTTAATATAACATTCACTTTACCTCCTAACAAGCCTCCAACCTTTCTAAGGGTTCAATGTCAGCTGCACAGTGGTTAGCATTCGGTCCTGCATGAGACGCAGCATGATTCGAAGGGGGCCGAGAAGCATCGCAGAAACGTCTTTTGTCATTTTCGCATCAGGCTTGATCTCGTGGGAAAAATACTGTAAATGAAGGTGAGGCAAACACAGCCTGGTTGTTTGTGAGCCTTCTTCAGAAATGAAATTGATTATGTAATGTGTCAGAATAACTTACACAAACAGCACTTAGCCTGTCCAGCTGAAACGTACAGCCATTCCCCCCGGCACCATAGAATATGCATGCCAAAATTGGCAATACTGAATGCTGCATACAGTCCATGAACAGCATTGCCTGGCTGTGAGGGAAACTTAGCAAACATTTCAAAACAGGGTGATACAGTGCTATAGAAAGTTCTCACTTTCTGTGTCTTACGCTCAGTCATTTCACCACTGCAGTGTCTACTGGTTGAAAACATGTCTGTCAATAGCAGCTAATTGATTTGCTACAATTGCGCTTTCTTTTACCTAGTGTTGTACTAGATGGATGTTTGCTAACATGTGTTTCTTTCAAAACTGCACATCTGAGACCTCTAGAGCGAACGGAAGTACAAGACAGTCAAGATTTCCTTTGAATTCCTTTTTGTGCACAAAGGATCACAGATTACATCTTTGCCCAGGACTAATCCCACAATCCCACAATCCATTGCAGGGATGATGCATTTCTATGGAGAGGAAGACATAAAAAGGATTTCATCAAAAGAAAGGCAAGACAAATACATCGCTTATAAAACATAAATGAGTTTTAGTTAGTTTGATCACCTCAGGTGCTATATTCAATAACACCGTCAGATTATTATTTAATGAAACTCAGCCAAGGGACTGTATTGTTTTGCATTGAGCAATTAACACGTTCCATTCCATTTAATTAATACCGAATAGCCCTACGTTTCTTAAAGGTAATTACTCGGGGAAAATCTGAGTATTGGCACACCCCTTTAAACAAGAACAGCATTGTTTATAATGGGAAGCTGTCTTGTGGCTTTTCGTATTGAAAACAACAAAGAAGCAATAGACCAGCACCACAGAGCTCCAGGTTCTGACAAATCTGAGTGTCCTGGGGAATGAAAAGGAAGGAATTATAAGAGTTAATAGGAACAGGACACTTTCAACAGAACCCATCCATTGAGGACCCCCTCTGGGGAAACTTCAACAGCAGGAAGACTTATCATGCTGTAGACCGCTACCAGTCTAGAACACTGTAAGATCAAAATGTGCTTCCCTGTGACAATTTGCTAACAGGCTTTTCTGTGTATAATATATATATATATATATATATATATATATATATATATATATATATATATATATATATATATATATAGATATATATATATAGATATATATAGATATAGATATAGATATATATATATATATATATAGATATAGATATATATAGATATATATATATAGATATATATATAGATATAGATAGATATATATAGATATAGATAGATATAGATAGATATATATATATATATATATATATATATATATATATATATTCCTCACATAATGTCACTTATATTATTTGAATGTAATAAAAATAATTGCCAGCTGATTACAATAACAGCAAAAGATCTTGGAATCAGTGACGATGATCCTCTTAAGATTCAGGAGACAGTCAGAAACACTTATCGCTGGTAATGTGATTTTCCACAGTATTTTCCCCCTGTTTTCCCCATGGCTACACTATGCATTTACCTTCATTTTCCTCTCTGGCTTTTACAATGCTTACCTATGCTTTACCAGGCTTTATTACACTATGTTATGCTTTTAATACAGGGCGGCTTTTATAAGGGTGTTCAAGGGCAACTTTCTTTCTGCCACTGTTAAGATGAAATGAATAGACCCCTGGCTGTTTTGTGTCTTCTGCTTCCCTGTGTCGTATTTATTCCCTCCTTCTACCTTTTCCCTTTTCCAAGTCTATCTGAGAGTCTGGAAAGTTTCCACTAACCGTGACAGAAGAATCGCCTCACCTGCAGAAAGTCGCCAGGTCGGCTGCTAATGAACCCTGACAACTAGTTAACCCACAGGGGGAACGTGGAGAGAACATTATTAAACAATTACATCCTAATTAGCTGTTAATTAATCTCAAGTCAATTTAACCTTGCCGTGACCTTGAAGCGAGCAGCAGCGGCCTTCCTTGGCTGGATTGCTGGCTTCTGAAGAACCTGATTAGAAAGAAAGAAAGAAAGAGCTTGCTAATTGCAATGTGTTAGGATAACCCAGTGTATAAAACTCACAAAGTACAAAGCTGGAATTAATGTGACGATCCATTGCCTTGCAATTTTATACCAATATATAGTTCCTCGGTCCTTGTTGGCAGTCCAGTTTGTTTATGATTTTATTTAGGTTCCAGGAAACCTAGTTTAAGGCAACTATGCTGCGTCAAACCCCAAGTCCCCCCAGGTGTGCCGTGCAAGTTCCAAGCCATAAAGTGGCTTCATGTTCCCTCAGCTTCACGCAGTCACATTCAATGATCTGACCCATTAAAGGAAAATCAAAAAAAATGCATGTTGTCACACAGACACTACAGCACGGCTCGCAATAACATTATTAAACCCCCATACCGCAAGTAAGTCAGCCTGATAACCCGTGCACAGCGTCTCTCGGATCAGTCTCAGATAAGCAGCACCTTCCTCATACTTGCATGCATTCATTTGTCACTTACTTCTGTTCAATTTGACAAGACAGAGCTTTGTTTTTTGCACAGCCGAGTTTGCGTGATTAAAGAGCTGACAAGCAAACCATCTGCTTGTCACATTAATCTGTCATTTGAGAACAGATGTGATTCGCAAGCATCAGCCAGGACTTTTATAGCAGCTATAGGGGGGTGTAGGGATTCAGCGGTGTCTGCTCCCTTCCAGCAATAATATAGCTTCTGTACTAATCAATATTGGAATGTCCATTGACTGTACTGCACCAGCATATACAACTGCATCTAAATTAGTACAATTTCTGGATACCCTTCAAAATGCAGGTACATTAACTACATGCACTCATTCATTAGTTTTTACTACATGTGCTTAGCAAACAGCTATGTGATTTTACAGATGCTTTAAAAGTGCCTGGGTTGAAAGGAAGGGTCTTTTTCATCTTTGCACAATAACATCTCACAAGGATAAACAATGCGATCGTGTTTATCTTAGAAAAATTAGAAGGACCAAGAGAGATAAGGTCCATGAAGATGCCAAGCTGTGCTGGAGAAGAGTCACAAACAGAAAGAAATTGTTGAAGAATGACATAACCACAGATCAGGTATAAAAAGGTGTATTCAGAGCTCTGCTGTTACCAGAGGAAGAAGAGAAGACTGCTACACTCTGTGTCCCCAAAATCGGCAATTATGCCCATTAATGCATTTTTCGAATTGTGTGCTGTTCTGAGAGTTTAATAAAGTATTAGTATTAAACTGACTAATTGCTGTTTTGAGTGAATCACTCTGGGTTGATCCACAATAAAACTCACACTAGAGAGACAGCTAACATTGTGTGCCATGATTAACAAGTAAAAAGTGCAGGTTACATGGTGTAGCAGGGAGAGGCTGGAGGGATTGAGTAGACTGGTATGAGAGCAATTTTATTTTCACACTTCCAGTGTTATCCAATTACTGCATGCTCCAACTTAGATGTTGTGTTCTTTTTTTGTATTATTTTAAAATAATTCATATCCATTGCAAATCTTCAGAAATGAAGCAAGTTACTTTTTTTGTCTTTTGCCACAAGATAACCCTACAGAAAGAAGTATGTATTTTCAATATGTTTTTTAGGTAACACATTCCATGAAGTGTCTATTTACATAGTAGTTACTTTGTAAATAAGTGTGTACTTACACACAATTACAATGTTATTATGCATTAGTTACAATGTACTTGATGTGTAAATCTTTTTGCATTATATATATAAGTATATAATGAAAGTTGTATCTGAAAAGGGTTAGGGTTAGGGTTATATTATGCAAAAAAAAGGTGCACATTAAGTACATTGTAACTATGCATAAAAACATTATTATTAATAATAATGATTTGTAACATTTTAGAAAAAGGCAACCACTGTGTTTATTTATTTATTTTATGATTTGTTGAGTTGCTTTCACCGGAGTTTAGTAGCTTCTCTTCTGTTGTAGTAGCCTGTCATAGACATGTGATACATAGGCTAGATCAGCCAAAGTGTCTCTATATTAGTAAGCAGCGCCATCTAGTGCACAGCAGTGTATTGCAAGCGAAACAAAATCAGACGTACTCACTAAATGGCGATGGCTCTTACTTAGGCAGATGTAATGTTTTATATTTCTATAACAGGCAACTACTCTGGCCAAAAGTTTAGCATCATCTAGGATTTTAGGATTGCGACAATGAAAAAAATAATGAAAAAGTATATGAACATAATTCAAAGAAACTACAAATTGATTTCGCAAAAGTCTACTGGAAGCCATAATAGTAGTACAGTATTTCATGTTAGATTTTGAAATGTCCTATTTTTCATTGTCAGTTTTTCCTTATGTATATGGAAAATTACAAAGCGGGATTCAATCCAGTATGTTAACGTAACATTATTCAGCAGGTTTCATTCGACTTTATGAAGCAAAATTAGATCATAATAAAGGGCGATGCAAAACTATTGGCCACAGCTGTAGAACTGAAGAGCAGCCCATGAGCATTTAAAAAACAAAAAAGGAAGTGGTAATGATAATGTGTCTAGTGCATAAAGACAGCCTGGGATAGCACAGCTAGCTGTCTCTAATTGCTTTCAGACAGCACTGTGTAGATCTGTGTGCAGATCCGGAACAGCACTGACTCAGACAGCTCCACTGAGATAAGAAGACTCTCCCACTGTTTTTATCTTGTCTCCTCCATAAGACATCCACTCTCTGTCTGTTCAGAGTCTTTGAAAAAGCTGACTGCGGTAAAATGGAATTCCCGTGTCGGAATTTTAGGGTGGAATTCACATGGAATATTCAACAGGGAATTCCATCCGTATCAGTCCTTTGCAGAATCTACAGATTTTGTGGAGCACGCTCTCTTGGGGGTGAGGGAGCAGCTCAGTCTCCATGCCTCAAGCCTGCCCTGGACTAGAGGGAGCATCCTTTTCTCTTAGAGGGTGAGGGGACAGTTCAGTTTCCATGCCTAAAGCCTACCCTGAACTGAAGGGAGCGCCCTTTCAAGAATGGTCCAGTATTATGGACCAGCTACAAACTATAGAATGAGGCTGTCATTCATGCTATGATTCCCTTAGGGTTGTATACTGGTATTATAAAGACACCGTAATGTTCTTCCGGTAGCCTACTTTACACTCAATTAATGCAGGTTTCGTTGAGGGGAAATTGTCAATTCCAACACTGTTTGTGAACAGTGCTCTTCCACAGCACAAGGTACAGAGTCTTGGAGCTCTTTGCTTTTAATCCGCAGGACTCAGAAGTCTGGCACCCCGTGCATTTTAGGAGTTCTGTACGTTTCTAACTTGACAATGTTCGCCATGGCAACCTGGTAGTTACTGTACCTAGAGGGAGACACTTTATTTATTTAAATATATTCAGCCAGGAAGCCTCACCCCAGTCCCATGTCTGCTTTCCGTCGAGGTTTGTGAGGAGAGGTTAGGTTAGGAGTGCAGTACGTTGCAAGAAAACAAAGCTTCACTGAAAGACAATTAGAAATTGCAG
This sequence comes from Acipenser oxyrinchus oxyrinchus, assembly GCA_030684275.1. Lineage (NCBI taxonomy): Eukaryota > Metazoa > Chordata > Actinopteri > Acipenseriformes > Acipenseridae > Acipenser > Acipenser oxyrinchus. The sequence goes on from CM060300.1 coordinate 2,965,605, forward strand.
GGGAGGTCTTAAAGGTGCAGTGTCCCACTTCTGTGATTCCTGGGTAACTCACTGTATCATTCCATAAACGCCTATGTTCAACATGGGCACATACAAGAACAACCTTCTTAAAATATGTGTTAAACTAAAACTACATATTCCTGGATACATTTATTACGAATCAATACAGTCCTGGTCTGGCTAAACCCTCCTTCTTGCGAATTCAAAAAAAATAAAATAACAGGGCTTCAACAACAAGGAATTGATCCCAATTGATTAATGAACCTCTTTTAAAATTGACAAGCACAAACGGTGACAGTAAGTGCAATTGACTACCAGGAGCACACCAATAACCTGCAGAAATAAACATTAAAAAACAAAAGCGTTCATAAAATCAGTGTGCATGAACCTCTATGGAATGCAGGATTAGGTTTTATAGTTTTAGGTATTGCATTGATTCCAATAGTGGTCATTTATAAAATGTGTGTTACATATACAATACTGTACAATATTGTTTATGTCTGACACAGGGCAGTAAATAAGCTATACACTGTGTTCTGTATAAGATATTGGGCTACCATGCTGTATATGTAGAACAATTAAATCTGTACACATGCTTACATGTATGTAAATCTATTCAGTTTCTGCTTTTAATTTTCCAAAGTGATGATAAGTGCGATGAAAATGATGTGACTTTCTATTATATTCAGTGTGGTGAGCAAAAGCGAAGGGTAACATCAACAGGAGTTATATTAAACTGTCTTTCCCCTTCTTGTAAGAAGAACTTGGTATAGCCAGGAACCTGCGCTCCCCTGCCTGTATGACTCGCCCTGCACACCACGTGCCTTTACCAGGGGTCGCACTTGGGCACCCTCGTGTACTCTATATTACCTCACCATTAAACAAATAAACACTCCAGATTTGTGAACAGTTCAAATATAGCGTGACCGATTTTTCTAGAAACTCTTGAGAGAAACTGGTTACTGGAAACCCCGAGCTTATCGAGGGGTTAAATGACAATCATTTACACAACAATCAAAATGTTTTGGCTCCTGGTAACGCAAGAGTAGACATTAATTCACACAGATCCCCAGTCAGAAAGCGTGAAACAGGTTTTAGTTTTGAACCTGCGTGAACATAAACAATAGATACACTGCATTTAAACTGGCTGTGTGACTATGTTATGGTCCTTACATGCAGTCATGTGCATATTTATCAGAACACCTGCAGATTTGTCATTTCTGTCCTTTATATACCGACCTGCATGAAAACCTCAGGGGGTGAGAATTTCAGTTTTGGGTCGGCAATCAGTGATATAGAAACGATAGGCACAAATGTGAAAATGTTAGATCACATTGTGTTTTAATTAGGCATCTTAAACAACTTCTAAACAGTCTGATGCATTTTACCATTTGTGGCTATTCCCTTTCTCTCTTACTGTTTTAAATGAATTGCACATGTGGCCTATTAAAGTCATCAATTACCGATAAATTAGACAATCACTAATGTGCCTATTTTCCAAGATTTTCAGTTCCAGTGCTTTGATTTCATATGCACAGTAAATCAGAACCACAGAAGCAATGGGGTGCTCCGATACATTTGCACGCTACTGTAAGTATCTTTAAATGTAATTTTAATTCCATTTCCCTTGCTATGTTATGGTGTTTGCAATTATTCAGAGTGGTTTTGTTGCTCCAATATTTAGCCTCTCCCTGGCTTTGAGCATCTGGAGAACGGCTGACCTTATTCACTAAAACCATGTGACCTTTCAACCCCTGCCTAAATAAACGTACAATAGGTGTGCCAGGCAGTTAACATGATTTGAACAGAATGAGGAAGGCTGTTCCCGGCGTTTAGGATTCTCCAAACAAGCTCAAAGCCAAGGCAGGTTAAGAGAAAAACGGAGCACCAGAACCAACACGAATCAGGGCAAACACCATACATGTAATGAAGAAATGCAAATGTTATTTGAAACTCCTTTAAACTGTGGAGGGTTGCATTAGCAGTTAACTTGAAAAATGTAGTAATACGCCCTGTAGAAATAGTAGTGTTCAACTACCATACCGAATAGGGGGGGTTCGGCTTCCCTCTGTGTCAAGACAGAGCCAAGAGTGACATCTAGTGGACACATATGGAATTCCTTGAACTGTTTACTGTTTTAAAGCAGAAAAGCAACTGTGTTTCACTTTTCAAACTTCCCCCTGAATATAGCTGAGAGGACACAGAGTGCATTGCTTCTAGGAAAAGCGCCCTGGTCACTTTTTGATTCAATATAAATCAATTTAAGTAATACAAGTTTTAGCTGATAAAGATTCTGCAACTAGTTATAACATATAATGCCTTCAACAGTCACTTTATTATTTATTTCTTAGCAGACGCCCTTATCCAGGGCGACTTACAATTGTTACAAGATATCACATTATACATTATCACATTATTTTTACATACAATTACCCATTTATACAGTTGGTTTTTTACTGGAGCAATCTAGGTAAAGTACCTTGCTCAAGGGTACAACAGCAGTGTCCCCCACTGGGGATTGAACCCACGACCCTCTGGTCAAGAGTCCAGAGCCCTAACCACTACTCCACACTGCTGCCGTTTTAAATACCAGCCCCTTTTTAAATGGCATGATGTGAAATTTCAAAATGTCACAGTGCCAAAGGGTCTTCGGTGGGGGAACTGGATTGCTGTTAAAATTAGGGATTGACATTTCTCGCGTTAGGACGAAAGGTAAAAGGTCAGTCACCCGTCTTAGCCAATTCAGCCAGCCATTGATTCAAAGGTGAGTGACCCGTGTCTGAAAGGCCAGTCTCGTCCAATCACGTAACTGTTGACCCCAAACTGCCAGGATGCTTATTTTTGTCCTCTACTGTCAATCCCATCCAATCAATGGCTTGAGAAGTGAGGGGGGTGGAATTAAGGATAAGGGTTTGGATTCGCACTTGTCTTGTTAAATTACATGCAGTTGCTGTGGCAAGAAAGCTATGTGAGAATACATGATTCAATGCGCATACGTACATGGGCTGCAACAGTGAGATGCAACTGTGCATATTACAGAGTGTATGTCACACAAGTCATGTTAAGGGAAAGCCCATTACACACAAGTGTATAACACATACCAGAGGGGCACATTTCATGTCCAATGCAATGGAGTTAATTAGGTACTGTACCTGATCTCCTTTCCAGACATGTTACCACTAATTATTAAATAGCTACCAGGTACTGTTTAGTACTCCAGTGCTTGGGGGTCCTTGCATTGGTTGCCAGTGAGCTACTGAATTGATTTTAAAGTTGCCGTAATAATGTATAAGGTGCTTCACGGATTAGGGCCATCCTATCTCCAAGAACTACCAACTCTCTATATTCCTACTCGTTCTTTGACATCAGAAAGTGCAGAACTCTTTGTTGTTCAAAAATAAATAAATAAATCTTCTTAAATCTTTGAGCTTTTTTGCTCAATGCTCCTCGTCTGTGGAACTTAATTCCTGTTGACATTAGGCAGGTTGCAACATTGGATTATTTAAAGTCGAAATTGAAAACAGACTTTGTTTCTTTTTTAATTGTGCTTTTATACAATCGGTTGCAGCTGGAGTGTAATGCACACCAGAGCTCTCTTGTTTTATTTTTTTTTTAACTGTGTACAGCGCTCTGGGATGCCATGGTGTGAAGGGAGCTATATAAATATAAATGTGTATTATATTGTAAATACTGCATATTATAATTATATCATTTGTAGTACCTGTTTTGACACTGTTTCTGTATTTTTCCAGGTGTCTCGTTGTAATTCTTATTTGGTAACCACACCAAACGGTTTCCATTTGAATAAATCAATATTGGAATTAGTCTGTTGTCCTTAAACTGTGTTAAGTTGAAATTTCACCAGGGCCCACTAGGGGGCGTTTTCAGTTTATAGAATAGTCAACTTTGCATATCTATTTTGCTGGGCGCCATTTTGGATCAAACTGTTCCCTGTCGTGGTATACAGTTTGAATGCTGGGTATTGATCCCACATGGCACCCACATAACCTTGCAATAACCCATGGCAGCCAAAAGGTTACGCTGTTGTAACCAAGCAACAATAATGTCAACTGAAGGTGTTCCCAAACAGACAGTCAGTCGAACTGTTGACAGCTTCATAAAGACGCAGGTATGTGGCTGTGAGCTGAATTTTCCAATGACAATACAGAATGTTTGTAAAGCAGCATTCTATGAGCTTAAGGGTCTGTGACAAACCAACCCAGGGGGTAGCAGCTGCACCTGTCTGTCTCTTCCCAAAACAGCCCCCCCCCACCGTCAATAGCTATGCCATGCATGTGTGTATCTATTATTAGACTGCCATTTGAGTTAATATTTAATATGCAAGTGTGATATGTAACATTACTGATTTTACACTACAATATGTTATCAATAATATGCTATCCATACCATTTAAATAATGTGCATTTAAACCACATGCCATTCGCATGATGTTTTAAAATTGCATTGATCATACAAATGGGGTATTAGTAGCTTTACATCCCAGTCTTTGTATGTCTTGCTTTTTTTTACTGGAGCAGGAAACTACCAAGCCTCAAAAAACATGCTCAACCTGCATATGAAACATGAGGTCAAAAACGGATGTCTAATGACAGATACACACATGCATGGCATAGCTATTGATTGTTTATTAACTTCAGCAAATGGTTAATTGCATATGAATTCAAAATAAAGCCTTATCGTCTTATTCACCCGTTGTTGTCTTTATTTTCTTAAGAACGCTAGTCTTCCCAAAATAAATGCAGTGACAAGTATATCAATACTAAAATGTGGTTCAAAAACAATGCTTATTGATTTGAAGTTGACATAACCCATTCATCCCCTCAGTCTCCTAAATGTTAAATGCAGTTGGTAGAACACACAGACCAAATGAAAACTTGAAACACACACCATGTATAAAAAAACAAGCAATTTATTCTTTATTCATCTTCTAACCATTTTTTTCACACATAGAACAACGCTACAAAACCCAAAGGAGCAGTTCCTCTAGAAGAAATGCATTTTACAGGCGAACAAACCCCTCTAGTATATTAAGGCACTTTGAACAACAAAATAAAAAGGTGTGTCTAAGTTCAAAGTTCACAGGGAAAAAGCAGTTCAATTCGAAAACGACAGCAGAGAGACACCAAAATGTATTCAGACAGTGACCCCAAATTTCACACTTCCATGTTACAATTAGAAATGAGATCAATAAAACAAACAGAGCAAGCTAAAATGATTACAATTGTTCATATGGTTTTGATGATATAGCTACACTGGGCGAACATATTGTGCAAACTGAACTTATCCAGCTGTTTATGTAAGGCAAGTTTCAGACAATGGAAGATGACAGGAGGTAGAAGCTTGACCATTGCTGAAGGACAGCACATTCTGTACAGGGCTCACTGTATATTATACATGGCAGGTAGAGAGTGTAGTGTCACTCTGTACTAGCACTGGGAGACCCAGGCGATTTCATTAGTAAATTAGCAGACTCTCAATAGTGTGAAGGTGCAGACTAATGCCTGCTCTGGGGGTTAAATTGCACTTGTGAATTTTAACAGATGCCTACCAAGTAAGTGAGGGAACCTATCTGCACACATGTGTGTCTATGCCTGAAGGTTTAAATGGACAGGGATAGCAGATTGTTACATCATTAACTATGTAGTAAATGACATCGCAAGCACATTAAAAGATTTCAATAGAAATGTAGTTACCATGACATCAAAGTCTATGCGTACCTCCACTGTTTGTTTTCAAACACACTTTCCCTTGACAAAGGCATGTTAAACCTACTGAAACATTGGGAAGTTGGCTCGAGTACATATATAATGATCCCCTTTTACATCGCTGTAGTCAGGAGTTATAAGTAGTTTGTGATCCACCTTACAAGAAGAAGACATGTGCTAGTGTAATGGTATTGTAGGGCAAATGGGAGCCATTGCTGTACCACATTATAATGTGTTTCACGGTATAAACAGTATAAAAAAAATACAATTGGGTAGATCAAATTGGGAGAAAAATGGGGGAAAATCAGATCAGCATTAGACCCGTACTTCCCTCTCGACTACAGAGCTTGCTTTTTAATTGCTGAGACGTTTGTCTTTGAACCTGGCGGTTTGTAATTCAATTCAATTCAACCCAATAGGCTGGGATGCCAACTTATTAAATAAAATGACGGTACATTACGTCAAAATCTATCATAATAAAAAATATTTGCCTCTGTGTCCCGTGGCCAACATTCTTACATTACATCAGCTGTTCCACTAATAGCCTAATTATCCATGCAATAAACAAGGAGGCAACCTGACACCCCTGGCCTCAGCATGGAACTGGAATAGCTTGGCCTCCTGTGGCCCACAAGCCCCTATTTGGTTTGAACCCACAGACCAAGACAGCGTCCTCTCTCTTCCTTCGACACAAACTGCAACGCAGGCAGACAGAGATACCTCAAGCTAAACTGTAGGGTTTAAATGATGGAGCCGGCCAGACTTAGCCGTACGCACCAAAAACAAAACAGCATTCTTATTGAAAATAAAATAAAAATAAAAAAGAGAAATGCTTTAATTATAAAGAACCAGCAATTGAAATCTGTTTTTGCTGTGTTTTTTATTTTTATTTTTTTTTTAATAATAAAATTATTTGAAAAAGGAAATGTGCTTCACAAAGAGGCTGTGTAGCCAGAGCTCAAATGTTTGTTTTCCATGTGCACGCGTGTGCGTGGGTTTGAGTTCACGTCAGACCTGGTGTTGTCAGTGCACGCCTGTCCGAGCTGTTGTGTTCCGGTTCCACAGTGGACCCCCCTCAGATTTCTTGCAGCAGATCAGCAGGGAAGAAGCCCAGTTTCCTTCCAGTGCTCACCTTCATGTACCCGTTGAGCTCCTCGCCTTTCTTGACCACAATCTTTGGGGAATGAAACGCCGTGAGAGTGGGGTTGGGGGGGGCAACTGGACCTCACACGCATTTTCAAAAACCCCACTAGGGTTGCAACCTGTCCCTGTTTTCCCTGGATTGTCGTGTCCCGGGATTTCAATATGCCTTCACAGGACACTAAATGCCCGTGCCTTAAATTGAGCACAAGTTAAATCAGGATACAATATTACTGCAATAGACACACAATATGAATTGGTTGTCAAAACTATAGTAGTAATATTATCAATGTTTCCTATTGGATGAATGTAGGATTTCTGAAGAGAGTTTTGCAGTTGGTTCAAACAATTTAACAAGATTGGAAATAAATATAAAACTATAAAGAGAATCCAGGAATAAAAAATAAGGGTTGCTGTTTGGATGATGATGATGATGATGATGATGATGATGATGATGAAGAATAACATCATTAATAAAACAAACTTAAATGAGATGGAGGCAGTAATTGTATCAATTAAATATGCAATTACAACCAAGATTAACTGAGATACATTTTTTGAATCTCAAGCTTAATATCGATTCTTTTTTTTTTTTATATCGCTTGACAGCCCTAGTACTTTCACATAATTACAATGTTATTATGCATCGTTATGCAGAAAACTGTACACATTAACTACATTGTAAGTATGCATAATAACATTGTAATTATGTGTAAGTCCACCTGTATTTACTAAGTAACTACTATGTAAACGCACAGTGATTAGAGGCACTTCATGTACAGTGTTGCCAGTGACGTCATGCTGGGTTAATGGTCGCTTTACCTGATCTTTCTTCAGTGTGATCTGAGCCAGCTCTCGATTCCCCACGAACGACCGGGTCACTTTATAGACGCGCTCGCTTGCTTTCACACGGATGATATAGTTTGCCGGGAGGTAACCAGACTTCTCACCAATCTTACCCTGCAGCCGGCAAAAAAGCAAAAAAGATACGCTTTCCTCAAATATTCAAACAAACATTGTTCACAGATGCCAATATTATTGATTCCAGTAATTTGTATACCTGCCAAAATAGATAGGGTCTATTTTAATGTCCTTGACCACTGGGGTGGTTTATTGACCTGCTTATTAACATGAATACATACAATAACAAATACTGTATGGGTAAACAAAGGTTAAACATATATTGTAAGCACACTTGAGAACACTGTGCCCAAGCTCAGCTGCAAGGTGGGAGGGTGTTTTCCAACTCAGGACACAGACAAACAAGGAATTGATCAAGTGGGGTTCAATGTACCCTGTGAAGAAGAGATGTATGCTCTGTGTCTGGAACAACATTGTGACTCACACCATGAAACTCACAGTGTTTAGATACTGTTTGGAAAACAGAGTGTCAGCAGAGTTCACAAAGCGCAGCTTCACACGCACACATTTAGGCAAGATATATAAGACAGGCACTCATTAGTGCGAGCGAGAAAAGCTACCTGGATCATCTACTGACGACAGACCACCTCCGTAACTGATCGTTATCTATAGATTTCTGTTTATAACCAAGTGCCACACTGTTGTGTCTAACAATACATGTTTAAGATATAGATGCGTAACTTTTGACTATTGGAATCAATAAATGGAAACTTGCTATCACAGCAATTGGTATTGTGTGCAATCGTTTGCAGACATCAAATGAATTAGTTTCCTTACAATACTGTAAAACGATGCCCAGTGGAAAATCAGGTTTATACATTTTAGGGTGATATTAAGATCAGCCTCTGTTTAGATTTAGATTAATATATTCTCAGATATAAAACTTTAACATTCATACATATATAAATCTAAACCCACAATCCAATCCTTCAGTGATGATAATTATTACATAATAGTACGATAACAAAAGTTGCTGTAGTAAGCCGGCAGCAATATATATCATAGATCTATTTTTGTAACTCATATTAATATATATGTATTAACTCCAGTGCGAAGTTGGAAACCAAACACAAAGCCTGGAAGTTATAATTTAAGTGTTTTCGATTTCTTGTAAGTTCTGTAACAATTTTCCTTTAATAAATAAATAAATAAATAAATAAATAAATAAATAAATAAAAGTGTTGCACACAAATGCTTTGCGGCTATTCCTGTCCTTTGAATTATGGCGCGTTGCGCGGAATAGTATTTTCTCCGGAGACATTTATCTACAGCAGTGCAACGTATCAAGCAGCTAATGCAGAATTTATGAAAATAAATTAAAAAACACAAGCTCTTAAGAATCCTACCCTCCACCATTCCTCATTGGAATCATCAATGACTGTAATTCTGTCCCCTGCGCTGCAAAAAAAGAAATACATTTATTTAGTAGGTTTTTTTTTTTTTCTACACTCCCCTGATTTCTGTAACACTATATTGATCTGTTGCAGGCTCTGTTGTAATGCATACTGGTGCACATTTTTTTTTTTTAAAGCTAACAAACAAAAAAAAATCCATCCATAAGGTCTGAAATGTGCAGTTTTGAAAGAAACACATGTTATATTGAGAATGTCTTTTTATTTCCGTTTCCAACTGTCTCCACCCCTTCAATGGCTCCTTTCCTGTTATTAACCAACCAGCTGCTTCCCTTCTTGACTGACATGCTTTCATCCAGGAACATGCTTTGACCAGAAGACACTGCTGAGGTAAAATGACTAGGACGTGCAAGTGTAGCCGATTCTTTGAAAGTAAGGCATAGAAACTGAGAAATTTCTTTAGTCAAGTGGAGATCATTGATTCGTTGCCCGTTGTAACTACAAATGAACTACAGTGAGACAATTATGTGTTTTGTAACTGAGAAATCTTGAATACAGTAGGTGTCAGTTTTTAGGACACTATCCCCAGTCATGGTAATCCTCAGAATAGACAGTCACCACTTACTGGAAGTCCAAGTCATCTTTCTCCAGAGCCTTGAATCGATAGAGAGCCAGGTAATAGTGAGACTGCGTGAACGCACCAGGATGAGGTTTCTTGTTCTGAGAAAACAGAACAAAAAGTCCTTTCAATAACCTCACAAAGTGATGTGTTGGTTGTCCTGGAAGTTTAATAGTTATATTTGATAAATGATTCACAGACAACGCTATATACGAGTTGCTACCTGGTACAGGGATGGATGTAAGACTACCATTACATAGCAGTTTGATCAATTGCTGGTTTTATTATGAGTTTAACAAGACACATCTGAGCTTGTTACCTATGCACTGTGGCTAATCGAGCTCATACTGGAACCGGTAATGGGCGAAACCTGCAATTTGAAAATGTAACCTACAGCAAAGGTACCAGGAATCAGCCGTTTGTGTTTTGGGGACCAGCAATAATGCTAACAAATCTTCTAAGAGGTAAGAAAATTTATTTGAAGGCTTTGGCACTAGCACTCCTTTAAATGAACATCATCATCATCGTTATTATTATTATTATTATTATTATTATTATTATTATTATTATTATTATTGTTATTATTATTATTACCTTGTCATCCGTTGGTGCTTTATCTCCTTTTTTGTCTGCCTCAGGGTTACCTGCGAGAAAATTAACACAGTTCATATCTTCGTGAGATGTATAGGAAAATATGAACATTGTGCTGAGGTATGCCCAACGTGACTCCCAATGGGAAGGTAATATGGCCGACTAACTAACTATTGTTTGTAGCTAGTGACCATTTTAACATGTCTACCACTAATCTCTTCTTATGAGACTTGGAATCAATACATGTAATACTGTTTAAGTTCAATCACGAGTCAATCTTGTCTTAATTATACTTTATTAATTAATCAATACTATAAAAGGCAATAAACTAAAAACAACAGCCTTACAGATGCTTGCAACCTAAATAACATTCATATTCATAAAGGACCATCAGGATCAGCTGCTGTCCCTTTAGCAGCCCTCACCTCCCTCTGCCTTCCCTTCCTCAGGCTTGGGTGCTGCCTCTTCCTCCTCCATCATCGCCATCATCATCTACAGAGCAGAGGAAAGGAAACTCACTGCAGCGGCAGCAAACAAATCCGCGTGAACACCTTAAATAACACGTCAAGCAATATGACTGAACGTGTTCGGATTCTCCATGCGAAGCTCTTCAATTGAATTCAAGGTCGTAATCGTCACATACTTTTAATACAGGGTTTAGGAGGGATTGTCAAAATGAGACAAAAGAGACTCTTACCAGCGTGGCCTGGTAGGGTTTGTATTTTTGCTTTCCCTGAGTAGTAACTGTATTGCAAAGGGTGCCAGTTAGTTCCGCTGGTCGGACAGCACAGTCACAGAGGCTTCACTCAGTGGACGTCACCTACTTACATTTTTCTTGTCGTCTGAATCTTTTTTCCTTTCCTTGTTCGCCATTATGACTCCCACTCTCAGGGTCTCAAAGACCGGGTCTGACCTGTTAGACTGAGCTGAAGACAGACAGGCAAGTTGGCATAAATGCAAATTGCAGTTGATGCCTTTTAAATATCACTGCAAATGGACTGAGCAAAAATACTTTAAAGTCAGAGATGCGCTTGAGTGCAGTATTGTTATGCTATGATACACATGTATTATAACACCGCAATTGCTTCTGTTGTTTTGGTTTGTTGAGCATATATAACCAAGCCATTGTAACTGAAAAATCTTGGAAAATTGTCACTATAAGCAAATTAGTGATTGTCTAATTTAATTGATGACTTTAATAGTCCACACATGCAATTCATTTAAAATAGTAAGAGAAAAGGAACACATAGCCACAAATGATAAAATGCAGGAGACTTTTCAGAAGTTGTTTAAGATGCCTGATTAAAGCACAAAGTGGTCTATCATTTTCACACATGGAGTGCCTATTGTTTCTATGTCACTGATTAGTGACCAAAGTAGTTAGTCCAAGTCTGCAAAAATGTGCAATATTACTCTGTGCAGGCTCGTCAGTGCGCTGCCTCTAGTCTGGCTCGGCAGTTCGTACTCACAGAAAGGCAGCAGCTCTGTGATGCAGGCGTTCTGTTGGTTGCTGTACAGGGGGGAGCTGTAGGCTCGTCGGAAACCAGGAGGCTGGGGACACACAATGAGGGGCTGCTTTAGGACCCAGTTCACACCAAACACAGCAGAGATCTGCACTGTGCTGAGAAGACCACCTCCCTCATCCTCCCTAAGAGAAAGGGTGCTCCCTCCAGTCCAGGGCAGGCTTGAGGCATGGAGACTGAACTGCTCCCTCATCCTCCCTAAGAGAAAGGGTGCTCCCTCCAGTCCAGGGCAGGCTTGAGGCATGGAGACTGAACTGCTCCCTCCCTCACCCTCTAAGAGAAAGGGTGCTCCCTCCAGTCCAGGGCAGGCTCGAGGCATGGAGACTGAACTGCTCCCTCATCCTCCCTAAGAGAAAGGGTGCTCCCTCCAGTCCAGGGCAGGCTTGAGGCATGGAGACTGAACTGCTCCTTCATCCTCCCTAAGAGAAAGGGTGCTCTCTCCAGTCCAGGGCAGGCTTGAGGCATGGAGACTGAACTGCTCCCTCACACCCTAAGAGAATTGGTGCCCTCAACAGAAACTTGCCCCAATAGAAAATAAAGACATGGATACTTACAATCTTCCCAAAGCACTCCTGCATCTCCACGAATGATTGGCAGTGATGGTGAATATTTGTTTTGCAGTTTTTACATCGCAGACCAAACTTGTTATTTACTGCAAACAACATATAAAAAAGGCAGAGTGTTACCATTAACCCGTCCCCCTGCAACACTACCCTTATAAAATTGTACCCGAGTAAAGCATAGCAAAGTGTATAAAACATAGTGAAAGCATGATACAGAACAGGGCAAACCATGGTAAGCAAATGCTAAAATCACTGTGCAAATTTACCATGGTAAACTTTTACAATGGCAGTGCCTCTAGTTATTGTACTTTTAAAAGTCTGTCAGCAGTCACTTACACACAATCATTCTGGCACACACGTCACAGAACTTGGGTTTCTTTAAGTAATGATCCTTGAATTTGTGAGGTTTGTTGTTGACTGGTTTGACTGGCTCAGGAGGGAGTTGGTCCTTATCATCCTCCTCATCCTCATCTTCATACTCTTCCTCATATACGAAGAAGACCTGCGAGGGGAGAGAGAGCGGGCAGAGTGAGAGTGAGGGGTCGGGACTGGGGGCAGGGGACAGACTTGACCTGAAGACATATACTGAAACGCCAACCAAAACACCTCATTGATTCTCAACTAAGAAAGAGAGAAATGCTTTACTTCTTATCTACTCCAGTCTTTTGTGTGTTAGCGAATGGATATCCATGGTACAGTAATGCGAAATTCTATAAAAGGAAAAAGTATTAAAAGATATAACTTACCTTATACTTCCTGTCACTGTATACCGAACTGACACCCTTTGTAATAATGTCACCATTGGAAAAATAACCTTTTCTTTCAAATACAGTAGCTTGATTTTTCATCATTTTTAATTCCCAAAAAATATTTAGGCAAGAAATGAAATCACATAAATCCTGATTTGATAAAAGCATTTTTAATTAGTCCACTGTTTGTGTTCCAGAACCCAGAATTAAGAGAGTAGTCCAACTACATCTGTAGCATTAATGCACTTTAAACTACAAGACCAATGCATAGATAGGTGGATGGAGTGTTATATTTCTATGGATGATGATGATGATGATGATGAGGGGTGAATGTCAGTAACCTTACGTCGAGTCAATCCAGTAGGAGTTTATTAAGAACACGGGTGAAAAACTAAAAATGCTCTTCAGTATGTTCAGCATTATAATAAATATGAAAAGATGATATCGTTTAAAAGATGGGGCTCGCATTGCAAAGTGGGAAAAATTAGCCATTCATTAATGCGTTGATTTCAAAACAAGTTTATCCTTCCTTCACCTGTACAATCGAGTCCAAACATTTCCGTTTACAGCCTCGGCACGCCAGTAAATACGCCGGCGCACCGGATGAGAAGAAAATCCACTTCAGATCGGCTTTTAAAACACTCAGTTTGGAAATTAATTGCCACTGATTGGTACTCAATTGTAAAGGTGAAGGAAGGACAGCTTTTCTTGTTTTAAAAATCGACACATTAAATGAATGGATTTATTTAATACCTGCTGACACATACTTCTTAAAGGCAATTATGAGCACGAGAACAAGTATCAGCACACCCCTACTATTATACCATACAAGACAGGATCAACTGCACATATTAACTTGTAAATAAATACTTGGAATTAGCCCTCCCATGTCCTCAATGAGCCTCCGTAGTTGTTTTACTGGACGCTACGTGTGTGGCTCCAGGCTTACCGGCCCTGTGTTGACTACCTCGCCGTTAGGCTGCTGCCTTGCCTCTGTCTCCTCAGCGTTCTGCTTTTTGTTCCTCTGAAATAACTTCTTAAGCTTCTGTAACTGAAAACAGCGAAGAGTGCCGCCCGTCAGTGATCAGAGAAGCCAGACGCGCTGTGTTAGTCACACCGCAAGTCGGGGAGGGCGTTAGGCAGGTTTTCAGTGAGCGAGGGAGGAGTAGAGACTAGTAACACTTCAACAGAGGTCCAAATTAAAAAGTGTTTCTCAACAAGGTTGGTTAACGGAAACAAGAGAGGCTCTCGAGCTGCACAGAAAGAAGTGGCTGGACTTGGAGAAACGCTGGCTTAAAGTTCAGAAATATTAGCTTGTTACCTGGTAAAGGCATGACCGTACTGGTTGTGCAAAGTTGCCAATCTTCACTGGGGGCTAGGGAGGCAAAATTGGCAAGGCTTTTCTCCTCAGCATATTACAGCAGACTCTACAGGTCAGACACCCGCTGAGCTTAACACCTGCAGGCCTTCGTCAATACAGAAGTCATTGTGAATACCCTAGTGTTTTAGTGCGATTAAGTTACATTTAAGGGCCTCTTTAAAAATCACGCCTTGATATTTCGAGTGCATTAATAATGAACCGCTGTTGTGTTGTCAGCACGGTTTTACGGTTTGTCTCAAAGGAGTTCAATCTGAAGAAGCTCTACTGAGGATCTGTGAATAAAATATCTACAATCAAGATCAGATAGCTGGAAGGGGTGGTTTAACCCTTATCAGTAATATCATGGTAAATGGATTACTGCTTCAGTCCTACTCTGTTATATCCTAGACACACAACCAACCTCCCCCTTGTTAGTGTGGAACTCCACAGAAGGAATCGGAGTTGCATTGAGTCACATAAAAACAAACTAACTACTGCCAGATGTGGGTACAACAGTGTATCTCAGAATATAAAGTGATCCGTATTTGCAAAGCGTTTCCATGGTTTGTCAAATGATAAAACAAAACTACTAATGCTACAGAATTACCAAAAACAACCAAGGAGCATGTCAGGGCTTTCAAATGAACCAAGTTAGGTCATTTGAACTTTGTTTTGCTTTCGTTTTAGATGGTGTTGAAGCACAGTGGCAGAAAGCTTGGTGATTAAACATGTCTCAGAAATTTCAAAAGTCTTTCCTCAAAACAGATATTTTTATAACACAGTCTGAACTGAAGAAGCCGGATGGTTTTTAATAACACATGTACAGCTGTGGCAAAAGTTTTGCATCACCTAGAATTTCAGGATTGAGATAAATACAAAAAAAAAAACAACTATATGCACATCATCTTTTATTCAACATCATGTAATCAAAGAAACTATAAAATGATATTGCAAAAGTCTACCAGAAGCCATAACAGCAGTACAGTATTTCATGTTAGATTTCGAAAAATGTCATCATTTTCCATATATGGAAAACTACATAGCGGTATGTAATTCAATATGCCAACGTACCATTTATTCAGCAGGTTTCAGTCGACTTTATGAACCAAAATGTGTAAATTCTATAGAGGGATGCAAAACTGTTGGCCACAGCTGTATAATCTACCAGAGAGGATAGATCAGTTATGCACAGAATGCTTCTCGTTTTTAGTTAGAAATTTGCTCTGTGGAAAATCACACACCCTTTAACAAGCGAGAGACCCTTTCAGGTTAACTCTGCCCTTAAAGGCTGCAGTCCCTCCAAGACACAAAGGCCCACATTCTATAATAAAGTCACAAAACTTACCTGTGGAATTCTTTTCATGGCAGTATCCTTAGTGCATTAAAACCGGGGGCCAAGAAGTCCTACCAAGCACCTAAATCCTTATACTGGGCCTCAGTTCCTACTTTGCAAAGTATTAAATTGCAAGATTAGTGTCCTTGTGCAAGGATTCTATCCTCCATCTCATATAAGAAACGAAGCACCTTTAATTGGGGCAGCTCATTCTGTTTATATTAATTGTGCCCCCGATTATTGGCATTGGATCTTATCTACTGGGGATTAAGACGATCTTAAAATAGACATCAAAGGGATTTTAAAATTCCAGACTCAACCAATGGAAACAGTTTGACATTGTTCCTAAGTATATTGAGAAGTAGCCATAATACACAGAACGAGAGTTTCAGGATCAGTATATTGTGTCTTTGCATTTCAATAAGCAACTGAGGTCAGATAGGATGGCTATGGAATATAGGTAGATTTAAAAGAAGGTGCTTTTTTTTTAATTATGCAAAGTTGACTTTAAAGCAGAATTTAAAATGGAGTAAAATTGCCTAAAAAAAGATGAAGTTACATTTCTGCAAACTAAAAGGTGAAACAACTTCCACGGTACATGTTTCATTTTTGTCCATCACTTTCCCCCTTTTCAGATAATTTTTGACAACAATGAATCTGATCTAAATTATTAAAAATGACATTTCAAATCAATAAAAAAAGTGATCATGACAAACTTCAGTTTTTTACAAATCACCCCAACCTATACCTCTTACAATGACTGCCGCTGGTCTGCAGGTTTTAATGTCAATTTGCAGGTCTGACCTGCGAGATGTGGATCCCTTGGAGGGTCTGGAGTTATCATTCCGAATTGTTAAATGATTAATCACCTGCGATAAGGAGCTCTCACTGAGTTCAGGAGCTGCTCATCTATTCCAGTTGCCTGCCTCAGACATACAGCACTTCTATAAAAAGACACCCAATGTGTTGGAACAGGCTGCAGCCTGACTCAATGCACTGGAATATTTTATTGACAGAAGGTGCTAACGGGTATTAGGAAAGGCAAGCAGCTGTGTTGTACCCTGTGGTTGGAAACATGGTTGCATAAAGTCCCTGGCGTCTTCTGAACGGAAACACGCTGTTAAAAGTGACCTGGAGGCCTTCTGTACCCATCTTTAGCTGATGGTTTGAAATCGTATTTAGATGTACAATTAAAACCTGGTTAATATCTCCCTCTGCTTATTATCACTGCATTAAAACTGTCCAGATGCCACCACATAACGGGAGTCAATGGAGGAGAAGTGATAATATCACTTTGGGCATGGTCACACACTGGTCAATATCAATCATATCAATGATTTCCACCCCATTTAATTTCACTTTGGGATCTTATAAAATAAGATTGGAAAGTTTACCTGTACATGGGGTGCAGTGTAGTATTGAAAAGTTCCCAAATAAAGTATGGAAGCCCAATATAGTGGATTTACTGCTATCTTGTAAGTGCTCAGTGGCTGACTCTAATCAAGTTGAGCGTGCATTTCTCACACATCATACAAAGAGTGCAAGCACATTCTCAACTTGACTTACACATTAAAAGTCATTAAATATAAATACAAATCTGTTTATATAGAACAGGTTATGGTTGCAATGTTAACACTCTGAGCGCGAGATCTACACTCTCAGTGAAATTGTAAGTGTAGTTGCTGCCAATAGCTTCCAATGGAAGTGACTTCTAATGTTTAAATAACGTGTTGTACTTGATCACAATGGTAGATTGTAGATTGCAGAAGAAATCTAATGCGATACCTAATAACATATTCCAAGGGCCACAGAAAGACAGTGCTATCTGTTGTACCACTTCCTTGGCTTCAATGCTTTTTGCCAGGCTGTTGATGAACGTCTGTTGAAGTCAACATTCTTATTATCTCTGTTATTATAAAGGGGCAGGCTGTGTTTGATTGGCAGTCTGATGCTAATTTTGGAATGCTAGTAATTCCAGATTTCCCCGGATGGAATAGCTGGGGGTATTGTGCTCGGAATGGGAAGGAACAGTTGCTCTAAAGGGTGGCAGGGGATCGGTCGAGTGAAGTGACACAACAGCTGCAACAAGACGCATCAACTATGGTGAAAAAAAACATAAGAAAGTTTACAAACGAGAGGAGGCCATTCGGCCCATCTTGCTCGTTTGGTTGTTAGTAGCTTATTGATCCCAGAATCTCATCAAGCTGCTTCTTGAAGGATCCCAGCTTCAACAAAATTACTGGACAGATTCCCACAATTCTGTGTGTAAAAAAGTGCCTCCTATTTTCTGTTCTGAATGCCCCTTTACCTAATCTCCATTTGTGACCCCTGGTCCTTGTTTATTTTTTCAGGCTGAAAAAGTCCCCTGGGTCGACATTGTCTATACCTTTTAGAATTTTGAAAGTTTCAATCAGATCGCCGCGTCTTCTTTGTTCAAGACTGAACAGATGCAATTCTTTTAGCCTGGCTGCATATGACATGCCTTTTAAACCCGGAATAATTCTGGTCGCTCTTCTTTGCACTCTTTCTAGAGCAGCAATATTCTTTTTTGTAGCGACAAAAACACAATATTCTAGATGGGGTCTTACTAATGCATTTTATGATGCTATACATTTAGTGACATTAGATTAGAAAGTTAGAAACTGTGTGTTTGAGATCTCAGCTCATTCATTCAGTATCATGATTCATTAAAGAGTTAGTTGCTTTCAAATTACATTTACCATACAATTACAGTTTGTACAGGAAAGAAGAATTACAAAATTACAGGAAAGAAGAACTGAAGATCAACTAAAGATCAACTAAACATAGACTTCTGAGTGAATGCAATATACAGAATTTTAATAAGAACCGCTATGAAGGAAAACATGATAAAAAGTTAACGGGACGGTTTAAAACAAATATAAAAATGAAATTGGTGTGGATTATAAGCCAAGCGATTTTATATTTCGTAATTTGAGCCTTGCACCCTATTCATACTGTTATGGTCGTCACATTGTGTGTGTGCGTGTGTGTCAGTGTCTGTGTCTGTGTGTGTGCCAGTATTTGTTCAGAGGCACGTTTGACCCAGCTGTTAAAATCTAAAAGGGTGGCAGAGGTGGGAAATGCCTGTGCCATCGAGAGTCAGGTTTGGTTACAGGCATGCTTTGGGCGAGGGCTCCAGTCCACACGGAACAGCTCTCCTGTCAGAGAGGGGTGCAGAGTGGCCCCTGAACCACTTACTGTCGTGTCGTTGGCTTCTCCAGGGGGAGGGGCATGAGGGTCCAGCGGCTCTTTCTCCATCATTCTGAAAAGAAACAAATTGGATTTTACACTAAGATATGGGGGGGGGGAATGTCCAGTAGAAGACACTTTCATTCAGGGTTTTGGCTTAAGAGAACTTCACAGAAACCAGATAGTGTTGGCATGCCAGTTTGTTTACAGCACCCGAGGTCATTTTAGCTACAGGAAGTGACATAATAAGCTTCCTTTTGGCCACTCTGGGAACTGAACAGTGAGTCTGCTACTACTTGCTGCAGTAGGGGGTTATTATTAGTTTATTTAGCAGACGCCTTTATCCAAGGCGACTTACAGAGACTAGGGTGTGTGAACTATGCATCAGCTGCAAGGTCACTTACAATTACGTCTCACCCGAAAGACAGAGCACAATGAGGTTAAGTGACTTGCTCAGGGTCACACAATGAGTCAGTGGCTGAGGTGGGATTTGAACCGGGATCTGCTGGTTACAAGCCCCTTTCTTTAACCACTGGACCACACAGCCTCCTATGAATGCCATATGTACACTAATCTATTTTAGTTAACAATGCAGCGTACTGTGGCTCGCTGTCTTGGGTGCTCACAGCCAGCAATTTCAAACCTGGCGAGACGGTATAACCAGACACACTCTGTCAATGACAGGCTGCCAACTGGGAGACCAAGAGTCACAACACCTGCCCAAGATCGACAGATCATTTTGCAGCATCTTCGTGATGTCAATTGTTAATCAACACAATATAAAGTCACTGCACCTGCTCTAAAACAGAGTTTGTCATTTTTCGATCACATCTAGTGAATTGTATCCAAATAGAAGTGAGAAGTTTCTTAAGATACTCAGTATATTACAGAACACCTGTCTGGCATGTAATTTTCCTAGCAGTTATGGGAGGGACATCGCGATATTCGCTATTTGAATATTCCAGCAAACGCGACTTAAAATGTGGGTTTGTGTTCGCCGATATAACTGAATTTCTGAACGACTGCCTCAAAAAGATGTATCACGCAAAGGAAACCAATGCAGAAATGAATAAACAGCCCATTCTACTGTACAGAAAAGTGTTTCTCTCCTTCCTTTAATAGGTCATTTGATGGGGTTGCGGGTTTTTTGTTTCAATCGAAGATTTCACTATAATATGATAGAAATTTAATTTCCCCCCACCCCAGCTAAATCAAAATATTTATTTTTAGTTCGTCCCAGCAATACTAGATCCTATTAACTAAAAGTGTGTATAGAATATTGCCTTTTTTTATTATCTTGTCTTGATCCTGATGATGTGGTCAGTTTGAACAGAACGGCTCACCTGTTGGCTATTGATTTTTTCTCTTGATTTATAGGTTAGTTTACATTCAAGAGAAGTGCCTCGCACGCCCAGCGCTAGCTATTTTGGGCTGCACAGTAACCCGAGCTGGGCATGGCTATAACTGGAACTGTAACGTTACCAGTCCAGGGTCTCGGAGATTCAATTACACCCATAATGCTTAAGAAATTGCCTGAATGTCATTCCAAACCTATAGTTTAATCTCAAGCCATTAACAATTTAAAGCGCTGACTTCCACGCAATTAATTGAAACAGGGCTTTGGTTATTAAGTGTAATCACTTTCCTAAGAAATAAAAAGAGAAAGTGCAATCTCTTTTTTTTTGTTGATATTTTGGGTTGTTTTCCCACCCAGTTTAAGTTTAAAACCATTCCCCTCCGCCTCCCCCAAAAAGAGATGTAACCGATTACAACAAAGCAAATGAAAACTTTGTTTTTGCTCCGTAAGAAACAGAAGTCACTAACCTTTGATATTTGCTTTGGTCCTTCAGGTTGAGTTCTGTGTAAGATTTCCAAAGGTTTTAAAGTTGCTTTTTTTTTTTTACACCACACCCAAAACAGAGGTGTACACCCAGCCTATGTATTTTGTATATTTTTCTGTTCAAAGCCTCCGAAAGCTTGTCAGCTTGGTTGTCGTGGGTGTTTGTGTGACCAAGAAGACAGTTGCGTCTGTGTGAGTTGGTGTGTGCAGGGGTAAAAACAGCCGACACAGACGCACAGATTGAGGGGGGCTGACACAAGGAAATTGGACACCCCGTGCCATCAGACTCTGGCCTTGCCCGAATGACAATAATAAAAGTACTGGCTCCTATGCTGCTCTTTGTGAATGGGGTTTGATTATTCCACATGCTCGCCTGTCGACACCTGATGGCAGAGATGTATGGATTCTGATTTCAGGCTTGCTGAAGCCTGATTTATAGCTCCAAATTCAAAATCAGGGTTAAAACACCTAGTCAAAAAATGTGGTTTTTAAACGGACTGATCCTTTCATTAACACCATGTATCTATTATAAAAAATCAAGGATACTTTCTTAAAAACAATATGATAGAACAGGACCTGGTTTCATACAATTTCCACCGAATATGTGTGTATGAGCAAAATGCAAGCCAAATTAAAACCTGGAAGTCAGAACCCCAACAGCTCATCAATGCTGAATTCGGTGGCACTGGATACAATGTGCAGTCTGGTTCAATCATGGGGAGATGCTGGGGATAAGCAGCAACAGCAGACCACAGGAAAGAAGGTATGGCTGGCACTTTACTGTATACATAGACATATATCTGAAGCAGATGCTTGATGTAACCGTGCCAGGTGTCATGCACATACCTGAACCCACCTCAAATCTTGATTTGTTACCGACATCAGTAGGTATCAGTAAATCAACCGTTTCTTCCACTGGGATGGACTTAAAAACAGTTTGAAAATCAGACTTTCCATTTCCATCAGCAGCAGATCGAGATCAAATCGATTTCAAATTGGGACTCTGTCAGTCAGTCCCAGTTAGGATTGCAGGCTGGCAGAACTCTCAAGCCACACTGCTGGTGAAAGTTATTTAACTAGCGTCTAATGTGAAGGACGCAAGTCTTAAATCTCTGACTGGAGAAAAAAAAAAAATATGTCGGCTGAACATGAAGGCTGGGGAAATAATTTATGAATAGAAACTGTAAAAACGTGATGTACAGGAGACTTCTGTAATGTTCGGTTGCAGATGGTATTGTAGACTACATATAAAACCACTGGCAGGCCCAGTTTGATATTGGAACGAGATGAGTTTCTACAGACTGCTGCTGATGGAAATGAGGTTTTAGACTGACGGTACCAAATGGTTTCAGAATAATGTCTACACAGTTGTTCTAAACCCTTCCAAGTA
This sequence comes from Acipenser oxyrinchus oxyrinchus, assembly GCA_030684275.1. Classification (NCBI taxonomy): domain Eukaryota; kingdom Metazoa; phylum Chordata; class Actinopteri; order Acipenseriformes; family Acipenseridae; genus Acipenser; species Acipenser oxyrinchus. The sequence goes on from CM060300.1 coordinate 2,987,922, forward strand.
TTATGATGATTTGATATGTTGAAAGACTAAAGCTATCACTGTAACAGAAATATCCATAGATTTTATTTTCTTCTATTAACTTTTCTCGGGCTCTGTAATTATTTCAAAATTGTATGCAATTTCAATTATAATTGAAAAATGTAAATGAAAAAATTAGCAAACGGCGCAAGCGAAAAAATATGCAGAGTCGATACTGGCAGACAATTTTTTTCTGTTTTATATTTTTAAAAACAAAATAACAGATTAAATAAAATGTACAGTAGACATACGCAATCATTGTGCACTTTTTAAATACTTCTTCTGATACGTTCTGCACAGCTGTCAACAGAAAAAACGTAAACACGAGAATAAAAAAGGATGGGGGGGGTGGAAGGAAATGGGGTGGAGTCCGGGGATATTGAAAGAAAGAAAGAAAGAAAGAAAGAAAGAAAGAAAGAAAGAAAGAAAGAAAGAAAATGAGAGAGGGACGAAGGAGAGGTAAGATAGTAAATTCTTCCATTGAAATCACTGAATATTTTTTAAATCTTAAATCACTTACTGTATATAAATATTTATAGAACCCCAAAAAAATAAAAAAAAGTTTAAAAAAAAAAACAACAAGTAACAAACAAAGCAGTACAGGAAGCCACAGAAGTAGTAAGGCAAACAAAAGCCAACGGAAGCAGCCAAAAAAAAAAAAAAGAATCCGGAATTAAAGGTAGGAAGGTAGGAGAGAAATAGGGTTGTGGCTGACGAATAGGGAGCGATCAGTTGAGTCAGGAGAGAGAGAGAGAGAGAGAGAGAGAGAGAGGGGAACGGTAGTGAGAGAGACTGTCCAGTGTGTTTGTGCACGTGCGTGTGAATTTCTTCTTCAGCACACCACACGTGTCTTTTTGTGTGCTCTTCTGACAAAGGCGGCGAAACTCGACTCACCCCCCCCCCCCTTTACTGCGAGCTAGCTCGCTCCAGGATGCGCAGGTCATAGTTCTTTTTGGTTGCCCGCAGCTTGAAGCGGCTAGTGGAGTTGTTGAGTTTGAAGGAGGCGCTCTGTGCGGCCATCGTGCTTGGGAAAACGGCCACTACAGTGTAGAGGTTGGCGGGATCGTTGCCCCCCTTGCCCGGGGGACCCCCGCCTCCTCCCCCACCACAGTCCCCCCGGCCCTGCATGTCCTTCAGCCACTGGATCTTGGCTCCAGACATGGCCAGCTGGTTGAAGAGTTTCTCAGCCTCTGTACGAGTGATTCCGTCGGGGAGATCCGTCACTTCCAGGATCCGGCTGACCACTGCACACGAGAGAGGGGAACACGTTAGGACACCCCTGGAGGAGCTACAGACAGGGGGTTCTGTTTGGTATGAGTCCGAGCGGCAAGCACATACTGCGTTCATACGTTTTCATGCGTATGGCTGTACGAAAGCTTGCGATTTGTGAATGATCGATTTGAAAATGCGTCTGCATCCTCATACTGGAGGGGGGAGGGGTGTGACACACGCACAGTTGAAGATTATAATCAAAACTCAATCAAAACACAGAACATATCAATCCACTGGCTTATAGTGCTATGAGCACAATCAACTGCAAATGCATATTAGTGTGAATTGCTGTGTAGGCAAACATTATAAATCAGATTTTGTTTTTAACTGTTTTGGGATTTATTATTTTATTTTGTTATTTTATAGACAAAGACACTTGGGGAAAAACATGCTTATATTTCATCAAACCTTTAAATAAAACATTACAATTTTAAAGCTTCACTAAATAAATAAATACATATACAGATAAATATCAGCTTTAAAAAAAAATAAAACATTTAGGTGTTTGTCACCTGAACCCCAAACAGTAGCCTATTATAGATAAAGTAGCACCTTTCTAGGACAGTAGAGTTGTGCTTAATAAAAGTAAATGTTTAGGCATTTTTATGCAAACAGTAGTTTACTGTTTTCACACTGTTGACTCTTCATTTCCAGTGCTTATCTGTATTCAGTGAGGTGCAATGGGTACTTGCCTACATCTGTGGTTCCCAGATCTGTTGATGCAGATTTCAGTGTTGGACGTTTCCCTCGGCCATGCTTCATTCCAGTTTGTCCCTTTAAAAAAACAAAACAGATATGATAGGCAGTCCCCTACTGAAGCTGAACATCATGTATTCGAAGCTTTGCACTTGGCACAAAATGGTAATTAAAACTTGAACCTGGTTCCAGGAGACCCAGTATGAGGCAACGTTGCTGTATCGAACCCTAAGACTCTGGTGTGCCATGTAGTGGCCTAAAACTCAGTCTCCACAAAGTGGCTTCATGTTCCCGCAGATTTACAGGATATGTTTTTGTATAAGGTGCAGAGGGAAAAACCCTCAAGTGCGGCGGTTCTCTCTTTACCTGGTGTGCAGCGTATGAAGACTGGCTGTGGATCAGTGGAGGTGGACAGAGGCTGTATTGCAAAGGCTGACCCAATAAGGAGTAACGGCTGTGATCACCTTGATAAGAAACAAAAACAAAAGAAGTGTCTCAGAAGCAGCACATTACACTCATTACAGCTGTCCATGCAAACCCGCCCTTCACAGCATGAATAGCATTGCGTAACAAATGACCATAAATGAAGCACACCCGAGTTACCTTGTGCGGGCCCCACAGGTCTGGGAAACTGTGCGATTAAAGGCAGGTGACCCAGGCCAGGACACACTGTGTTGACGTTGTTTGAGGGCAAGGGGGTGGGAGACTGGGTGGGAGAGGCTAGGGGGCTCATCTGGTTATTGGCCTGCGAGAAATGAAGAAACAGCCTGTTACGCAAAGCATACAGCACAGCAGTGAGCATCCCCCTTCCTGCCCTAAACTGCACGCTTTACAGAGATACAGAAGGCAGCTTACCTGGGGCCCGTTGTCAGGTTTGTAGAGCTCGCCTGGTTTCTGCCCCCTCTGATCCATGCTGTAGTATTTGCACTGGTTCCACTGGACCATGGGTGGGTTCTGGGGGGGCTGGGGGCCGTTGGGAACGCTCAGCTGCATCACTACCACTCCGGGGCCTGGAGGGGCCACACCTGGAAACATTGAGAGCACAGGCTGGGTTAGGAGGAGATTGCGCACGCACACACACAGGAACAGAGAACACTGTCTGACCTCGACTCGCCTCCGGTTGCCCCTCCTGCTCTCTCCTCCTTCTCTCCATTGCTGATGTCTCTGGCCTACAGCTGAAATCAACTACTGCCACATGCCCCTTGGACCTCTGGCCGACTAATCTTGTCCGTCTCTGTGCTTCTGATCTTGCTCCTTCCATAATGTCAGCAGTCTGGCTTCCGGCCGCATCACAGTACTGAAACTGCTCTGCTCCAGATTGTAAATGATCTCCTCCTCAATGCTGATGCTGCTGCTCCCTCTGTGCTTGTCCTCCTTGACCTAACAGCTGCTTTTGACACCATAGATCATGGCATTCTTCCTGACTGCCTTCAGAAGTATGCTGGGATCTCTGGAACCTCTCTTCTGGATGTCCTCTTACCTATCTGGACGCATGCAGTCTGTTTTCTATGCTGGATGCAGTGGTTTTGCAAACCCAGTCACTTGTGGTGTCCCTCAAGGGTCTGTTCTTGGGCCTCTTCTCTTCAACATCTACATGCTTCCTTTGGGTCACCTCATCCTCCAACACAGCCTCATGTTTCACTCCTATGCTGACGACACTCTGCTTAAAACTCGATCCTGGATGTCCCTCTGCCATGGTCCGGCTCTCGGCTTGCATTCAAGACATTGAGGCCTGGATGTCTGACAGTTTTCTTCAGCTCAACACTAGCAAATCTGAATTCCTTCTAGTAGGATCCAAAACTCAAGTTAAGAATCTCAATATAGCTGCCCTGAACCTCGGAAACTGTCTGCTGCTGCCTTCCCCCACTGTACGAAGCCTTGGTGTACTTCAGATCAGCAAACTCTCCTTTGATGCCCACATCTCCTCTGTGGTCAAATCATCTCCAAAGTCCATCCTTACCTATCCCACCCAGATGCGGAGATACTCTGTCATGCATTTGTCTCCTCTTGACTCGAGTACGGACACTTTCTCTATGGTGGTCTTCCGGCACGTGCCATCAACTGACTGCAGCTAGTTCACAATGCCCTACAACGCTCACCTACAATGCCCTTCATCACACAAGTCTTCAACCTGCTGACCCGCTATGTCCTTGCCCGCAAGCAGAGGTCCTCCGACTCTGGCCAGCTTGTTATCCCCAAGCAAAAGTGCACCACACTTGGAGGACCGTCGTTCAGCTTCATGGCTCCGACTCTGTGGAACTCTCTCCCAGCTTTGGTGCGTGATGCTCCCACCGTCGCTCGCTTTAAATCAACTCTCAAGACCCGCTTGTTCTCTCTTGCTTTCCATGCTTTTTAAGCCTGATACCTGTTATTAGCTGCTGTGTCTCTGCTACTTCTGATCTTTCAGTGTATCTTATTCTCATGATTCTATACGCATCCACAATATTTTAGAATTTTCACATCCTAGCCTTGTATTTAATGTATTATTTTGCATTGTTTTTCACTGTATTTAATGTATTATTTTTTACTGTATCTTGTGAAGCGCTTTGTGATGATAATCCACTATGAAAGGCGCTATATAAAATAAAGATTGATTGATTGATTGATCTACAGCACACTTCACATACAACAGATCCTTACTGTGCCATCTGCCGCTTGGTTTCCTTTTTTTCTCCTAATAAAAACGTTTGGTTTATTGTTCTGGAGCATTTCACTGTATAACACTCAAGATTAATCTATTACATCCTTGGGAACAGGATCCTTGAATGCAAGTAGAATACAGGATTTGCATTGGTTTTAAAATGTATCGGTACCTTCCTTATTTTTCATTCGACTTTGCATTTCTCATTTCTGAAGTTTTCTGATCTTTGAATTGTGGGATTGCTAGAGTTTTCCACACAGGTGCCATCGGGATCTCTGCTCACTTCAACTTTACCGAATAAAAAACGAAACCAAATAACTCACAGTACTTCCGAGTAATACAAGCACAAACGATTACGGTAAACCGGGACTAGCTGAAAACCCAGTTGAATTGCATAGCTCCAATGCAATTAGAGCCTTTCTTTCTGTCCTAGACTTATGCAGGGATGCTAATTACAGCTCTGGGCAAGCTGAGCTTCATCAGCTGTACAGACAGGTACAAGAGGCTTTCTGTGCCCATTACAGTGCAGAATGACATGCAAAGAAATGAATAAATTATGCCGCGGTCCAAACTGATTAAAGAAAATAAATCAAGGACTCATTTTAATAAAGTTGCTGAGCAACTGAGAAGTGTTAAAAAAAAAGTACAGGGATGGGGGTGGGGGCATGATTAAAATCTGTGTGCAATCTTTTTATATACAGTAATGGGCTGTACTATGCAGGGTAAATGACTGCTAGATGACTGCATTTTTATAGATTAGCCACAAGATGGTACAAAAGGGCTTTTTTTGTGAATGTTTAGTGTATTTAATCTGTTGCAGATATGAATCAGTAAAAACCACTTGGGGGGGGGGGATCATTTTTTGAAATGTATAAATTTAATAAGCTCTTACATTTTAAAAGTTGTTTCTAAAAACCGATCGGCACTCTCCTATTGGTTAAAAAAGATGATATTAAAATGTTAGGGCACTGCCTGAATCGGAGATTGTATGCCAAAGGCTGAAACTTTCCCGATGTGGTTAGTTAGTTTTCCTGCACATCTTAATTAGAATCAAGCTACATGTGAACCAGTTTCAAACTGGAATTGCTGGGGGTTCATTTTGATTCAAGCGATTCCTCAATCACTCCTCCTAACCAGACTGCGTTTGGCATTTATTCAGATTCAAAACAATCAATTGCAAAAAAAAAGGACAGATTCGTTATGTGTGTAAGGGTAGCAAGTGTGCTGCTCTGACCTGAATATTGCTGCTGGATCTGAGGAGGGTTGCAGGGGGAGGGAGACTGGGGCATCTGGTACTGCTCGGACACTTGGGGCTGCAGGAACCCTAGAGAGGGGCTGTGGGAGGGAGAAGAATGGGGAACAATTTTATATATATACACTACAGCAAAAACCAAGCATCCCTCCAGTGTCCCCCATCCAATGGGACACTGGATCTAATGACTTGTAAACATGAAGCAATCCAGTGGTTATGAAAATGTTCATTTCTACAGAACACTTTTTCAGGGAGCTTTATTGAGACAACCATTGAATATTACAGCTTGTAAAAGAGACTTATCTGAAAGCGAGTGGTTTGTATCAATAATATAGTGACAGGTTACCAGAATGTAACCCTGGACACAACCTGTAATGGAACCGGATTTAGAGAACAGGACTGTGTACCAACTGTAAAAGACCCTATATGTGAAAGCATGTGGTCTGTATGGTGGATGTGGGTTCAGAATAGCTCTGGTGCTATACCTGAATTCCAAGCACGTTTACAGGCATTGGGGAATTGAAGCCTTGTTTGAGAATTATGCATCTCTGCAAATCCTAGCTATGCAAGTGCGAGTCACACTCACGTTGCATCTAACAATACAAGCTGAAAATAAATCTACTAATCAAATTTTGAGAAAAAAACACCCACCAACACTTATACAACCGATCACATGGTACGATTCAGTTTTCAGGCTACAAAGCAACGTTGGCAGCGCCACCTGTTGGAACTGCGATGCAACAAAAGGCTTTACATCGGCATTAATCAGTGAGACAGAACCTGTGCTGAAAAACACATTGATTCACAGCGAAAAATAAAACGAATTCACTCTGCAGCTTGCAACAAGACACAATGCGTCACAGAAATGTTTGGCATGGACCATCACCTCTGACAGTGACTGTGTTATTACTTAATGAAAAAAAAGCTTACAATAAAAGCGATCTGTCTTTTTCTTTAGAACTGTAATGGCATGGATTACACTCCATGCTCTGCTACACAAGGCTGGGACGGCTTATTCTTGCCACTAGACCTTCCGATGTATTTCCCTGCTAGACTGTAACTCGGAAAAAATGTGGGGAGTGGGGTAGGGGTGCAATCGGCAACCAACTTCCTAACTGAATTTCAGAGGTAACAAATCATCAAGAAATTGATGCACTGAGAGCAAACAAAAAACACACACACACACCTGTGTGTAATACAACACATGCCTTGATTCTGCCAAGAGGCTCCAAATAGGGCAACAGGGCAATTAAATCGATTAATGAAAGTTTAATTGAGGCTTGCAAAATAAAAAAAAAAGCCATGGCGATCAAGAACTGAGTAATTGTCTCTAGAGCGGGGTTGGGTTCAATTCCTGTTTTAATTCCCTTTTTAAAATCAAAGGATATTATTAGAGACATCATTGTTGTGATTGTCCAGCTGCTTTCATTTGAAGCCAATTTAATTGACTAACCGTGACTTCAGTTGTGAGAAGCTCATCTTAACAGAATACTGTTCATTGCAAATTTTTTTTATCAATGGTGTATTGGAATCGATTAAGGGAACAGGGAATTGATTTTAAAAAGAAATTGGAATTGAAAAAAAGGAATTGATCCCCAGCCCTACTCTAGAGTGGAGAGATCCATTACCATCCATCCATCCATCATCTGTAACTGCTTAATCCTATAGAGGGTCGCAGTGAGCCAGAGCCTAACCCCAAGGCAGGACTACACCCTGGACGGGACGCCAGTCCATCGCAGGAGATCCATTACCGCCCCATAAAACTGAATATGGATTAGATAAAATATTTCCCATACTTTACTATATAGGAAATGCCTGTATTTAATCAAATTAAAATGATCCCTACAGTACAGTACTTTAAGATCGTGATGGTTATTGCTGCCTGGGCATCAAATTCCAGCCAGACAAGATTAACGGCTTGAGTCAGTTTAATTTAATGGTTTTGTATGTTACAATGCACGACTCAAATTACGGAGAGCGTTTTATAGGATGAAAATATATACAGCGGGTTCCTGCTATTCAGAATATAAATTTCACACACGTTTAATATCAAATCTTCAATAGAAATGCAATACAAAAATAATAATAAAACCACACATACAGTACTGTGCAAAAGTTTTAGGCAGGTGTGAAAAAATGCTGTAAAGTAAGAATGCTTTCAAAAATAGACATGTTAATAGATTATATTTATCAATTAACTAAATGCAAAGTGAGTGAACAGAAGAAAAATCTAAATCAAATCCATATTTGGTGTGACCACCCTTTGCCTTCAAAACAGCATCAAGCATCAATTCTTCTAGGTACACTTGCACACAGTTTTTGAAGGAACTCGGCAGGTAGGTTGGCCCAAACATCTTGGAGAACTAACCACAGTTCTTCTGTGGATTTAGGCAGCCTCAGTTGCTTCTCTCTCTTCATGTAATCCCAGACAGACTGATGATGTTGAGATCAGGGCTCTGTGGGGGCCATACCATCACTTTCAGGACTCCTTGTTCTTCTTTACGCTGAAGATAGTTCTTAATGACTTTCACTGTATGTTTGGGGTCGTTGTCATGCTGCAGAATAAATTTGGGGCCAATCAGATGCCTCCCTGATGGTATTGCATGATGGATAAGTATCTGCCGTACTTCTCAGCATTGAGGAGACCATTAATTCTGACCAAATCCCCAACTCCATTTGCAGAAATGCAGCCCCAAACTTGCAAGGAACCTCCACCATGCTTCACTGTTGCCTGCAGACACTCATTCGTATGCGCTCTCCAGCCCTTCGCGAACAAACTGCCTTCTGCTACAGCCAAATATTTCAAATTTTGACTCATCAGTCCAGAGCACCTGCTGCCATTTTTCTGCACCCCAGTTCCTGTGTTTTCGTGCATAGTTGAGTCGCTTGGCCTTGTTTCCACGTCGGAGGTATGGCTTTTGGCGCAAGTCTTCCATGAAGGCCACTTCTGACCAGACTTCTCCGACAGTAGATGGGTGTACCAGGGTCCCACTGTTTTCTGCCAGTTCTGAGCTGATGGCAGTGCTGGACATCTTCCGATTGGCGAAGTAAGCATGATGTGTCTTTCATCTGCTGCAGTAAGTTTCCTTGGCCGACCACTGCGCTCACGGTCCTCAACGCGCCCGTTTTTGTGTGCTTCTTCAAAGAGCTTGGACAGCACATCTGGAAACCCCTGTCTGCCTTGAAATTTCTGCCTGGGAGAGACCTTGCTGATGTAGTATAACTACCTTGTGTCTTGTTGCTGTGCTCAGTCTTGCCATGGTGTATGACTTTTGACAGTAAACTATCTTCAGCAACCTCACCTTGTTAGCTGAGTTTGGTTGTTCCTAAACCAGTTTTATTCCTCCTACACAGCTGTTTCTGTTGCAGTTAATGATTGTGTTTCAACCTACATATTGAATTGATGATCATTAGCACCTGTTTGGTATAATTGTTTAATCATACACCTGACTATATGCCTACAAAATCCCTGACTTTGTGCAAGTGTACCTAGAAGAATTGATGCTGTTTTGAAGGCAAAGGGTTGTCACACCAAATATGGATTTGATTTAGATTTTTCTTCTGTTCACTCACTTTGCATTTAGTTAAATGATAAATATAATCTATTAACATGTCTATTTTTGAAAGCATTCTTACTTTACAGCATTTTTTCACACCTGCCTAAAACTTTTGCACAGTACTGTATATCTGGGTGAATTTCATATAAGCAAGAGCATCAATACAAAAAGATCCTCTGAAACTAACAATTTAAATCTCAGCAGTGAGAAGGCTGCAGGAATATTATTTGAATGACTCATTGCAGTGATTGCTTCCCCACTCCGGTGTTATATAATGTTCAAACTCTCATCACACTAGCTCCCTCTTCCATTCAACTGTATATCCTGCAGGCAAAATGCTGACCCACTAAAGACAACACAACGCACAGGGTGTCAGGAGCCAGGGATCATTGCTTCAAATGGAGGTTTTCTGCCTCCCTGCTGAGTGCTAGAGAACGGACACCTAACTCGGGAACGGAAGATTACAAGACATAACTTACATCACGACAGCAGGCTTGCATAATGCACTCACTCTGTGTCTTTTGTTCGTAACGCATTCAGCAGAAATCGCCTGGATTACTTCTTGTAATAGCCTGGTTTAAACAGGTCTTATAAAAAGGCAATTCGATTCAGCGTTTCATCGTGATGGTTTTTACTATTTCCTATAACTTTCTAACGGTGAAAGCTGCAGATAGTTATGAATGTGTGTGTGTGTGTGGGTGTGTTTAAAATTACTTTCCTTTAACCCTTTAAGGTATAAGGGACATATCTGTCCCACAAATAAAAATGCTGTTTGCAATGAGGTGCACGAAACAGAGGTTTAATTTACTGACAGGTTGGATCTGGTTATCCGAATGGTCAGTTTCCTTGTGATACACGAGTCGCTCTCAAATGTACTTTAAAGAAAAAACAGTTTGAACTGCTCAATTCCTCGTGTACCTTTAATAGAAATCATTTACTTTACTCTTACTTAACTTAAAAGGGAACTTTTCCCATTTCTCTTAATACTTTACTGGTAAAGGTAATTCATCTACAAAACCTCTTGCGTTCACCTCTTCACATGTTATACAGAATCATGACGATTCATAGTTTTAACAGGAACACTGTGATGTGGTACTGGAAATGGACGATTCGTGACACTTCCTTCACCCCCGAAGCTAATGGGCGGTATTCCTGGGGGGTCTCCCTGCTCCTACCTTGTGCTGTTCTGCTGTGCTGGTGGGATCACGCTATAATAGACTGGCATGGCCCCTCCTGGCAGCCCACCCTGCACAGACTGGTTCGCCGGCACCATCACTGGCTGTTGGTATGTCTGTTGCACCACCTGCTGAGAATCGTTACCCACGGGTACCTGCTGGAAGCAAAGAATCCTCCGTCAGAGAGAGGCGTCATCTTTGGGTCACTCCACAGTATGCGGAGGCTCTCTGTATCCCTGTACCATTCAAGAGATGTGCTGGTTATTAACAGGAGGAGAGTGGTGCTGGCACAGCTGTAGGTTACCTCCTTTAGCTAGCGTACCTCGTCTACAACCATAAAGCACTGGCAACTGCACACAATTTATAGGTATTGGCACCCTACCAATCAAGTGCTCTTTTCTATTGCATCCCCATCATATACAGCTACGGCCAAAAGTTTAGAATCACTTAGAATTTTAGGATTGAGACCATTTAAAATAAACAAAAAAAATAATAACATTATGATGTTAGATTTAGAAATGTCAATCTGTGTCAGTTTTTCGTTAAGTACAAGTAAAACGAATTCAATAGCTTAATATTATTCAGCAGGTTTCATTAGACTTTATGATGCAAAATGACTTCATTCTACAGGGTGATGAAAAACTCTTGGCCACAGCTGTAAAGCTTCATTGTCTAGAAAGCGCACTATACACGGGTGCTTTAAGATATTTTTCTAAGTGTAAAAAGCTGTATGGACTGAATGCATCAAAAGTGAGTCCCACATATTTAGTGCATTGTCCACTTATCTGGCTTGTAAGGTTGGAGGATAGTTTTATCACATACTGTATTCCTTCGAATTCAAGACAGCCCAATGGGCAGTAACGTTTTGGTTTGTCTTTTCTCTGCAGTAAGTCACGTTGCTGTTTGTGTACTCTGGTAGTCACATTTTTGGTTGGCGATTTTAATACATGCATCACTACTGTACATCCAATTTAAGACGGAGGCTATTTTTGAGAGCCAAAAAATGATACAAAAAGTGCATCTTAAATTCAGCGGAATACGGTACTTGATAGCTGAATTTCATTGCCTTAAATCATGTTTTAACCTCAATTTTCTCCTCACTCAAACACCTTTTTTTTTGTTTATGGTCTGCTTTTTGCGTACTGGCTTTTTTTTTTTTGTTTAATTTTTTTTTTTGCCACTGCTGTCTCCCACACAACAGAGGGGAGGCTGAAGTCATTGTATGGTGAATTAAAAAGGTACAGAGATATACAACAAAGGGTTAATTCAGCCAGCAACCTGATAGGAAGGAAGTGTAGGATACTGGACCATCATGCCCTGCATCTGGTTGCCCATGTTGCCCCGCTGGTTGTTCATGAGGCCAGGATTCTGCGGCTGTTGAACCCCCATCATACCCTGGTAGGCTTGTTGCTGGTTTGGCATCATCGGTTGGAGACCTGTTGAAATTTAAATCAGAAAGAGACGGCTTTAGGAAATGATGAAAACTGAAAGCTACATCAGCTAGCCTATTGGTACGTTCAGCACTATAGGGTGGCATAAAAAAAAAGGGACCAAATGTCCGCCCAATTAAGGGACACTGCAGTTAGAGTGCACAGAAATGCCCCCTCACCTGACTGCTGTGCTGGATGGGGCATCTGTTGGGGTCTCTGGGAGGTGTAGGAGACCTGGTGGGAAAGGGGCCGGTACTGCTGATTGGAGCCTGGATACTGCCCAGGAGGGTAGTAGGACACCTGGATCTAGAGACACAGAGAGCAGGGGGGTACATCAGGGAGGTTATATGGGAGGAGGCGGGCGACTGCACAGATTATAATAAAGAAATAATAAAATGGAAGTGGATTATGAAGTTATAACCAAGGATTTAAATGCTCTCTTTCAAATAACAACGCTATAGATTCCTGGTACCTAATCACGTCATGTGCTTTGGTCACATGGTCTGATTGATGTTTGATCACAAAGCAGGAAGTGACAGCAATATTCCATCGATTGTCACAATTGAATAAATCGGTTCTCTAATGTACGATTTATTTTTTTTTTACACATTAGTCCTGCACCCAGTCCAGGGTTTCAAAACTCTCCTTGTTCATGTATATTAATGAAATGGCCAGGTGCCAAGATTTAAAATTAGCCCACTGCTAAATTTGATCGTACTTAAAGCATGAATACATCACCAGATTCTGTAGGTTTACTATCGGGAGATTTAAACAATCTACATAACTGAAGAGTTCAGAAACCGAGGACAGGGTGCAGGACTGCAGTGAGTTTATAACCCGGATGTGGTGGTTACCTGCTGGGGGGGAGGTGGTTGCATGTAGCCCTGTGGTGGTGGGGGCTGCAGGACGGGCTGCGATGGGGGAGGCGGGGTGGAGGGGGGTGGGGATGTGTGGAGCCAGGCTGGTACCCCGAGCCCGGAATGGGCTGTCCCGTGGAGGCCATGATGTAGCCAGGCTGTGGTGGGTGCTGGGACAAGACAGTGGGAGTCTGGTACAGGGCAGGAGGGGGCTCTGCTTCACTGGAGCCCTGCCGGCTCAGGCTCATCTGCCTAAACTGTGGGCCCATGTCATCGGCCTGCAAGACAGAATGGACATTTTCAGAGTGTGTAGCATCATTGTGGTACCCAGTATCAATAAGAGAAACTAACACTGGTACGCTAAAGACCTGGACGATAGCACAGTATGATATATTACTATATGTTGGTTTACAAACAAATGAATAGGTTTGGATCAAGTTTTAAATATTATTTATTTTGAAAAAGATTAAAAAACAGTAAACAAAAATAAAAATCCTAAAACAGCAAAGTATTTTAATAAATGTTTAAGACAACTATTTTATATGGATTTAGCATCCATTTGAATAATTTACAGCATTTTAATGTAAAGCACTGTAATGGAATACTTTGTGATAATCAATGTACAAAAGTAAAATACATAGATTATAAACACTAAAAGTCTGCTTTTTCATTGAGCGTGTTTGATAGTTTAAAAGGTAAACAACCAATTGCCCAAAAGAGTTTAATCTATTAAACATTGATACATGGCATTAATTTTTTTTTCCATGAAATTGATACTTATGTGAAGAGAATAACACTTTAGTGTATGCATCGACAGTACCAAATATACACGTAGGGCAGGCTAATAATGGACACTAGATGGCAGTCTAGTGCAGGGGTGTGCACTTTTTGAAAAAAAACTTGTCCAAGCACAAAATGCTAAAAATTGTACTTGCCCTTCTTAGCACACACAAAAAAAGTAGAAAAGTAGAACTTGTAAAATGTTGGTTTTATTTAACAGTGAACACAATCAATCAATTAGCGATTAACAGGGGCGGATCTAAATAAAAACTATTTATCCAATGGGCATAACAACGTACAACAGCAAATCATCTTGTCCCGGGTGTCGGGAGAAATGAATTGCACACCCCTGCTACTGCATTGCAATTTTCTAAAAATAACTAAATAGGCAGTATAATGCACAGGATGCCACAACGAGTTCATGCTTTTGATAAGGCAAGGCTCTTTATATCAGCAGATTAAACCGTGTTGTGTGAGGGCTCTCGACATTGCACACACAGAGCCAAAAAGGTTAATTTGGATGTACAGCCACAAGAGAAGAGTTCCTTGAAATTATAACGTTTCTACATTTCCCACTGCATAAAAATAAAATGATGAAAAAGGGACAAAAGACATGGCACGCTGGCTAGTGTACACACTTATTTATAAACCATCTGTGTACTTTTTATGAAAACACAGGCTGTCTACAGACTACACACTATAGCACAAGAGCCACAATTCTTCACTTCTCGAGCTTTTTCTCTCTGTACCACGATTGATTCAAAACAGCTGGATGACAGGTAGGTGAGGGCACACACAAGACATTCAAAGGGATACTTTACATCTACATGATTATATTTTCCTTTTTCCCCATTGATTTAGGCTTGGATCAATAATTACTATGCATACGAACTATTCCAGAAACAACTGGCATCTAAAAGCATAACGTTTGTTGCCATGGTTGCAGAGGTGGCAGGAGTCACAGCTGCATACCTCCCAGTGGTCCTTTCCTCATTTCAATATAGCAGCCTCCGTGGTTGAAAAAAAGACATTTTAGTAAGCCTAATAAGTAATGATCTAAGCATAAAAATGAATGCAGCAAAACTCCAAACCTGCCCTGTTGTTATAGTTAATGTGAAAACAAGTCATACAAACTTATTCCACATTTAAAATGTGATCATCCAATTAAATTCACTATTTCCGAACACTCCCTGGTGCCGGGAGCCCCTTGAAATGAGATTCATATCTCAAGGGTTCTATCCTGGTTACATAAATGCATTTGAAATGAAAATTTTGAAATTAAATAGGAGGTTTTACTGTCGGTAATTAACAGGTAGGGAAATAAATGTGGTCAACATGTAGATGGTACTGTATATCCCTTTAAGACATAGCAATGTAGGAAAGGTGGGTGTACCATGGTGTACTGCTGGGGAGGAGAGACTGGAAGGAGGACCTGGGGACAGGAGCTTGAGTACTGCATAGTCTGTGGAGGTGGGACAGGCTGTGGTGAGGGGGTGGAAAGAGAAAGAAACAGGGTTACCACAAAAAACATCTTATTTGACATCACAGGGCTACAGACCCACTGCATAGCAGTTTGAGCCACACAAGTCTAAAACCACACAAGAGGTTCATTTTCATCTTAAACTTTACCAGAGCAGAGTCGTTACTGCAGTGTGGATTGCATTTTGGCATCTCTACGTTTCCATATAAAAGAGTTTGGTTTTCAAATGCAATTAATATCAGATAATTTCATCAAATCACTGAGATCCTTTAAGAATCAACCAGATCAGGGACACGCAACCCGCGGCCTGTTTATCGTCTTGACAGCGGCCCGACAGTGTGTTAATTCCATTTCACTTAAGAATATATTGGAAATATTCTTTTAAACTTTGCTGACTTGGTTTTTCAGATACACACATTGCACAATAACACAAAGCAGCACACATTTTAATTCGTATTGCGGAGGGTAATTGCTTCTCATCAGCTTGTCTCCAACTAATTTCACAAATCTTCCTCTCCTTTTCCCAAATGCACAAACCCGCTGCATTGAAAGAAAGCAATCCCAACATAGGAGGCTTGTTGCTAGGGAGCCGACCTCCCTGCCTTGTGCTGCATTGCTGTCTGCTACAACTGAACAACTTGTCGGCTGAAATAAAAACCGCTTCAGCAAGAAGATATTTAATTTGCTTTGTGTTATTGTGCAATGTGTGTATATGGTAACAGTACGATAGTAATGCTTTGTTTTTAATTGTTTTGTATATATTGTTTGTGATGTGTATCATGCAGAACAAAATAAAATTAACAGTAATCCTGAGGGAAATTGCCTATATGTATATGCCTAAGTATATTGCATCTAAGGGTTAAACTCAGAGTATTTTTTAGTAATGTGTGGCCCGCAATACACATTGGGTTAAACAAGTTTTCTGGATATGCGGCCCGTGATAAAAGTTTGTTTGCGCAACTTTGAACTAGATCAATAGCTTTCTTTATCAAATGAAAATGTAATGCCAAGTATTTTCCCCAAAAGGATCTCTTTCAGAGACTCAAGCCCTGAAAACTTGTGCTTACAAAAAAAAACAAAAAAAGGGGTTCTGCTTGAAAAAAGGTAGAAGCTTTTTACCGGTTCTCCATGACACATTACCTCACCCTCTTACTGAAGAACACATTATCTGCAAGAGGCAGGGTTGGGGGGGGGAAACAGGAGCAGGCAATTTTCAAATGACTCTTTCTGCCACCCACAGAGAGAGAAGTGTCTTTCTTTTCCCTGCTCATTCACTCCTCAGCCCACAGGTGACATTATTAAGAGAGCTGGAGGTGACTCACCTGGCCCATCATGTGATTGCTGAGGGGAGGTTGCTGTGGAGTGGGCAGGAGGCCAGCCTGCTGATGCGTCTGCCCTTGTGCTTGTTGAGAGGGGCATGGCAAGAGGCTTCTCCCGGTTTGGGGAGCTTGTGGTTGACTACACAGATCCAGGGTGCCCATTGGGAGACCTGAAAGAAAGTAATAAGGTAAAGCTTGTGATTTTAAATCTTCTCCCTCGTGATTTTCGATAATTCACGGCAAGACCATGTTGATAGTAAATTGCATTTTTCAATACAGTCAGCACTCGCATATCCAACCCTATAAAATGTGGACTTCAGTGACGGTTAAACCTGTGCGACGCATATCTGATTATTTCATTTTGGCCTGTTCCAACCCTTGTATCTTTTTTGAGTTCCCTGAAAAATGGACAATATCAAAAATACATTTCTGAATGAACTGTGTTTTAAGTAGGCGTCCATTTAGATGTGCTGTATTGGTTTTGTTGGTACAGTACTGTATTTAACAAAACTAGTATTTTACTTCAGAACGATATGATTCTGAAAATATATTTCTGTTATATTACTCAGTCTACCTTGCATCTCTAGTAAAGGGGTCTGCTTCCCTGGGTTTTTCAATCTTAACTGCTGTATAATGATCAGCACTTTATTAAAATGTGTGAACCAATTAAAACACATACTGCTTTTCAAAAGGCCACTCTGAGAATATTTTCTGTAACCAAGGATTCAAGTCGGATCCGGTAGAATGATTTGTTCCAAAACGGGAAATCAATTTC
This sequence comes from Acipenser oxyrinchus oxyrinchus, assembly GCA_030684275.1. NCBI lineage: Eukaryota > Metazoa > Chordata > Actinopteri > Acipenseriformes > Acipenseridae > Acipenser > Acipenser oxyrinchus. The sequence continues at coordinate 3,005,174 of CM060300.1, forward strand.
TGGAATTCTAGGAACATACTTTTTACTGCATTTTGACCTCAAGACACCGTCCCTAAGAGACAATCAGTCTTGATCCTAGAAACAGCCAGGATTTCTCTGGCTCAGCACTCTAAAAACCCCATCCCTCAGCTTTTTCAATCCGGTCGCTGTGCTTACTTCTCAGTTTCATAGGCAATGCTGGCTGCTGGCTTGGAAGAAAGCTCACTGGTTGTAAAACAAAATCCACAAGCAGTCCGACTCCAGGAACTAACTGCATCCTTCTGATTAGCATTTTACAACATATCCATCCACCTGATTTACTTTGATGAATGATCTACTCTCAAAACAAGCAATGCAAGGGCAAGGAAGGAAGCAGTTCAGTCTCCATGCCTCAAGCCTGCCCTGGACTGGAGGGAGCACACTTTCTCTAAAGGGGTGAGGGAGGGTGCAGTTAGGTCTCCATGCCTCAAGCCTGCCTTGGACTGGAGGGAGCACACTTTCTCTAAAGGGGTGAGGGAGGGTGCAGTTAGGTCTCCATGCCTCAAGCCTGCCCTGGACTGGAGGGGTGAAAGCTGTTTTCAGAGCCCATCTAATCCTCTCGTTTTGATACTGCCTGTCAAGACCACTTAGACAAGGGTAACAAAACACTACGATAAATCCATTTAAAAAAAAAAAGAAAAGCTTAAACTGTGATAATTAAGACTAAACCCTTAAGATACATTCTTAAATTTCTAGAACAAATAGAGTTCCTGGAAGCTTTTTTTTATTTTCCTGTACACATGCTTTACAGCTGATCTGTTTGTAATTAAACATTATATTCCTCGTAAAATGTATTCTGATATGTGGGCTGCTGCAGAAAGGACCAATAAATATCCTCAAGACAAACAGTATCCAAAAATACCTTGTAGGTTTATGCAGACTAAAATAAAATGTGCACGCAGTGTAAAGGCGATATTGAGACGGATGTTTGTTCAGCTGTTTAGCTGGATCTGTTAATGCAGGATCATCAGGATTCTGTGCAATGTCTCTTAAAAAGGCTAGAAATAATTGTGTTGCAATTTCTAGACAGCAGCAAGCCTTGCTCTTTCCAAACCCACGCAACAAGCCATTCCATTAAGAGTGTGAAAATGTGCAGCATTAAAAGGCTATAATATTCAGTTGGTTTGTAATTACAGTTATGGTCAAAGGTTTTGCATTACCTAGAATTTTAGGATTGTGATATAATAAACGAAAAAATGAAAATTAATCAGATCTTTTATTGTGTAGATCATCATGTCAAAGAAACTACAAAATTATATTGCTAAAGTCTACCGGAAACCATAATAGTACAGCATTTCATATAGGATTTCAAAATGTCACATTTTTCAATTTGTCAGTTTTCTGTTAAGTGTATATATAGAAAGCTACAAAGCAGTATGTAATTCAATATGTTAAACGGAACAATATTCAGCAGGTTTAATTAGACTTTAAAACTTAGTTAATTCTATAGGGTGATGCAAAACATTTGGCCATAGCTGTAATAGGAACTTCACTTATATACTAAATACTGAATTTGAAATAAATTAGCCTACACTGTACACCTTGGCTAACATCTGAATTTTAGACGCGCTGTTTAAAAGTATTTTTTTTCCAGTCAAACGGGTTTAAAAGGCCCTGCATATCAACAAAGCACTCACTAGGCATCTCCAGCCCCGCCCCACCCTTTCGTTCGCTATCGCTTTCACATATGCTAAGAAATAAATAATAATAATAATATTAATAATAATAATAATAATAATAATAAGTCGTACATACCGATCAATCATCTCCTGATCACTCGTTTTATCACCAAACTCCTCAATAATGCGATCCAAGTCATTATTTTATTACTATAACATCTCAAAAAAGCTCTGCAAATGTCTGTGATATTCTCTGAGCGCTGATGCAGTATCAGCCAGCTTGTATCCTTATGGCCGCCGTTATCTGATGCCAGGGGCAAGTATGACTATTCATGAGATACGCCTTTTTTTTTTTTTGACTTGTCTCATCTCCTGTCGCTCCCACTCGGCCATTGAATGGTTTTCTCGGCTTTTTCCGGAGAAAAAACAACTAGAAACCCGTTTTTTGCGTTTTTTTAATGATGACGGACAGGGTCCGACAATGGACCGGATAGGAATAATTGCAATGTCGGACCAGGTCCGACATAGGACCGCAAAGGGTTAACACTGCTAAGAATAACCGCATATGTACATGGTATGTGGCTAATGTTTAAACTCTTAACCATCAGCACCCCTATTATGGATTAAATGTTTTCAGTTCACTTCCATACATGTGTGGTATGACTGGATCAGACCTATGCAGAAGGAGAAGCAGGAGGAATGTCTCTGCGCCCACCTGTCCGGGAGAGCCTGCAGCCGGTCGGCCCCCCCTTGCCGCTGCCGATGCTGTCTCCACGGGTGAGGATGGAGATGCCGCTGAAGCTGCTGGCCTTGGTGACGGGGGGCCGCAAGGTGCGGCTGGAGCTGTCCGAGTCCGTGCTGCTCCAGGGTCGCGGATCCAGGCACTTGAGTTCGCTGTCTATGCTGCTCTGCCGGCTGCTGGAGGCCCGGCTAGAACTCTCCCTGTTCCCCCTGGGTGGAGAGATGGAGCACACACTCAAATAGAGGGTCTGGCACACTCACACAGGTACACGCAAACAGAACTCACTTGTGTCTCTTTCAATGGGTCTTTCATTCCATTCCGTACATGGACCTTGCAACTGTGTAATTGAACTGAGGTGCTCTGTTAAGTCATAACAGAACAAGGTCCTGGACTGGACTGGACTGGAGGAGTTACAAGTGAAAACCACAGATCTAGGGCTTGTAGTAACCAAGACCCTAATCATTTAAATCTGAATCTTTCTAGGAACTTGAGGTTTGAATAAAAAATTAATTAAGGACCTGGTTGGAACTCGCTAGAAGTAAAGAAAGTACCAACGGTCTTCAAGTTTACAGTGATCTAGTCCAATAAAGGTTTTCAAATTAACACACGTGACCTGCAAGGCATATGTTGCCATAAATGAAATTCAGATACTCCCAAGACAATACATTTCAAAACTGGTTAAAACTTAATGTCTCAGTTTTCATAACTTACAGCAGTTGATTAAAAAAGTATTAGGCTGTATACTATATATACACTAGGTAAGCAAATTGAATGCAATTTCCAATTACATTATTCACTTGATTCAATTTACCAGCGATTCTATTAACCTTTCTTTTCTTTTTTCTTTTTTTTTTTTTTTACTGTGGTGTCAGGACTTGCCTATCTATACTAGCAACTTAAGTCATTCTGATCATCTCTAACTATTACTGTACAAGAAGTCTGGCAAGAATGAACCATTTATATTAACAAAAACAAAACATACAGCCTCCAAACCTCATTTTTCAGAAAGTTTAAGGATGTAAAGCCATCTATGCATTTCTTTATTCAAACCCAGACTGATTTCAACAGCCGATAGAGTAGCCTGGGGTTTATAAAGTAGCACATGCTCAAGGGGAACGAGTAACAAAAGTATTAAATCAAAATCCTGCGGGTAGAGTAGAAGATTTAAAATATCAACTGGAGAAGTATGATGGCCACCCAAACTGTTTTTATATATTTAATTTATTTAAACTTAATACCCCAAAGGATATATTTTGTTAATTATGCTTCGGTATTTTGGAATGGATTAACGAAACAGTCTTTCACTAATAAAATCTTCACAAATCATAATAAGGATAAAAGCTATAAGCATTACAATTGTCTTAAGCAGTTAAAAAAAAAAAAAGTTTAATTCATCCAGTTATTAATCTACAGTACCCAGTATCAGTTCTATTTGCCTACCGTGGAGTGTTTATTAAACTACAGAGTTGTTTGCATGCATACAAAAGGATTACAAATCTAATTTATTTCCATAAATTAAAAAAAGTACTGACCTCATGAACAAGTTAATTTCCTTTCACAAAAACATATTGTACTGGACTGTGTCTCTTAGATTTTGTTGGTTTTGTTTTAAAAAGCAGGTTGTAGTAACCAGCAGCCACAGCGTATAAATAAAACAGCAGATCAAAACCAGCCATGCAGTTTAATAAAAAATAAATAAGAATGAACAAGTGGTTCCCAAGATATAGCCTTCAATAGCTAAGCCAATCAGACATCAGTACGAATAGCAGGTCACCATTCACAGTAGGTAGAATGAGTTCTTGTAGAAAATGTCCATGCAAAGTTTTAATAACAGTTACAACTGTTTGATGGTTAAACTCAAGTTAATGCAATATGCATGATCATGGGATGCCAAGATATTTGCCCAGTACAAAAACGACTCCAGTTTAGTGAAAAAACATTACAAAAGATGATGTTAAATTCAGGCGGTTAATAGCAACAGTCAAGCCCATCTCGCTCTAAAAATCTGCCAAGTTGCAATTCAACCACTGCCTTCTTACACATCCTGTATACTCAACTGTTTCACAAACCAATCCTGAACTTGTCAGCTTGAAAAAGTCAACACAGCCGGTGAAGTATTTCAGAGCATGTTACAGCACCGGGGAAGAACCCTGGATTAAATCAAACACGTATCATCAGAGGACTACCCCTAAAAATAAGCTTTTGACAATTCAGGGTGAATCCCTGCGGCTGTAAAACCAGCAGTGACTGTTCCCACCGAAATACAGGATGAGCAAATCAAACCCGAAGTTATCTCATAATACTATTATTTAAATTCATGTTGAATGCACGTTATCTGACAAACCTTAATATTTAATTTATCCTCCAGACACCCAACCTTATATATGGTTTTATTTTGATTATATACATGGACCTCCTGTTCTGCTTGTAAAAGTTCTTTAAATGATAGGACCCAATTACTTTGGTGCATTTCAAGGGCTTCCCATATCGATATGAAACAAAAGGAAATGAGCTTTCTTTTATTTTTTGATGCACACTACAGCGCTATGATTTTGTCAGATCCTTGACACACAATAGAATATGGATACACATACTAGAATAAAAGGAGCATGGATTTTAAAATGAGCAGCTCAAACCAGAACCCTCAAGACTTCATTAAAAATCGATAGGCCTGCCTTCCAGCACTGTACGAATTATAGTATAATAAATAACCTGCAATGCATTGGGCTTGAAACTAGCCCTGCAACCCTCCAGTCCTGGGTTTCAGAACTTTCCTTGTTTAGCTATACATTTGGATAGCTCTATCACTTAATGTACTGAATTGAAGGTATTTCTGAAGACCTGGGTGTAGGGCTAGTGTGGGTTTCAAGACCTATTTATTTAAGGGAGTAGTTAATAGAATATAAAACAAAATCGAAGAAATACGATATATGCGGTAATGATGGAGGCTAATATTTAACAAACAGCCATGCACGGGCAGGACAAAACAACAACAAAAAAGAAAACCACCAAATTTTCAAGCAGACTGGATTGGCAACAACACACAGGTACCTAAAAATCTGCCTCCTTTTTTGAGAAGCAGAAGAAAAGCCTTCTTTGGAGAGTCTGTTGGTTACATTAGAGAAAAGGGCATTATGTTGGGAAACAACTCCGCTTTCTTAAATAAACAAATAGAAATAATTTAAAAAAAAAGAAAAGAAGAAATTGGTCACTTTGGTTTCAAGTTCCATTCATACATTTCTACGAAAAGCACATTAAAAGGGAAGAAGAAAAAAAAAAATCACTCAAAATAGAATTCATATAAAAAGACCACATTCAGTCCACTGGCGGCCACAATAAATGCTTTAGGTGTATTGTTCTAATCCTTTATAACACGTTTCACGGATGTATTCTTTCTGATGTAAAATAGATCTTTAAAACCAAAATGTTTCCCAAATAAATTTCCAGATACAAAAAGATGCAGTTTAAGTACTGGAATGAAGCCTTACCTGCTGTCGTTGATGTATCCATTTTGCGAGGACTGAAAAGAAAAGAAAACCTGTAAATTATTATTGAGTTTATCCATGGTTTCCATCATTTTTGCTGTCCAATCTATACCCAGGACCACAATACTGTATGTCTGCCACTTCCATTACATCTTCAAATACACTGATTTATGCAGTAGAGAAATCAGAGGGGTGTAAATCTGTTACATTAAGTCAAGGGAGAAAGCTGTAATTAAATTATTGTGAGATTTATATCCGTGGAACCTAGATTTGAGTATAATGATAAGCAATAGTTTACAAAAGCTGTGGACTTTTTTTTTTTTTTTTTTTTTTAAATAGTCGTCAATTGATTTTACCCCATTTTTCTCCCAATTTGATATATCCAATTGTATTTTAAGCTCAGCTCACCGCTTCCACCCCTGCTCTGACTCGGGAGCGGCGAAGACGAACACACACTGTCCTCCGAAGCGTGTGCCACTTTTTTTTCACTCTGCAGGCCCACTATGCAGCCAACCGAGAGCTACAGAGTCAGAAAACAACGTAGCTCTGGGCAGCTTACAGGCAAGCCTGCAGACGCCTGGCCAGACTACAGGGGTCGCTGGTGCGTGGTGAGCCAAGGACACCCTGGCCGACCTAAGCCCTTGCCCCCCGGGCGGTGCTCGGCCAATTGTGCACCGCCCCCTGGGAACTCCCGTCCACGGTCGGCAGTGGAATAGCCTGGACTCGAACTGGCGACCTCCAGGCTATAGGGCGCATCCTGCACTCCACGCGGAGCGCCTTTACCAGATGCGCCACTCGGGAGCCCAGCTGTGGACAACTTCTAACGTCGTAATTACCTATAAAACACCACAGCACATTCCGAGTTCCGACACATTCAGACTTACTTCCCGAGCGAATATGCGGTCTCTAACTCTCTGGTACTCCTCTTCTCTCTCTTCTATAGATTTACTTCTCCTGCCGTCCTGTAGCGGGACTCTGATCTGTTAAAAAGAAAACCAAGTGAGCTGTCAGCCCATCTTCTCCCAGCCTAGAACCAAGCCTGCAATCACAGAACCCTTGCCCTGCAGTTACTGTATGAAGTCTGAATGCAAGCACAGGAAGCACCATGGTGTTTGAGGTGCTCCCCTTTGATCAGACAGTCAGATGTCAATTCTAGGTCTACTTTGTGGACAATGAAAATATCACGTCCAGTTTTGAATTCTTCAGTTCTCCATCTCTTATAAAATGGAAGGCAAGACAGTCCTAGAACTAAGATTACAGGGGAATCCATCCTATAATATCTGTAATTCAAATCACAATGGAGACAGATCCTGCTCTCTGTTTGGCTGACAGGGTATATGTCTTCTTTATTACCAATGCCAATAATGAAAAACATGTACAGAATCACAATTGTCAATATTCATAGCTTATTCATATCTTTAAACGTAAAGGCAGGTGCTCTATTGGTAATGTAATTTTATACATTGAAATTAATACACACACTGCACTACGTAATTGTATTTATACATATAAATACTCCCACCCACACTCATGCTATACATGGGCAAACCCTATTAAACCATGTGGGAACAATAAAGAAAGGATCCATTCACCTGGTTATCATCCTTATCAATACTGGCGTCATCTCTCTTCAGAATAAATTTCTTTTGGAAATCCATGTTCCTCTCATCTTTGATATGCTCAGAAAACCTCTGCTCGGGGCTGCAAGAAAGAAAGAAATATTTAACCACTGGAACTATGCTTTAAAAGTGTCCCGGCTTTGATGACTAACTCCAGTTAGCAACTAATTGGTGTTGCATGAAGAAAGCAGTCATAGCTATTACATGTAGGCCAGTCGATTTGACGTAGTGATGTGGGATGGAAGAGAGGCAGATATGATTTCACTCAATAAAATGTTCTCAGTTGAAAAAAAAAAAAAGACAATCATGAGAAGATACATTGGGAAAGAGAGTAGGTTGTTTGGTCCATCAAGACTCTTGCTAGCACACCAAGCAGAAGAGAATAGTTTTTTGTTCCTCGTGTTTTAGACACTTCAACTACTAGGCTATTCCATGCATTTATAAAAAATAAAAAAAAATAAAAACTTTTACTAAAACTTGTACTCCCTGTGTGCCCAATCAAGTAGTGACTTGGATTAACTGTATTCATACAATTTAGGATTTTATAAACTTCAAAATCACCTTTTTTTTTTTTGTTTAGGCTGAAGAGGTTTAATTATTTTATCTCATCCTCTCATGAGATTAACTCACATGCGGGTGTTGCCGGTCTTGTTGATAATGACGGCTTTTCCAGTTTGGTCGACATTGTGATCCATGCCGAAGTAAGCAGCAACCCGGTGCAACAGCATGCGGTGATAGGAGGTCATCTGAGGAAACTTCTTGTACTGATTACTGAGGACGGAAAGGAAAACCAGGAGAGTCACCCCCCCATGCCAGTCTTATTGTTTAAATCAACAAGAACGTTTGCAAAGCAAAAAAATCACTAGCAAGAAACTACAAGCTCAATATTAAGATAGACTTATATAAGTAAGATAGAATTGTGAATGCAGAAACAAAACCGACTTACTTGTTATCATTGATAAATTCTAGAATATCCTGTTCCAGTTTTAGCAGCATCATTCTATCCCTATTTGTGGGGGGGGGGGACAACAAGAGAGAACCAAGTTTAAATTATAAGCAGATAAATTGGCGTGTGAAAAAGACATTGAACGTGCAACGATTACCTTGGATTGTTCTTCAGCGTATTCACCAGGAACTCGTGCACATCTATTCCTGTTGAATCTGTATACTCCTGGCTGGAGTCTGTAAAAAACATAGAATCCGGTCAGTATACCGTTTATTTTTTCTGGTGGTTGTTTTTTGCTTTTTCCCGGATTAGGAGCTGCCTCTATTTCGCAGCTTAAAATAAATCACTACAGTATGCTGTGTGTTCGATCAGCATTGGTTTGCACTAACAAAATTAGAGGGGCCGTGTCAAGATGGCGTTACCTCGCGACAGCATTTTCTTGGGACCCTTTTCTTTATTCTTATCTTTCTCCTCCTTCTCCGACTCTTCTTTGGATGATTTCTCTTCCTCTTTATCAGACGGACAGCTGATGTGTAATTGAATAATGTCCTTTAAGGCAACAGAAAGCAGGAAGATGTTAAAGGATCGGGGAAAATACTTGCTGCACTGCAGTTTAAGCCATTCCAGGTTTAAAGATGAACTAAATTGTATACCTCAAGTTCATGCCCTTATTGGTGATGTTAGTCTTGTGCTAGGTGAATCTTGCGATGCCGTAGAGCAATTTAGCTATAATTTTAAAACGCATATACAGCTATGGTCAAAAGTTTTTGCATTACCCTATAGAATGAACACGTTTTGCTTCATAAAGTTGAATGAAACCTGCTGATAATGTTACGTTAACATATTGAATTACATACTGCTTTGTAGTTTTGCATACACTGACAAATTGAAAAATGTGACATTTCGAAATCTAACATGAAATACTGTACCACAATTATGGCTTCTGGTAGACTTTTGCACTTTCATTTTGTAATTTTTTTGATTGCATGATTTAAAAAAAACAAAACAAATAAGATCTGTCCTAAAATTCTAGATGATGCAAAACTTTTGGCTAGAGCTGTAGTTTCTCTAATTATCCAGAACTACGCAACGTTACCTTAGTTAAGCTAACTGGGGTCTATGGAGCTAGCTGCAAGTCTAAAACGAAGGGGATAAAACTATATGAAACTGTAGTCAAGACAAATTTGTACTAGTTCCTATTAAAGCCATTCAGATATCTGCAATGGATGCTGTTCTATATCTTCCCTACCCTACCATTTCAGTGAAGTGAACTTGCATTAGCACACAAAGAGACATAAGGTCTTTGCTGTGTACCCATGGCATAATTGAAGTGCCAGTGCTATAGCCCAGCAGGGGGGTGTGTAGACAGAGACTCACCTGTGTTTCCTGAGGCCCGTCCCCAGTGAAGGGGCTGGAAGACTCTTCACACACTGCAAGGCTTCGCACCAGCTTTAACTTTGCATTAGACTGACCAAAAAGAAAATACAATACAAAAAAAATCAAATCAAAACGACTAGCGTCAAGTTCCCATCCAATTTACATATCGAAATACTATAGCAGCTTGTCCTTTAGCACGAGCTTAGTTTACATTTTTGCAAGGCCATGTGGTAGATAAAAAGGAAATCACATACAAATGCATACAGATGTACAATTTAATGCAAGCGGAGAAGGACAGTACCTTGGCTCTTTTCCTGCTGTGTCCATGGTTTTGGGTTCGCCGCTACACGGAATAGAAATGAACTCATCAGTTGGAGAAACAAAGCTACTCAGACAATAGAGACAGAGGGTGGGTCCTAAGCACACCACCAGAGGAAATACATATTACAGGACGTTTCTTTTGTTGTTTCAGGGGGACAGGAACACGAGCAGTGGCGATGCAGTAATGCAGGAGAGGCCTTCTGTGAAAAATATCCAGACAGGCAATAGCCCATTCATATTGCAGATCCATATTAAACCATATCTCTGTGGCGTCCCTGAAATGTCTTGAGCATATTAATGAATCTGTTCATTACAGATTTGCCTTCATATGTTTTGGGAGTTTAAAAGGATGTCACCCTTGACAAACAGGTTGTTTTTTTTAACCTGTATAAATAAAATATTTTCTATTATTGTGAATCTTGTGCTATGCATGATCTCTACAGCACTCATGCTGAAATATGTCTGACAATAGCTCTTGCTACTGTCAGATCAATATTCTTTATAGAAAGTTCTCAGAAATCAGGGGGGATCAAGGAACATGCAACGTTGCAGAATGTTCTTTACAGCAAATGATGCGAAAGCGATTCGCTGAACAACGACAGCTGCAATAAAAAAAACTTTGCCGTATAAATATAATTAACTACAAAAGCAGCAAGACAATCACAGCTCAAACCACACACCACCCACACTGCTATACCCGGTGAGTCACTGATATACAGGCAGCACATCAAAGCTCATTGCAGGGGTTAGGTGGAGCCCTGGGTTTCAATGCACTGCAGTTTTTTTGGAGGTTCAGATGCAGAACTGGTCACCAGTTAAAGGAGTCTGAAGGTCCTACGCTAATAAGTAAAAAGAACATTGATTTTTTTTTTTTTTTACATACTAACAATTCACCATAAAGGGACCTCAAGTTTAATTGTCCACTGTTTATTGTGCTAAACTTTTAAACTAATCTCATGTTTCAGCCACTAAAATTCATTTTGTAGGTTTATTCATTTGTCGTGTTACTTGAAGTGCTTATTTTTGTACATTATCTATTGTTTACTAAATAGGATCCCTGCTTTACAAATTTCAGCAAGTTAGTTTTACTTTTTCATAGCATGTACTGAGCTCGAATACTGTGCTTTTTATTGTTAATTTGGTAAAATGAACGTCAGTGACACGCATCCCCTGCCACAGCTGTAAATACACAAGTAGAGAGATCAATAATATAAAAAAAAAAGAGATTACTGTGACCTGCATGCATTCAATGCATGTAAAAATATATTAACTTGTGCAAAAAGACCTAAGCCAGTTTCAACCCATTTGCTGCACTAGTGGTTCTCTTGGAATGTGTGTGTACAGACTGAGATATGCATGTGTAAATCGACAGGGTTTTGTTTGCTGCTGTTCCTCACCTGTGGGTCTAGCTGTGCATTGGCCTCGTCAACCTCCTTCTCCATCCCCTCCTTGCTGGGAGAGTGGCTGAGGAGCTTGTTCTTGTTGACCAACTCCTCCACCAGCATCTTCTCAGATTCCTTCATGATGTCCAGGGTTTCTTGGGTGCTGTTGTTGCTGGACATCTTCCACACTCAGGGGAGAAGGAAGGAGGAAGGAAGGAAAAAAAGGAAGGTGCTTGGAAAGGATGTCAAAGCTATGGAGGGAAATGTTGAAAAGGTTTTAAAATTACAGTAGTTATTCCAGGCATTGAGCATCCATAACTTTAAAAACACTCAAAAACTCAGGTAAAACATAGTCATATGCAAACTTCTCAGCTAGGGCCTCCTTCAATGTGAGCATTACCTGCAAGATAACTGACCTAATGACAAATACTGGTGCAATATAAACATGTTTTAAAAACAGGTTTTAGGGTTTTTGTGCAAGATTGCACAAAGACGCAAGGATGGATCACTGTTGTTGAATGAGCTAATTTACCATTCAAAATAAGTGAAGAAACAGCTGCTTAGATTTGTGATGATTTTTGTTTTTGTGAGACTCTGTGGAGAACAGAAATCATCACCAATCCCAGCAGCTGTCTCGCCAGTTGTTTCACTTGGAACGGTAAATTTGCCCAATCAACACCAATGACCCTCACCTGTGAAGAGCTTACCCAGATAATAGAATAAAACGAGTTTGTGCTGCTCTAATCAGATAATCATCTGTTGAACCAGAAACCGCAATTAAAAACAGATTCAGATTGGTGAAAGACTTAATCCTCTTCAGAAGAGGGCAGTCTCGGGTCGATTAAGTTAAAAGACTGGAGATGAGGCAGAAGAGCGTACCTGGAGCGCGAAACTCTGATGCAATGAATCAAATCTCACATAAGATTCCAGGAACCGGCTACAACAGACTCCTTGGCAGAGCGACGGTTAAATTGCATTCCATATTTTGAAAAGCCTGGTGAAGCCGCTGTGATGAAAAGATCACTCCTCAGGCATTCTCTCCCTTCCAGGCAAACACTGTGGAGAAAGAAAAAGAAAGCCAAATTAAGCCAAATTTAGGATGGTTAACTTCAAAACTATAATAAATCTAACCAACGTATCTCCAACCATGACTATAATTGCAAAATTAGAGCCATTTGTATCACAAGGAAGCAGAGCATGTTGGCACCTGTAAAGGTATTGGGGTCTAATCATTTGATCCTAACACTGGCAGACTGAAATACTGACACCATTTCATTTAAACAGCATATATGGGTCCTGCTTAAAAATACACCAAGAGACCCCCACACAGGGAGGATTTAACAGACCCTGTCACCATTCAGATCAATTGACCAGACCCCATTAAGTGTGGCATTTGCACATACAGACGAAAGGACAGGCATATATCCACTGATTGACTTTCAAGAACTTGTGCCAAGGACTGTCCTTACCAAGGCTCATCGCAGCAAAGTTCATCACACTGGCAATATGCAATTAACTAGTGAATGGGTGAACCTTGCCTATTCCCCCCTACCCCCCCCTTTTTGCTTCCAGTTCTGTGCCCCACGTCCCTTTGATTTGATAACCCCGCTAACATACAGTAGTTGTTTCTGCGGGAGGGGGGCAACACAGCCCCAAATTTTGACATTGACAGTCAGCGTTGTAACAGGTGCGAGGGCAAATCAAGTGAACCGAACGTGCAATTGTTTGGCTCAACAAGATGTGCTTCATTGGTCTATTTTATTGGGTTCTGTGGCTTAACAGCACCCAGATCTGATTGTCATGGTGTATATTAATCATTCACAACAGCTTCTTTATCTTCATCCCTAAGATTTGTTATGTACCACTTGTAGGTTACAACCACTAACTGTGAATAAATCAAACATTTGAGAGGTTTGTCCAAAAAGCTGAATCTCCCTTAGATAACTAACCCAACTGCAAGTCAGTAAGTCTTCTCAATCCGAAATGCTAGTGCAGCCATTCCTAGTAAACGTGATTCAATTAGAATTCACATTATGACCCCACACAAAAAGGTGATATAAAATAAATGATAAATAGAAATTATGGTGAAGAAACAAACAAAAAAAAAAAAAAAGGTGTGGTTCAAAAACGTAAATGATATAAAAACGCATTTTTAAAAAAACGATGAATGATGCATGAATTAAATGCTCATGAATGAGCTCCACTGGCTTTTTTCCTTTCTGATTTCCAGGCATACACTGCATTGCCATGGAGACAGTGACATCATTCACAGCTGCTGCTCAGTTGAAAAATATATATTAAAAATATCTCTCTCTCACATAAGGCGCTCCAGTGAGGAAGGGAGGGAGGTGGGGGGAGAGAGAGAGAGAGAGAAAGAGAGAGAGAGAGAGCGCAGTTAGCAACTCAAAGGCAGAGGATATGCCTTTGTTTTTAGTACTGGATGAAAAGCCAACTTCAGCACAGTAGCAAGGATTACCAAGTGCTGTAGAGTGCCCCTGCAATCCTATTAACTTCAGCATGATACACAGAACAACACACTAATACTTGCAATGGCTCCTATTACTTACTACTCTGATTTAAATATTCACAGTCTTTTTCAGTACACAGCTGTTCCACATGTTTTCCCCTTCTGTGTTTTACACGGTAAACAAACAGCAATTGAACAGGATTGCTGACAAGCAAGTGTGGGGGAAATAATTTTCATAAAGGATTAAGCAACTGCAGCCTCTAAGGGCCACAAAAGGTCTTGTAGTTTGTTTGCAGTTGGTCCTAAAAATCCATACTGATCTGCATTACGTATGCAGTACACTATGTAAAAAGTGCTACACGGGTCTATTTCAGGGGACTGACCAACAGCGAGCCCAAGATTATTACGGTGATGATAAGTTTGATCTTGCCAATAGTCAAAGTTCTCTTTTCATGGGATGCCCCAACAATTGCATTTTGAAGGTTTATATATTTAGAAGTTAATGTTTGTGGTGGTTCGGTAGTCTTAGATTCCTGTGGCCTCCCCCTGCCAAATTCTTTCTACAACAGCAGCAACTGGTTTCCCTGTATAAAAGACATGCTCTATGTCTAAAGAACACAGCTTTATTATAACTTACATTTACCTTCCCTTACCTAAACAGTGATGGAAATTAGACTCCCATTGCATAGCAGTTTGGTCCATTCCTAATTTTACTAGAAGTTTAAATGAGACACACCTGAGCTTGTTACCTATACACTGTGGCTAACAAAGCTTGTAGTAAAATCTGGAATGGGTGAAACTGCTACGCAATAGGAGTCTTTAATTTCCATCCCTGCTAAATCAAGTGGGATGCAAGCCCTCTGTGAACATTGCGTAGCCCCCACGCTATAGCAAGGGCTCCAGCATCTGAATGAATGTTATCGAGTCCAGGCATTGCCAGTGCAGAGCAGGATCTCTCTCGGACAGACAAAACATTCATCATCACTGGAGGAAGCACAGAAGGAACTTCACTTACTTTGTGCTGTCGCTGGTAATCCACCTGATTCTTACCAAGAGAATTTCTGATATACAGTTGTATACATGTTGGTCCATGGCCTACGTACACCTACAGTCTGTAGAATAACCCTTGTAACATACTGTAGCTTCACCTGCGGATCCTAAGACACAGCCTTGAAAAGCTGAAGTGAAAAATAAAAAGTAGTTCACAGTGACCTACATTTATAGTAGACTAAATGTCCATACTCATAAAAATGACCAAGGCCAAACATGACCCTTTAGATTCTGCATTAGTTACTGTGTTTGGAAAGCCATATAAAAAATACAACATAATGGATACAATGGGGTGGGAGGGGTTCAATTAACTTTATGGTATAATTTTGCCACAGTTTGGCCTTTGGATTTCATGGCTATTAAAAAATAAAAAAGTACTTAGAAATACTGTAGTCTGCTAAAATGAAGTAAAGGGAGAGGGGAGGGTTTGTCCGTCTCTTTAATACAAACCAGGACCGGCTGTAAAATAAAGATTGGTCTTTTCATGTACGCAGCGCCTCTTGAAAGTGATTTTTGAATGTCTTTGCATTGACACGTTGGGCCGATAGGCGTCTCTGTGCAAAAGCTGAATGACGGCTCTCTTTGTTCCCTGTGCTAAGGATGGCAAGTGTGTGGGCGTGAATGAAATCCCCTTTCCTCAATGAAGCTCGAAAGAAACTGCTTCGATGCGCTTTCCCTTTTAATAAACCCGCGGACGATCATTTCCCCCAATACGATCAGCTATAAAAAAATAAAGTGCAAAAGCTGGTTTGTTTTGCTATTAATTTTCTGGCATCAATGTTGAGTTACGTCTTCCCAGTTTCCTCCTATTTAGATCTTCCACAGTAGTTAAGTGTCTGCTAGTGGGACTATAAAGCACTGCTGGAATGAAAGGGTTCAAAGACAAATCAATATCAATAATATGGAAGAAATGTTTGTACATAGCATTTGGTTTGGTTTTTCAATCTTTTTCCAATTAAGTGCAGAAAAGTTATATAGCCATTTCGTGCACTGAAGCAACCGAAAATCTCTTTAGCTACAAACTAAGCGTGTAATAGAACGAGATGAAATGACTGCAGCAAGCAACAATCAGCTATTGCTTGAATTGTATTTTTTTTTTTAGAAATGCTGGAGAATCGAGTTGGGCAGAACTGAAGAATATTAAGATTTGTGCTCATTAATTAATGGAAGGACCACGAAGGCTTGGCGATAAAAACGGAATATTCATGCCCTGCAAGATTCTACAGATTTAAAAAAAACGTTTCCAAAAGTTTCATACTATTAACTGTCAAGCAAGATTCCTTCTCAGGATTAATGACACGTTTCTACTGCCACCAAGTGATTTGATATCAGTCTTGTTTGGTTCCATCAGCAGCTGTCTGAGACCATTTCATTTTGGAATCGGACGTTCCCATTAAGGATGGTGGGCTGGCAGGATGCAATCTCTCAAACTCTCATTGATGGAGGAAATTATCCTACAAGTGTCATTTGGACAAGTCTTGGGACTATGTAGGCGAACAGATGGCTGAGAATTAACTGTATTATCAGGGACATTTTAGGAGGGGTAGCCAGTGAACTACTATATAAAATGGCAAATATATAAAAACGAGCGGTTGCATATTGGATTGTAGGCTGAAGACAGAACAAAATGAGTTTTAGAGACTGGTTTCACTGTGCACATGGAAATGTTCTTTGCTCAATTAAGCATTGACATATGAGTGGCAACCACTAACCTAAATCAGTGCATATCCCATGATAGAAGTGTTTGAAGCAATCCAGGGGGGATATTAATAATCCATCAGAGGTTAATCCCAGCAGGGTACACAGTAGGTTGATCAAATCAACCCATTGGTGGGGTTTTAAAGTAAACGGGAGTTCTCAATAACAGCATGGATAAAAACAGGTGGGATTTACAGTAACCAGCTCAATATTTAATAACTCCATATTCATTTTGCTGGTTTTATTTGCCCCCCTCCTCTCTCTTCCAAGGCAGGGAGATTTAGACTGCCTTACTAACAGTTGCAGAACCCTGCAGATTTGAAGAAAGCTTTGAAAGCTGTAAAGACGACTGTAAAAAAAGCCAAGCAGGCCAATACAGGAGGGAGGGAGGGTTGGGAGAGCTAAAGAGCGAATGAATCAGCACCCGTCCCACAGGACTGGGGGGGGAGGGGAGAATGACGTGAGCAGCCCTGATGACTGACGATTGAGAAGAGGACCTGTAATACATAAATAAATCAAACTGTTTGCATACAGTAGTGAGTAATGTCGCAGGGGCAAAGAGGGGAGAAAGGGAAAAGCTACTTAAGAATAATTCATGAGACTTCCGTGATAGGCGAGAAAGCTAGCGGTTCGAGAAACGGGGGTCTGCTTGCTGTAGCTGAACTAAATGCAGTTTCCAAGTTATCTCCTTGTAACGATGCAGGTTCCAGTACATTTACATAGAATAGGAGGAATTCTACAATTAGAAAAAGGACATGGTTTGATCTGTAATCATTATCAGGATATTTTTCTCAATTATAAAGGTCATTAAAAAATGGTTGTTTTTCTGTTTGTTTAACAACTTTAGCAAATGTTTGCTGAGTTGAAGATAATGCTTTTCGTTTCGGGTCTATGTAGCAAAACAAAAGCATTAAATGTTTACCTGAAACTGAACATAAACAATCTGTGTCAAATGGAGACACCCCTACGTTTACAGTGCAAATTAAACCTTCCAGTTCATTTAAACCCCACTCTAAATTCAAGACCATCTCAGGCATCTGTTTGTTCCTATTAATTAAACCGGATAGATTTGATGCTACCTTATATTGCTATTGTAACAGTACGTAATTTCTCCTGTCATAATACATGTAACGTTCCTTAAAATATAATAAAAATATAAATATATATATATATCTCAATGATGGAACACTCTATCCTCTGTTCTTATTGGGTATATTTTCTACCAATGGGAATGCAAGCTCCATGGCAACAGACCCTGTCGCCAAGAGAAAACAGGAGATTTCTTTTTCTTTGCATTTTGATCAAGACTGCTGCTGCACACCCTGTCTTTGCACACCACACACACACACACACACACACACACACACACACACACACACAAACTGTTGTAGAATTTAGTTTTAGAGCAACCAGGTAGCTGTATGAAAAAAATAGCCATTAAATGAATGGAGGCTCACCACTATCCAAACAGATTACCAGGCAAGTCATTTACTGTGCATTTCCCTCACAATACCATGGCTGAAAATTGTAAATTAGGACTGTTAATATGTAAAAGTATGTACACATACCCCAAGATACTCAAAACAGCAGGTGCCAAAGAAAGTTATTTACAAGTTTTATTACGAAGTATATAAATCTACATGCACTGACACCAACAGCACACTCTCATTTTATTTATTGCATTTATATAGCGCTTTATATACAAAAGTATCGCAAAGCACTGTATGGAGGCGCATCCTTGTGATATAAGCAATACAGAGACACCTGAATTAATGGGTCACTGAAAGGTCTAAACATGTGTAGCCGATAAACATTCAGCCCCTTCACTTTGAGCAGAGAAAGCTGCTCATCGGTGCCTTTTTCCTTTATCAGGATAGTAAAGACAGTACAGTGCACCTCCATGCGCCGGCATTATGAAGTTATGCATTCTTAATAAATAGGCTAAATACATGTAGGAGTTCTGGCTATTGCTACCTAGTATAAAAGTAGGCATGTTAATAGTTTAGAGTTTAAACATTTCCATTTTTCAGGTATAAAACACATTTTTTCTAAAATGTTTAACCATTGCAGGTTCACAGTAGGATGTGCGCTGTGCAAGGTCATTTATTCAGTCTTTTGAATATACATATAAATGCTGTATACCCGCAGTCTGCTATTGCAAAGATATAGATTAATACACTATTTTACACTAATAGACTAAAATTGAAAACGGTTTTAAAAGTGTTTAACGCTAAAGTTTAAATGTTTAGTAAATTCACCGGACATTATAAACTCAACCTACTGCATGAAAATCTCCACATGGGATTTTGTTTTCTACCAAAAATTTTTAAATACGACCAAAAATAGCAGTTTACTTAATTAACTAAAATTTAAAAATTGAATCCCTTCCTGTCAAGTCAGAGGTAAAGAGGTTAAAAAACAAAACAAAAAAAACAAACTATCAATTCAAATGTCCATTTCAAACTTTACATCTATGGCCAAAAGTTTTGCATTACCTATAATTTTAGGATTGAGTTTTAAAAACAAAAACAAACAAAAAAACACTATATGAACATAATTTAGATCTTTTGTTTAACGTCATGTAATCAAAGAAACTACAAAATGAGATTGCAAGAGTCTACCAGAAGCCATAATTGTAGTACAGTATTTCATGCTAGATTTGGAAATGCCACATTTTTCAATTTTCTGTTAAGTATATGAAAAACTACAAAGCGATATGTAATTCAATATGTTGTTGGGTTTTTTTTTTTGACTTTATGAAGCAAAATGAGTTCATTCTATAGGGTGATGCTAAACCTTTGGCCACTGCTGCACAATGCTAACACACACAGGCTGAGCTAATCCAATCTCCCTGTCCCAGGCTTCTGCAGTACAGCACAGGCAGACAGGGGACTCTTTGACTTTCAGTGTAGTGACGTTTCCCTGCATTGCCAGGCAACAGCTAATGAGGGATGTCCGGCATGGGGCTTCCCTGGAATGCTGAAGCCTGACTGTATCAGATCCCTTCCAGCTACTGCATGCGGACGGGGGAGTGTTCACACTCCAGAGCTGCCATTACTCTACACACAGTCTAGTGTATTATGTAGCTTACTGCAGGGGAAAGGATGCATTTTGCAAACGCTTTGTGCACAATGGAAGAATCTGTTTTTTTGTTCGAATGTTTGAATATTGAAATATCTGTCCCAGCTCTACAGAAAAAAAATGGTGGAACCGAGATAGGCATTTTTAACAATTTTTTGTTTCTGAACAGCAAGTGAGATTGAGAAAATGTAATTCATATATTCTGCTGCACTGACCTGTCGGGGTGGGGGGGCGCTCTGATAAAGTGCGGTTCACAAAAGGCCATTGAAGTAATAAAAACAAGACGCTGTGTGATGAATGGTATTTTAGTATGAATCTAAATTGGGGGATGCTGTGCAGACCGTGTGCAGCGCTCAGCGTTTGTTCTGTTGCACG
Organism: Acipenser oxyrinchus oxyrinchus; assembly: GCA_030684275.1. Classification (NCBI taxonomy): domain Eukaryota; kingdom Metazoa; phylum Chordata; class Actinopteri; order Acipenseriformes; family Acipenseridae; genus Acipenser; species Acipenser oxyrinchus. The sequence goes on from CM060300.1 coordinate 3,025,354, forward strand.
GTACAGGTTCTCTCTTTGAATTCTTAGAACAATAAGGAGCTTTACTGGAAAGCTCCCGATACGCTGTCCCAGATTAGACATTGTTATGACTCCTGGCAGTGTTGCAATGAGCTGTGCCGACAGCAGCCAGCGAGGGAGGGAGGCTGTATGCTGCGCTGTGCTGGACTGTAGCATCTCTCATCCCACTGGGTTTTCCCCCCCAGGTACCGGGCTGAAAGCTCTGACGTCAGTAGCAGTCTCCGAGCAACGCAGAATGTAGGATGACCTCTTAAGGGGTTCCCTTAAAAGGCAGCTGCAGTCTTTAAAAGCTCCATGCTACTCCATTCATTTGATATTCTACATTGCATAGTGCATCAGACTGCACGTGCTATAGGCACTGTTGGTACGATTCTTATCTATATGAAGGTTGGCAGTTTTATTAAAGGGATACAGTATTTCACAGAAGGCAGTATCTTTCTGTGAATTTCTCATTAAACACCAGGTTTTAAGTTTCAGCTCAACACTGCAGACGGGTATACAAGCCATTGACTGGTAAAAAGTGTCGAATCACGTTTTCAAATGAATTTGCCTTAATTTTTTAAAAATAAGCAGTACACTAGAATAATGAATATAGTATTTTAAACTGCATTTTGGAAGTGTTTGCAATTGGCATACTGTTAGTCTGTCTAGGAGAGTCAACTTCAATTAAAATTGCATATCTGGTGTGTTATTTCTAGAAAGTGAAGAGGCTTTCCTGGTAGCCATAAGCAGATGGGACGGACACACTGTATTATGATGAAAGAAGGTGCAACCACAAAGGGTTGATCTACAGAGTTAGTTTAAAGTTGTATGCATAGCTACGAGACACGACCACCCAGATATTGTACAGTAGATTTTTACCATTTTATCTGTATGCAGTCTAAGTAGACAAGACATTCATCAAATCACTTAAACACACCTGCTGACAGCAAGACAAGCCTGCCTTTGTTTAATAGATAAATACTGACAAGACGACTCAAAAGGCAGAAAATCAGGAGGCCCATTAAAACCCAACCAGGCCCAAGACATGTTCGCCATTGGACTGAAAGGGTCATACTGCAGGCTTTATAATCCTTTCTTTATTTGACTAACTTGTTATGCATTATCCTGCAGAATTACAGCAACACAGTTGCACACACACACACACACACACACACACACACACACACACACACACACACACACACACACACACACACACACACACACACACACACACACACACACACACACACACACACACACACACACACACACACACACACACACACACACACACACACACACACACACACACACACACACACACACACACACACACACACACACACACTTGCACAGAATAACTAGCCCATACGATTTTACTCATGGATCCTATAAAGTGTAATTAAATTGGTGTACCATGCACAGCTGGGATGAGTGCAACCTTAAGCTAACCCAATTACACTGGAAACCTTTCCCCAGTGCGGAAAATCATTTCACATTGATTTTTATTTGCTGCTTTTCCCACGGACCCCCTCCCGATTAGCATTCTAAGTAAATCAGTAACCTTCAATAAACCAGGTGGTGCCCTCTAGGGATAAAATGTGAGTAAAATCTCTGCATCACAAGGTGTGCTGGGTTACCTCCTCTTCCGATTACAGGTACTTCATTACTTGTACCACCCTGTGCTGAAAAGTCATTTTTCTTTATCAGGTCAATCAGACATAGATCTGGCTCTATTATTAAACCTTTGAAAAGCGCATAGTGTTTTAAGTGCAGACTGTAGCAAAAACACCTGCTGTATTAAATCATGGCTGCCTTTGATCAAGATGGCTGTGTTTGCGAAGTGAGCAATATACAGCTGGATGCTTCAAGGATAAAACAAATCATACATGCAAGTCATCAGGATTGTTTTGTCTATGCACGGCTTTTCTCTTGTGCTTTTTTTAAAGACACTAGGATTTATTAAATTCAAGCCCATGCTACATTCTCTTTAATAAACTGCTATTCTGTAAAGTTTTGTCAAACCTCCTGTTTTAAATAATAATAATGGGAGTCAGTGTTCCAAAGTACTGCACAGATCCCCTGCTCTTTATCCAAACAGAGCAACATGCCCAGTAATCGCAGCGCTCCGTATGCAGACATGCAATACAGTATGAAGCTAGCCATGCATTCACTCAAATTAGCGTGGGCACAAATGGGCCTTTCCAATAGGATGCATTCATAAAGCAGGTTCATCTTTAGATATGGAGCGACACACTTTTAGACGTTAATGCAAATACAAACAGGCATTGAGTTCACTGCTTGCATGCAACTGAAAGCTGAAGATCAAGCCGTATAGTTTGGGTTAGGAAAATCAAAACAGCATGTGAACCTGAACACAAGAAAGGGTATACAGCATGTATTACTGTATGTGTGGTCCATGCATGCCTCTAAAAAAAATATCTGGATGAATGAATGTTCTAAAGCTGAAGATCATGACTTTAAAACAAATTCATTCTATTTCATTTTAAATGCTGTGCAATGAGAACTGTAATTCCATGCCTGCGTACAGTTCTATGCCCCTCAGTGTGCATTCGTGAACTGCAGTACCACCCTTCAGTGGGAATTGTGTACGATATCCCACGTTCCGTAAAACTACATTTCGGAAAAGAAGATTGAGATAAAAAGTATAACAAGCAGAAAGTCTAATGTCTTCAAGCTCAAAAAAAAAAAAAAGCTGCTCTGAATGCAGAGGTCACAGTTCGGACTTGCTTTTTACACTAATGAGCGACCTTAGAGAATACTCATTAAGACAAGTGGAAGTTCTGAGCACAGATCCAGACACAAGAGCCTTTAACATTTTTATATTCAATGGCAAGCCTCTATAGTTCTGCAAAGTCATTCAATCTAACCTTGAGTGTGCGTCATAGTAATCTGTTCATAAGCACAACACAAAACAACTAAAAGATACTAAAACACCTACTGTCCATTTTTAGGAGGATCTGTCCCTCAACCTCAAAATGAAAGAAAATGGTTCCCCTTTAAACTGAATCATGATTGCATTAAAATATTGACTATTGCATAGCATTTAGAGCGAGCCCAGGTTTTCCAAAATGCCTTTAATTGTACGTTACCGAAAGCTGGCTCAAACTGCTATGCAACTGGACTGCTTTGCAAATATTCCCTGCTACTGTGGGAGAAGCAATAGAGAAATATTAAGGGGATGTTGCATAACTGGGTTAATCAAATAGGATATTATTTTAGCTACAGCAGTTAACTGCGGCGTGGGCCAATACTGAAGACAAATGCAGTCAAAATGAGAAGTGCTTCAGTCATTGAGTCACTGGATACTTCAGCACGAATGTCAAATTGAAATTTGTAATACATTTGGGTAAAGAGAGAGAGGGAAATACCTCTGGCCATTAGCTTAGGGATTCATGTTTGACAGCAGAGAAGTGACGTGGCTAAAATACAGAAGTCTGTGCTAATACACAATGTCTTCAGAATGAAGCTTCAAACTACGATACAGGTTTGACTGTACAATACTGTTTTCTAGACATTAACGTCTACAGTTTAGAAATCAAACAGCATCAAAAATGAACCTGTGCACAAGAAATCACGTTTGTACAGTGCTGTGTTGTAGGGTAGTAAAAAATCCTACAGCACTGTATACATAGCATCTACATGCATTAATATTTAATCTCACATCTACGTCAATCGGTACCCAAAACATGCCCATTTTACTGAACGCTAATAATCTTGGATATTGAATTACAGATTGCCTACTCAAGGGAAGACTTGAGCATTCCTACAGTTCCAGTAATTCCTTTCAAACTCAACAGTACATTTGTCTTTAACTATACTACATTTAAAAAATGCAAACAAGAGACCGGTTTCTTAAAGGAAAAAAAAAAGTATGATATAAAATTATGAATGACAGCAAGCCACAGTGACCTACTTACTTGACAATGTTTCAGCATAGTGCATTCATTTAACTCCTGGCTTTGTTACTGCAATAATATATATTTTACACACATCCTATACTTTCTATAAGCCTACCTCCTTCGTTGTCAATAACGACACACAAGAATGCCCTAGCAAATACAAAAATCATATTCATAATTTACATGAATAGAATGAAAAGATATATATCAAAGAACGGCCACTAGGGCTGGAGGATATTTTTAGAAACATGATTCTTATTCATCTCGCTTAGCTGCTTGCTTGGTCTGCTGCATTATTATTATTTTATTTTTTTGTTAGATGGATTTTTGTGAAAAAAGGAAAAATAATAATAATCCAGGTATCAGCTACATACGAGAGGATTACCTTCATAGCAGACTGGCTTTCCGTAGCCTGTCTTTGCTACAGTAGCTCACTCCCATTTAGAATGAATAAGCTACGTACTTTGAGGGAATTCCTTATTACCTCACTGCTGTCTCCAACTACAGCCAGCAAAACAACATCATCCATTTTCATTTAGGATCCTCTCCCCCAACATACACACATACCTCCTTGATCAAATTCCCACCACACACTTCATGCAACTAACCTGAATCATTTCAGTCATTGATTAATTTTTTCTTGTTTTATTGCAAAATGTTAAGGCAAACGCTACAGCCTTCCAAGGAGCTGTAGCCCTCCCCCCTCCCTCTGCCGATTCCAAAAAGCTCACAAATGCCCGACTATAAAATAAAAAACCATAATGAATGATTTAATTAGTTCCTTATGCAAGAGATTACAAAAGGATTCCCCAGAAATGAAACTCTAAGCTGCTCGGCATGCATTCAAACCATTTTCTTTGTCATAGCTACAGTAAAGGGCATAGCTATATAAAAGGCATACATAATATAATAACTGTGTTAAAGATTTGGGAGAAGAAGTCATTGAAGACCCTACATTTCACACAATATTATATTCAACTCACCCCAGTTGTACAGCAGTTTAGAGAAGAGATGCTTTGTAAAGATGATGCTACAAATACTTGAATTCAAGAATGGCCACAGATTCCATTCCTGCCGGCGTGCAGTTCATTGTTAGTTTAATGCCGATTCGTTTCCTGAACCCCCAGATCCTCTGTGGGTTTTTTTTTTTTCTGAATGAAGTACTGCTAGAGATCCCTTGCTCGCTTGCTCTTGCCTGGACACTGTAAAATCGCAATGACAGGCAGCTCGGAGGAGGCAGTACAGCCCAGCTGTTTGGAGAGATGTCACTGGGAGCTACGCCAACACACACTCCTCTATGAAACTGCTCCAGTGAAGCCCAGATTCTTTTAAAGGTATATTCCACCTACAGTACAGTGGTGGATACGAATATTGCATCTGCATTACATTTTTTCTCAATCATTCTAACTGTGCTGCCACAGAGTTACTGTACATTCATAAAAATGCAATGCAACAAATTAATGGCATGGCAAATGCAGTGCAAGTCGGATTATTCGTTTACCATAAAAATACAATTTTCTATGTCATTCCCTGAGCTGAAACGGATACCTCATTTCAAATCAATCAAAACCTTTATTTATCCATACTGGTCAATTGAGAACCTATTCTCATTTACAGCGGCGACCTGGCAGAATTTATAACCCGTTACTGCTGCAACTGGTGGCGTACTTACTGGGATCACAGAATGAATAAATACAGACACAGGTAAACTGGTATTCTGTAAAACTGGCAAATCTGTTTCTAATTCATTTTAAAATATCAAGATGCGAATATTGGGTTGGCACATCTGACTCTGCAGTTTAATGCGTGGAAGAGCCCAGGTTTAGGCTTCAGAAAGTTGGTAGCTTTATGGAAGATTAATTGTCTGGGTCTCATATTTCAAAGGCTGCAGACCTGCCTTGCCCAGGACATTACAACCATGTAAACCAAAGAAACTACAAAATTATATCAGAAAAGTATACCGGAAGCCATAATAGTAGTACAGTATTTCAAAATGTCACATTTTTCAATTTGTCAGTTTTTCGTTAAGTATATGGAAAACTACAAAGCGGTATGCAATCCGATATGTTAACATTATTCCAGCAGGTTTCAATGAAGCAAAATTAATTAATTCTAGAGGATGATGCAAAACTTTCGGCTATAGCTGAACAAAACAGGGGGGTTTTTCAAAGTAACTTATAGCGTGTAAACCTCAGGTCTGGTTTTATACAGGCGATACACATTAAAACCAACAGAACTCAACTACATGAGGTAAGCAGGTTATACCTTTAAAAAAGATTAAAAGAAAGTATGTTTGAAGATCCTAACAGTAATGTGCCATCTTGGTTCGATACTTTAAACTTTTAATTCATGTTTTTTTTTTTTGTTTTACTGCTAGAAATTGGCCAAATAAACTTCAGGGCGCATAAGCAAAATTGTTTCTGACAGAGTAGGTTTATTGGATACTCAATAAGCAGCACTGGCTCATTTGAACCTTCTCGTTAAATCAGTTAATATTAACTGCTTTAATTAGACACAAGGGGCTACAGCCAACTTCCACAAGAAGCTCCTGAAACAGCCCCACTATTAAATTATAAATGCATCCCTCGTCGCTGCAGGAACAAATTCAAATGAAATGCCTATATATCCTGGCCACTCAGCGCTTTGCAACTCGGCTGGACAAGGGTGTTTCTGTATTTATTTACTTGTGTTTGTTTTTCTTTATTGATCATCTTGGGATAATGATTTATTTACACTTATCACAACACAGCATACTGGGATGCTGGTCATGAATACAGGGGTGGAAATAAGACTCCCATTGCATATTAGTTTGATCCATTCCTGGTTTTAGAATGAGTTTAATAAGACGCACCTGAGCTTGTTACCTATGCAATGTGGCTAATGAAGCTCGTAAAAAAAAAAAAAACCTGCAATGGGTGAAACTGCAATGCAACAGGAATCTAATTTCCATCCCTGGAAATAATCACTGACAAGGGGTCTGAACCATTCCATGTTTTACTATGAGCTTAAAAACTACAGGGAGGAAAAGCATGAGTTCACACTTAAATTGTTGTAACCTGGCTAACATTTGGTATCTACAAGTGGGTAGGATTGTTTTTTGTTTTTTTTTCTGCTGAAGCAGTTTGCCGATATGAAGGTAAGGTTTAGGTTTAATGCATGTGTAAGTGGGCTCTGAGAAACTGGCTGTGCAGGTTTCTTCGGTTGTAATGACAATTAACTTTAGAACACATCCACATATTTGGGGAGGGTGGGTAACAGCAATCTGTTGTATTGTGTCCTGGGTGCTACTAGGAATGCTACAGATACTGAAACATGGTTTTGACACATCAGATCAGAGAAAAAAGACTGAAGCAAGTTACTTTAGTAAGCTGAATTAGGGGGTTTAAAATGGACTAGCGTACATCATGCTTGAGCTTAAAAACGGTATTAATCTGCAAAGTCTTCTGACCTGGTACCCAATAGTCAAGACTTAAATCAGACTGAGATGCAACAACTCCCTTAAAATAGCCCCCAACCCAAGCATTCAAAACGTGACCTACTGCTATATTCTCCAAGTACAATGCTTCATATCAAAACATAGTAATAAACCCCCTCTCAAAAGACAAGTACAAATGAAGCAGATGTTAATTTTTATTTATTTATTTTTTTCTTGCCTGTAGGCGAATTCTCTGGTAGTGCTTTGTTCAAACCGAGGCAAAAAAGTGTAATTAGAAACCAAAACCTTAACATTAAAATCCTTTGTGAATTTTATACAAACGTTCAGTATCAAAAAAAGTCCCCAGTGGGTTTATCTTAATGCTTTCACTCTGTCCCCCTAATGATGGATCCTATTCATTTAGGGAAGAGAGGGCCCTTGAGCAGTGACACATGGGTGTCACAAATAAAACGGCCCTACTGTACAGTACAGGAATTGTGAAGAGTTTTGTATCAAATAGAAACTGTTATTGCACACAAACACATTGATGCATGCATACAGTATTCAAAACACCACTGCAAAAAAATCCCATAAGATAAAAAACAAAGCAAAAGCTGACTTCACCGGTATTGTATTTCTGTATTAATGACCTGGTAAAGGAAAAGGCTTTTATGAACTGTATACTGCATTATTGAGCAGTTTTGCATGTACTGCATTAACTTTAAAAGTCCTCAATAATAAAAGGTGTTTTTTAGGAGACAAACGTGATTGTTCATTTTCCGTTATTAGTATTACATTGTTTTCTATCTAAATCCATCCGTCTCTGCAGGCTAAAAATCACAAGTTATTAACTGCCCAACGGGTAACTAACAATAATCACAAGACATACTTTATACAATTTAAACCAGATAGTAGGCATAAAGACAGCTAACGTCTACTTTGAGGAAACATACACCAACTGTAAATTCAACCAGGTGTTTTTTTGATCAATGTATTTGAAGAATTCAATACAGCCAGGAACTGCATTTTAAATTGATGGTAGAATACCCGCCCTTGGTCTCAAACGCTGTCACTATCGTGTGAATATTTTTCCAAACATTATGGTGAAAATATACCGACGGAGATGGGAAAAAAAAAAGAAATAGTGGTTTGAATCATTCTAGTTCTACTGCGAGCGCCCCATAACTGTCCCACCTCCCAGTAACTCTTAAACTGCTAGGCAATGGAAGTCTTACTTGTTTCAATCCTTGTATTCAGGACCATCTCTGCAGTACTAAAAAAATTCCTCTGGCAGCCCTAACACGTGCAACCCTCGATATCTCTAGATTCAAGTACCGTCAGAGCTGTGACAATGTGGGATCCTCATCATATGCGGTGTAACCACCAGTCTGAGGATTTAAAGTCAGATTACCCTGTTTATACTGCTTACCACATATCTTCAACCAAAAAGCACAGGCTACCTCCACAGCGCTGTGCTCTTGAGCAAAAGATAATACTCTATCCAACACAAAATAACCCATCGCAAGTTTGTGATCTTATTAATAGTTGTCTATGTTTTGCACTTACATTTGAAAATAAGTACATCCTTATCGATGCATGGGCTTATATTTGCGATACTGTTCAAATGCCTCATCCTCGATGTTTCTCCTGTACTGCAATGTGACTCAAAGCCCTCCTGTCCTGGCTCCAGCCAGACATGTGGGCTCTGATGAGCAACGATATCAGTGCAGAGCTTCATTCAGCTCAAACAATGATAAATAATTCAGAAAGAAAACTGCAGCAGCAACACCAGCGCTCAGCAGCAGCAGCAGGAGGAGGAGGAGGAGAACGAGAAGGGGTTTATAAATAGAACTGGCAAAGTCGGACTTGTTCCATTAAAAAAACCACACATTATGCTGCTGGAAATGGAGAGCCGTACAGTACAGAGACGATGTCCAATAGCTTCAGGTCGAAAGCATGTTTTATAAAAATATGCAATATTAATGCGTTGTGTACACAGTGGCAAGTTCACACCGCAAATAGATTTTCTGACATTTAACGGCACCTTCTCTTATGTGGAGTTACTGCTTCCCCTGGGGTCTCTACAGTGGAATGAGATTTGGATCTCAAGAATCTTAAAACACAAAGATTTCCTAAAAAAAAAAACAATTGTTTCTGCTGCTCACAGTGACTATGCAGAGAGTTATGCACATGCATGTAGGAATGACTAGAAAATGAAGATAGGAGAGCAGATCCATTGTGTACAGGTGAACACATGGTGCCTGCGAGAGTGCATGGTGATACCAAAAGCACCACGTATTTGTAAACGTGTACATTAACTACTGAGTAAATAAACTCTACTGTCAAACCAGTGTTTCCCACCGAGTAAGCAATACGGAATGTACTAAAACTATTTAATTAGGCCAATTAATAACTTAATGAATGGACGGATGATCGAAGTGGTATGAATTTAAGCTTTTAGTAGAAGTAATCTAATTTTAAAACACTCAGAAATTAATGTTGAAGCACCATGTTTTCTTGACTTGTGCAGAATTCAGCCAAAAATATATATAGCTGGCACATGTGTCACCTCACCTGTAATTTTCAGCAATCAATAACCTTTGATCTGGATAATGAATAGACTTATTCAAGATGTTTCAAAGATGTTTCAATTACTAGCATCTGAAAAAGTCACATTTATCATACAGTGGGATACAATAGGCAATCAATTACAGTTGACAGGCGTTATAAAACTACGACTTCATGTATTGCACAGTGCAACAGTACATCTTTAAGAAGCTGAAATGAATATTAATAGATGGAAATGGCTGGGAGAAAGGAAACCTTCGTTCTTTGCGTTTTCAATCTAATGAACTGTTAAGATGTCAGGTTTGTTTTTTTGTCGTTTACAAAATCTAACTAATGGGTCCATGCAAAACACTAATTGTCTTTTAAATTGTAAATGAAAGCACTTTGAATTGTGTCGCAACATGCAATCAATATCATTACTGTAAGCAAATTAGTCACTGCATCAGATCAATATCAAATTATCAACGCGATTAACGCAATTTATCAAATCAACAACCTACTGCAACCTACTTTATCAGATACTTTTGACCTAAGTCATCATCAAAACACGAATGAATTGTTACTCTGTGTACTAAATAAGAAACTAATAATTTCAATAGAATACATATTGCCTTCTGATAAATTAAGACAGAGCTAATGAATAATTTTCAGACACCTCAAAGTGCTGCAGTACTCCTAACGGGTCCCTTTTTCAATTTGCATTCACAGCAATATGCTGATGATTATTCTCGGATATTCACCATGCCCAGCTGACTATGAGCTATACCTAAAGACCAAAAATCAGGGCATGTTCTACCTCAAAGCTATACTGTGTTATATAGCATGTGTTAAGATATCCAGCATCAAACAACCTTTTCATATCCGGTGGTCCTGAAGGAGCATTTGTCTCACAGGATCTGATTCTGCAATCTTTCCTGCATTCATTTAAATCCAATGACAGACTGACCAGGCGAGTCGCACTGTTCCGAACCACACAGTGTTGCTACCCTGAGGCGGAGGTTCATCTAAGAGAAAGTACGTAAATCTAATAATTCAGCTGTTTAATATAGGTAAAAACATACCTGCTCACTAATTATATGAACAGCATGCTCCATGAATGTTCACAGTGCTGTGGATAGCCATAAACAACCTCACTCGACTTGGAGCTTTGCAAACACATTATTCAGATTGAGCCCGTCACAGAAATCAGGTGCTGCCAATCAAGTGAAGCTCACTGGTGTTGACTGGGCTAACTTACCGTTCAAAGTGAAAGATGTGAAGAAACAGCTGCTTACATTTCTGTGGACTGTTGTTCTCCAAAGAGTCTAAGAAAAGCAGCAAGCGTTTACAAATCCAAGCAGCTGTTTCTTTGAATGCTAAACTAGCCCAATCAACCTTAACCTGGTCAATTCAAATAATCTATGAACGTTCATGGTGTGTGACCTAAGCCGATGCAACCCACTATGTGTCAACATGACAGCACTCCCACTATATTACAGACAGGAGCATTCCACGAATATGCAATTTAGAATATGGGTCCAGCAAAAAGCAGATGCATTAGAATTAATTGCTAATTCAATTCATACTGTAGTTTTATTTCTAAGGAGGTAATAGCTTTAATTAGCAGTAAACACTCCGTGATAAATGTTGAACTGGATTAACTGCATTATAGAAGAGAAAGAGAGAAATCAACACAGTTTCAATCAACATGTTTGTGGCTGCAGCTGTGTCGTAAGAGTCCAAGATTTTCAAAAATATCAGACGATGAATCAACTAAGGTTTATAATACTTTAAGCTTGAGGTACACATCACAACCTGCAGCCTGATCCGTAGCCTTTATTTATGATTGCCAGGCTTTTCTTTACGTTTGCACAAACATGTCTAAGCACTTAGCTTCGTAACTGTTTACATGCATTTCAAAGCTTAAACTTTAACACACTGGGTAAACCAATTGCCATCGGAAAACAATCTGTTATTTTTTTTTATTACTGCAACATGCATTTGTATATCAGACAATTGCATGTATCTGTAAATGGAAAATGCTGAAGAAATATTGAATATGAAATTACACCTACACCATACACTTAATATTATATAAACACCTACATTTGGCCTGCATATTTCTGACATAACATTTTGGCAATATTCTAAGTGTTTAACACTTAGCTAATATTTAAATGTGTAACATTAACACCCCTAGTTTCATTAATCCGATCAAACAAGCTGTATGACATTAGCTGTACTTTCACGTGTCGTACTGTACAAATTAGAATGTGGGGATTCTGCTAGGTCTTTCTCATCTGAAATCCATCTCCTTTCATAGGTATCCCCTTTCCTCTCCCTTCCCCAGAAAGTGGGAGTATTTAAAGAGCTGTTCCTCCAATCAGCACCGTTGGATCTGTAGACGTCATACGGATCCCAAATCACGCCTACATTTCTGACCTTAACATTTTCCAGCAGCTAGAGCGAGATCATTCATTATCTCAAAGCATTTCTCCCAAACTCCTCTTTAATGCCAAACACTTACATAAGCATCTCATTATTATGCAAACAAATCTAGCAGGGTGCACGTTGGTGGAACAAACTGGAAAAAAAAAAAAACACACAGGTTGATAAGTTGATTGATGTCGTACAGCATACCTTTGTTTGCATGTTTGTTTTTTTTCCCCAGTCCAAGAAGAATGACAGCGTGTGGGCTGTGTCCACCTACATTCAGTCCTGTCTGTTTGTCTGCTACATTCACACCTGTTGAGTCACCTCTTGGATCAAACGTAACCAGAACCTCCTTCAGAGAAAGCTGGGGGTCTCTGTTGCTGCTTCTCCATTCAGCAGCAGCACACATCTTAATTCACAAACGCAGCTTACATTTTTCAGGGACAACTCTTTCAAATCAGGTAAGGTAGGGCAAGGCTAAATCAGGGGCGGTGAAACCAGTCGTTTACTTAGTTATTTTTTTGTTAACAAGCCATTTGCTCCGCATGCATTGCTTATAATTGCATGCAAACTAGTCGATGACTGATCCTGCACCCTATGCTTGAGTTACTCATGTTTGAGCTTGTATCGGTCTAACAAGTAATTTTGTTTTTTGCTAAATTTAATGCTTAAATACTCACAGAAATAGAAAGAATACTTATCCACAGAGCAGGGATAGCATATTCTCTAAAGGGGATGAGAGATCAGTTCAGTCTCCGTGCCTCAAGCCTGCCCTGGACTGGAAGGGCCACCCTTTCTTTCAACTTCCCTCTTAGTAGCCCTCTTCCTTTTCATTATATCAGTGTCAATAAGGTAAACACTGATGCCTAGGTTCACATACCAAAAGGGTGTATAAAACCAGACGAAATTATGTATTCAGTTGGTTCAATTCCCAACAACTGTCAATGATAAAAACAAACCGCAAACCGCAGAAATGAGCAAACCAACAATACAATCGTTTACGAAAGCATCATTCCCAATGATTGCCGAGCTGGGTTTAATATTGCATTAATATATGCATTACAATAGCGTTGACCCCCATGAAAAATGTATTATGCACCTGCTGCAATATGTTTTTTTTTTTTTTTTTAAGGATTAGACATGCAACAGGCAACAGACTTTACTTATGATCTTCGAAACTGATCTATTTAATACTGTGCCTTTCTTCACTGCCCAACTAAAAATAAAGACTCACAGACTTTGGCAGTGGTCCTTTTTGGCTATTTTAAAAGACAGTTGTCAGCAACTATAAAGAGAAAAGTTAATGAAGAAAAACTACCAACAAACAAGGTACTAATTATAAAAATCAGCAGGAGTGGACCAAAAATATGATTTTAAAACCTAATCATAGCCTTTCGTACACTGATCAGAAAGAAAGTAGCCCAAGTTTATTGTCAAGTTTATATACAGTATCAGCTGTAAGGTCAAACAAGTCTCCCCTACCCCCTTGAATGCAACCACCTACGCAAATGCAACAACCTTCGTTAATGGTTTTAAACCTATACCCGGTATTGTTACTCTAAAATAAGCTATAGATAATCCTTCACAGAGGTACTGACTGAACTATGGCTCTTTGAGTCTATTTATACCACATGTTGATTGGTGAAGCACAAGGCAGATAGATGTTTCTTTTCTAGGGAGAAAAACAGGACATTGCTAACACTAGTAACCCCTACTGGTATAATAAATTGAGTAATTGATTATTGATCGCCATGGTGTTTATTTTAACCCTTGATTAAACATTCATTGATCGCCCTGCTGCCCTATTTGGAGCCTCACACCTCAAATATATTTCCAGCACGTTTTCAGTTGTATTTGAAGGATTTTGTGCAGAATGAATCTACTTTTTTTTTTTTTTTTTTACAATTCGCTTTTTATTAAGTTCACAATGCATGCATTATATAACTATGCATAATAAAATGCAAATGCATGTTTTCAGGTGTACTTGAAATCTTTTTTTTTTTTTTTTAAGGAAACTGCTGACTGCTCTAGTAGCTTGCATAAAACACAAGCAATAGAAGGAGAGAACAGACCCTCTACCATTGACTAGCAGGTTTAATCAGCCCCACCTTAGCTTGTTGCTTATAGTTCAAACTCAAAACTTTACCTGAACTGCTATGCCCATCCCTGGTTAAAGAGACAATTGATCTAAATATTTTTTACAGCCATAAAAAAATAAGGGGTAACTTGTGCACTACTGGATGGTGTTTTTTTTTTTTTTTTTTTAAATAAAGCCCTTGGTCTTTTTTATTAATTATTTATACAGTATTTAGATCATTTTTATAGACCCCAGAGCCTATTAATAAAAATCAATTTTGCATTATAAAAATGCTGCATAAAGAGAAGTAGAACCAGTCACAATAACGTATGCTACGCACTGCCAATATTTAAAGTAAACGGCATTACCTCTGAATTACAATGCGGTGCAGTTGTCTATGTGTGGAACTCCTACAGTTCAGTCTTTGTCTTCGGGGACCATCCTAAAAGGTTATTTTAAGTCGTCATTTTATTTTCTCCCACAAACTTTTTCAATTATTAAGAGGCTCTCTAAGGATCTGCAGAGGCCATTTGCTTTTTTTTTTTTTTTTTTTTTTCTTTTGCAGAACTGCAGATCAAATCCTTTGCAATAACCGAGTCTAATTAAATTAATCCCTGCCTGCTATTATACATTATTTAGATCGTCCGTCTATTCTATTTTTTTTTTACCAGTTTGTATTTGGACCCATTCCTGAAGTGCTTATTCCCTCTGTCCCAATACAGTTGCAAAAAAATATCTTCCTTTTCAACTACAGTATTGATGATGATGATCAATAATAAGCATGTCAGAAAAATACTACCCCTGCCACTCATGTAAATTCAAAATCAGAGCTGTCAGGATGATTAAAAAGTTGATGACCATGATTATATATCAACTGTATACACAGAATAGTACAGAATACAAATGATCAAGTTTCATGACAATTTGAGAGCGATCATCAAGATACAGTCTATGCAAAAGATGTATGGACAGACACCCTTCTAGATCCCCAGAAACAGACTTAAAATAACTAAATCTAAATACAATGTTTCATGACAATTGAATAAAGTTGTTTTCCAGATACATGGAGAAATATGGGAAATGTTACATCAGTCATTACTATATGTATTTATTTATTTTTTGCTCAATGTCTATTTATCTGATGCATAGGAATGGGAAGAGGTCAAAATATACAATATATTGCCCAATTCTTGAGGGATGGAAATCAGACTCCTATTGCATAGCAGATTCACCCATTCCAGGTTTTACTGCAAGCTTGATTACTGCAAGCATCCCTTGATTAAAGTGCATGAGGCAAAATGTTATTGTTTTTAAGATGTAAATAAACATGTAGCAAACAAATAACAGAGTGAATGTGTTAGCTACAAAAGGTGTGTTTTTAGATGGCGAGCTTTGTGCAGCTTTTGCTCATTACGTCAGGTATATTATAATGACCTAGACATTTGCTGTCCTTAAAAAGCCGACTGCTTGCTGTCTGGTCAGTCAGAGAAGAATCGAGTGCTGTATTTGGATAAAAGTGTTGGTCAAATCAAACAAGAGGATGCAATGCCTATAATCTTTGCTACAACCACAAAAAAAATCCCACATTTCCCCAACAGCAATATAAACATGGCGGAAAAAAACGTTAATAAAATCATAGCTTATTAATATTTTAAATGCAATAAAAGGAAAGGTTGTATTTAGTTGTTGTACACTAGTGGTAAATGTGGCAAACGATGTTTAAGCAAAGATATAGGCTAACTGTTGCTCGGTCTGGGCGACATGCTATATCATCTACCAGGAAAAAGAAAACATAATGAAATAGAAATGTATTTCTTCTGTCAAAACAAAATCATACAACGTTTCAGTGCACGGGCCTACCTGGTTTCAGGCTAAGTGTTACCTGATTTCTAAATCATTGTGTTCCTCCTTTTTAAAAAATTATAATGACAGGTACTGTCAACAGCAATATAGCTCAACGAACGCCTGGCTTGCTTTGATGAAACGAACAAAATACAATTGCAAGAAATAATAATATTATTACACAGAACGAACTGCAGCTTGCAGCAAAACGTAAATCAAACTGCAGCACGGTTCTTAATGAGCAAAAAAAAAGGCTCAAGAAGTCTTTCTAATATAAAGGGGCTATTAAATAGATTCGCCTTACCTCAAAATCAAGTGTTTTCATTCACACAGAGGCAAGCGGTGGTCCTTTTCTATTCGCTTCTTCTGCCACCACTGCTTTGCAAAAATAAATCACCAACCACACCAGACAGGGGAGCCAAGTTAATTACAAAAATAAAAAAAAAATTTAAAAAACCCCGAAGAACGACTCCGGTTGTGAAACTAGCAGAACTAAATCTTCCGCGGGACAGAATGGAAACAAAGAAAGGAAGGAAATACGAAATGTAAAATAATAAAGAAGAAAGCCCCGCGATTAAACTATAACAGAAAAGAAAGAAAACACCATTCTCCTCGTCTCCGGCTTCTCTGCGTAGCGCGTCACTGCTTCCTGCGCTGTGGCTCTACGTCAAAATTTCCTGCCGTCTTTGTCTGATACGTCACTAGCTCGTTTAACGCAGTCTCTACGTATACGTTTCCAGCGTACAGTGCAGTGAGAAATGTCGTCAGAATTGTATCGGAAACCAATTGTTAATTATCGTTGCTGCCAAGCACCTTAAAGCAATATATTGTCCAGTCCAGAGTTTAAGGCTGTGGGTAACAAATTAACAATTGCTTTCATAATAGGGTGCCTTACCTGTTATTTAAAAATAATTGTTTTGCATTGAGTTTGTTCTCACCCTTATGTATGGCGACCTCATATGCGGACGGGTACAAAAATAAATCTTCTTGTCTTTATATAGCGACATATGGAAAACGCAAATGCACGATGACCTCTGTGAGAATGGCATTCCCCCCCCCCCCATATTAAATCAACTGTAGTACAAATTGAAAACCTTTTTCAATTAAAACGTATTTATTATCTCTCTGAAACTAATTTGTTGAGCTGTTTTTGATATTTCATGCGTGAAAGGGTTAAAAGGCTTGTATTTTCAGTTATGTTACTGCATACTGATGTGCTTCATCCATTTGAATTATTAAATTCTGCGTATTCGTTTGGAGCTAAGAATGTAATGCCACGTCTTAATCGTGCGCTGGATTTATTTAAAAGATTATTTATTTATTTATTTATTTTAAATGTTGATTGTTGTGATATGATCTTTCACCTGGTTCCCACTACACCATTGTCACCGATTCCTTTTGGTTAAAAAGAAAGTAGATGACCAAAAGAAACCAGTGATGTGTTTCAAACACAGCTACTCAGAATTTCAAAGTTGCTTCCAGATATGGTATTTAATGGCTTCTTGTGCTGTGGGTCAATTTTACTAAACACCTCTAACTGCAATCGGATCGCTATTTGCGAGGCTTGAGGCGTGGAGACTGAAATGCTCCCTCACCCCCTAAGAGAAAGGGTGCTCCCTCCAGTCCAGGGCAGGCTTGAGGCATGGAGACTGAACTGCTCCCTCACCCCTAAGAGAAAGGGTGCTCCCTCCAGTCCAGGGCAGGATTGAGGCATGGAGACTGAACTGCTCCCTCACCCCCTAAGAGAAAGGGTGCTCCCTCCAGTCCAGGGCAGGCTTGAGGCATGGAGACTGAACTGCTCCCTCACCCCCTAAGAGAAAGGGTGCTCCCTCCAGTCCAGGGCAGGCTTGAGGCATGTGTGCCAAGATGTGGAAACTCAGATTGCCCACTAAGTTGCCTGTGCCCTGAACACTGAAAATCATCACACACAAATATACATAAACCCCCAATTACATCCCCAATAGGCTTCCATTGTTTAAATATTTTATATTTTAGCCCTTGTTAGCATATCTAAACTGTCGAAGACGTAATGCCATCTGTGTTTCACAGGTCCAAGTAGCTCTAGCCCGGATTACAGTAAATTTGTGTTGAATTAGAGATTGGGTCAAAATCACATATATGATGTCATTAATTACAAACTTAACACATCAGTTTACCCCCTTATTCTTAATCATAATGAAGAAAAAAAAAACAGGGAACCCCCTGAAACGCGTACAAGGCTAGTTTTTTAGTGCAACTCTGATATTGAAAATCAGACGCAGCTGCGTCTCTGTCCTTGCACACACACACACAAACCATGCAAGTCCCGCTGCACCTCTTTTGAAAATGGGTCCCTGCATCTTCACGTATGTACTGAAATACACATCTGTTCCACTAGGTTGCGACAGATAGACGCTCGGTGATTCGGAATGACATACTGTAATGTCAGTGGTCCTTTCTTTATGCTGTATGTTTCTTTGCCACAGTGCGGCGCTAGTTCCAATTAGAATACCTGTACCTATTTAAGTAAGGCACCCAGTTTCTGAGTTATACACACGTTGGCTTCAAAGCTTGACTCACAAAATCCCGCAGCTAGGAAAATAAGACGAGAAGAAATGTTCGGACGTAGTGCTTGGCACCACTGATGAAAGCTGGACAATTATGAACTCTTGTTCAATTCTAATTTATTTTCCCTGAACTAACAGCCGTTTCCTGCCATTCAATTCTGGACCTCTTTTTTAAATACTAAAATGAACGGTTTTTTTTGTTTTCACAATGCAATTTTGGTTTGCTTGTCACGTACAACAGACTGCCTCATCATACACTAATTAAATAGACATATTGATAAAAAAAATTTAAAAAAAAAAAAACATTAACGCAGTAATTGGACCACCTACCCGAGGAAACAGAAGCCCCGTGTTCGATCATCAGGGAAACTTGATGGATCTTTTTTAGAGAAATCAAATATCCTGCATTTTGATAAATCATCGCAAACCGCGGCCTGTCAAACACACGGCCCTTTCTAATGCCTATCAATACAGGCAGGCATTGTATTGAGTCGTAATTGTAGCGCGCTTCATCAATAATTGAAATGTTTAATACACTGCTGAAGAGTGCATTTACATTCATTTGGGGTTTTAGCATGTAATTGAGGCTTACTGACTAACGAACGTTGCTGATATTTAATAGGCGCACCTTGTGTTTGCAAAAAATAAATAAATAAATAAAATGATCCAATGGTAACTTTATATGCTATAAAATGATCATTTAATAAGAAGTGATTGACAACCAGGCATTCAAATCTATTTTCATACAGCTCATTAAAACAAGAAACTTTTTTTATAAAAAAAAAAAACCTTGAATTTTAAATATGACGATTTTTCAAATACAGCAGATTTGAAGCGCCTGCTGCTTTTTCACTTCATGTGGTCTGTCTGCATTATTATTATTATTATTATTATTATTATTATTATTATTATTATTATTATTATTATTATTATAGTAGTCGTACTTGTAGTCTAGCATTATTAGTAATTAGTCGTAGTAGTAGTTGTTCATGGTTAATGGATTGATTTGTTGCAATATATTTCAAAACTTTGAAACTATTTCAGTTTTTTTCAGATGTACTCACTTTCCAGTTTTGCAGTTATAACTATCTTTCAGACCCCTGGGATTTTATTTCTTTGCTTGATTATTTATTTCTATTTTTGTAAATAGATGAACGGTGCTTGTAGTTGCCACTGCCTGCCTGCAGTGACTGTATCTAAAGCAGGAAGGAGAACAGCAGCTGTGCACGACGTATGTCCTTCACACTTTATCATCGTTCACTTCGAATATGAAATGAGAATCTTCAAGTCTGTCAGCATTAGCATGACGTCATGATGATGACGCTAGCATTGATTTTCATTATGAGATGTGAAAATAAAGACGTGGTTTTGGAACTCAAGGGGCGGTTGCAGGATGAACGCGCTACACCCTCGTAGTAGAAGTTATCGAGCCAATAGCTTGCATTCTGCAAGTTGGTTCTAGATTGTCCATTCATCCAGTGTGATTGGCCAACAGGTTCAGACCCGTAGAGCATCCATCGCGTGAGCGCACCTGCATACTAGCGCTCTGTCTTCTGCAGCCGAATCTCTTATTGTGCTGTGGGTCCGTTTCAATGCAATCATGCCGATTTATTACAAATATCGTTAATATTTTCTACTGAATGCGTTAAGCTATAACTTACCGGCTATCATTTTATTGCACAGTCGACCCTGTATTTAATTCTGTTGAATCTTGATAAGGGACCGTCTGACCAAATACATACAGTACACGTGTAACGTGCGTATCCTGCGATTGTATTAGTTCAAAGTTAAACCCACTGTAATGCCGTGTAAAGAAGTACGAATATGAAACGAACAGAACACGTTAAGTGCTCTACATATTAGTATACGAACGAATTCCGTTTCGTCAAGAGAGGCGTTTATATCTCTGCTTTGTTTTTTGCAGACAAGGTGCATGCATTTACATGCTTAGACCATGTATGTACGAACCCGTACTGTGGGTTTACCAGTTTTGTATGTTTTACAAGGTTTATCTGTGAGTTATCATTTCACAGTTTTCGTTAACTG
The DNA here is from genome assembly GCA_030684275.1 of Acipenser oxyrinchus oxyrinchus. Taxonomy (NCBI): domain Eukaryota; kingdom Metazoa; phylum Chordata; class Actinopteri; order Acipenseriformes; family Acipenseridae; genus Acipenser; species Acipenser oxyrinchus. Next base: position 3,046,186 of record CM060300.1, read on the forward strand.
TGTTTTACTACACTTTGCTGTGCCAACTATTATATTATATTGTCTGATAAGACCATTTGAATTCTAGTTTATCTCTTGGCCACATTTCATTTCGTTATTAAAATGATAAAAGCCATATGTTGGAGCGACTCATCTCACCTACATTCCCTGCGCCCTCCCCTCGCTCGCGCACTTTGCCTTTACAGTACTGTTGCACCAGCAGCAACTGGTAGTGTTCTCGAGCTGCTGAATACACATTGCATCATGCTTACAAATACAATCTGCCTGTCTGGACTGACTGCCAGTCATACATTCCAAAGTCAAACATTTTGAAAGAGTGAGAAAAAAAGTACTTTTGTACTTCGGATTCCAGCATGTAACTTTAAATATTGTGACGCTGCACAAAACACATCCTACCAGTGCTGGTGCTGTACGTGTATAGTGTAGTGTAGGAACAGAGGTTTGGTCTGTGCAATGTGATGCATCGGAGCCACTAAGATACTTATTGGTGCCTTCAGCCTGTGCAAGCAGAGCCGGAGTTGTAATCACACTGGCCGTGACAGGTGCTTGACTTGCAAATAGACAACCACAGCCTGAATTTGAAACTTGGTGGTGATTTGTTTTGGGTTGGGTCACTTTTACGCACAGCGCACATACTGAGCATTCTTGTCCACCCGACTTCAAGATGGGCAGCAGTGACGTTCAGTTCGGGGTCAGGTGTGTTTCTCTTATGCTGGTTCTGCTGGTGGCAGCTACGTCGTCGCAGACACCTGGAGACGCCGGGTGTCTGACTTGTGGTATGCCCGCCTTGGAAAAGGGCACCGAGGAACAGCTGCTGATAGAAATCGCCAAGCTGCAGATTCTCAGCAAACTTCATCTAAAGGAGCGACCGAACATCACCCACCCGGTGCCCAGAGCCGTCCTCCTCACCGCGCTCAAGAAGCTGCACGCCGGCAGGGTGAGGCAGGATGGCACCTTGGAATTGAACAGCAACCTGGAAAGACAAAACGCCAGGGCGAAAGACCAGGGATACGAAATCGTTAGTTTTGCTGACACCGGTGAGTAAAAGTGCCACACAGCACTTTCTGTTTACCGAATTACTTAAATACTTTAAGTCCGAATTTGTGTTTGACTTGATTACAAAATGTGGCTATTCAGGTTTCTTACTCCGGTGTCCTTGCATCAGGACTGGTTTTCAGCGCAAAACTGGATTACTTTAGAGAACGGAGCTTTAAATATGCCCTCTCCTATTGATATAACAAAGCATTAGATTTAGCCACATTTTAATTGCCGAGGCTTTTGCTTAAGTTAGAACCTTAAGTTAGAACCTTCTTAAAAGCAAATACCAATAAAACGATCAATCTTTTATATATAAAACACTCTTACCCGTAGGGGCCCTAAGTTTTTTAACCGTTAAACGAGTCTCAAAACGCGGTGTCAACTTTCATTGGAGCATAAACGTTTTACATTTTAATTCAAGTTGAGAAACACAATCCGACTTGCTAACAATGCATTAGACAAGTTAACATGATTTATATATATATATTACTGTCAATGGATTTTACAACAGCTTTACAGTGAATGCAATAAAAAGATGCCTCGGGTAAACGTTCCTTTTAAAAACGAGTATATCAAAATGTATCGAAATACACACGTATCCGAGGAGTAGTGCTAAACTATACAGTTCACTGATTTTTGTGTAAAAGCTGTTGTGTTACAGACTACACTGAGTATCAATGCATGTGGTCGGTGAACACACATCTCCACAACGCTATTCAGTAACGTGGTAAATTCACCAGAATGACCGCTATTGTGAATATTCATAATAAATCGCAGGTAATGCAGAATGACTTCGCCAATACTGTACACAGTATTGGTTTATTTACATTTTAAACCATGCACATTTGATGGTAGGTCTACATTAAAAGTTATTGCGCGCGCTTTAAGTAATGCAGCCCCGTCAGCTTAAAGACTTGTTTAAACTGATATTGCTGGTAACCCTTCAATCATTTTAATACATGCAATACACCTGTACCAAATAGAGTGCGCCCCCCCAAAAAAACGTGCTAGTGGGGACTTACCAACTCCGTATTTGCAGTTTTTCAGAAGGGATTGATCGGTTGTATGATACCTGATTTTTTTGACCCAATTCAAGCAGTTGTTCCATTTGCTTTCTGATAAATGAGTAAACAAAGCTACCAGTATGTGATAGAAAGGCTAAACTTAACGCGGTGGTCTACAAATGAAAACGCAGAGTTCAGACAAAGATCACGACCCTTTTTTTTAGGTTCGATATCTTTATTTATTTATTTATTTTCTCTCGGTAAACACAAATGCAACGAATTATTAAAAAACAACAGATTTTATACAGATTATACAGCAATTGTATGTCCAAAAAGTATATAGAAGCAGTTATGTATTTAACTTTTAAATACTTGTTGTATGCTGTTCGTCCGTTCTCTTCAGCACAAACTGTAATACATTTCCAAATCAGTCTTGCAACGCACGTGTTTGGTCAGAGGGTTACTCTGTATAAAGGTACATTGGACAGTGTTTGAACAGCCTATTTTCATTCAATTAGATTGTGCAGGACGGCGTAATGTGAGTATAAATAATCTTAGAAAAAAAAGATAAACAGACTCAGAGTCGAAACGTATACCGCGCTTTGTTTTTATTGGCTTTTAAAAATGTGGCGTTTGTGCTAGCAAGCATCCGACGCAAAACACAGGAGTTGCATGTGTAATCTAACGCTTCCTAAAATCAATGGATCTTGTCCGCTCTCAGTTCCAGTTATTCCATTCACCCACGGTTTTCATCTTCTCAATAGCCAAATCTGAAAACAAACGATAACAAAAATGACATCGAACTGAATAAGTCCTATTAATTCATTGTTCAACTCTAAAACTATTATATCCTGGTATGCATACCTGCATCGAGCACATATATTATTAGCTGGAGCTAGATACAAATAAATAAATAAAACAGCTTAATTATTATCCTGATCAGACAAACCTCTCTCTCTCTCTCTCTCTCTCTCTCTCTCTCTCTCTCTCTCTCTCTCTCTCTCTCTCTCTCTCTCTCTCTAGGGTATAGTATTAAAGACATACGTGTTTGTTTTTGTGCAAGGCTTGCTCATTTGTCTAACACAGTCAGTATTTAAATGCACATGATCTATAATGTAATACACAGTTTAGCGTGGCTCCCTTCTCTTATTCTGCAGTCAGAAAGCAGCTCTTAATCTTCATTGATCCAAGCGCAAAATTGCTCCAGTGTTTTCTCCATCCCTCCATTCTGTCTCAAAACAAAACAGAAACACAGAAATGTAAAACACGGAGGCTACCCTTACTCACATCTCAAACGCAAGCTATTTTATTACAAAGTCATTGTGCTTCTTAAGGTACAATGGATTTGGTATTGCTGTTCTGGCATTGCTGTAATACAAGGCAAAGCAACCTGGTTACAGTTACTTCCATCAACTCTTATCAGTATCACTTATTGGAAGGTGAAGTGCCATGTAATTAAACTGGGTATAGGAAATTAACTTCAGTTCCCCCGCTATTACGGGAAAGGTATGGCTTATTATTAATCAAAGCAAAAAGCAGAGAAAAGCTATAATATGGCAGCAGTGTGGAGTAGTGGTTAGGGCTCTGGACCAGAGGGTTGTGGGTTCAATCCCAGGTGGGGGACACTGCTGCTGTACCCTTGACTGGTACTTTACCTAGATTGCTCCAGTAAAAACCCAACTGTATAAATGGGGAATTGTATGTAAAAATAATGTGATATCTTGTAACAATTGTAAGTTGCCCTGGATAAGAGTGTCTGCTAAGAAATAAATAATAATAATGATTTAGCCAGTTATGACTAATTGAAAATGTCCTACTAACAGAGGATGGTCTTTATGGTGAGTTGTTTTTTATCTAGAGATGGAGTTTAAATGTTATTCCTATTTATACTAAATAAACTACCATTAATTGTGAAGTTATCCAAGCATTGTATTTTAGTCTGTTGCATTGTACTACATTCAATTAAAATGGTCAGTAAGGCTTACTTAAACTTTTATTTTCACAGATCATAGAGACGCAGCCAAATCTGGATTGACCTTTCAGTTCTCCAAAGAAAGAGGGATGAACTTTCAGATCCTCCAGTCCACCCTGTGGCTCTACTTCAAGTCTAGTTCTGAAGCCCCCAAGGAAAGAGTCACAGCCAAGGTCTTCCTGGCCGGCCCACACCAATCAAACCGGACATTGCTGAGCCAGAAGCAGTTTGACGTGAAATGGGGCAGCTGGCAAACTTTCCCCATCACCCGGGGAGTCCAGAACATCTTCGACAGGGGCAACAAGCAGGTGAAACTGGTCCTGGAGTGTGAAGGATGCCAGGACTTGGCCGTCCTGGGCAGCCTCAGCAATGCCTCCCACCAGCCCTTTCTGGTAGCCCAGGTGCGGGTCAGAGAAGAGCATTCCATCCACAAGAGGTCCCTGGATTGCGACACCAACATCAACTTGTGCTGCAAGAAGGACATCTACGTGAGTTTCCGGGATATCGGCTGGCAGGACTGGATCATTGCCCCTGATGGTTATCACATGAACTACTGCATGGGGCTGTGCAGAGAGCACTTTGCAGGGGCCCCGGGCATCGCCGCCTCCTTCCACGCAGCCGTCTTCAACCAGCTCAAAGCCAACGGCATCCACTCTGCCGTCAGCTCCTGCTGCGTGCCCACCCAGCGGCGCCCTCTCTCAATGCTGTACTTCGATGCCTCCCACAATATCGTCAAGACCGACATTCCGGATATGATCGTGGAAGCTTGCGGATGTACATAAGTTCTACTGTACATGGCTTTGCGGCTCCTGGAACATTTGGTGGGGACAACCACGGAGGTCTTTGAAGATCTACTAAATCAGCCAAAGGCTGGTCGCCATTTTGTCTAGCCAAACTTATGAACCATTGGGCATATCCAATTTAGTCCATTGTGGCACCTGGTGTGGCAGAAAAAAAAACAATTCGCTAAATCTGTGATCTATGTGTGCTTAAGGATTCTTGAAGGAGAAATGGCTTGATTTAGAGGGTAGATTTTGTACTGCCCCAATTCACTGTAATACAGTTCAATGACAGTGCCAATGCCAATGTGCCAATTACCTAAGAGCCTTGAAGGGTCTTTGCTGACACTATACCACCTCCAAGTAAGGCAATAGAACAAATTAGCAGTTTTTAAAGAACATTTGTTAACGGCTAAGGGGAGAGGAAATATAACAATCATTAAACCTAAAAGAAAGGTTTACCTGCAGCAAACAATTACATTTTAAGGAAAAGTATGTATGTCCACAAAGTAGAATAATAAATCAAACAATTTTATTTGTAGGTATATTGATTATTTATGAATTTGAACATTCTGTACTCAGGCAATATGAGACACAGCTGTGAGAAGCACAAACTCAAAGAGGTATTACAAAACGACATGTGCAAACATTTGGCGTCAGCAAATGTGAACGTCCTTGATGATGACAGTCAATGGGCAATTGGTAGGAGCATGTCTTTATCTGGTTTTTAGGACAGTTTGATGTGGCATCAATCTTTAATTCTGAGACTACAGCTGCTGTACATGTGTACGGAATGTTTGTAGGTGATGCAATATTTTTGGTCAGAGCTGTATATATATATATATATATATATATATATATATATATATATATATATATATATATATATATACACACACACACACACACACACACACACACACACACACACACACACACAGAATAACACTATCTCCCAAATGTTATTGTGCAAAACTAAAGGGTTTTCAAAACCCGTCTTTAAAACCAGTCAGGTGACAAGAGACCACTTGTTTTAGACTGGAAATTACTGGGACTGGTTTACAAGAGAATAAATGAAATGGAAATTGCATTTGTAGATTCAACTGTTATTTCAAGGGGGACAATAATGTATTTTTCTTCATAGAGCACTTTTTTCATTTTCTGTGTACTTTAAACAATGCCTCAAGCTTTTTTCTTTTTCTTTTTACAAACCTGTTACCGCTGAATGTATGTTGCTTAAATAGCAATATATTGTATGAATACCCATGTTTGAACTTGTCTACCACATTGTATATAAAAAATATGTACTGTATATCAATATTATATATTTTTTAAAATAAAGCATCAAAGCTAATATTTTTGACTTTTGTGGTACTGTTTGTTTTTTATTCCGTGGGTTCCCTGGGCACATCTGGGTTAACCACGTGACCGTTTACTGGGGGTGTGGTAGCTGCTCCTTTTATAGTCTTACTTCAGTTGTTCTCAAGGGTAGGAATCCCAAAAGAAATCCTAACAGACCAGGGCACTACTTTTTTGTCAAGACATTAAGGCAAGTGTATAGTTTGTTAGGTATTAGAGAGATAAAGACCACCCCCTACCACCCACAGATGGATGGCCTCATTGAATTGTTCAATGGCATGTTAAAGTCTATGCTAAAAAAAGTTTGTTGCCGATACTGGGAAAGACTGGGACAGATGGTTACCATACCTTCTGTTGGCATATCGAGAGGTCCCACAGGCAAGCACCGGATTCTCACCATTTGAGCGCCTGTATGGAAGGGTAGTGTGAGGTCCCCTGGATGTGCTAAAGGAGTCCTGGGAAACATCACCACCCACTCAGATGAACATTGTGAGTTATATTCTTCAAATGCGAGAGCAACTGGAGAAAATGTCAGCAATGGCCCACTAGAATATGGAGAAGGCACAGAAAGCACAGAAAAGATGGTATGACCAGTCTCTACGATCTCGTACCCTAGACAAAGGAGAACAAGTACTTTTACCTACCCATGAGAGTAAACTTCTTGGTAAATGGCAAGGACCCTATAAAGTTTTGGGGAAAGTAGGGCCTGTCAATTATGAGATTGAAATGCCTGACAGACACAAGACTTATCACATAAATTTATTAAAGAAATGGATCCCTAGAAAAGAACCAAAATCTGCTGGCAACCTATTCATCCGAGCAATCGAGGAGGAAGAGGAGAGTGCAGCACAATATTTTTTCCATTGGAGAAAGGAAGGACTATGTAAAGTTGGATCACTTGATTCTCCAACAGCAGTTGGAGTTTCAGAACTGTACTCCTGAGGGTCTTTTCCAAGAAAAGCCAGGGAGCACAAAAGTAGTATAAGACTGTATTGTTGTAAAAGATACCGAGCTCATACGATAAAGACTCTACAGAACTCGCCTGAAATTGTTGACAGTACTGAAATAGGAGTTGGGTTTGATGTTGCAGCTCGGAGTGATTGAGTCCTCGAAAAGTGAGTGGTGCAGTCCGGTGGTCCTGGTCCCAAAAAAGGACGGAAGTATGCGTTTCTGCATAGATTTCCGAAAACTTAATGCCAAATCTAAATTTGACTCCTATCCAGTGCCACGCATAGAAGATCTTGTGGAGCGTTTGAGTAAAGCCCAGCACATTAGTACTCTGGACCTATGTCAAGGCTATTGGCAGGTGCCTCTCATGGAAACCAGCAGAGAATACACTGCATTTAGGACCCCCTTTGGATTTTACCAGTTTACCGTGATGCCTTACGGTCTTCATGGAGCACCTGCAACCATTCAAAGGTTGGTGGACCAGGTACTTCACGGAACAGAGAACTATGCAGCCACTTAACCTGGTCGACATTGTCATCAGGTCGCCCACTTTTAGCCCATTAAAAAGACCACCACATATGTCTGGTCAGCATAAATTGAAACACAACATTTTGGCACAGTCCCTTTAAACTTACACTAGGATTCCATTTAAAAAATGGCGATGACATCCTTGTGGTCACGGCTCTTGAAAGGAAAGAGCCAAACACTGCAGCAGCTTCAGTGCTTGCTTGCTTCTATCCAAGAAAAAAAATAATCAATACTGTCTGAAAAGCAAAGGCCATGTTTGCTTGAATAAACAGCTCAAGTGGGGTTTATGGACTGTCTGTGTTAAGCAAACTGCATCCACTGTCAAAGTCAACATTGCAACGTGGTCGACTGTGCTCAAAGCGCCTTCGCAAAAAATCTTAAGTTTGGTAAACTATCAACAATTAGGTCGAGAACACACAATGTTGAAAATAATATTACATTTTAGCTGCATTTGCCATTAATGCATTTATTTTTGTTTAACCATTAAGACATCTTTCAGGTCCTTGAAGGCCTTAACCCTGTAGTTCAAGTTCATCTTTTTTATTACCTCTGTTTAAACAGTTGTATAATCGTATACAATTAACTCTTCAAACAGAACAGCACTACAACGTTTTCGTATTTTTATCAGTTTTAAGTGTATTAACTAAAGTTCTTATTAACACACAAGAGACTGTTGTGTTAAATTAATTAAACACGCGATGGAATTTAGTCATGTGTGGGCTGCAAGCAGGGATGAAACTAACCAACGGTTTTGGTAGGACACAATCAAAATTAATAACGTGAGTTTTGTAAACCAAAGCCCAAACACCACCCTTGCACTATTTATCAAGTAGTAGTATTATATAGCATCAAGTAGTACTACACCCCTCGTTTATAATCATATTTTTTATTATTATTATAATACATTGTGTTCTATAATTTTTAGAATAATAAAATTAATACATTATTTTAATCTATGAAACAAAATTTAGCATAAAAATATTTTTGAGAAAACATAAATAAAAATGAATTACAGTAAACCCATTGTTATATAAAACCAGTTACTGAAAATAATAATAATAATAATAATAATAATAATAATAATAATAATAATAATAATAATAATAATAATCTATAGTCTGCGCTTTATGATCAAAAATAGAACACGTATGAAACTAATCTACAGTACAACTACTGTTTTTCTTTCTCCTCTGTTAAAAATAGATGTAATATAAATCAATTATATAAAGCACAGTCCATCCAGTTAATTTGGGGAACTCTTAAACTACGTTCGCGCTAGCCGCTCGCCACGACGCCACAAGCGAAAGTTTTTTGGGTGATGTTCTGTGTGGCTAAACTAATTTTCACCTTGTTCGCCGCAGTGGCGAAACCATTAAAACCAGTTGCGGCCACGTCAAGCAATGAAGACTTTTTTTTTTTTTTTTTTATAGGAGACGCGTTGGCCACTTTTGTTTCTCTGTGATTTTGCTTTCGTTTGATTTCTGGTCCCTGTGTGTCGTTTGCTTTGATTCGCGTGTTTTCTTATGCGTGCTACTAAGAAAAGGAAAACAGCTGACTCGATTATATTACACTAGTGTTTAACACATTGTATGCTAACAAATCTGAGTGCAACCCTTTGCGGTAAAAACAAAAGCTTCAACGGTCTTGCGCTACAATATAGTGTTTGTAAAGAAACTTTAAAGCTAGTAGTCAGCCTCCCTCAGACCGCACTGCCCCCTGGTGTTTGTGTGGTTATAGTTATTCACGATTTGGTTTTTGAGCACAATTAAGATTTGCTGGCACCTGACTTGATTGTATTTTCGGTTTATTTTGAAATACTTTTATTTTCTATTCTTTCTTTGAGCACGCTTCCCTCCAGGCGCAGTGCCTTCTGAGAGGGGCTGCCCAGACGCTCCTGTGCTTTACCAAGCTTACTCTGGCTTTCTATTAGGCTGGACCTACTGCAGCATAACAACTCTTAGTTAGCAAAGAAGATACGTGTACTACAAAGCAGACATTTATTTTCTTTGACAATTTCTGGTAACTCGGAGTTCCCCTTACTCCTGGTATAATTGATGGGTGGCGTAGTCAAATCAATAGCCCTATAGGCTGGGTGCCACATGTAGAATCAAATGCCTTTACAATTCCTGTAGTACAATTGTTACTGTTTTAGCCCTGTGAACTTACAAAAGGCAGACAAGTACAGTACCTGTTCAACCAGTGATAGTACGTTGTTGTATGTGTCATTGGGGTTGCATTTGTAAACTGAGAAGGGAAGGAAAGCAATGGAAACAGCGGTTGTATTAGTAGGTCAATAACATTTGAAATGGCTATACTTTTTGTTTTGTGTAGCCTACAAAAATAGTTTTAAAATTATTTTTAACCACCTTTGGCGTGGCTTATGTTTGTCCATATTTTATTTTTTTAGCCACAGTTGCTAACTAAATAATCCCTAGAGGTAACGTAGTTGTTTTAAAACTTTCACATCAAGTGCAGAACGGGCTCAGTAGCAGTGGTCAGTTTCTGTGTGTTTTATTTCCTTGTCTTTTCAGTTGTTTAAGGGTAACCCTGTGTGTCTTGGCGTTCGTTTATGTATGTCTGGATTTTTTTTTTAATAGAGAGGGTATTTTATTTTATATATTTACCTCCTTTGCCTTAAACCGCGGCAGCACAAACCTTTGAACGGTCGATATAATACATTGGTCCTGGTTGTAATAGGCAGTTGTGTCATTTTAATTTGTATCGGTTCGTGTTTCTTCAACGTTCTCCTCTCACTTGCATTATTCATTCTAAACTGATGTCGGTGCTTGTTTACGATATTCCATCCGTAGCTATTAAACACTCAATGGAGCTGAATTTCAACGACAAACGTTTCGACTAGAAGCCTTGATCAATGTCACCTTAACTGTATGTCCGCTTCATCGGAGCGTGCAGTTGGTTTGCATAAGGTTATATTACAGTATCTGTACCTTCTCCCTATCCTTCCTTGAAACTAGTTTGCTACGAGTTCACGCTCTGTGAACCATTCCATGCTCCGGATAATGCCTCAAGCGGGGGTATACAGTATATCCGCATGTTCTATACCAGAGAGCAAGCACATTCTAGCGATCCAACTTATTAAAAAAGTTAAACAGCTTCTGTATAGGGCTCCAACGTGCAAAGGTGGGGACCAGGGCACGGAAATATTTGATTTTCAAAATAATTAAAATTCTTTCCATTCTATTTTCATTTTAAATTAGAATTTTCAGAGACTCTTTCTATCTCACAAAATCTCACAAAACTTTTTTTTTTTTTTTTTAAGAATGGAAAACAATTTAATTAATAGAAAAGTTTTTTGTTTATACTGGTGTGTGTGTGTGTGTGTGTGTGTGTATATATATATATATATATATATATATATATATATATATATATATATATATATATATATATATATATATATTTGTGAGAACATACCCCATAAAAGATAACAATGGAAATTTATAATTTCTTAAACAATTATAGGACATCTTTTGTAGTAAGTTTTGCTTTTATGGATGAGGAAAATGTTATAAGAAATGGAGGTCTACAATTATTTATTTCAGCAATTTTTTTGCAAAACTACAAAAATGCTAATTCAAAAGTGTTCATATCCTGACAAGGAAAATGAAACTAATAGCTAGCTGAGGCACCTTTAGCAATAACAACCTCTTTTAAATGATTAGGATATTTGTCAATGAGCTTTTGGCATGATTCTTTACTGATTTTTATTGTTGTTTTTTTTTTTGTGACCATTCATTCTTCAATGCAAAATTTGTTCCACTTCATTCAAATTCCAAGGACTTCTCTTGCGCACATCCTTCTTCAACTCGTACCATTCTTAATCCTCAATCAGATTTAAACTCGGCCATTCCAGAACCTTGAGTTTATTATTCTTTAACCATTCTGAAGTAGATTTCGATGTGTGCTTTGGATCGTTGTTGTGTTGGAACGTCCAGTTGCTCTTTAAACCATGTTTTGTAGCGGAGTGTTTCAGATGATTGGCCAATATCTTTTGGTATGCTGTGGAATCCATTTTACCATGTATTGGAACTAAATTTCCTGTACCATTAGAGGAAAACCTTTTTTAGAATTAGGTTCTGCATGATCATATTGAAATTTCTAGCACCTTGTAGACAATACCATCATAGCATCAAAGGGTATGAATACTTTTGAACTGGCATTTTTGGAGTTTTGCAAAAAAAGCTGCTGAAATAGATAATTGTAGACCTCCATTTCTTGTAACTTTTTTTCTTTCCTTCTCCACAAAAGCAAAACTTTTGCTACAAAAGATTTTCCCTAAAATTCTCTGTTTGAGAAATTTATACAAATTATACATTTCCATTGAGGTATGTAAACTTCTGACTACAATTGTGTGTATGTTTGTAAATCCTTCAAATCTGTTACCTGACAAATGAATACAGAAAACAAAAATAATATAAACGTGTTGTGTTTATTTTTTACTTTTTTTTCTTTGTTCGTGTTTATTCTTTGTTCAGTTCATTCAAGCCATAAAGTTTGCATCCCCCAGCATTTCACTGGGAGCTGCACTTGAACTGGCCGGTAGTGATTTTGCTGCCTCTGTTCTATACTATCCTGTATATACTATTGATATGTATTTTTTTTTTTTATCATACTTATAGCTCTGGTTTTAATTTACAGGAGATGGATGTTACTAGCTTACTTATTGATTGAGACAGTACTGACATTTTCAATTATTATGAATGTTTTTTTTTTTAAACTATTTGCTAAATTAGTATTTATTTTTTTATTTAAAATACATTGCTAGCAACCTATTGTCAATTTGTATTTTAAATAGATTTGTAGACCACTATGTTCTGTTTTTCTAATAGTTTCCTTGACTATTTTACCCAGCCCTTAACACAAAGATACAAACAAGAAATTTGAAGTCAAGAAAACAAACATTTAGGTGATCAGGGTACTGCTAGTAAAACCACAAGTTGAAACGTACGTCCGCTTGACACAAGCGAAACGTGTGCTCATTGCTGGCATTGCTTTGTCGCTGCAGATCTCTACATGGATGTAAATGAGCTGTTGATAGTTATTGGCCTCCATTGCACAGTGCCTAGTCTCTTGTGCCCTGGGAGGGCATAACCTCAAAACCAGGATTATCTTGCAAAATCCGAGACACTTGGCATCATCAAACAGCACAGCAGATGCGATTCCAGGCTTATACCTGCAAAATCAATTGTCAGCCTCCTCATTGCCTTTTACTGCAATACAAGCCCAGGACGCAGCACACAAAATGCCAAAGAGTTCCTGGTATTTCTCAGCAAAGCAATGAAAAACCCCATCCAAAATCTGACATCATTTCATTTTCCTTCCAGTGATTTCCTCTGGCACATAACAGGGTTTGTTTTAGCACTCTATTGTGTGGTCTATATCCTGGCTAGCCACTTTTGAACTTATCGATTCGTTTATTCAATGGCGGCCAATTGCTTTGCAGATTCCTTGTGTCCCCAATTAACTTGTACAAAAGGTTCTTTTTTTTTTTTGCATGTTGGTCAGTTTTGAATTCGTTCTGTATTTATGACATTAGATGCCCTGTGGATAAAGAAAGAAAGACTGAACAGTCCTCTCTATTTAGTGTAGCCTATTACCCGCAGAGCTGGGATCACACCAGCAGTGGCAATGTGAGTTTACCCATATTGGGGTATATCACTTAGAAGGTGAGTGAGCAGTTCAGTCACCATGTCTCAAGCCTGCCTTGGATTGGAGGGAGCACCCTTTCTCTTACGGGGTGAGGGAGCAGTTCAGTCTCCATGCCTCGAGCCTGCCTTGGATTGGAGGGAGCACCCTTTCTCTTAGGGGAGTGAGGGAGCAGTTCAGTCTCCATGCCTCAAGCTGAATACATTTCAGTGCCACTGGATTTAGAGTTGAAATCTCCAAACTAATTTCACTTGTGACAAAAACCAGTTTTAACTCTGGTACCCAGAAGCATTGACCTGATTACTGAATTATCCCTCACTCAATATAATGGTTTCAGGTTCAACAGTGATCTTGGGAAGAATTCAACTGGCGTGGCTGGTTTGCATTGCTTTACAGCAGTGGCTGTGTATTTTTATTTGTTCGTGGATATTGCCAGAACCTTAAAGAACAGTTAGTGCCCAAGCCTCCAGGGATAAAAGACTACCGTCCCATATAGCTACCCCCCCCCCAGCTCCCAAATGCTAAAGTGTACCGCATTGAAGAATAATTGGTTCACACTAAACGGATTGCAGGCCTTGTTTGTGACACAGTGACATACTGACACACTAACAGGAAAACATAACAGAGAGCTCAGGCCCGTTAAGACCATAATCCTCCTTCCTCTCCCCAGCAGCCAATCACATCCCTACAATCTGTCTTGAGGTGTATTTTAAGCGTCAATCCCTCAGAATCGCTGCTCTAAAAAGCTATACAACACTAAACACTAAGGTGTATACAGGAATACTGTACACACATGTAGGGGAGTGAAACCCACACATCCTGACCACTTTTTACAAGTCTGTTTCAAAGCTCTTTTCAAAATGTCTGCTCTAGTGCACTGTGGGGTTTGAGATCTGTCCTCTAATCACTGCAGGAAGAGCGATTTGAAAAAAAAAAAAGTGCTCTGGCTTTTCTGTTCTGTACCACATCATGGATCGTTCTTGCCATGTTACCTATCAGTGCACTAGAGCAGCCAGTTTGAAAAGAGCTTTGAAACAGACTTTAAAGTTATAAGTGTAAAAAGTTGTCAGGATGTTATTATTATTATTAGTTTATTTAGCAGACACCTTTATCCAAGGCGACTTACAGAGACTAGGGTGTGTGAACTATGCATCAGCTGCAAAGTCACTTACAATTACGTCTCACCCGAAAGACGGAGCACAAGGAGGTTAAGTGACTTGCTCAGGGTCACACAATGTGTCAGTAGTAGGTGGGATTTGAACCAGGGACCTCCTGGTTACAAGCCCTTTTCTTTAACCACTGGACCACACAGCCTCCTATACAATAACAAAAGAAAAATGACAGGGCACGTTATTTAAACAGTTGCAGCAACACGTGGGGATGTGGAATGCTATATTTTTTGGAACCCCGCTACTTACTCTTCAAGGCCACTATGGACAACCAGGGCTACATTTATTCAATGCAATTAGCCTGTATTTTGTAAAAATACTTCTCTATCCAAGACTGGTCAAACTGCTAATATTTCACATCATCATCAAAAGGGATTTCTCTAAGCTTATCAATGGGAAATGATGTGAACAATTTGAAGATCACACAGACAAGAAAAAAGCCATGAGAAACTAGAGCAGTCTTTTATGCATACGGTGACTGTTCACCCTGTTGTATAATGGATGGCATTTCATAATCTGAAAATCGGGGATTCCTTTTGTAAAGCAAAGCATGACCACAGGAATCTCCAAATACCCTTCTAATGATACACTGTAAAACAGAGTTTATTATGGTCCAATACTATTCTACAAATAAAACAAAAACATAGTTTGACTATAACGACACTATATCCTGCCTCACAATACAATTGAAATGGTTTAAATAAGCATTAAAAAAAACTGATGCAGATTTACTTTGTATTAAAAACTAATGATTTAAATTAAATGATCAGTCACCGAGATATGTATTTATCTCAAATGCGCAATTGGGTTCCATAGTTTGTTTGGTTTTTTTTGTGTGTTGTCTCTGGAGCCTAGGGCTTCTTTAAAAAGATAACGAAGATCACCTGTGATCTTTGGAAGGTATTATCTTCATTTTACAAGCCCATTATAAATGTTCCACACATTGGTAGTGGTAATTATTGCAGTGCCTTGATACCCTATCCGAATCAGACAAGACTGTGTGCTAGCCTGCAAGGACCACTGTGCAATACTGTTCCAAACCCACTGGGTCTCTGTTACTGGTAATGCTACAGTCTGCGCATGGTTCTTCAAGGGTTTGCTGTGACAAAAAATACTGTCCATTGCATATGTGCAGTATTTTGGGTCGACTATCTAGCTTTCCGTTTAAAATCAATTTTTATTATTCGCACAAACATTATCGCGCCCCCTTTTTGCGTGTAAAATCTTGCAATTCTTTTTTTTTTTGCTTGCTTTTTATACTTTAATTTGGGACATTTTAAATCTAACAAAGATGTGATTCATTTTTTTTTTTTTGCTTGGTATTTTTGCAGTTTTACCATGCTTTGCCCATGGTTATAATGTGTATTTATAGTTTACTCTTGTTTGCCATGTTTTTTTTGTTTGTTTTTTTTTTAAATATGCTTTACCATGCTTACCTATGCTTTCACTGTGCATTATTACACTTTTTTACAATGATAACACTTTTGCTTCCTGGTACTTCATCACTTCATATGTTGTAGTTCAAACACTCCAATGGCCTAGCTCCAATCAGACCATGTGACCTACTGCACAGGTCCCAGGATGCAGCGGTTAATCTGTGGTGTTTGAAATCTGTCTAAAACGAGTAGAAAAAAAGATGAGTTTGTTCTGGGACCCTTATCTCAACTACAAATGTATTTTTCCGAGACTTGGACCATGTAACGGGTCTCAAAGTGTCCCAGTGTCTCTGTAAGTAGACCGGTCTATGATTAGAATTTACTACTCCGTACTTCCTGACAACTAGCATAAAGCTTGATCCTACCACCTCCCCCAGACTCCACACACCAAACAAACACACATCCACAAGCTTGCATGACCTCCCATTAACTGGAAAATCTCCTGACTGGATAATCCTATTACCGCCGGGGACCCAGTTACTTAATATATCTCATGCATAACACGTCTGATGCTCCCAGTA
This sequence comes from Acipenser oxyrinchus oxyrinchus, assembly GCA_030684275.1. Classification (NCBI taxonomy): domain Eukaryota; kingdom Metazoa; phylum Chordata; class Actinopteri; order Acipenseriformes; family Acipenseridae; genus Acipenser; species Acipenser oxyrinchus. The sequence goes on from CM060300.1 coordinate 3,062,607, forward strand.
CTGATGGACTAACACATTCAACTTTAATATAGGCGGTGGAAAACCGATCTCCCCATGTGAACTGTTTGCATGTGAACTGTTTTTCAGTTTTAATTTTTGAACCCGGGATGTCCCTTTTAAAGTTATATTGAGCTGACTCAATTTAGTAATCTGCAATTGCTGTCAGCCGACCGCTTCTTTCAACTCTGCAGGCCCGCCATGCAGCCAACCCAGAGCTACAGCGTCGGAGGACAACACAGCTCTGGGCAGCTTACAGGCAAGCCCGCAGGTGCCCGGCCAGTCTACAGGGGTCGCTGGTGCACGGTGAGCCGAGGACACCCTGGCCGATCTAAGGCCTCAACCCCCCCCCCCCGGACGGCACTCGGCCAATTGTGTGCCACCCCCTGGGAGCTCCCGTCCACGGTTGGCAGTGGAATAGCCTGGACTCGAACCGGCGACCTCCAGACTATAGGGTACATCCTGCATTGATTGTGAAACAAGATAACTTGCTTTTTCCCGGATTTAAAATCTTAATGATTTGTTGCAAATATGTTATAACCTGTTTTCCAAATAAGTTTCCTCTTAATTTAGCATGTAATGAAATCAGTTTAACTTCACTCGCTGTTTGCGAATTAAAAGCAAGGAGCTGCCTTTTTTTTTAACATTATCAATGAAACAGAATCATCGTCTAAGTCAAGTTACGAGAGAAAAAACAAATGTCTCGTTTCAATCAACACTTTTCCAAGAGTTTAGTTAGTCGGCTCAAAAAAAGGGACATCACGTGACCAAAAAGGAAAAACCAAAGCCAAGAACCCAGTGTATACCATATGTACTTGCCACTAGTCTTTTAACCATGTGGCATGCAGGACATTTCCAAGACCTTTTATCTCATTATTGTCCCAACTGGTCTGTGACCTTTAATTCCCAATGGTATGCCAGCACGACAGTAAACATTTTCAAAACCTTCCAATTAATACTTCTTAAAGACACTATGAGTAATGGTTCTGCACACGCCTGGTTACAGTTATGAACTGCACTCTGAGAAAACAACTCACCGGCGCTTTTTTTTTTCTGGTTTGCTCCAGATCCCCTTATTGGTTTTGGCTAGACTCTTTCAGTGACGGCAAAGATCAATGGATCTCGTCTGCACTGATAGCAGTGTGGATATCTTCAGTTGGCAAACAATCTAATTCACGTTGCATCCAGCTCTATTTTGTGTATTCGTTTTGAAGAGATTTTTTTTGTTTACTACCACAAAAAAAATAAATAATGGTTCGTTCTCAATAAAAATATTTACCACTTATTTCGCTTTCATTTTTTTATCTACCTGCTCTTACCTCTTCACACGTCTGACTTTATTCCTTGCCTACTGTAAGGTGTGGCATTCACACCTCTGCAAGCTGTGTCTGACACATGTAAAATCAGCAAACCCACATACGAGATCCTTCACGTTTTACAACTTGAATGGAGACCACATCACCCAGAGATATAACTGTGTTAATCCAAAGTCATTTCAGCATTGAAGATCTTGTGAAATACTTTTGTCATTTAAATGTACTTGTTTCTCTCAGCATTAAAATGTACCACTACCAAGTGCTATTGTAGTTAGATCTGTTATTTGTACATCAAAAATATATAAACGAGAGACTCAGGAAGGCAACCTCTAAGTAAAAAGTAGGACAGAGGGGTCAGGGGCTACTAAATTTATATAACACCTGATCTAAAGATGGCAGCAGCGCCAGGAATTAATGTCAGAGGCTTGTTGTTTTCCTTAAACCCTGTGACTCTTGCTGTCTGTGTACCTTCAAGGCCGAGTTTTTTAAGGCTATTGACGATCATGGAGCATGGTAAGAATTCATCTGAAGCGTCAGCTCAGGACTAAGCAGAGGGTCATTTGTGGTGACCTGGCTGGGCACTCATTTCTGGAATGTACGTCTGCATCTCTGTAATTCTTTTATGTAACGGGGCTAAAGTTTCTAAAGTAAAGGCACACTCCCCCCTTGGTAGAAAAAAAAAGTTGCCAGCATTCAGTTAGTAGTACAGTCTGGAAATACTACTACCCATGGTTGTAGCTGAAGTTGTTTTTCATGCCATTCTATTACACTCTGCTGTAAAATATCTTAGGGAAGCTTGGATCAAAGGGATGCTTTTTATCTTTCAGGATGTTTCATTTCTCACTTGTTCACATTTCAAGTGTGTGTTGTATAGTTCAGTACTTCTCAACCCCAGTCCTCAGGTACCTCTAACTGGCTTAATTAGGAATGTTTTAAATTGTTTGCAGCTCCTAAACAGTTGGAGTGTTCAACTTAACTACAAAATGTTATTAGCATTGAAATCTGCAACTTTTTAGGAGCAATTAAGAGGCTTAATTAAGCTAATTACTAGTTCAATTAAGGGTTTAGTTAAGTGATTGAGAGCTCAGTTGGAATGAAAACCAGCAGCCACAGGGGATCCCCAGGACCAGGGTATAGTTGCTGTGATCATTAGTCACCATTCTCCATTCATTACTGCTCCCTCTGCAACTATGAGGTAGTAAATGAAAAATCTCTGTACAAAACCACTGTTTAGAGGGGACAACAATGAGAGCTGCAAACACCAGTCTTTTTATTTCAAAATAGATGCACTTTGTTCGCAGAGAATGTCGATGCACTTTGCTCTTAGTATTTCATTTTTTAAAGCTGATGCCAGTTGACTGTACAAGGTCTTTATTTATATGTAAGGTTGATGCACTTTATTATCATTCAGGCTTTTCGTCAAAAGCCAGCCGTCTGGTTTGAGTGATTTATTTAGTAGTTTAAAGTAGCACTCGTTTCTCTTCAGTTACATGCTGTTGCATTAAAACATGGCTGTCATTCTACCTTCACATCTCCCCTTACAAACTGTGTTTTTCTCCACCCCTTGCACACGCATTGCTTCCTCCATCCCCAAAAGTGTCTTTATCAGCGTTTTCTGAGATTAGTTTGTTAGCACGGCTGAAAACGCTCCTCTCGCCTTCTGTCTTTAGGCATGGAAAGCATTGGGACAGGGATCAGTGCCATGTATTTAAACAGAGCATTGGAAAATTAAATTCAGAACAATTATGTGAGAGAGATAGAAAGATACAAGTGATGAGAGGAAAAACACGATTTAAGAGACCGTTTGGACAATGATTAATCAGTGGACATTTTTACTGTTGTCCAACCCTAGAACATCCAGCTACAAATGTCCCCTTTGCACCCCTCTCTTACATGTGCAGAGCGTTTGCAATCGTTCTAACTGGTTTATCAGTCCTGTTGCTCTAACACTGAGATTTTGATCATCTTTCTCTATTGCTCAATCTAACTGGTTCAGTAACATTTCAGGCAAATATGTGCATAAAATGGTAATAGCTTAACATGAAGAGTAACCAAGGATAGTTTTTAAAAAGCTTGCAGTTCGCTTGGTGTTTATCGATAGATTAATTGACCCTGCTGGTGATGTCCCGCACAGCTCTGAGAGTACCTTTTCTCAGTAAAGCAATCCACTGAACTAATAAGAGACTGGCTCTCTGATAAGTGATATTCCATGAAGTGTGTTATACATTAACTGTATACCCAGTATAAGCTACTGTAGAGAAAAAGAGGCTCAATAGGATGTAGCTGTGCGTCGTTGCAGGAGACCAGGAAAAGGGAGCCGTCGGGAGCCATCAATGTGCTGAGAAGATGGAACTATATGTCATAAGAATTGTCTGTTGGTTAATGTGATGGTGAGAATGTTGCTGCCAGGATTTCTTACCTTCAGCCTGGACTTTTCAAAAGTGGATTTCTAAACATATTCTCATCTATGTTTTCTGCTTGGACTCTGAAAAAACAGCGGCGCACAAGGTATATTGCTTTAAAACGAAATGCTAATAAGCCAAAAGATTCAATTACAAAGTAATTTACTAAACTTCTGATCTAGGGCAAATGCAGAATGGTACTAAAAGATATTTAAAGAATGTTTTTTAAAAAAAAACACAAAACCTGTTTTTTACAGACTACAAAAGCTTAACAAATCTTGAATGATTTAACCATATACTCCTCCTAATTTTACAAGCAGCGTGGCACATTGCATTTCATAAACTGCTTAATATGTGGAACGCTGTATGAAGTATTATATGACCAGGGCTCTGCCAAACCACTGTCTTTGCTGTTCTAGACCCTCTTATCGTGAGACAGTACGATACAGTTTGATGGTATGTCACAATAGGTCCACAGTGACAGCTGCTGAACGACTGAAGTCAGGGTGCAAGCAGAACATAACTACAAAGAAAGGAAAGAGAAAAACACTTGTTACATAACAACTCTAGCTACAGGGCTTATATCATGTAATATTATGATTATTATTGGTTTATTTAGCAGACGCCTTTATTCAAGGTGACTTACAGAGACTAGGGTGTGTGAACTATGCATTTTTTTCCCCTGGTCCTCCATTACTGCTGAAATGGCTATGTGATTGGTTTGTATTGTTATAGCTTTAAATGTATACACTATTTATGCTGTATATTAAATAGGAGGTGAGCCATAAACAAATGTGATATACTGCACAAGGTAAAGAAGACACAATTTGATCTACTCACCTGTTTAACTGGCCTCTAGATTGAATATGTTAAACAGCTGGCAGGTTGTAGTTTTTGACTAGTTTTAAATAGCTGCGGTCACACCTTTTAGAGTCGCTTTTAATAAAACACGATTATTAAATAAGACTCAAGATAAAATAAAAGAGCACTAAAACTGTCTCTCTTTAGCCACTCTAAAATAATATTGATAATAATAATATCATAATATAGTTTTAGGAGTCGGATCAGGGAGATAATGCTTTTGATATAAAATAGAAAACACTTTGATTTCAGACTAGCAAAAAAACAAAAAAATTTAAATGTTAAGCCCCTTGTACACAGATTTGCATATACTTCACAATACAGGTCAGCTACTTGGCAGTCCAGCTGTTAAAGAGTTAACTTACCAGAGGATATTTCATCTGATTGGTTGGGCTGCTGCGCCAATCGCATTCCTGTCGTTCAGGTCCCAGAAAGCAGCATTTGCAAATTCTGAACTGAAAAACAGAAAAGTGACCTGCAGATCAATCAAAAAGTATTCACCCCTGTAAATGATCAAATAAATAATCTCCTGCAAAAGTATTCTGTAGTGAACTTCCACTCTAATGTTGCTGTTTCCATGCATGTCCCATGAAAATACATTTACTGTGCAATACCATGCTTTGAAACCACGTGTTCCCTTTTGTTTGTGCTGTGCTTTCACTACACTTTGCTATGCATTTTCCATAACATACCGATATAAAGCAATAAAGGAAATCACAGAGAAAAAAACAATATGGCACGTCTGATGGAGGCTGGACTAGGGCAGCGTACTGTGGCTCGCTGTCTTGAGTGCTCACAGCCAGCAATTTCAAACCTGGCGAGACGGTATAACCAGACACACTCTGTCAATGACAGGCCGCCAACTGGGAGACCAAGAGTCACAACACCTGCCCAAGATCGACAGATCATTTTGCAGCATCTTCGTGATGTCAATTGTTAATCAGCACAATAAAAAGTCACTGCACCTGCTCTAAAACAGAGTTTGGCATTTTTCGATCACATCTAGTGAATTTTATCCAAATATAAGTGATAAGTTTCTTTTGATGCTCAGTATGTATGCATAGAGACAGCTGTGAAGGTGGAGAAGAGAGAGAGGTGGAGGGATGTTGATTGCATTGTTAGCTGACTGAAATATTGGCAATGTTAGGGAAGTGATTTAGCTATGGGGCTCTCTCCTCCCAGCCATAGCTATTATGTGACAAGCTAGTTATGCGGTTCTTCAGCTGAATAATTCTGCAGCAGACTGTGCTGTGATTCAATGGGAGCCTTTGTGACATTTGTTTATCCAATGTAAAGTGCCCCCGTTATCGCATGATAACACTATTTAAAAATCCCAGTGACAGGCAGCGAGATTCTATAAAATAAAGCTAAATGTTATATGAAATAAAACTCGGTGCTTGTCACACTGTGAAAAGTTTACTATGGTTACTCTGAACCCTAATTCACAGCTGTTCAGTATTGCATCACCCTCTAGTGCCTGACCCACGTAACTGAATTTGCAGTAGCTTTATAAATCCTTCACGTTAAAGTAAGTGAATGTTGACAAATGTGGACTTGAAAAGAAACACATGTTCTTGCATACATGCATTTTCATCCTAATACGGGATATCTGTTTCTACTTAAGGGCAATCAAATCGCTTTTAGGAGGCTTTCAAGATTAACCTACTGTAGGGAGCGTAACAGGAACAGACTACTTTTTTTTAAATGAAAACATGTGTTTCTTTCAAAACTGCACATGTGAGAATTACAGTGAATGGAAGCTAGAACTTTAATGAAAACTAGCCACATTAAAAAACGCAGATCCTTGTATTGATCTGATTCAAACGCATTTCTGAAATAATGTTTTTTTTTTTTTTCTTGAAAGGAGCTTCAAAAAAATGCCAGGAGGAGAATTGGCTTCATTCAACTTTATTAGGCCCCTGTCTACCTGATTGGATTTGGCATTGTCCTGGTGTGGGGCATGTTCTCCTGCTATACCCTTGATTACTCTGGAAGGCTGAATGAATGTCGGAGTTAACTAGTGTTTACTACCCAACAATGCTACCCTTGTATCCTGATGGTTACTTTCAAGATGACATTGCGCCCATCCCCCTTGCCAGAATTGTGCTCGAATGGTTTGAGAAGCATGTCCGAGACTTCAGGCATCTTTCAAGGTCAGCACCATCCCCGGATCTCCATCAGGTTCAACATTCATCATCCCGATCCTCTGCCTAGCTCGCTGTGCCAGACTGAAATGTTAATGACTGAATGGAACCCTTCCAACACCTTGTGGAGTCTATGCCATGTCAAGCCTCTGATCAGGACAAACGATAGCCCAACCTGATATTAGGCACAGGTCCTAATAAAGTGCCCAGGCAGTGTGGAATTACAATAGTAAGAACAGTTTAAAAACAATTCTTCATGAATCCCTTCCATTTTCACAATGGATGTGCTGAGGGGACGCCTGACTGACACCTGGAGTTCAGCCAGTGTAGCAAGTTTAACAGATAGCTGTGAAGTCTGGATGTCGAGAGCAAGACAAAACTTGCAAGAAGTGCATGGAGTATGGTTCTCCAACTTATAAAAACCTGTCAATATGTCACCATAGGCAGCTGGTTTCATTACAGTTACAACTATCTGTGTTTTCAATATTAAAAACCTGTTAGCAAAATAACTGACTGGAATTGTATTGCCCAGTAGGGCAAAAAGCTTTTTTTTTTTTTAAAAAAAAAAAGAATAAACAATTTGATAACAAAATTGACTGAGCCCTATCAGCCTAAACTTTGGACTGAATTTCATAATACTGCTGTTGCTTTGCGTAAACGTTTTGTAGTATTTCAATCAGTAACTGTTCAGATCAATTCAATAGACCCTATTGTTCATTGTTGAAGACAGGCAGGAGAGGACACTTTTTGTGTCAGATTTGGGTAAAGCCAGGTTCTGGGATCAATCAGTTTTAAGGAACAAGAGATTCTACGATCATTCATTTTGTACATAACTTTATTCTATTCTCATGTGCTTAATATCTGTAAGCACTTTGTGATCTACTTATTATACTAGACATTTGACAGACCATTTTAGTGTTAGAAGTTTATTCACTGTGATACCTTTAGAGAATGTTTCTAAAAAGTCATGCTCACAGTGAATAGCTATTCAATTGGATCTGTGTTGATCAATGTTATTAAGCTTGCTTGCCACTTGAATGACTAGCCAAGACTTGAAATCCATGTTCTTAGCGTGAGCAATCTGATCAGTGGTCCCCTTTTCATTGTGATGAACATCTGTTGGTTTGTTACTTGCTTTGGTGTATTCACGCTGCAGCAAAACATGGAAGACATGGTCCAAATACACCAAAACTGACAGCTTGTACAGGAAGTAAATAGATACCCAGAAGTAATATTCATCTTTAGTTATTGTTTAACTATATATATATAGCTTCTGTCAGTTCACTTAAAGGTTTCATTCTTTGTGTTGTCGTTGCTGTGAGAAACGCTGGAGCTCAAGAGTTTTCCTGAGGACACCCGTAGATATTTGCTAAAGGACCATGATCAGCAAGCAATATTTCTACAAACTATACAGCACTTCATAACATATACAACCAAACACCATCTCAAACACTATCCTATAGCTTTGTAATAATGCAAATGACAGTGTGTTGCTTCATTTTAGCAGTGACTGATTCATTCTAGCATGAGGAATATTTATAATAGCCAGAACAGATGGACAAAGTGCAGTTAGGTTTAAGTGAGGAGACACAGAGTTAGTTTATTGAGTGTTAACTGTGACAGGAAACTCTTGTACACAGAAAGCTATTTGCAAGCTTTTGGTTAATTAAAAAAAGAAGTAGATGGCATTTAAAATGTATTAATATGTTTACAACATTTAAATGTTATTTTTAATGTCTGAAAGAGTCAGCTAATTTCATTTGTAAATGTATTAAGTCTTATTCTCCTTTTTTTTAAATAAAAGTGCTGAAGAGTTCTCAGAATTAAGTTGCTTGTTACCAGTTTTGTAATAATATCTAGAATTTCCCTTTTTCCCCATTCAAATTTTAACATAAAAACCTCGGTAAATCTGGCATTAATTGATGCAAGTCATATTAAAAAGTGAACTCTAATTTAAAAATAAAATGGAAAACCCACACCCGTTAAGTTTATAAACTAGAACCATATCAACTAATAGTAATATACTCATTGTCTGAAGCACTATACAATTGACAACTAATATACAAATACACAATGCAGCAAAACAAAAAGAGAAAATATCACAGATGCTAAAATCTTACCTTTTCTGGAAGGCAAATAACTTCTCAGTCATTTGCTTGCAAAATCCTGTGCTGGCACTGTAGATAGGAGCAGCTTTGAACAGTGAGGTGGCGTGCAGAGCACCTCTATTTATGCAACTCTCTCAGCCTATAATTAAAGAATTTACCATCTGAACCATCTGCAAGGGAAAAGAGATCCTTTGCTACTAAGAAAGTACCAGCAGATGCTGAGCTCAGTGACAGATGCACGGCCCCAACTGCCTACAGCAGCGCTGTACCCTGAAGGTGACAGGCTGTGTCTCAAGGGAAACACACACTTGCATTGCACAGCCTTTGCAAAAGCAGTGACAGGGTCTTAATAAAACTGCCCAACCATTTGTCATTTGTTTTGGCATTTACACAATAATGTAAAAAAAAAAAAAGAAAAAAATATTAAATTAATTACTTTCAATATTATTTTACACTAAAATAAAAAATATTTTTCTATGCATTCTGCAGCTCAATCCACTCAAGTATATCATGCTCTATTGTTCAATTCTGTATCCTATGTGTTTGCATTGATCTGTGATACTGTGATTGCACTCCTTTGTTTCACTGGAGAACTATGAATAGATTTTCAACTTTACCTAGTAGCTGGTTTACTACCTCTGTCTAATCTAACACAATAATCTTGATATCTTTAATCCAGAGCTTCTTATGTGAACAGACACCTGTGATTTAATATCTCATTTTATTTCATGGCAGGTTTGAGGTGGGGAAGACACCAGGATGCTTGCATTCCAACATCAAAATAACAAAATATCAACTTTCAACAGCATGTTAACTATCGATTACACAAGTTACTCTTTTGTGCGTTCTACTTCATTAGGATGCAGACTGTTTTGGCTTACCGGTTTGTGTACTTTCACAAGCATTGGCTCCGGATTTAAGCTTAACTTCTTTCCACTTTGTCACTCTTTGAAATAAAGAGGCAGGCACTTGTGGCTAAAGTCATCTGTAAGGGAACGAGACTGATCAAGCAAGATTGTTCTTAAAACAGTATTGGACGTCACAATTTTACGTTTCAATGAAAACATCAAGTACAACAACCCACAAATGTATATTTGATATACAAATACGCAGCAGATCCGCTGTACTCCTGATATATTGACCAGCAGTCCTATTCTACAATATAAAACATCAGCTGGCAATGCTACACACTGTGTCCACATGCAGAGAGATGGACAGAAGGAAGTAAGTCAGAAAAAACTGACCGAAAGAAGGAAATAAGCAAAGAAGAGTAAGCAAAAAACGATGGAAAGAAAGAAGGGGGAAAAAAACAGAAACATGAATAGTTAACAATGTTCTCTGGTATATTGTACACCTCCCATGAATGAAACATGACCACTGCAAGCCCAGTCTATCTCACCTACCCCATATGCTCTTTGCAGCTGTCCAGTTAATAATACCAAGCTTTCCTGCACAAGCTCCCTTAATCATGCAGTTCAGACAAGGGGACGAGTGCAAGTTTCAAACGCTCTTGGATCAGTTCGATTTGAATCTCTGCTTGCCCCATCAATCCCAACAGTTCAGCCTCCCTTCTGTGGAATGCTGACTGGGAAAAAGATCCACACACTGCACTGATTATAGACGTGTACTGTTCAGTGCATTTCCCCTGCCACAGTGCTAGCAGTTCACTGCAGGTAATAATAGACCACGCACAGGTCTGCCGTTGTGATTGTGTTATGACTTGTGACACACATGTGTGGAGAGAGAAGGGCTTCCGAGTTAGGTGTGCAGTTATCTCCGTTTTCAATTTTTTGCTCCCTTGGAACCAACTCACTTACCTATCAGGAGGATTGAAAATTGATGAGCTGTCCAGCCAATCGCCTCTTTTCACCCACCGAACCTGAGCAGCAAATGTTACCAAGCTACTGACCCCAGGAGGAGAGGACCAGCCGGGGAAGTCTCTGTCTGTCCAGTAGGGGTCGCTGGAGTGCAAAGTCTAATTTAGGCAATTCGGAGCAAACAGGATTCAAACCAGCAAGCTCCTGTTTGTATGATTCACCCTGTACTGTAGTGTCCCTAATAGATCAGACTGGAGACCTCACAGTGACAAAGTCCTTTGTTAGGCTATTTCGCTGTTAAGCTGTAGGTTTTGTGTTGATTTATTTTTAACCCTGTGTTGATATTTGAGGAGTCCTGGACTTTGGTTACCAACTAGACAATGTGCACACAATGTGTGTCATGTGTTGGCTTTGGCAGAGGGGATTATTTTAAGCAACACCTGGAGACACAGGGTTTCTTTTTATTGATTTTGTCTATTTTGGGCTGTTACTGTAAAACTCATGTGATTGAGCTGGAGTTAAAAAAAACTAAACAAAAACAAAAGGCACTTACTAACTACCCTTTTATTCACAGTTACAAAATAACAACTTTGATTTCTATCATTTTTCAGATTTCTGTGAAGCAATTTTAAGTTCCATTCCTCAAAGGAGTTTTGTTTTAACCTAGTCTGAGCGATGATGGTGCTTTAAAATTGATTTCAAGGCTTAATTTGTAACTGTGTTTCTCAATCGTTTGCTTGTTTAACCACTTCCCCTTCCTCGTTTCTCCCACGCTAGTCCGCTCCCTCCACTGGCTCCCTATCGCCGCTCGCATCCAACTCAAAACTCTTGTTCTTGTCTCTCGCTGTCTCGACCTTTCTGCACCCTCCTACCTCCAGACTATAATATCTCCCTACACCCCCTCTCGCCCCCTCCGCTCCTCTGTCATCCGCAGATTAGCTGTACCCCTCTGTGCTCCTTCTCCATCCTTGCTCCTCAGTGGTGGACCAACCTACCCACGGATATCAGGACTGCTCAGTCCCTGACCACCTTTCAGCGCCTCCTCAAGACACACCTGTTCAGACAGCATCTGTAAACCTCACAACTCTCCACTATCCTGGACTGTATGGCACCCAGCTGTATCTGCACTGGCATCATCTTGCGCTTGTACTGAACTGCTCCACACTTTGCTGTATTCTACTACTGCTCTCAATCATAACTATACTTGCTGTATCTTGTACTTGATCTTACTCTTAAAGGAAACCGTATTCAGTTTTTTTGTAATTGCTCTTGTTTGAAACAATTCTTATTCGTTTATTGTACTTATTACTTGTAATTTACTCTTATAACCAAATATTTTTAAGTTTAACTGCTCTTAGTTGTAATCACTCTCAAGCGTAATTATGTACTGTCATTTTGATTTTCTCTCATTTGAATTTGCTCTTACTACTGATTTTATTGTATTCTATAACTGCTGTTATCTACAGTTTGATACTTTGTAATGTGATATTTTGTAACAACTGTAAGTCGCCCATATATAAGTCCATATATAAGTAATCCTGTACTTCAGAGTACTGTAATCTGCCAAGTGCTTAATCTGTAGTATTTTGTATTTAATCATATCCTGATGTAACTATCACTGACACTTATCTGCTGTATTATTGAATCGTATTTTGTCACATTTGTACTTGCTTGAACCAAAGTCATTGTATTTATCTTGCTCTTAATTGTATTATTACTTGCACTGTGATTCTTGAAGTGTATTTGTTTACGACTGCAAGTCGCCCTGGATAAAGGCGTCTGCTAAGAAATGAATAATATATATAGATATTGATATAGATAGATAGATAGATGCACACACACACACCACAAGACTGGTTAACATAACAGCTGCGCTGTACCAAACTGTTAAAGACTATTACGTCATGTCTTTTTGTGGAGGAACTACGCCTTCTGGGCAAGGAGCACAGTCTAGAGATCATGGAATTCTGAAAAGGGGCAATGACAAAGCTGTGCCTATAGAGGGCAGTGTATCCACTGGACTGGTTATGCCTAAGCAACTTGCAAGATCAAAGGCATGTACAGCTATCTCAAAAAATGACCTGGACCTATTAGAACACCTCAAGATTTCTCATTTATATCCTTATACGGACCTGCATGAAAACCTCCGGGTGTGAGGATTTCAATTTCCGGGTAGCAATCAGTGAAATAAAAAAAACAACAGGTAGTCACGTGTGAAAATTATTATTATTATTATTATTTATTTATTAGCAGACGCCCTTATCCAGGGCGACTTACAATTGTAAGCAAATACATTTCAAGTGTTACAGTACAGGTAATACAATAAAATGTTAGACCCTTTTTTTTTACTTTAATTAGGCATCTTTAAAAAAAATATATATATATATTCTTTAAATTGCACGGTGTGCCCTCCGTTTTATAGGAAAGTTTGACAGCTTGTTTACATTCACCAAAGGTGGTATTAGCATGAAGGACACAACCTGCCTACATCTGTTGCAATAATACAAAGTATATTGATAGTATTATTTATTATGTTCAAAACTATCCCCATTTTAAAAAGCAGCGTGTAGCCACTAAGATGCAAATCGTCGCAACAGACGGGGTCTCGGTTTGAGCTCTCACACTCATGGCAGCGGCACCTCCTGCAGTGTTGGGCTTTCACCGCGGCGTGCGTAGGTGTTTGATTAAGAAGGATTTGAAACTTAACGGACAAAAGCGGCAGGTGCTTTCCTCATAAAGTCATAAGCGAGCACACAACGAGACATTTCTATCAGGTGAAAAACGAATGGGCTTGTATTACCATTCCTAGCCTACAGTATTCTAAATGAACCTATAGTATACTGACCTTGATAAGCACGAACATTCACTGCAAGCTACATGCAAGGTAGCGCTATTATCTTGCTATTAAGGTCAAGCCGATACCTGTTTGGTCATGTGTGAACATGTATGTAAAGTGTATGCATGTTCTGATATGAATGATTCGTTAATAGATTATATTATATTTATATAGAGAGTATTTTTCAGGGTGCTGTGCGATACAAACTAACCCCACGACAGGTCAGGGCGAGTACCTGGCGTTCTGACCTTAACCCATTAAGTGCCATTGTCCTCATTTGAGGACAGGCGATTTGTTTATTTTTTGGCACCTGTTATTTTAATTTTCTTTTTAACTACATTGTTAGGATAGATTTTGTTGACCGCAAATGTTAAGTCTAAATGTAATGTATCAAATTACACAAATACAGCTTGTGTTCTGATTTTTTTTTTTTTTAATGAAAAATGTATTTGGTACTCAATGGGTTAAGCGGGTTGAAACTCTGCTTTCAGTAGACTTTTTTTTTTTTTTTTAAGAATGCGAACGATTAAATAGCAGCGCTAATCTTAACTTAATTTGCATCTGATAAAAACTGCTGTAAGCCATCTGATACCAGAAGTCTGTATGACATCACTAACGGTCTGCTGTATAGAAAATGCTCGATTACACGGTACGGTTTAAAAGATTCTCAGGAAAGGAATAGCAGTGCGTGTTATTTATGGTACAAGATTTGAGGTGTCATTTATTTCTTTACAATTACAGGTTTCCTGTGTCAAGGTATTACTTATGTTAATCTTGTGCGTTTGTGTTGCATGTCTATCTACTGTCTGCAGTAAATACCGGGTGATAGAAAGTAAGTTTACCGCAACAGTGATATGGTGCGTTGATGTGGTAAATTTACTTTCTAATCACCCTGTACATTATTAAATGTATTGTGTCCAACATGAGAGGTATACAATAACTTATTAATGTCATAATAAAGATATTTTCTAATTTATAAATGAATCTTGAAAATGTTATCCTTAAAAATGTACTGCACATCCCATAGTTTTGTATTCCATAATTTTTACTAAATCTTACCATAAGAAACATCTTTAAATAAATTAATAAACAAATAAACAAACAAATAGCTAAATAAATAAATACAATGCAGCGGAAATACTTTTTTTTCATAAAATGGCATTAGGTTGGTTATAAGACAAAAGGAGTGGCTAAAAAAATCTAAAGAAAATGAAATTGTGGGTTATCAGTTTTTTTTTTCAAACACACCCTTCAATTTAACAAGCTGTAGAAGAGGCTTAAAGTCATCAGTGATGTTTTGCTGGCAATATACATGTTATCAATGGATTGATTGATATATGTTTTATTAGTTTTGTTATTCTGAGGACATTCTACCGGAAACGTGTGCTTCGAAACTAGCAAGACGCAATTCAGAACACAAAAATACGTGTTTCTTCCAATAACTATAGTGGAGATATTTTTCTCCCTGTAGGAAGGTTTGTTTTTTGCACTTTGTGTTAATTTGACAGGCATTTTTTATAGCATAGCCTAAATATCAAAAGCACAACAATTTGCAATTTAAAGAAACGAAAACAAACGATTCAACGGAAGGGCACACGTTTACCAGTTATTAACATCAGATTGTAATAGTCGATTAGACATAGAGTAATTTTTTTATTATTATTATTTAGTTTTTTACTTAACAAAGTTGTTCAAAGCCGTCCCATATTGTCAATACCATACATTTTGTAACAATAATAACATTTACCTTTTTACTATTTTACGCCAGTGCTCTGCAAATTTAACACAGGGGCCTGCACAGAGGTGAAGAAAGTTGGAAACCGAAACACACAGACACGTCGAAATCCAGTCCGGGTTTTCAGAGCGCCTGCGGAGTCGTGGAACAGCATGCTCTGGGATTCTGCAGTTGGGAGTTTTAGAGCATCCCAAACCACACACAGCATCAGCTTGCACAACAAGAACTGAACCAAGACTGCTTTTCACTGGAAGCTGCACCGAACTTCATAGAACAAACGGAAACTTTCCAAAAACAGCCGGCTACCTTTCGAGTCGCCTGCGTCTTCCGTGTAACTATTGAGCGAGTGAGATATCCCAGGAAAGAGCCAGCAAAGTGAGTTTATGAAAAACAAAAACTTGACTTCCTGTTTCAGGGTGGTCCACGGCGCTCGGAGACTGAGAATGGAATACAGTACTTACAACTGAGCTCTATGACTTGAAAGTAAAGGGAATGGACTTTTAAATGACGTGTTTTTAAAAGGAGTTTACATTTCTATATAGATACAAAAAAATGATCTGGTGAATGTGTATATATTTCTCTGTAAGTATAGTGTTCCTCCGAATACAGGAGTCTTACTGAAAAGTCTGCATCTCCCAAGAGATTTAACCTTTTTGGACCGAATTCCGACCACCAACTGATGAAAACGGGTTTCTACAGTTTTCAGAGGTAAATAACTTGATTTATTTTTAAATGCATTTATGTTTGTGTTGCAGAAGGTAACCTTCAAGTTAAAAACAAGCATACATTTGGAAATTGTGATTTTGACGCATAAGCTGTTGTTTATTGATTTGATTTCTGACACCAGCATAAACTTAGTTTTCTATATATTGTTCGTTAGAAAGTTTATTGATGGATAAGCAGACACACAGGGAATCCATTTAGTAATTGATTTAAACAAATCACGCGAAAACACGTGTGCAAACGATGTTAGTTGATGATTACTTTGTCGATGTGTTTGAGTGAGTGTTGAAAACTTAAAGTAAGGATTTCTTTTGATAAAAGATGTGTAAAGTGAAATAAGGTTTTGAATGTTTTTAAAGTATTTTTGTATTGTCATGCATGTCTATAAAGTTTAATTTGAATTAATGTGCTGCCGCACAGCAATGATTTGAGGGGAAACTCCACACATTTTGTAAATTACAGCTTATTAAACGAGATTTGACAACTGAAACAGATTTCAGTATACTGGTAGCAATTTGTTGCATTTCCTTGCCATTGAGAAACTGCTGTAATACGTGTTTACATGCGGTTAAACTGTAGTTTCGAGGGGAAAAAAACAGTTTGTTTCTCTTAGGTCACTTGTAGGTCGTGAACTGTCTAAACTATTTTCTTTTGCAAATATGTAACCAAACATAAATAACTCGGAAGCAGAACGTCATCAGTGTCTCGAGACTGACAGATGTTTTTTTTTGTAACCTGAAATGCGTGAAGGACGAACATATCTTCTCCAAATGTTGAAATCTGTCAACGTGCTAATTGGTCATTCAATAGCTACTGACAAGACCCCTCTAAACACTAGCGAAGACGACTAACATTTATAGCTGGTTTAAAAACATCAAAGAGAAAACAAACGACGGCATTATTAGATGAGTGCCTCTTGTCAAAAAAGTAGGCTACTATAATTTTGTATGCACTTGTGTGATATTTGTGTAAATGCTTCAGACTTTTTATTTAACTTTTTTTTTTGAGTACCACACACAATTTCAAAGGTAGTTCTTTTTCCTGCTGTATTAGGTTTTCATAATGATTTGGATCAATGCAAACTGTCTAAATGGTGTGTAACCCGCATCATATTGTAAAAATACAGTAACATATCTGCAACACATTGTAAAATGATTAATTCAAGAAATAGCACATCCTTATGGAACATATTCTAAGCTATATAAAATATCTAGTGGAGAGCGATTATAGTTACTGCCAAACAGTGGAAGTTGTCCCTCACCGCTTCACTGTTTTTTCTGTTTTGTTTTGTTTTGTTTTTTGGATAATTTACATCTAAACAAAAGTAGCGAACAGGAGGTGTCATTAACAGCCAGCAAAGCGAAGACATCGTACATACACAACTCGTCCATTCTGAACCTTACCACTGCAAACCTGTCATTTTAAAAGCAGCGCCGGGTTACCTGTACTTTGCGATGTTTTGCGGTTTTTCTTTGCTATGCTCCCGTTTGCTAAGATTAAACAGCCATTCGCCTAGCTCTGCGTTTTGTTTGCAATTCATCCAGAGCAATTTGCTTACGTCTATTTTGTTTAAGTATTTATTTATTTTACGCCAGATGGTTGAATCGCATTTTCGAACACCTGTCTAAGCTTTTAATTGTTTTGTATTGGTTTGTTTTTGACCATAACACCAATTCTAAATCACTAACTTTCATTAGTAGTTCAACAAAAGCGTACTTTCTTTAAGATCATATCGACGATTGATTATAACGAATAGTGAGTTTTCAAGAAGTGTACTAATAATATAAACGTCTGTGTCAGTATTTAGAATGATACAAAATAACTGATACATAAGTATAATATTTGTGTTCAATACCCCCATACATTTATATGAAGTTTATACATTGTATACAGTAAGAAGCAACACTGTTGCGACAGATAAAATAACATATTTTTAATCTAATGTACCACTGATAATTACATTAAGAAAAAGTGTAAACCACAAACAAACGTGTGGGATAATGGACCAGAAACTGTTATACAAATATATTTGGACGTTTGGAGCATGTGTTGCCGTTTTACCCTCTGAAAAATAACCATCTCCACTTCAAATACTTGCAAAAGATTTTAATGAGAAATCTGCTGTGCTGGGATACCACAAAATGTTGGTTGGCCCACTTATTGACCATTGTATCCCACACTTTCTCTCTTAAATATCTAGGTATGCCCTGAGTAGATAATACTTCAAAACGTATTTTCGAGCTTCTGTCGTTGCGATATTATACATTTACTACCAATGCAGAACTAGCAGGTACTGGAGCATTTGTTATGCATTTTACCAGCAGCGTTGTAGAAAATATTTTAGGGGTAAAATGAAGAAATTGTGATTCTATATTTCGTTGAAGTTTGAATCCCAAAAATACTGTCCGATAGTCCAAGGTGATAATTGCGTAAGAGCTGTTGGGTAGTTTCCTGGGACATACCTTAGAGTAGGAGCCCAGTTCAGAAAAGCATAAATATAAACAATTTAAAATTCAAGCCACAACTGGCAGACTGGAGGAAAGCAGTATGTTTATGGACTAACAGGCCTTCAGGGTAAATGATCGGATAATTTAGTAAATCTCACCCTGAAAGTTAGTCTGGGAATCCAGTATTTGATATTTGAAAATATTTTGCTTGTATCTTTACCTGCACCTGTAATTCCTTGCTTGTCGGAATCACAATAATCTCTGAAATCACATCCAGATGACCGAGTCTTGCTTGCACAGGCTACTGGTAAAGAGTGCAATCTGTTACTCCAATTCCAGCAACCAGGAAATCCCACAGACAGAACATAGAGCAAGCTGAAAACTGTTCCTCAGCTGAAACTAAAGACTTATTATTTTACATAAAACATTTTATTAAGCAGTTGGCTCAGATTATTAAATACAAAAAACAAATTACGCTGCTGGGTAATTCTACCAAACATGTATTTGAAATGTTTAACTTGGCATCCCCGGAGCTCTTTGAAGAGGTCCGAAAATAAAACCTTGAAAAAGAAACAGCCATTCCCTGGCATGAGGGAAGACGACTGCCAAGAAGCGACTCGACAAAACCAACTCAGGAATGCAGCTCTGGGGCACCATCAGACTGTTTGGCTAGTCCTGTTGACTAGACCTTTTTTAATACCGATTTTCCACATGTCTGTGGTCATCGTGAGGAGAGTTAACCAAGACTTCTAAATCAATTTCCTTACTTCTCAAGAAGTCACAACCTTGGCCCTTTTATGACTTTCAGATTCTGTTTTTGTTTCGTTTTTGACATGTTACAGAATTTGATACCAGCTAAGGGTTGCAAGAGTTTAACCCATAGCCAGGCGTCAACATTTCAAATGTTGCCTAAATGTTTACCCGTTGTCAAGCATACGCGTATTTATTCATGTATAAAGAACACTAAAAGATTTAGCACAGAGACTTCCGTTTTTATCCAGAATATTCCAGTACTGAATTGTTTCTTGTATACAAATGTTTGGTAAACCAACATATCCCCCAGTGAACATTTGTCAACATCACCCCTACAAAACAGAACAGTAAGCAGTCTGCCTAACAGCGAGGCCCAGGACTGAATGACAGGCAGGGGCTGTTTTAGATTTGTGCCTTTTCCACTCCCCTTTTCTGAGGAATAAATTGACTCTTTCAGTTTTAACCCACGGTATATCAAGGCGTTGAAGCCTGTTTATAATATTGCAAATGAATTCAAACAAAATGTACTGAACAGAAACCAGCAGTCAAGCCTTAGGCGGTGTTTGTTATTACCTTATTAAATGCTATTGTGAAACTCGGTTTACAATATTTTCATGGTTGCCAAACAAGTCTAGTTTTATGACCTCTTACTTGTTAAATGGCTTTGTCTGTTTTTTTCTTAACCCTGGAGAAATCAGACCTGGGATCAAATACAATTGTAATAGTGCAATTCGTAACTAATTGCAATTACGATGTCGTTGTAGTTATCTGTGTAATTGCAATTAGACCATGTCGTTCGTCGATTTTTACAGTTCAATTAAACATTTATTTGTCATTATTCTTGTATTTTCAAACCTATTTTGTGACCCCATTTGTTGGGGGGGAAAAAAAAGGTTACATAGTATATTTCTATATTTGTACCTGTGATTATTGCTTGGTTATTCAGAATAAATCGAGTAAACATGCTAATGTGTGCACTTGTGTGTGTTACTTTTTTTTAAATTATATTGTAATTTCTGCAGCGTAATTGAACAAAGTAATAATTCCTTTAAACCTGGGCAGGGTTTTTACAGAGACCAGTCAATCGACTCCAATGGCCAACTCTTGCCGGACACCATCTCCCCATTACGGTTCAGGACAGCAATGATTGAGTGTGAAACCTGACATGGCTGACCTGTGACTTTGCTTTTGCAGTGGGCGGGGTGAGTGAGGATCCAGGTCTTGACTGTGCACAGTATCACTCTGTCGCTTCTCTTCACCTGTTTTGTCAAGGGGAGTGATTGATGCGCCGAGAGAGCCTCTTTTTTAATGAGCCCCCGGCTAGCGGAGTGTGGAAGCTTCCAGGGAACTGGCAAGGCGCATCGCTGTGCTTTTCCAGAGATAGAGGGATATCTTTTAAGATATGGCAAGGAGGGGTCAGTTCGAGTTTCACAGAACTATCAGCTGTCTGTTTGTGATTGCGGTCTCTCATTTCCTGAATTGAGTAGATAGGCCCGAGGCAAATTTAGACTTGGCTTTTTTTTTTTTTTTTTTTTAAAAGTGGTGCATCTCTCATATCAATTGTCCTATTTACTTGGAATATCATTTTCTGTTTCGTCACATCATTAAAACCCAGAAAGTTTGAGCACCTTCATAGCCTCAGATGGGATCTCAGACATCTGTAAGTAGAGCTGGTACACCAACGTGTAACCATTAGCCTGTCCCCCTGCAACACTGCCCTCAGCAGATGTAAGAAATACAAAAAGAAACTTCAATTCAATATGTTATTGAGCTTAAGTTTCTTGTAGCATTTCTAAATCCAGTACAGTTGAGTGTTTTAATAGTTATGGATAGCATTTGTTCAATGTGTTACTGAAGTATTGTGTGCATCAGCGGGGTGTTTCAGGGGGACAGATTAGCGGTTGCACTCTGGTATACCAGCTGCACTTTGAGAGAAGACATGTTTGAAAGCTCTATTGAGGCCACAGGGGTACTTAAGAAGATTTAAGAAGTCAACAGTATATATATATATATATATATATATATTACTTTATCATGTTTGCAATCATTCACAGTGGTTATTATTGCAATTACTCAAAGCCTATGTTTGTTTTCAATGTACCCCAGACCAAAATGTCTTTTATAGAAATAAAAGCCAGCGCCATCTAGTGCACACTGTTGTGTATTACGTTGTGACATACAAACTCGTTTAACTTGTGGGGGTCTTTTTTTAATGACCTTCACAGTGGCAAATTAATACCACCGCCATTGCATTTAAAAACCTGATTTTTCTCAGTTGAATGCATTTTTCTTGTTGCAGTAATGGTAACAAGCGGGTCAAAACCCCAGTAGAATTAATAATAGCGGTGGTATTAATCTCTGCCACTGTTTGGATTATTAAAATAGATTGTGTGAAGATCTTAACTTTCTGAAGTACATCCCAGTATGTGGTCCAGGTCTTTGAATGTGTTAAAAAAAAAAAAAAAAAAAAAAACAGTTTTGAAGTCTTATTGAATCTGGCATCACATTTGGGAATGATCATCAACATAAAAATGTGTTCTCTGCAAGTTTTGGAAAGGTGTTTTTTTTTCTTTCTTTTTAAACACTCTGTCAAAATTGACTATCCTCTCAAATTGTTATGATATTTACAATTGCGAGGGGTTCCTGCTGCAATCGCTCAAATGTTGTGTTTTTTGTAATAAGTTCAGCTGTTGTTCTTCCGTTCTGGTGTCTTTGTCCCATAGAGGGCGCTGTCTGTGCAACCCCAATTTCCATAAACTTGCATTGCCTTTAGTGCCCTACCATGTTAGGCATTTCCGGCAGCATACTGACCTTTTGAATTAGGAATGTTAATAGTTTAGTTTAAACGATGCAAGTATAAGTGCTACTTCTTTCTTGTAAGCTTACAGTGTTAGCCCATTTATTTATAATTGTTCAACAGTTCATTTCTTTTTCATATGCATTTAAATGCTGGACACATTCTGTCAAATACATGTTGCAGTAATCTATATGTGCATGCAAGTAAATGAAAACTTAATTTGGAACAACCTTAAAACAGCTGTATTATACCAACAAGAGCATTACTGCTGCAGCTTTGATCAGGAATTCCACCAGGACCTTGCAGACAGTGAGGATCAACGGTTTGAAACAAGATTGGAGGCTGTGATTGAAGCAAATGGAAAACACTTTGAACAGCTTTGGTTAACAAAACAGCACCCTGTGGGTCTCATTCAGTCAGAGTACCCCTGCACTGTCTCTGCAGGTGTTAAAGGGCAGTACAGGGTTACAATGCAAGATTCACATTTAAATACAGTACAATTTACAATAAGTGCAAATAATACTACTAGAATACAGTATGAACTAGGATGCAACAAGTTAGGATTACAACATCTCCAATGACTTATTAGTAATGCAGTAGTGCATCAGCTGAGGATCCAGTGACATAGTGCTTAGGTCAGGCTGTAACCACCCTTTACATAATAAAATAAGTCTTTCTTCTCACACCGGTGGTTTAAACTGGGGTTCTTGGCAGCTGCGCATTGCTGTTTTAGCAGACAGCAGAGTGTTTGAGAGGGGAGATCAGCCAGTGCACAGAGCAGTAGCGGAAGTTTATTTGTCCAGACCTGATTATATTATGGGGTCACACACACAGTAAATAGCTGCTGTGAAAGCAGTCAGTTGACTTGAATTGCATGTAAGTACAAGGTCTTGTAAGTACGAAACAGTTTTTTCAACGTGTGCTTAGGGCTATAGCATCCCAGTGTGGTCTGGATGTGAACACGGAATTGTGGTTGGAGGATTTAGGGCACTGAAATGCATTGAAGTCCGGTGCAGTTACAAGTCTCTTGCACACAGCAGAAGATCCATTAGTGATTTACTGCTACAAATGGTGTTTTATTTTCTAATCAGAGCATGGGTTTAATCGATTCATCACGTTTTAATATGAAAGTATTAACAGCAACCCCAAAGCATTGGATAAGATAATACGTTTTAAAGCTGATGTGTTCTTAAAAGTTTTAAAAGGGATTAAAGAGGGGTCCCCAAGTGGCTCTCCTGGTAAAGGCATGACTGTGATGTGCTGGGGGAGTCATGCAGCCAGGGGAGTTCAGGGGAGCATCCTGGCTGTTAAAGTTGCTGGTCTTTGCTGGGGATTCCACAGGGAGCGTTCCATTGGGTCTGTCCCTCCCGTGGGTTACAAAGACAAAATCAGCAGGGACCGTTTCTCCTCATCCTGCTGCAGCGCCCCCAACTGGCCAGGTGCCAAGCGGACACCTGCAGGGCAGGCCTTTGTCATCCAGGGGCTGATTGCTCGTCAGAATCCACTGTCGAGCTCCTGGGTGTAAAGAAGCAGTTGCTTTGCACTGGGATCACATTTCTAGATTTGTATCAAGATAACCGCTAAAACTTTAAGTTATTGAGAGTACTAATGTTGTGATGATCGTCAATTAAAAAAAAAAAAAAAAATCTATATTTGATTCAAATAGAGGAGTAAATAAATGGGACAGCATTGGTATCGGAGTGTCCCGTTACTTCTTGGAGGCTGGTGTATAAATGTGACAGTCCCTCTGTCCCGCTCCTGCATTCAAAGTCTAGAAACTAGTTGAAAACCTGCATAATCTCGACTAATCCCAGCTAATTACCCCTCATTAAGTCTCATTTAACCCTCCATTCTGTCAGCTTACTGCATTAGTGTCTTGGTCAAACAGGTTAGCAACACAGAGAATGGCAGTCTTAAAGTCATTATTTTTTACTAAGACTTTTAAATCTTGTCCTTGTTAACCCACACCCGAAATATCAGCGTACAGTGAGGGAAATAAGACTCCTATTGCATAGCAGTTTCACCCATTCCAGGTTTTACTATGAGCTTGATTAGCCACAGTGTATAGGTAACGAGCTCAGGTGTCTTATTAAACTCATAGTAAAATCAGGAATGGATCAAACTGCTGTGCAGTAAGAGTCTTATTTCCATCACTGATATGTATTGAATTTGGACAAAAGTTTAAATTTTGGTTGGGTTACAGTAACCTAACAATTATTATCCTTTACTGGTTGATAATCAGAACTGTAGATATTAATAACCACACAGTGGTACAGTGGTATGTAATTGACAAGCAAGCATGTGCCGAATCTTCCCCTGAGGTCGTCAAAAGCCATCCCTGCAGGGGTTGCTTCCTGACAGCAGTCAGGAATCAGGAATCGCGAGGGGCTGAATAGGATGTTAATTAGGTAATGCCAAACACCTGTACAGTCTGTGTCTCACCCCCTCCCCTCCTCCCCTCCCCTCCCCTCCATTCACATTGTTCTGATTTTGAGCTACAAATGCCTGTACTGTTAGCACATTGTGTGCCCTGTGCTATGCAAGACAATGGAGAAGTGTGAGCGGTGATGTAATTAATTAACATCCTCCCCTCCAAGCCCCCTAAGGGCAAGGTGTTACATTTGAGGAGGGGAGATAAGTGCCTTGCATTGAGATGAGGCCTATTGTTTCAGGCAGCACCAGGTCCTGTCCTAGCAGAAAGGGCTGTCGTCTGTATTTGGGCAGAGGTACCCACTCCGTCCTCCCTTCCTAATTCATCACCGTCCCTCATTTATTGTAGACTAACGACGCCCTGTTAAAGCCAAATGGCGCTGCTTTCACTTTTAATTGACGCAGCGTTTAGGTGATATCCCTTTTAAGGTGAAGAGGAGTCTCCTTCCTTTGCTGGGGTAATAGAAGTCCTCACAACCCTTTTTGTGGTGGGATGTCTCTATTCCCCAGAGTGCGAATTAAACTAGTTATTTTTCTTGACAGTAGCTGCTGTTTTGCATTGATTGCTGCAACCTTACATAAGTTCAGTTTCATTGTTTTGTTCTGTTATTGTGAGCTTGTTTTGTCGTCTCATAGGTTACTATAAACAGTCACTAAAGAAGCAGTGAATGTAGACCAGCTGTCCACACTCGAGTACAGCGTTCCATCTTATTTAGATAAGATCCCTGTTTTGATCACGTTTGGCATATGAGATCTAAAAGCGTTTAGCAGAATTTGATGCCACTAACACAGCATACAGCAAAGGTTCGTCTTGTAAACACTGCAGGAGGTTCCCTAACACTTTCACAGAGTTCACTTGTAGTTTCAGTGAGGCGAGGCATGCAAAGCAAGGCTCCCCCCACCCTCCCCCACCCCCAGCGTCACGCGACTGTCCAAGGCACAGGGGCCTAAGACCACCCTTGCTTCGCAGCACTCTCCCTGATGTAGGGATCACAGTTTCCCGTCCTCCCTTTTCAAGTTCCCTGAACCCGAGACAAAGGAGTTTTAATACCAGCTGTCCATCCATATAGATTAGGCAAGGCAGGGACAATGAAGTCTTACTTTTTTCTTCTTTTTTTATGTATTCCAATTCCCTCGCTCTCTCTTTTTTGCTGAAAACAAGGAGAATAAAAGGGTTTTCTTTACTCACTCTCTTTCTCTCTCGTCTTCCTTGACTGTTAAAGACTCAATAGTACTACATTTAGAAGTACTAAATGAAGCTAAACGAATTCAACGACATCGATGTAGAAGTTTTTTTCAGTGTCTTTTAATTGACGACATTGAAAAAGACTTCTGGTCAAAGCGTGTCATTTTGTCACTTGTTTTAGTATTTCTAAATTTTCTCTTTTTTTTAACCTTTTAAAGGACTGCTAACCAAGGTCTGATAATCTATTTTTCCATAGCATTAGCAACATTTGTCTCCCTTATTTTTTTGTTTGTTTGTTTTGAGGTCATAGGTTTTTGTGC
This sequence comes from Acipenser oxyrinchus oxyrinchus, assembly GCA_030684275.1. Classification (NCBI taxonomy): domain Eukaryota; kingdom Metazoa; phylum Chordata; class Actinopteri; order Acipenseriformes; family Acipenseridae; genus Acipenser; species Acipenser oxyrinchus. The sequence continues at coordinate 3,088,479 of CM060300.1, forward strand.
CTGTTTTTTTATATTTGAATTCAATGCAGATATTTCAAATACAGCTCTATACTGTATATTTCAAACATGCAGCTGATTCCTGGATCCAAATGTTCCTATGAGCCGGGGCAACTTTATCAATGTCAAGCTAGGCCATTGGACAGAATTTGCCAGAGCACACAGGAAGTGATCGGTTACCAGGAAGTAAACTCAGTTCTACATTGAAATATTTGCTAATCCCAATTATAAATTAAACAGCAACAATAAAAAAAAATTTCAAGGCAAAAAAGATGATCCATTTTATATAATAATAAAAATAGATGGGCTTCAGTGAGTTACAGGAAAATAATTCCATCAAGGGTTTCTGTGACAGTCTGTCTCGTAATTTATAAACTGTCGCAGAAACCCTAGATGGAATTGTTTTCCTGTAACTCACTGAAGAGGACCATCTATTATTTTTTTATAATACATGGATACCCTTTTTTTAAATATTCTCATTTTGTTGATCATTAATGAACATTCCTGTACTATGGGTGTTGTCAAGTGATTGAAAACGAGACATTTTGTGTTTGAATTGAAAGTGATGGTCTCAGAGTCAGATGGGTCAAAGTTCAAGTATATTTTCTTCTAGAGTCACTACTGTGGTATTATGCCTTTTTTTTCCCTGAATAGATGCAAATATAGCCTGGGAGCGCAAATAAGTAAGAAAACAGATTTTGAAATCTTTTCATTTACAGATAAAGTCATTCTTCCAGAAAAAAAATCAGTAATAGTTATGAGATACCATTACAATAGTTGTTGAGAAAACTCCAGCAGACCCTTTAGTGAACCACAGCTTTACCAGCAACACAATGGACTGGGAACAAAAAGGCTGTGTCTGGTAAAGCTGTGGATATCTGCTTTGCTACCTTTGATATGTCGAAATAAGATGCCAGTGGTACCACCCTGATGCATCCTAATGTAGCTGCCCTTGTGTTACCATTGCCCCTTAGACAACCATTAGGATCTGCTTAGATTTACTGATGTATATGGTTGTTATTTTCCTGGATAATTGACCTTCGGGTCACAGTATCATATGGAAGTTCCCAATGCCTACACTCCACTATATTGTTTTTTCTGGGGCTAACTGGATCGTCTTGTAAGGTTAAACCAATCAGACACTTATTGTGACCCTGGAGGTCAAGCATTTGGTTTTGGGAGGGGGGAGGGGCTTGGAGTCCTGGACTGCTGATAAGTTCCGCTATTCCAGATGGGGGAAAGTTAGCTGGTATGGTTTTGTGTGTGTGTGTGTTGTGATATTATATTAGATTTGATATTATAATATTCTGGTTAGATTTATAAAATATGTCTAGGCTAGTTTCATAAGCGTGCATGCACACACTGTAAACCCCTTCACTCTATTTTAAACAAACCTTGCACAAGAGATGCAAAACCAATCCTCCTGAGCACATGAGAGATTACAGGTATGTGTGCTAGACTAATGGTCTGGCGGTATGCATTGCTTGTAGTCTAATCTATCATTTCTGTCATGACTGACGGCTCTATCTCGCAAACGCAACCTGAAATTCTCCTCTTATCTCTCTGTCTATCTCTGTGGACTAATCCACGTGACATCTCACCAACACACTGCCTGTAAGCAGCTCTTCATTAACCCAGAGTCTGCTGGTTTTTAACAAACTCCACATGTCTCTTGTTATTGTGCTCTTTATTGATCGGCCTCCATATTTAACCAAAGAGCTGGGATAGCACTAACAATGGCAGTGTCAGATCCTCCAGTGACTCTTAGGGGGTGAGGGAGCAATTCAGTCTCCATGCCTCAAGCCTTGCCCTGGACTGGAGGGAGCACCCTTTCTCTTAGGGGGTGAGGGAGCAGTTCAGTCTCCATGCCCATCGAATCCTTGGCCTTTCTCTGCAGTATATTGATGTCTGTATTATCACTAGACAGTCTTTTTGTGGCTTCCTTTGTATGAGGGTGGTTCATGTGTTCCTTTTTATAATAAAACCACCGATTTTAATTTAAACCAGCTGAGGGAAAAATAGGAATCTAGCGCAAGAGTAATGCTTTTTCATTTCCTTGTTATGTTAACTCTGCACGTCACAATGACTTTTTTTGATCACTTTTTAAATTAAAAAAGCAACCGTTTTTGATAAATAAGGTTTACCCTGAACATGTTATCTGAATAGAATTTAACTTCAAATCTATTAAAGCCGTTTGTTTTTTATTTCATGTTTATGTTCTGTGGATTAAGGATTTTATTGAAAAGCAATTACCATTTATTAGTTACTTGTTTTTAATTATGGCTTGTGTATCTACCATTAGTTGCCATTGCAATTACATGTCTCTATTCCAAGTGTATAAGTATATGTTTTATCTGGAATTGTATCCGTAATTTCCTGCTGTCTAAGACAGCTATTTCAAACATTGCTTTGGAATAATATTTCTTGTCGCCTTCATGTGGCTTCATATTCCTGTTGCTTACAGATCGTTGATAATTAGCCCAAACAGCAAGAACTTATCAAGAGGTCTCAACACTGGGTAAAGGCAGAGCCTTGGGGTATACAGGGTAAGTCACACAGTCAGGGGAGTGCAGGTTTGAGTCCTGGCTGTGCCAAGTTGAGGATTCCACAGGGGCATTGTCTTTGGTGCTCCCGTGGGTTAGGAGGGCAAAACATAGCTCTCCAACATCCGCTGCAGAGAGGCAGTTGGCTTGACCGTGGGATCGGAGGAAACCCAGCTAACATACAGTTCTCCTGAGCAGCGGAGAGATTGATTTCTTCCCTAATAAAATAACAGGGTTCTTTTTAAATAGGTTTAACTCCTCTTAAAATACCTCAGATTTGTAAATACCCTCGACTTGATATTAAAATGTAATTTGATGTACGCCTTTTCGTTTTTCTACACATCCTAACCATACATAATATATAAGAAAGTCAATGTAAGTTTCTCTTGATTTTTATCAGTATAACGACAATGCCATTTGGGTGGGAAACAATTATTTTAATTATTTTAATTTGTTTTGCTTCCTGAACGGTTCATGAAGATGTAATTTATAACCCCCTTCACTGGTGCTGCGCAGAAACAGAATCGCATCTGTTTAGCTAACAATAACAAGCTGCTTTCAAAGAAGGAGGTTTTTTTGGAGTGGGGGGTGTACACAAACTGGACTGCCAACAGTGCCCGCTCTGTGCTAAAGAGGAACGCACAGAAGGCTATGGAGAAAGAAGTAAGCAGGCTTCAAGGATTTCTATTTTGGTGTTGAAGTGAAAATTGTGACATGTTGCTTTTGTAGTCTTTTGTTTTATCCCATAGTTAAAAAGTGTGTGTGTGAGGTCCAAATTTGCAGGAAGTTGTGTATGACTGTGATAGTTCAAATGCTGGTAATCATTTAGCATTACATCAGAACCTGATTCAAATTATGTCTATTAAAACAGAACTCTGGAGGCAGTGTTTATTGTTTTTTCCGTTGCCATGAATATGGTACAGTAGTTACATTAAAGCAACCAAAAACGTCTTTTCTTATATATTGTTTTGAAGCTTGAATAATATTATTTTATATGTTGGTAAACCTAGAATACTAGTTATGTACTGTACAAGAGCAAGTATATTTGTTAGCTGCACATTGGAGTACATTTTTGTGTTTTTTCTAGATAAGTAATCATAATGCAGTATATTAAATACTTTAGGACTAATGAAAGCATTCAATTATTGTTTTACATACATTTTTGTAAAGCAATTTTGTAGTGCCGAAATAAATTATGTTCAAGTTATGTTACAATTGGCAAGTGTTCAGTATTTTTCTTTATATAAAATACAAAAGCACAAAATGTAATTAACATTTTGTAACCATAGTAACCATATGGCATGGATTTCAAAAGGGGCCAAATACAGTTTAAAAAAAAATAGTTTAGACCATTGTCTAGAAATGAAATATTATCACGTCTGTGGTTTTTTTTGTGTTGTTTTTCATCACCTTTTTAAAAACCACGATGATACCCAGCATACTGTATGCATTCATTGACTGCATTTGAAATGCAGCCCCAGTTCAGTCTCCGTGCCTCAGGCCTGCCCTAGACTGGAGGGTCTTTGCAAAAATAATATTTTTGGCTCGAAGCGAGCAAGGCGTTTCGTTTAATTTCTGTTGAGATTCTTGGCTTGGCAAGAAGGCGGAGAGGGAGAGATTTGTTTTAAATCTGCAGCGAGTCAAACTCTCAAATTCATACCCATAGGCCTCAACTTGGGTGGGCTGTGGGGAGCAGGAGATGAAGGCTGGGGAATGTAACTGACTCCCGACGAAGTTCCCCTCCTCTTTTTTTCAGTTTTGAAAACTTGTGGAAAACACAGCTAACTAACTTCCACTCTCTCTCTCTCTCTCTCTCTCTCTCTCTCTCTCTCTCTCTCTCTCTCTCTCTCTCTCTCAACCATTGAAAACTTTTAAAACATATCATTTTACATTTGTTGTTTGTTTTAGTTAAATAGGAGGGAAAAAGAAGGTTTCTGTGTTCTGTAATGAGGTCAAACTTCTGAACTGAGATACTGGGAGAGATTTCTCAAGGTCCTTATGCCAAAAAAAAATGCATCCTTGAAGTTTTAAGCAGTTTTGATAAAGGGTGATGTAACTTTTTACATTAAATGTTTTTGTGTTTTTTTAAACATTTGAATTCACAGATCTGCAAAGTTTCATCAAACAATGATGGTCTGATTTTAAGTAGAAGGATTTCTGTTGTCTTTAATACAAATGTTTTTGCAATACATTTTTAAACTCAAAATATATTGGTTTGGAACAGAGAAAACCCAGATTGACCCAAGATAGTAATATAAAACAAAATCAGAAAATAAAAAACAAGAGTATGCACATATTCTAAAAAAGGGTTCTGTCACTTTAAATCTGATAAGTTGTGAATGCAGCCTTACCTCCCACTCACTCCCTGTAATCACTTCAAACTTCCCATCCCATGCACTGTGAGTTAACTGTTCATCTGCCAGCAACAACCACAAGTCAAAGATTACGATTTTATAAAACACACTTACAAGGGATATATACTGCAAGCGAGCACCTTAACCACTAGGCAAAAGAGCCAATTATATATATAGAGCTTTCACCCTCCTCTCATCTCGTCATGTGTCTGTTTGAGATGTACTGGAATTTCTGAATCCTTACCCGTGATTTCTCTTGTAAAATGACAGAAAGTTAGGAGAAATGTCAACATTATAATGGATTATAATTAGGGCTTTTGATTTTTGGTTTTAAATGATTAAAAACCGATGAAAGATCCCCGATACAAAAAAAAATTAAATCTGTGTGTATCCAATAAACACCGGAAAAACACTGGAAATGGTTACGCAATTCATGTTGACTTGACAGCTTTCCCCGTGAAAAAAATTAAATAACTTTCCCAGTGCATTTGGGCAATGTAGCCTCCTTCCTGACTTGTATCTCACATTGGTTCGTTCTGAATACTTCAAACCCACCCCAACTACTGAGTGGAGGATTATAACACTCTTGCAAGGTTTAAAACGAGAATACAATGAAAACGTTTTAAAGCTATATTAATGTTCGATACGGAGTATTTACACGCTCGTGGAATTTAAAACAGAATTCCAAATTGTGGCGAAATGTAAAGAAATGTCTAAACACACAAAAACCACAGAAGAATATGCCTGTGACCAGAAAGATTTCACTGTGGAGGACAGCAAAGGTACTACTGAAGTGTGCAAGTACTGTCGAGTTACATATTGGGACAGAAAAAAAAAAGGCCAAAAATTGTGGGAAGTAACTGAAAACCAATAATTTCATACAGTATAGTATATAAAAAGCGAAATCCCCGAAAAAAAAAAAAAAAAAGATTATTATCTTGAAACTAGCTAAAAATAAGCACCGAAAAATGAACTTAATGAAAAACAGAAGCTTTCATTTATAATGGATTTGAGCTCTAATTAGCAGTGATATATTATGTGGGGTGGGGGGTGGTTAGCAAGGATCCTCCAAAGCGATGCCAGCTGTGAGCAGCCAATTGAGAGCTTCCTAATTTGCTTTCACACCATTGATGACAAGACCCCTGCTTGAAGTCTGAACAAATGGAGGTGACAGAATGCTGCAGCTGTTGTTGACCGAAGGAGGGTCCTCTCTCTCCTGCGGGAGTGCGGACCTCATTAAAGACAGGGACACACCTGTTGGGCTGTCATACTGGGGAGGAGGGCGGCTCTAGCCTGGTGTAATGGAATAGACCCCGAAGGTGTTTTGTTTGTTAGTGTATGCATTCTGTTGCGTTTTTGTAGAGGCGCTAATCCTGACCGGTTAGCTGCATTGGTCTTTTAATGATAAATGACGCGTATCTGTGTTACATCAGTGTTTCATCAGTTTACTTGAACTGTACCCAACTGTACTGTATGACTGTCCCCCACTCCCCCGTCTAAACAATTTACAAACGTGAATTACAGCAGTAAAGAAACAAATATGACAAACACTGACAAACAGAAGTCATTCAACGTTTTTTTATTTAATTTATTAAGTTTGTTTTAGTATTTCCAAAGTACAAATACATCTATAAACTAAACAGAGTGACAACAAACTTCTATCCAAGCAATTGTCTGGCCGCCTCTTCTCTCTGATACAGTCATGGTATTGCCCCACTTGCACTTTAACTGTGATGGTATGATACGTTTACATTGCATGTTTTATTCACAACGTAACATTTGTCTAAATTAATTCCTGCAGGCTGGTTTCACAGATACTGATTAGCACTAGGTAAATTTAATCCCATCTGCCACTGGGAGTGACTTGAAAGCGGTTTAAAACCAGACTGGTTCATTTTCATCAGCAGCGGCTCAAGATCAGATTGATGTGAACTGAGATTGCTGGCTGGCAAAACTCGATCTCTCCAATAATGAGCAGGGGTGGGCGGCTTTTAAGTGACTGCCTGCAGAAAAAAAATATGTAGGGTGAACACGACAGTTGTGAATATACTGTCCTGAAAATATCGGAGGTTGGTGAACTAATTTATACCAGTTATACATGAACATCATTTAGATCTTTTATTTAAACTCGTGTAATCAAAGAAGCTACAAAATGATATTATCGGAAGCCATAATAGTAGTACAGTATTTCATGTTAGATTTCGGAATGTCACATTTTTCAATTTGTCAGTTTTTCGTGAAGTACATGGAAAACTACAAAGCGTTATGTAATTCCGTATGTTGGCATAACATTATTCAGCAGGTTTCATTCGACTATATAAAGCAAAATTAGTTCGGGTGATGCAAAACTTTTGGCTGTAGCTGTTTTCCAGATAGTGACCTATAGATCTTTTTTTTATGGCACTTCTGTATGTTCTCAGCCGAGTGTGTATGTAACTGGCTTGTTTGGAGAATGGCTTCATTGTGTCGGTGTGGGCAGGAGAAGGGAGAGGGAGGCCAGTCAGGCACCTGGATAAACACTGACAGGTAGGGTCGACAATATTAACTTGCCATCAAGGAGGACAGGTGCAGCAAGCAAGATATAGCTGATTAAGAAGCAGGTTCCATATGTGTGTGGATGACCTTAGGGGGGGACCTTTAAGAAATACAATACAACTTTGTGACAAAAATTCAAATGAGTATGCAACTTTGGAATTAGCTGAAAATAATTAGTACCGTATTCCGGTAAATCTCTCAGGAGTAAAATAAATATTGCCAGTGTTAGAAGATTTTAAAATCTAGGTTAGCGTTCCTTTAAATATGTTATATAATGTATATTTCACACCTCACCTGTATATTTTATATATACATAATTATATACTGTATGTAATATACTGTCAAATCAATCCAGAGGTAATCTAAGGCGGAGATGAGGAAGGGTTTCAATTAGCAAGACAGGACGTCGGAGATTAAGGCGGTTTTACAATGTTATGCCTCAAAGAGCTTTTAAACGTCTCGCTCTTTATATAATCCACCTGAATTTGAACGAATGAATCATGTCGCCAAGTCAGAACCCTTTGCACTAATGCAACTCCCGAATTTCCCTTTCGTACTAAATCTGCAAACCTCTCTTTCTGTTTACCTTGTCACTGAAGCTTCAGAAATGAATGTGGGATTACATGTAGGGTTGTTATCCAGGTATGTCTCCGGTCGCTGCAGTTAACGCTCTGCTTTGCGGTGGGGTTTCCCTTCCTGCCTCTGCAGGTGTTTTTAATGCTTGGTGGCAAACTTGTAAAACCTTGTAAAGGCTCGTCCCGGTTTAGTCACGTGATTGCCTTGGCCCGTATGCAGTGACTGGAGATCCAAAATACCAGGCAAGCGTGCGGGGGCCGGCAACTAACTCGCATGCCTGCCACCTCTGGAGTCCTGGGTTCAAAACCAGCCTATTACCAATGCTCTGTTTAGCTCTTAATAGAAGCCCTAAGTGTGTGTGTGCAACCAGCTGTACAGTTCAGCATTTATTTTTAGAAGTACTACATGATTGAGGGGTTAAAGAGTGAGTAGAGTAAGCAGTTTAAAGACGATAGACGTCCTGGCAACTTTGATCATTCAAAATGGTTACAAAGCACTATCCCAGGTCATAGTAAAAATATATATTTTCGCAATGGCAGCCAGAACAAATATCACAAAAAGGGAAGGGAGGGTAAAATGTTAAATGCACTTGCTTTTTAAAGTTTGGGATTGTTATAAGTTAAAAGTTTTCCTACATACTGTGAATATAGGTTACAGCTAGTTTGTTACAAAGACTAGTTGGGTGAACTGTTGAAGGCTGTATGGAATCCACGTCACAAACAAGCACAAGGCCCAGGATTGAGGTTTGAGGTGCGCTCACTAACTTGCAGAGCTGCAAGGGGAAACTCTTCCACTGCCTGTCTGCCATGGCTGACTCTGCCCAGTATTGCCAGTGACATTTAATAAAAATCACAAGCGCCAAAAATAAAATGGCAGGCTTCAGAGGAGGCCTAGTGTTTGCGGGAACTTTGAATCCCTTCGTGTTGAACTGAACCCAGGGAAGAGCATGCGACTGTGGGAGGTTATCTGGGTTCTTTCAAAACAAGATGACGCTGATTGTACTAAACTGATCTCGCCTTGCTCGGTCTATACCTTAGGGGCGGAGATGTGCAAGGGATCATTCTGATATATTGCAGTATTTTGAGAGCCTTGAGAACTAAGTAGTTTGTGGACTGCCTGGCTTGTTTACATGCCCCTGCAGGTGCACACATCTGCACAAAATACGAATTCGTACTCCTTTTTTGTGCATATAAATAATATAATATATAAATGCGTGTGTGTAGAGAGAGAGAGATGTAGATGGATGGAATCATTTTCAGTAAGCACAAATTATAAATACATTTTCTGTAAATTTTGTAAAAATAATTGTGAACATTTTCATCCTTTTTTTTCCCCCCCCTATTAAATGTCTAACATTTAACTGAAGTTTTAAAGAATATAAACTGTCCGGATATTGTATTAGTTATAAATTATTTTACTCAAAGTTTTGAGCTAGACTATAATTCCATATCATCATAGACATGTGTACAAGGCAATGTTCTACTTCTAAAGATATCTGAATGGATGCCAGACCCGCCCACACACGTACTTACAGAAACAGATTCATTGAGACTTGCATTATTCTGTAAACAGCAATTCTGCTCTACATGAAACTAGCCCACGGGCCAGGAACACATGCAAACGTATTAGACTGATTCTTACTGCGATTTGATTTGTCCCATTTCGCAAAGCTTGTCTGTGGGTGGTACAGGAATTGTACTTGAGAGAAACGCTGCTTGATTGATTTTGCCTGTTTGATGGATCGCTTGACTGTGACTTCAGGTAGAGTCATGTGTTGAGGTCTGGTTTTCAAGGGAATCTTGTACAGTCTGTTGCAGCAAGCAGCATACCGGTACTGCGCTCAACTAAAACAAATCCAGTGTTGAGAGAGGTATATATTATAAACCTTGCTGCCCAAATACCGTTTTTTTCTATGTTTTCTTGTGTGGATATCGGTTTGTTTCAATGAAAGCTTGTGGCTGAATGGATTTTCAAATCCATTCACGCCGTAAACATGAGGAAACAAAACACCCACAATTTCAGATTAGCAAAGAGTCTTCTTTAAAAACACCCAGACGCTAGCTATTTCATTAAACGCCCAAGTTAAAACAACTGACCAGCTTTCACACCACCCTACAGTTGGATTTGTGTGATATTATGGATAATTAGTCTTGAATTATATTATGAAAAATGATTATCCATGATGGTGTTTCTGATGGTCATCCAACGCTAGAAAGGATCAGTGCTAATGCTACCAGGATGTCTTGTTCCTGTCTCTCTTCCAATAGAAAACTGCTCATAAATGAGGCTTGAATTCAGCTGCTTGGATTTGTGTGGATCGCTCTTCTCCACAGTCTAAGAAAAGCAGCGATCCTCACCAATCCCAGCAGCTGTCTCTTCAGTTGTTTCACTTGGTATGGTAAATTAGCCCAATCAACACCAATGACCCCACTCACCTGTAGATCGCTTATGCAAATAATAATTTCGTGCAGGACTACCGATTTTATTGTGATCATGCTTATGATCAAAAATTGAAAATGTCATTGCTGTCCAACTCTCAGGCACGTGTTTGTTTGTTTTTTCTCCGGGACATCTGCAGGGCTGGAATTGGGTCTGCGGCCCGCACTAATGATAAATGTTTACGTTCGAAATCATAGTGCTATCCACAGACAAAGGAGCTGTTTGTTTGGAGGCGAAGGAGGTCAGCGGTTTAGGGGATAGGTTGGAGTAACATTTTCAAAGTGCTTTGCCAGAAGGCAGGTCCCTGTGAATGACGGCTGGACTGCCAGAATCAACCTGACCCTGAGGTCAGCTGCACTGTGGGGCTGCCTGTCTCTGTTCACCAGGTCACTGTTCCCAGAATTGTAGTGGAAACTGGTAGACGCGGATACCTACCCATGATACAAATACCCACTGGTGCTCCTTTTCCTACCCAGATGTTTAACTGTTGTTTTAGGACGGCCAGGACAAGGGTCTGTGCAATGGGGAATTGTGCCTACAAGTGATGACCACAAAGGAAATATTTACTCTGGATCACATTTTAATGGGACTATCATAAGGGTATATTTTAATGAACTTGTCTATTTCCACTTTCTTATTTTTTTCCATGTGCATAGAATCCTGTGCAGGACTTACGTCGGTCTTCAGTATGTTGTGTAGCATTATGGGATGTGATGCATATTAAACGATGATGTTGTTTAATGTTAAAGTAGTTGCATTGGAGTCTTGGGGCTTGGGGAGCCAATTGGAAGCTCTGTATTGGCAGTGCTGCCGGCAAAATCGTCAAGGTCTACATTGCCTCATTGTGCTACAGCAGCCCCTATTGGTCAAGCCTGTTGAACAGATACCTATGGGGGTGGCCTGTGTCCTCCAGGATTGGTAGCTTACCACCGTCGAGATCCTGGGTGTGAAGATTTAGGAGCAGGGGACACCCACTGACCTTCAGTTCTCCAGAGCTGTTGTGAGGAGTTAATATTACTTATTTATTTATTTGGCAGACGCCTTTATCCAAGGCGACTTAAAGGTGTTTCATTGCAGTACAGGGTTACAATGCAAGCTTAATATTTAAATATGGTGTCATTTACAGCAAGTGTAAATGGCACAACTAAAATACAATAGGAACGAGGATGCAACAAGTTAGGATTACGTGAAGGAACATTCTAAATTGAGGTGAAAAAATAAGGGAAAATTCTTTTGAAGGGTTGGAAGGTGAAAGCTTGCTAATCAATAGCCACGTAGAAGCTGTGAGAACCAGAGGAGGATGGCTGTGGCTCATTTAGAACAAGAAGTACAAGCCCTGGCCTGCTCCCCTCTGACAGTTAAACGATTATGAAGAGCCATCCTTTCCAAGACCTCACAAGTGAAGGAATTACAAGGTGTGGCCCGTGCATGGAGGATGGAACAGTGCTGGAGGGAGGGGGGTGAAAAACGATGATTTAAGACCATCAAACCTGCTAATAATGACTCCACAAGGGCCCTGTTTTAAAGAGATCTACATAGACAGATAGCCTTTACATATCCAGGTGCTTGGGGGTGATAAATGGGACCCATGCAAACTTACTGTGGTGGCGTTTTACGCATGGCAGTGATCCCATTCCCTTGTGCTAGCATTGCTATTTATTACAGGTGACCTATTACCATTGTAGCACCACTGCATGCGTTGCCACTAAAGATTTTGTGAATCCAGATTCCAAAGCGTCATCAAAGCATTGGGGTACATGACTCCCTCCTTGCAGAACAAAGACCATGGCCTTACAGTAAGCACGGTTTGGCTGTGGTCATAGACAAATAATCCATGTTAATATGTCCTAAATATTAAATGCTTTGTTTCAATGTGTTTCTCTGTGTCAGGGTTGAGGGTGGACCGTCTGACCAAGCTAATGCTTTGCAATAACACAGGAGGAGACAGCCAGTAAATAGAATAGCTCTTTTATTAGTCATCATCCTGTGGCTGTTAAACTGAAGACCACCTTTCTCAGCATGCAGGGATGGAATGGAAAATAGCAGATGTAAAAGAAAGGGAGGGACAGACTCCTGGGGTTCACAGGAGCTGCAGGCGGTGTGGCTAACAGAGGGGCTGGAGTCTCCAATTCCAAATTACTGGAAAGACCTTTAGTCGCTTTCAGTTTAGATAATGTCCATTCTTCTGCAGGTTGCGCCTCCGATCATGAAAACCTTTTCCAGTGGTTAATCTAGTAAAGACACTGCTGGGCGAGTCATCCTATCAGGAGCTTGCTGGTTCGAATCCTGGTTGTGCCGAGTTGCCGGTCCTGCCTGGGGACCGACAGGGAGCGATGCAATGGCCTTTGCACTCCTGCAGGGTTCAAGAGGATAGACAGAGACCAGTGTTGCCTTTAGTTATTCCACTGGGTTTTAACTGGAGAGCGGATAAAGGATTGATTAGAGCATGAATCCTGTGGGATAGCGGTTTATCAGGCATCGTTGTCTTGTTTGATCACAGCATGGTGTTAATCACATCAAAGGCCTGCTTGGCTTTGAGAGGAAACTTGCACATTTTACACAATTCTAAGGTCTAATGCTTGAAGGTAAAAACAAAGCACAAATGAAACCCAACTTGCACTCACTGAAGCAACTGGATGATGGTGACATTTTGAAGCAACCTTCCTGAATGCAAGGATGTTTTGTTCTATGCCCATTGTAAATGCTGCATGAAAACATCTCCTGGAACTAAACAGTAAAATGTCTTGTTCGAGTTCCTGTGCTAGCAGCAACAACGACTTTGATTGATATAGTGCCTTATGTGCAGACCTGCACATCAAGACGCTTTACACAATAAAAAAAAAAAAATACAATGTCTAAAAGAGAAATCAACAAACCAACCATAAAATCAGGACATAAAGACAAAAAGCAAGCCCGTGTTGATAGACAGGCCTAAGACTATACCCACTACTGGTACAATACATTGAGGAGTCTGTACACAGTTTCTGTCCTAACTTTAGTTTGTGGTTGCACAGTACTTCCCCCCCCAGAGTGGTTTTATTTGTAGCTTAGCAAATGTGTTCCAAAGTCACACCACACAAAATACTCTCCCTGTGTCTTTAAAACCCGAAAGAAGACCTCTGTTCGGTTCAAAATGGGCAGTAGGCCGCCTTGGCCTGGGGTTTTCCTGGATAAACATTTGCATTTTAAATGTTTGGCCTGGGTCCTGAATGAGGCCTTGGTGAACAACAAGCCCTTCTTTTTTTCTTTTTTTTTTTTTTTACAGGCTCTTCAGCCCGGCCCGGTTGCTAGACAATGGGCTTCGTTATGCGGGTTATGTAAAGACCCTCTCTTGCATTACAAAGACCAATCTGGATGTCTGCAATAAGGCCTCTTAAGAGTTTAGGTCAGTTAGCAGAGTACACTCCGACCGTACGCTCCAGAGTTTTTCCTTTTTTTTTTTTTTTTTTTTAAAGAAAAGTGGAGGTTTGTTCTCTGTGTTTACGGAGGGATCGGGTGAATTAACTGGAGTGTTTTGCGGACACAAGCCATTGGATAGTTACCAGAAAGGTGACTCTTGATGCAGCTGGAGTAGTTGTGTGCTGAGCAGTCCTAAGCTAACACGTTTAATACAGTACGCTCAATGGGTGACAACCAAGGCTTTTAAATGAATTTGGCTTACGCTACATTATCACTGACAGTGTGCTCAAGATATTTTCTTTTTAGTTTTGTTTTTACCTGCTTTCTGGTTCATTACATGTCTTCCAAAACCATACAACACCCTTGCCTTATTAGCACTGGCGTTATATTTTTCAATAAGCTTGAATAGGACTATCACTTACCCACTGTAATTTAACTGTTGACCAGCTTTTAGTTTTGGATTTTTGCTTTTGCTTGATTTTCAGCAGTACAATAACTGCAATCAGATGTGACCTACAGCGCAGGAAGTGGTACCCAGGAACCAGCAGTAGAATTATATAGTGCTGTATTTCTAATATCCTAAACTAAACAATACAATAAGTAAGAAAGTTAGCATGTATTTTAAGGTATAACAAAACAGTTTTTTCTTCACTGTCGGGTGACAGATAGAGTACTGTGTTCAGGAATATCCCGGGGGGAGGGAGGGAGGACCCCCCCCCCCCCTACTGGGAAGGAGGAAGTGTTTACCAGGGAGTGTGACGTCATTATTGTCCATCATTGTCCTTCAATACACAATGGCAAGGTGTCTCGCAGCCTAGTGAAAGGCTTCTCAGCATTGTCCTGCGAGCACTTTGAAATGACGCGCGATGGGGAGGGAGGCGCATCAATATTTCGGGTATTCGCTCAGCTTGGGTCCCATTATGTGCTGGACAATGCCTCCTGCGGCTGTCCATGATCTGTACGATTTAACAATAATAGCTCCATTCAATGACTGCCCGGTAGGAACTGATTTCTTGCTTAATTGAGAATGAATGCTGTAGCCAAGCCTGCTTTCAACTGGTAGGGACACTGATAGTCGGAGGTCATGTAGTTAGATGTCTCCAGGGTTACTGGAAACTTCAGGTCAAACTATAAAAAGTGTGTGTGTCTGTCTGGCTAATCGGTGCCTTGCTTTTAGGGCACCTCTGTGACGAGGCCACTGCACGATTCAGTCTTTACAGAACTGATTTCTGACTGCTATATAAACAGGATCCATTCCTGTTTTTTTATTCCAATTCCAAATTCCTTGTGATTCTGAAGCCAATTTAATTCACTAACTAGTGACTTAAATTGAAGTAATTAGATGCCCAATTGTTTTTAGGCTCAGCGCACCGCTACCACCCCTGCGCTGACTCGGGAGCGGCGAAGACGGACACACGCTGTCCTCCGAAGCGTGTGCCGTCAGCCGACCGCTTCATTTCACTCTGCAGGCCCGCCATGCTGGCCAACCCAGAGCTACAGCGTCGGAGGACAACGCAGCTTACAGGCAAGCCCGCAGGCACCCGGCCAGTCTACAGGGGTCGCTGGTGAGCAGTGAGCCGAGGACACCCTGGCCGACCTAAGCCCTCCCTTAAAGCTCCACTTACTCTCCCAATGTATCACACTTCTGTTAAACCTCTTTTAATAAGAAGAAAAGTGAACTTGATTCAGCGTGAAAGTAAAACCTGGAGAAGTAAACAGGAAAAGAAATAATGAGAAAGGACTTGCAAGAAAGTTTTTTTTTTTTTTTTGCACTGTTGATTGTGCCTCAAATCTACCCCAGCTGCGGTGCTGAAACAGATAAGATTATCTGATAATGGCAGATGATGGTTTTGCTTGGGAGGTCCAGCATGCACTGGGGCGTTGTAATATGGAGAATGATGACAGACTCACTGCCACCCTCATCTCCGACTTCCTCTGGCATGAACTGAGTGGAGAGGTGCATGTGGGTCTGAGGTTTCTTTTTCAGATAGAGTATAGCTCTCGAATATCACGTTATAATAAGCAGATCTCGAGCAATTTCAACTGCTTCAATTTTTTTAGATGTTGATGCACTTGGATTATTTTCATGCTAATTACCTTATTGTAAGTTAAAACATTATTTATTAATTTTAGGACAAAATTGCTGTTTTTTTTTCAATTGAATCCGCCTGTTGCTACGAAAGAAAGAGATACTGCAGCAGAAGATCTTGCCAGCAAAGCTGGCTGTGTGTGTGTGTTTGCACAGTGTTGTCCTGGGTGTACCAAACAAACAGCAGACCGCCGTTTGCCAACATTAAAAAAAAAAATCAATCGACAAAACAAGAACAAACACCTCGAGTTTGTTCAGGATTTCCCAACAAACACGAGTCTGGGAGAAAGTGGTGAGCCTGGACGTGGCTAGCTTTTATACAATATACTGAGGCAGCAGGCGAACGCCACACTTGACTGAACTCTGACCACATCAATCGCCAAGCTCACTTCCCTCTTCAGGACCTTTCCCAGCATGCTTTACTTTTATCCTGATGGACAGAGTAAGATTTAGTATCATTTCTGGACTACAGCTGCCTTGGAGTTTATTGTCATGTTTTAAAACTCCAAGCTCATAGAATGTGTTTGCAGGCAGTCCTTAGAACACGTTTGTAGTTCTGTAAATAAAAGGGCTCTGTTCACAATGTGTTTTAGGCCTCTATAAGGTTAAACGGTGCTTTACAGAATGCTAATAAATCCTCTCTAATATTTGATTAAAAAAGTCTTTAACAAAACATTCCTTTACAGAATGTTGTACATTTTTAGTAAAGAGTTTTAATTAATTTATCTGGATGTGGTTTTAGTTTTAAAATACTAATTGAAAATATTTTGAGGAAGCTAAAAATGGAACTGTCACAAAACAATATTGGGTAACTGTTTAACCAGTGACTGCATTTAGTTCCACTGTTAAGATCAACTGAACAGGCTCCATTGTTGGATATTCGTTGGATAGCATTAGTATTTTGCCATTGCTAATTTCCCCCTGATTGCCACCCTTCCCGATGTTTTCTATATTTGATTCGTTTTAAAGCTACGTCGCCGAGGGGAAGGCCCTTCTAAATCTCTGGAGCTGGAGAGGATGATTTAAAATTCATCCCACGGCCTTCACAAAAGAAGAAAGGACAGTTTGTGAAAAGGTCTAAGCCTCTCTCTGGTAGCGAGCGTACCTCAGTGGTCTAGCCCTAAATCAAAGTGTCATTGACTCACTTTACAATTGCCTACGTTTGGGGAGAGGAGAGAGAGAGTGAGAGCTACCACAAGCACATCAGTTATTCCACTCTCCCGGGCCATAGAAAGAACTCTCTGAACAGGGTCAACAATGGAATCAATTACTAGACAAACTCAACAAGAGCCCTTATGTTACTTGGAGCAGTTTAAAGGGCCTTGCGCAAACTGTAATTTCAATAAACGTTTGCCCCTCTTCAGATGCCTTCGCTACTGCTTCCTCTGACGTCATTTAAAGGAGTTTAACCTTTTTTCTATTTAGTAAAAGGTTTTAACAAAAATGCATAGATTAAAGGATTCTATTCATCCCCGTTAACCCTTTCATTGTGCTGAAATCTTTCAGTTTCTCACATGTTTGTGTTACTTAATTGGCCAACTCCGTCACAGGGCCATAGATTAAAAAATCACGAACCGCTCTTTTCCTAGTACCTGTGCTGTAGGTCACAATGACCTAATCGGATCTGTACTCCACAAAAACTCCAGATATTAGAATTGATATGTTTTAGATTGATACCGTGATACATTTACTACAACCTTTGATACTGTTTCTGCTTGATTGAAAAAAAAAAGGTGTGTTTTTATAAATGGACTACAATCGACAAGTGTTTATTCAAATTATTAAAACCAGGTTGTTAGCAGCTCAGAGTTTAAATGTTAGCCAATAGTTAAACATTTTAAAATGTTGCCTAAACATTGAATCATTGTCAGAACCATGGCTTTAATCTTTACATAGCAGTAAGTGGCTTTTTCTGATTTGGTTACAAACCAGTATGTTTGCTAAAAACAATACAGAAATAAGTTTGTAGGGGGTCATAAAGCTCAACGGTCGTTATCGGCAACGATTTTACTCAAAAGCAGTGTGTTTTTTTTTTTTTTCAGTGAATGTTTTGAAGGGGTGTAGAAAAAAAGTCTATCCGGCTCTCTATCCCAGCCTCCCCTTTACCTTAATGAGGCCGGACAATAAAGTGGAGAATGGTAGGGTTACAATGCCGCATAGCCGGGGTGTTTCAATGGGGGAGCTGATGCATGAGAATATCTCTTATTCTTTTCACCCGGCCTGCCCTTCAATAGGGATTTCTACTGCTCCTTCTTTCTCTCTCCTCTCTTTATGACCCCAGTATCAAGAGAGCCTGCTGTGAACCAGTGGGGTCTGGAATACCACACACAGACTTAGAGCGAGAGAGAGAGAGACACTGCCTATCCAGATTGTTTTCATTTCAGTTGCTTTGCTGTGTGTGTGTGTGTGTGTGTGTGTGTGTGTGTGTGTGTGTGTGTGTTTTACGTTGCCTTCTCTCGCTGCTTGTGCGTGCACCGTATGAAAGCACATCCTTTCTGATGTGTGTTTGTGTATTTGCTTGCTTTTGCCTGTGCAGTTGTTTGTGTTTCTGTTCAAGCGGGTGTAGTGCACTCACATGTGTGTGTGTTGCTGTCAGCCTGTGGAAAAGCACAAAGGCACGCAGACTAGAAGTGACGTAACAAGAAGGACAAGGGGTTTTTTTTTTTTTTTTGGTTTGTTTGTTTTAGTTACGGCGCTAGTTAAACTAATAGATAAGTAATAAATAGTTTGCCTTTTTTTTAACAATCCAACTAAGTATTTTTGTAAACAGCAAACTGAAAACATCGTTTTATGAGGCATTTTACGCTTGTATGCACAGTACTTTTTTTACTTTATTTTTTATGATTTAGATTTGATAAGTCCTCTCCGGTTTCTCCCATTATTATTATTATTATTATTATTATTATTATTATTATTATTATTATTATTATTATTATTATTATTATTTTAATTACAGCATTTTCTTCAATTTAAATACAAATTCCTCCTTTTGATTTTCTACTTTTGCTTTTCTGAAGTAAAGATATTTGTGTTTAACTACTGCTTACTAATTCTGCTTCATAATGTCAAATGAAACCTGCAAAAATAATGTTATATTAACACATTGAATTACATACCGGTTTGTAGTTTTCCATATACTGGCAAAAATTTAAAAATATGACATTTTGAAATTTAACATGAAATACTGTACTACTATTATGGCTTCCAGCAGACTCTTTTTTTATTAATCATTTTGTAGTTTCTTTGATTAACATGATAAATGAAAGATCTAAATGATGTTCATATAGTTTATTCATTGTATTATGTCTTAATCCTAACATTCTAGGTGATGCAAAACTTTTGGTCATAGTAATAATAATAATACTAATAATAATAAAGGATATTGCAGCCGTATTCATAGAAAGTCATGTTAACTAATTAGCCTGGTTTTAAATGAGATGTATTGTATTGTCTGCCTGTAATGAATGAATGGTGCACTATGTAGAGATCATTGGGATTGGCTGTATCCCTGTGTATTCCCACATCTCTCACACACACTGATCTTTTCAGAGCGAGGCTGTAGAAGTAACAAGTTTCCCTGCTTGGCTAAACTGTGCATGGAAACGGCTTGCGTCCTGCAATTATGTGGTGCTCTGCATCCATCGGAGTTCAGCTTAACGAGAGCTTTGAATGAACCCGCGGGTCTGTTATCAGAGATGTGTATTGCAGGACTCTGAAATAAGCCACAAATTCAACACCGTCTACAGCAGGGGTCTCCAATCCTGATCCTGGAGAGTCTTCTGGTTTTCATTTCAACCAAGCTCTTGTTACTTAATTGAACCAATTACTGGCTTAATTAGTCAAGATTAACAGGTGTTCCAGATCTTTATCCACTCATGATGTAAAGAGACCTAGAAAACCTGCGGGATTGGAGCCCTCCAGGACCAGGGTTGGAGACCCCTGTTCTACAGACTTTTCATAATCCTCATATTTTATCTACAGAACAGGGTGCAATATATATTTCAATTGCAATCCAACAGACGTACAGTCAGTTTTTCAACTCTTAACCACAAAACAGAATATAAAATGTGTACTAAAGGTTTAACTTTGTTAAGCAGAGGTGACATTTTGTTCTATTAGAAAAGGCAAAACCAGCTGAAGGAACACTGAGAAAAGAATTATGAGTTTGTATTGTTTGCAAGTTTTCGGTGTGTTATGCAAGTTAGTACCAGGCTTTTATTTTTTACAAACATACCAGTATATATTGGATGTTGAAACTTAATTGAATCGGTATTGTTGGGCAGCGGTAGATGTAGGTGGAGACTGTCAGTAAACCCTGCCTTAGTCCTGTTCCCACCTCCACACCTATTTTTTTTTGACTGTCTTAACTAAGCCGGGTTACTCAATTTCGCAGACAAGAGGCTAGCAAACACTTCTGTGAAGATACTGTACATCCTAATAGAGCATGATATCCTCTCACCCTGAGCTCCCCTCTTGGTTCTCGCAGGCTTTGATTGTATGGGCTGATTAGGAGATTTGTTGAATCTCACATATGCAAATTCCACTTAATTAGGGTCCCATTGTGATTCGCAGCGGATCAGAAGAGGGGGGGTGGGTGTGAACAATGGCGTTCACAGAGTCTGACCCTAGACAATGCCTTCACAGTAGAGGCTGCCCTTCCATCACCTCTAAGTCTTGTTGAACTAGAGCCTTGTCAATGCATTGCTTGTTGCTTACAGGTGTAGGGATCTGCAGTTCAGGGTGGGGAGTCTGACATTGTCAAAGACTCCTGTGTGGAATCAACACTGGCCTTTAGCTTGGCACTGACCCTCCAATTGGCCGAGTGCCGCCCGGGTGGGGAGGGCTTAGGTCGGCCAGGGTGTCCTCGGCTCACCGCGCACCAGCGACCCCTGTAGACTGGCCGGGTCCCTGCGGGCTTGCCTGTAAGCTGCCCAGAGCTGCATGGTCCTCCGACGCTGTAGCTCTGAGGTGGCTGCATGGCGGGCCTGCAGAGTGAAAAGAAGCGGACGGCTGACGGCACACGTTTCGGAGGACAACGTGTGTTCGTCTTTGTCTCTCCCGTGTCAGCTCGGAGATTAGCGGTGAGCCAGGCTTAAAATTTGGGCATTTCAAATTGGGGAGAAAATGGGGTAAAAAACAATTGTTGATTTTCCAAATAAAAAAAAAAGCTTCATTCCAGTTCTTATTGCATAAATTGCACACTAGCAAATAGAGAACTTTAAGAAAGTGAGCTCCCTCCAGTCCAGGGCAGGCTTGAGGCATGGAGACTGAACTGCTCCCTCACCCCCCTAAGAAAAAGGGTGCTCCCTCCAGTCCAGGGCAGGCTTGAGGTATGGAGTCTGAACTGCTCCCTCCCTTCTGTAGATGGAGAAACTCTTTCTTTCTTTCTTGTGGGTGGAATGTCTCGGTATATTCCCCCATCTCCATGATTTCAAATTATTTATGACAATAAGTAGACAACTCCTATTTCATAAACTCTTTGCATGGCACTTGGAGACCGGAGCCCAGTGCTGACTCCACACACCTCAACACAAGGTCACGGTACTGTCAAATGAAGACTAATAGTACCGGATATGCAGCTCTCCAAACATCTGTATACCAGTGGAAATGTTGTATTAGTTATGATGTTTGTAGACCACACACAAATACTGAAGCTTCAAGCTTGCAGTGCGTGTGTATAGCTAGCTATGCTGTGGCTCTCTATCCAGTAGAAGGGCTTACTCATTTGTTACGAAACGTGGTTAGGACATTATGTAGTACAAGTTATTGAGAGCATCATCATCGAGTGATATAAGACATACCCCTTTGCAGTTTTCCATATACTTAACGAAAAACTGACAACAATGGAAAAATCTAACATCCCCATACATCACAGATTGAAAAATGAGCGCCAAAGTAAAGGGCATGAAGAATAGAGAATATTCTTGGTGTTTGGCACCTTCGAGGGTTAACGCGGATTTCTGATGACGGCAGCTCCTTTTTTTCTTGTTTTTTTTTTCTTCCTGTTTCCTCCAGTTTGTGCTCTTTGCAGCTGTGTGCCAGCTGTGTGCATGCTGTGATTCACCGCCGCAGTTCCTTGACGGCCATCGGCAGGCTGGCTCCGGCACTTTCACAGGGCAAAACATGAAAGGACTGCATGTGGTTAGCGGGCAGTGCCAGCAAAGCAAGAGGCACAGTGCACTACAGTACAGCAGGGAGCCACACACATGGAAGGGGAAAGCCACAGTTATGCGCGTGAGGGTTGCGGAGAGGATGGGAGAGAGGGGGGAGATTAAGAATCGAGGGGGAAGAAGTAAAGCTTTTGAGAGAATTTACGACTTTCATATTTCACCCTTCTGTGCTGCTTAATCCGAATACAGACTTGCAAGTTTGTCCCTAAATGTGTAGCCTAGTTTCACTGGGATCAGCCTTTCTCTAGATACAGACAGTATTATTTAGTGAGGTTATGACCATTAAGCTCTGCTGTAGTTTTACACACATGGAAAAAAAACACAAATGTGGATTTTGCCTATAAGTAATATAAGAAACCTGGGCGATGTCTATGCAAAGGCATATACATTTAATACAGATGGTAGTAAACGCATTCTACTGATTGTATATTAGTGTAGACTTGAACAAAAATCTTGGGCCATTAGTCCGATATTTAGGACTTACCAGTCAGAGATATCAGACTATCCACTAGGTAACCCATTCCATCCCCTCGCCACTCTCTGTGTAAGTGTGTCCTACCCTCTGTCCTAAGTCTGTCTGCATTAATTAAAATAATTCTGATTCCAAGGTAGTATAAAATGGATAAGCTTATGTAAATCCCCAAGGTCATAAATTATACACAGATATATGCTGCCAGCAAGCAACATGGATCTACAGACGATAGCATTAGATATAGAAGTGTTATCTTAATCGTGATTGCTTAGTAATTATCATAGACCTAAATTACCAACAGTGCCTTTTTTTAATGTGGCTGTTAATGGTTTCAAGCAACATGTAGCTCAGAGTAAAGGAAGTTATGTAAATGGTGGTTGAAAGTTGTTCAGCAAGCAAGCTACTTCAGTTCAAGGCTCTACAGTCACTTTTGTCAGTTTGTTTTCAAGAAGTCCTGAGACTGTAGTGAACCCCTTAATGTACACAAGGAAACGAGTGGTCGTTCAGAACGGTTTCTTCTTAAAATACATTTGAGAGTGGCTCAAGTATCCCGAGGACGAAGCTGACAATTCGGACGACCCAACCTGTCGGTATATTTAAACCCTGTTTTGTGCACCTTGTTACAAAAATAAGTTAGCATAATTTTATTTGTGGGACACATGTGCCCCTTGTGGCTTAAAGAGTTAAGGAGAAAGACACAAGGTGGATTTCTCCCTCCCTGCCCAGTTTCCTGCCAAAATGTCTTCTTGAAACCACTGCCAGAATTGCCACAAGGCGACGCAGGAAGTTTCCTAGAAACCCCATCACCAAAACAGGCCTGTAAATATTAGCCAAGAAACCCCACCACCAAAACAGGCCTGTAAATATTAGCTGTTACTGAAAGAATTATATAGGTTTTTTTTTAATGGGGGGTTGGGTATTCTTTACTTAAGTTACCAAGGATTTATTTAAAAACAAAAATAATGTCATGTCTGGGTTTACCACAGAATATTAGGCCTGTGCCTTGAGGCCAAACGAGAAAAAAAAAAAATCAGTTGGACGAAGTTGGCCTCTGATTGGCCATGTCCCAAAACCCTGCCCTCTTTGTGCTAAGCAAAACACAACCCCCACAGGCTGAGCTACATTAGGAATGGCTGGCTACATAATATCAGCCATTATCGACTTCCAAGTCATAACAAACCCCAGAACACCCACCTCGCTTGTAATTTCACTCCACGGGGGAGTGCTGGTGCCTGGGAAAGAAGGAATGCAGGAGGCTGCCGTAGCGGGATTCTTTGCATGTGTGTGCGTGTGTCACTAAGATAGAAAGGCATGACAGCTTAGGAGGACCTGTGAAATCTAGTCTCACTCCCAAGTCCATTTATCCATTCTAAACTCTTTTAAAAAGGAGAATTTGAACAATAGTAAATGTGCGCTTACTAATGAGTTAATGTACAGTGAGTCCGGTGAGGTTGAGAGTCTGTGAAAATCTATCTATGGCGATGGGCACTGAAAGATAAGTTCTCTACTTTTTGTATGTGTATATATATATATATATATATATATATATATATGAACATTTTCAGCACCAAGTTACTTTTTGCAAATCTCTACAATAACCCATTAAACAACATTTGTCAGGAACAAACATTCCTGCCACTGCTGTAAATTCAAAATTAGAGCTGTCAATCAGAATGAAGAAAATATTATCGCTATGTCATATCAACAGTGCATACAAGAAATGTAAATGTATAGTTGAAAATCAGAGAAGTTATTTAATAACCACCTAAAAAATGTGACTTGCAACAAAAAGCGATTTTCACAACCAACCAACCCCCATCCCACAGGCACAGACAGCAGAGACGATAATCCTTTACAGTCCTTAAAGGATTAAAACTTTTTCGTTTAGCCCCAACTTTTGTGCTTGCAGTGATCCATGCAAGTGTAGCAAGTACCTCTCAAGTCCTGTAATGTGGGACAGTCTATGTGTGAGTGTGTGTGTTTGACTCAAACTGTGAATGTGTTTGTGTCTAAACACTTATCCCTGAGTGGTGTGTGTTTGCTCTGGTCACACAGATACACTCATCAACCAGTTTCTTTCTAGCTGTGAAAAGACTTCAGTAGGCAACTGTAAACATATCTACCACCTCACTTAAGAGCTAGTCAAATACTGGGATTGGTACAAAGACCCGCAGGAAAAATACTCCTTCCAAAACAATATAGTCTCCTGTAATGTGTAGTGGAAGAAGCTCTAGTGTTTTTGAATAGCATGACATGTTGAGTGTGTTTTTTTTTTTAAAATTTGTAAACTAGTACTTGTAGATATTTTTCAGCCCCCTTACCTTTTTATGATGTTTGCATGGGTCGGGAGTGCTTCATACTTTCAAAGTGTTTAATTTTATAATTGTATGTAAAGGTGCTTTGACTAGGAGTTCGGGCGCTGCTCCTCAAGTTCCAAGTACCTAACATAGGCTAGATCAACCTGTGTCTTTCATAGACGTTGCAGCGCCATCTAGTGATCACTTTGGACAAGTTTCCTTTAGTTTTGCTTGTAATACACTCCTGTTGACTAGATGGTGCTGGCACTTAATAATATAAAGACTGTGTACATATGTTTATAGCAGACAACAAATACCGAAGTGTAGCTCTGCACTCAAGACAAGCTTATAACAAACTAATTGCATAGTGGTGTGATTGTAAACATAATAAGTTGAGGGGGGGGGGGGCAGTTAAAATTAGAATCTGCTTTCTGTTCGTGCTGACAAACCCGAAGCGATTAGCAATAGGTCCGGTTCAATGAGCTCCCTGTTTAGACTGACTGACACACACCACTGCTTGTTTGTAGTAGTTGGTGAAGGCAGTGTATGCTTCTGTCAGGGCTCTTTCATTTCACAAAAGCCTGCAGCACGCCTTTGCAGTAGTGAACAATAACACCAAGTGGCCACGCTTTTTTATTTTTGAATTTTAATGCGTAAACACTTCCAGGCTGCGCTTCTGTGCAGTTACATAAACTTCAAAAACTCCTAGTTGTGTCTTCCATTTAACACCCCCTCCCCCGCTGTTGGTCGTGGCCTGAGTGGTCCAAAAGGTCAATGGAATATACCAATAATGCGACCTAAGGTGGGGTGAGGGGAACGAAGGGAAGCAGTTCATTGGTTGAAAGCTAATACCTTGAAATGGTGATATTCTTCCAACTGGCATGTGTCATTCAAAGGAATGGGACCACTAAGGTACTGTAGGGAGACTGCCGTTGGATTGCCTATCACTGTGCTTTACTGACTGGGGTGGCCATTTATTACTTAATGGTCAAGAGATTTATAAACCTGAAGAGAATGGAGAATGGATTTTATATAGCGTCTTTCAACACAGAATTTCAAAGCACTTTCTCTAAAAACAAAGCGATCACCTCATTTGAAATCAGTATGTTGGCAAAATGTTTCCAACAGCCTTTTCATTTAGAGTTTTAATGGGTCTCTGTGTTTGATGGGTCCTCCACCTTCTTTGGAGAAATGTTTTTAAAAGGAGATTTGTGATGGCTGGACAGCTCTGTGATTATCGGATGTCCTTTTTTTCATCTTTGGTGGTGAAAGCAGGAACTAATGGGGTTTTGCACCACTTTTGCTTCAAAAGGTTTGTTTATATATAAATATATATATATATATATATATATATATATATATATATATATATATATATATATATATATATATATATATATATATATATATATATATTCTTTTCTTGATTTCTAGCTTTTGTTCCAAAATGGTATGCTATATTTTCAGAAGGACAATTCATTAGCATGCATTAAGAATCTATTTCGGTCCACTTAGGAACCCCAAGTTAAGGTAAACTACCAGACAGAAGAAATTTTATTTGAGTTTGTTAATGCTTGCATGGGGAATTGTTGTTTTTACTGTATGTGTCAATTAAAAAAAAAAAACGTGTACACAATTCAGTTAGCGCTAAACATTTAAACCGAATATGCATCTAAAATACGGGTCACCGGATTAATTCACTTTTAAGTGTTGAGATGATCAAATGTAATTGTAGTATATTTGTATTGTTGAGCGCTGTTTTAGCACAAGATCACAATATCATGTTTTGAGTTTTGAAGGACTGGCGATGATCTGTAATTCTAAGTCTGGGTTAAAGCTCTGTTTCCCAATCCGATAACTATGATTGATTAGTTTATAACACCTTACAGACTGACAGACATCAGTACGCGCGTTCTGCTGTGTGCTCGATTGCAATGATAGCAATCGCGGTACTTAGCATAATAACTCATGAGTTATTAACTGTTCCGAGGTTTACTTTAGTTATAACTTTTAGAATACTCACCAATGCTAAATAATCACGCGTCTCAAATTGACATTTACTGTTCTGCAATTAAATAGACATATATAAATATATAAGCTGTTCAGCAATCCTGGACAAAATGCATAGGTTTAAATTACTGTGTGGTTTTTCAATAGTACTTGCCAGTTGTCTCTTTTTTAATACATATTTAATTTATGACCCGAACCGACCATTGTTTTCCATGTGTTAATTACTGAAATGAAGCGGAACTCTTTCCAGCTGTTGTCTTTTATTGTAATTATAATGTGGTTGCGACGTTTCTATCAGAAGTTGATTTTGTTGTTTTTTGTTAACGTGCGTCCAATTGCTATCCTACCAAGTGAATGCTGTGGCTTTTCCGATTGCTCACACAAGTGCCCCTTAACACGTGTTTCATTCGCGAGGTGGGTGGCCTTTCTGTGTGCGGAGTCGCGCTGCACTATCGGAGTCAGTCTGAACCGCAGCTATAACCATCAAACTGAGGGGGTTCTTTCAGAACAATCACTGGGGAAAAATTACGCTTCCACATATCTTTTTAAGTCCTTTTATAAAGTGACATGTTTTTTTTTTTTTATATGACTGTCTTTTTAAACATTCGCGCTTGTGAAAGGGTGCGGTTCTTTTGTGTGTGTGGGTGAACTGTAAAAAAATATATAGTTTACTTGGCAAACAAAGAATTGAATAATGAAGTTCAAATCATAGTTCTGTTTGTTTTAAGCAGTCGTCGAGTGCCAGTCGCAAAATATGTTGGTATAAGACAGTGCAGTCTTTTTTAAACGGTAGCATTACCATAGTAAATGTATGTTTTTAAATATTGTCAAACTGCAATTTTGAAGTGGTGCAGTTTTTTTTTTTCAAAATACTGTACTTTATTTTAAAATAAAAAAAAAAAATTACCTTTTTCATTGCTTTGGTAATAAAACGTTTTTTGGTTTTTTTCCCATTGTGATATTGCACTCTCCTCTGTCAGCTGTCCCATTATTGGTAAACACAGGCAGCCTGGGCTAGAGAAGGCCAGCTGACTAGTCATATTAGTCGTAAATCCGGTCTTGTATGGTGTTAGGCAAGCTTGGTGTGTTGAAACAATTTGCCACAATTACATTTTCACATAAATCCAAGCAAAAACGCTTCTCCAGTTGAAATGAAACTTGGTCAGGACATTCCTTAGCACTAAGTTACTGAGATCATCAAGAATCTGGGAGCATACTGAGGCACCTGCTTTATATATGTTACCTATAAAAAATACTTTGTGATGTGAACAAGCACATCGCAGGGATGGAAATAAGACTCCTATCGCATAGCGGTTTCGCCCAGTCCATGTTTCAATACTTGATTACCCCTAGTGTACAGGTAACAAGCTCAGGAATCTCTTCTTAAACTCACAGCAAAACCAGGAATGGATGAAACTGCTATGCAATGGGAGCACAAGAAGCCGGGGCACGTTGAGAGCCAAATATAATAACAGAGTTAAAAATCATCAATCCTGAAATGGCAATAGATGGCGTTGAGCACAAGCCGGGACACCAGCTTATTTGTTGGTTTAGATGAGGGTACAGTAGCAATATCAGTGAGGTATATAAATGGAGACAGAGGGTAACTGATAATGGCATCAGCAAGCTAGGGGCACTGTCGCTAGACAAGCTTGAGTCGAGTGTTTCAGATAGTTGGCTGATTTGCTGGTTGTGATTTTGTCCTCCCCAGGGCTTGACGGTGGTTTCCCAGGATTCCAAGCTCCAATGCCAGTTGACATGCAGCCCCATCAGGGCCGGTATCGCTACGAGCCTGGCCCCAGTCAGCCCGCCAGGGGGTAAGTCAGGGCTAGGGGTGTCATACCCGTGGGGCATTGTGGTGGTCACTTTTCCATGCACTGTGGGGTTTTGCCAGTAAAAGCAGCAATGACCAAAAACAAAACCAGTGCATTAAACAACCTGTAGGCTAATCCCATTAATCCAAGAAATCTGACAATCTATAGTAAAAGAATATTCAATTCAACCATGATTTTAAAAAAAAAAAAATACAAAAAATGACATGGCCAGATAATCTGTTGTGCTTAAAACTGTACCAAATACCAGTGGCCCCTTTCAAAACCAAGTGCAGAAACTTGTTTCAGTACCTTGTGCAGAAAAATTGAACCTTAAGCCTGGTTCAGACAGAAGTGAGTGAGGTTTGTATCTCCTCACTCGGTTAGTTAACTACTCATATATTTAGTGGATGGAAATAGGACTACTATTGCATAGCAGTTTCACCCATTCCAGGTTTTAATACAAGCTTGCTTAGCCACTATGTATCAAGTTCAGGTGTGCCTGAACTCATAGTAAAACCAGGAATGGATCAAACTGCTATGCAGTGGGAGTCTTATTACCATCCATGTGATATCTGACAGCATTTTAACAGCAATGCTGGTGTGTTTATTGGAGGGCTCCCATCCAGTTACTGACCAGGAAAAACTGTGCGTAGCTTCTGAGATTTTCAAGGCAAGCCGTGTGGTCTGGCCTGGTCTAGCTGAGCACATGACTAATCGAGAGCAGATCTGGGGGTCAATACAAGCCCAAGCGTGACCTACAGTCCGACCTCAGCAAGTCACTTCACTCTCCCTCCCCCGCCCCCCCGCCTCGATCCCACTTTGTCTGTAAAAGTGGGAACCGTAAACCAACTTACTGGAACCAGTCACCTAACCAGTCAGGGAAGTACAGTAACACTTCACTGCATTACATTGCACGGTATCCATCCAGTTACATTACATGTACGCTAATATTTTGTTCAGAATAAATAGTCTACTGATGGAACGTGCATAGGGTCCCAGCATTTATTAAAATGATGTAAAGGCTTGCACAGTGATGACATAGAAAATACCACTCTCTTGCATGCACACTGAGCCCGCTGAAGAAGTATTCAGAATGACATGACTGAGGCGTCTTTACCAACAAGAACTGTTGAACCCTAGAACTGAAGTGGACCAATTCATGTTTTTTTTTTTTTTATGAAATTTTTAGAAAACCAAATTATTGACTTTAGATTTAGTAGACCAGTTTGTGCTGCCAAAAGGTAATTTCAAAAGAAAAACAACCCCGCAAATGATTATGGAATAAACATTTCAATGTGTAAATTGTTTAATATCGTGCAAAGAAAAACTTGGCAAATGTTGATGAGTTCAGAAGAAGAAAACAAAAGCCACAGTATGGTCGCTTACCACATTGAAATACAATCATTTGTAGAATTAGCTTGAACTCCAAGGGCCAGTACGGAAAACGAAAGTGCAATTCTAATAATAACTCTGTTCATTTTAAAACTTTTAGAAGCACATTTTAGCGGCTCCTTTCAAGTTATCTGACTGTTTACCGATATAGGTCATTATTTTTTTGTGAATCGACTATCATTGACTTCAGGACGCGTCGCTGTAACTTGTACTAAGGCTCGCATATTCCGACTCGCTGCTTTTTGATTTTCTCTCTTGATGCGTGCCGGAAAAGGAAACCAAAACGTGTAAAACATTTGAAAGGCCGGCCTCGTACTTTGCCGGACTCTGTTTCTTGCAGTGCGCAGCATTGCTTTTTTTATGTCTGTGCTGTGCATTGTTGTGGCGCTCTCCTAGATGGATAGCCGATCCTCCTGACCAATCCCCTCCCCCTCTTTCCTTCCCCAATACCACCCAGGTTGTGAGGGCCGTGTCAGCTCACTTTATGACAGCTGCTAATTACGTACCCGGCTCAGCCCAGCAGCGGATTGTTGCGCATGACTGCACCTTTAGTCACGTCTCACCTAATCTCAGCGCAATTCTCCTGCAAGAAAAGGGGCTTCTTCTCAATATGCCGTTGCCATGCTTATGACCATGCATTACCATAAGCTATAGCAATATGTGTGCCATTTGTTTTTACTTGGTGTTAAACACTACACAACACAGGGTTTGAGAGACGTAATTACAAATTTTAAATATGTATATGTAAACAGATCATGTAGAATTTGTTTCCAGTGCAGCAATGCAATTAGTTATGTTTACAAAACATGCAACCCTGAGGCTGTATTTTTTTTCTGCTAGAGAAAGTAATCAAAGCAGAGTTAAGAAAGCTGAACTTTGGTTCAGAAGCGCTTTGCTTCCGATTCAACGGCATAGAAAGCGAGCGCCCTCTGGTGGACAGCCTTCATTACACTCCTAAGAGACCATAGGATCTCAAGAATCTGTTTTGGACCGTTTTCCCTCACGGGGGGGGATATATTTAGCTGTGCGTTTTCCCACAGTTTCAGTAAATAAATAAGGATGTCTGGACAGGATTTGTTAAGCTCCAACTAGAACTCTCACAGTCCAAAAATAAAAACATCAGGTACTTCAAGAGTGGAGCAAAATAGGGACTCCTCTTTTTTGCTGTGTTGCATCTTCCATAGACTTTAAGTGAAGAATGCGCAGCATGAAAAACTAGGGAGCAGTGGAAATATCTTTTAATTTTTTTTTTATTAAGAAGTGTGCACAAGGTTATGGAACATGACTCCCGTTGCATAGCAGTTTGAGCCATTCCTGGTTTTACTGCAAGTTTAAATCGGACACACCTGAGCTTGTTTCCTATAGACTGGGGCTAATCACGCTCGTAGTAAAACCTGGAATGGGTGAGACTGCTATGCAGTCAGAGTCTTATTTCCATCTCAGCTCTGGGTGTCTCTTCCCTCATTCGAAATGCAGTCTGTCTGTCACACTATGATGAACACTGTAACTGCCTTGAATTTTCACCAATCTTCTTCAAACTTCACACACACTAGATTTAGTGCAGTCCGTGCTTGAAGAACCTTTGTATGTGCCCTGTAGAGATGCATCACTTAATTGATGATAGCTTTTGAATAATAAAGTCTTCTTAATGCATTGTGGATTGTTAGCTGTCCAACGTCAAGGACGCTAGTTCTAAGTGTTGTTTCCTAACGGTGTGTTTGTGTCCCCTGGGTGTAGCCTCACCCCGTCTGGCAGTCCTGTGTACTCTGATGTGTCTCTGATCAGGATGTCTCCTCACTGCTCTCAGCCTGGGGAGAGCCAGGCTCTGTTCCACCCCAACAGCCACGCCTTCATGGAGCCCTACATGAGGCCACCTCACGGACAGACACCCCCCAGCATGCTGGCTAACCGGGGCGTGGCAACGGCACATGGTGAGTGCCATGATTCATTTGTCAGGGTCTTTTTAACTGTGCGGTTTGCCATATGTACCAGCGTGGAGGCTGGGCGTGAACCGGCAACCACACGCCGCAAGTGAGTGTCTCTAACCGCCATGCAAAAGAGACTCCTCTGCTGTGTGGTTTAAGAGCTTTTAACCTCATCTCAACAGCAGCCCTGAATGCTGCACATAGTTTTGTAATGTAAAGTTTTGGGACACACGCTTGAGCCTTCAGGTTGGTGCAGGACTAGTCTTGTAACATGGTGTGGAGTATCCTCCTCCTTCATTACTATGGGGTCAGAAGAAATCAGGAAGAACAGCGATCAACCAATGGAACAAACCTTTACTGCTGCAAACCCAGCACAGGGTTGCAGGTTTCACAGTAAATTGCACTGGAGAGCAGTGATTCTGCTATCCAGTCTTACCAGCGTTACAGTCAAACACTGTGCTGTGTGTCTTTGTTTCTAGGAGGGAATGCAGGGACCTACTACCACCAGAATAACCTGATGGCCAGTCACCATGGCTTTGGCTTGAACCAGGCTGGGGGAGAGCACCTGAGCTCTATGGATGGTAAGACAGGCTTTATAGCAATTGGAATTGCGCTGCGTTGTATACTGGGACCTGCAGCTGCTGTGCACCTCTCTCATGAATGCCTGCTGAGCCAGATAAACCAGTGCTTTTAAAACCAGCTTTTTCATGTAGGGGAAAACTATGTTCGTTAGTGCTTGTGAAATATCATTTTTTGTTATTCATACATTTTAGAATAAATTGCATGGTTTTATAAACTACGTATCTATGCACTGAAACCTTGTTTTAAGAATTAATATTTAAAAGAAAACTTACTGAACTGAAAGATTGAAAAAGCTATATCATGACTTCATGAATCCTATTGGAAGCATGCTGTGCAAAATTTTTACAGCCAAAAAAACAACTCTCTGGAGTTTGTGTACAATTGCTTTATTGGAATCAAACTTAAGCACACTTGGATAGCAGAAAAATTTGATTTTTTTTTTCCAGTGTCGCGGTTCTCCACACCTCGCTCGATGATGAAGCTCAGTAAGAAGCGAGCGCTCTCCATCTCTCCCATGTCAGACGCCAGCATTGACCTGCAGACCATGATCCGCACCTCCCCCAACTCCCTCGTCGCCTTCATCAACTCCCGCTGCGGCTCCACCACCGGCTCCTATGGGCACCTCTCTGTGGGGGCCATGAGGTGAGCGTCTGAACCCTCTGCAATATTCCCTGCAGCTGAGCTAGCCCTGATCTGTGCAACACAGCCTCCAAAAACAGATGCAATTGTAAACTTTTGTAATAGGTAGATACATGCAGGATGCAGTCGGTAAATCTAATTAATCTTGCTGGGTTGTTTTACAAAGCAAATAAATACAGTAATCTTGTATTGCCCTGTAACACCTGTAAGTCACCTTGGATAAAGGCATCTGCCAAATAAACTAATAATAACTATATATTATAGTGTGTAAAATGCAAGCTTATAATGTACCATAGTCTGCAGATAAACATGTCTATATGGGGGTGGAGTATTTTTTGACTAGCAGGATAATACTGTAGTTCAGACTTTTCTTCAGAAATTGCTGTTCTCACTAACTGCAAGTTAACCATCTATGGTGGAATGGTTTATACTAAAATGATATGGTGTTCAATTACAGTTACAATTACGCTGCAGTAATTACAATTACAGTAAAGTAACAAACAACTACACACACTAACATGCTTACACTGTTTATTCTAAATAACCAGCAGTAATCACAGGTGCATGTACATGTTATATAACTTATTTTTTCAAACCAAACGAAGGAGAGCGATACTTCCGATTTTTCTTCAGAAATCGTTGTGCTCACTAAGTGCAAGCTAACCTTCTGTGGTTGAACGGTTCGTACCTGTTC
This sequence comes from Acipenser oxyrinchus oxyrinchus, assembly GCA_030684275.1. Taxonomy (NCBI): domain Eukaryota; kingdom Metazoa; phylum Chordata; class Actinopteri; order Acipenseriformes; family Acipenseridae; genus Acipenser; species Acipenser oxyrinchus. Next base: position 3,122,406 of record CM060300.1, read on the forward strand.
TAGTGATCCAGGCTACCCCAGAAGCAGGTCTCATTCCCTGCCTGTGTGTTTGGTGTTGCAGTCCGTCAATGGGATTCCCCGGCTCCATGAGTCATGCCAAGGGTCCGGGCTCCTCGTTCGGGCACGGCCCACCCCTCAGCCACCCCCCTGGGCCCTGCCACCCTGCCTTCAGGCACCCGGCCACCCCCCGCCTGCTGCCACACAACAAGCACTGCCACGTGAGTACGCCAGCACCCACGCAACCAGGACTTCAGTATAACACACAGCAGAGCCTGGGGTTTAATACAGAACAGCATGATACTGATGTGATGCAGCCATCTAAAATGTCTGTGTGTCAGGATGGGAATGACAATGTATTAAACATGTTTAACTGTTCTTATTTAACTGTATAGGTTAAATACGATCAGAGTGGCCAGTAGTAAGCCCACTCATGGACTGGATATCCGCTTGTATCGCACAGCCCCTGTCCAGTATTCCATACTGCATGTATCGGATAGTAGACGGCTTGTGTCAGGTGATTCATTTCAAGAAGATTTATATACGGTTCAGTAATTGTTATATAAACTATACATTACTCAAGCTGATTCACCCTACTCAGGGTCCCAGTATACTGATCTCAAGGGCTACCTATATATACTATATTCCATATATACATTTCCACTGTAAAAGGCAAGGCACTTTAACCACGGCAGGTTATTGTCGCATATACCATTGATTGGTCCTGGCAGGGATGTGCCCAGTTCATGATGCCATCCCCTACATCAGAGAATCAGAGTTGCATCTTCTTACTCTATCTAATGCAACAGCTCAGGTGTATGTAAAACGTGCAAGTATTAAAAACTATATAGAAATTGCATGTATCCATGCACGCAGACTGGAGACTTTCTTTACCGTAAGCTAAATCGGGGACAAACCGCTTTAAAATAAGAAATATCTTTAGCTATTGTAACTCTGTGGGATATTTCAACGTCACGCTTATTTGTAGCTGCTACTCTTGTGGCATCTATGTCCTCACAAAAACCAGAAGCAAGACAATAACAGCATGAAATCCTGTTGCAATCTAGTCTTCAATGCCTTTGATCACACATGCTGTATAACAAACACTGTCCATTAGCCATAATACACCACTGTAGGAAAGTATCGTACTGTACACCCCGTGTCTCTTACCTTGGTTATAAGCTGCTGATATTTTGTCTTGTGATTTGCAGATGAAGACGGAGCCCCTGGGCAGTGTGAAGGGAATGGAGGACAGGTCTGAGTGCGACGTTCCCAGCCCCTCCTCTGCAGGCACACAGGTAGAGTGACGCCCCCCAGCCCAGATTCACCTGTGTTTCCACCTAGACCGTTTTTCAGTTGCTACAAACCCATTTCAAATTGAGATTGTCAGCCCCAGATAGGATGGGAAGAAATCCTACAAGTTGTCTCTCCAAGTTACTTTGATGGTAAAAGTGACCTATGCAAATGGCACAGAGGCGACCGTCAAAGTGAATAAGCAGAGATATTGTGCATCATATCCAAATCCCCTATCATTTTTTACACATAGGTGTAGATTTCTGTTGCTGTTCCAATTTGTAGATTGCAGACCGATATCAGATTTCATAATGCAAGCGGAAAGATAGCAAATCAAAGTCTTTAAGACTTGAAGTTGTCGGTTAGAAAGTGTGGTGGTTTCAAGGTTGGATACAAGACTCTTATTTCCTAGCAGTGTCACCCATTCCAGGTTTTACTATGAGATTGATCAGCCCCAGTGTATAGGTAACAAGTTCCGATGTGTCTTGTTAAACTCATAGTAAAACTGGGAATTAATCAAACTGCTATGCAATGGGAGTCTTATTTCCATCCCTGTGGTTTAGAGGAATAGAAATAAGAAATCTAATTTTGCAGGTTATCGTTTTTAGGGAAGAGAGAGTAATGTAAATATTTTGTTTGATCATTGCTATGAAATGCAATCCTGTAGACCAATGCAAACCTGCAGTGTAGCGATCCTCAGAGTCTCCTCTCCGAGCTCCAGTTTGACGGCCCGTCTCTGTTCACAGGACCCTCTGATGGGACTCCTGGACGGGAGGGATGACCTGGAGAAGGAGGATGGGAAGCAGGAGCCTGAAGTCGTTTATGAGACCAACTGTCACTGGGAGGGCTGCACCAAGGAGTTCGACACCCAGGAGCAGCTGGTGCATGTGAGCAGAGAGGAGCACTGCATGGGATGGGAGGGGAGGGAGGCCAGTCTGGGAGCACTGCATGGGACGGGAGGGGAGGGAGGCCAGTCTGGGAGCACTGCATGGGACGGGACGGGTCTAGAATAGATCAGAGGGGCTGGTCAGCCAACTGTGGGTCTACCTGACCAGTCAGCCGAGCCCTAGCATGCTGTGTAAAAAACGCTTAAACTGTAATCTGGGTCTGCAATATCAGAATGATCTAAAACCATTGTATTCTATTTCTTATTTAGGGTTATTTCCCTGCTTAACTTTTGAAGCAGCTCAAAAAAAAGAGTCTCCCCTGCCTCTATTCAACACTCCCTAGCCCGATGTACCCCTTAGAACACATCTGGTATTTGTAACATGAACTAGGGGCAGTGCTGCAGGGAGACGATTCCACTCTGGATGACTTAAACAATCTAGACAGCTATGACAGAACCGTTTAATGCAAGTGGAATTTACAACAGGTCTGACGATTTGATATACCCCTATTAGAATGGGCCCATATGAAGTGGGATTCAAGCCTTAGGAAATCTCCTGTGTTTAACATTGTATTGCAATGCTTTGCCCTCCCCAGCACATTAACAACGAACACATCCACGGGGAGAAGAAGGAGTTTGTGTGTCACTGGCAGGACTGCTCGCGGGAGCAGAGGCCCTTCAAAGCTCAGTACATGCTGGTGGTGCACATGAGGAGACACACTGGAGAGAAGCCACACAAGTGTACTGTGAGTGAGACCTTGCTGCTTTCATGCTGTTAGAACGACTACGTGAAATTAGATTTTGTGAGCGATTCATAAAATGCCCCCCTTCCCAATCCCAAAGTCTCATTGAGAATATACAACTCTGAGCTAAAAATCTGACAAAGCTCAGGGGTCGAAATAGGGTTACAATTGCTTTTTTTTTTTAAATGGCAAAAAGTGTCCTTTTCTTATATGCATGAGTGTGAGTAGTCTAAACACAGCAGTTATCATAAATTCTGCCCTGACTAAATTAGGACAAACACAATCCCAGACTCCCTTCTGTAAGGTATAGACTTAACCCAACCAAAACTAAATCAACCAAAGTTAACTTTGTACTAATTTAGCTGGGGTTTCCAGGGGTGATTAGCAATACTATATAGAAATAGTTCAGGTTTAGAAATTGTAGGGGGCGTTACTAAGATGCACCTGTGTTGTCTCTTCCTAATACTCTCCTCTGTTGTAGTTCGAGGGCTGTAACAAGGCGTACTCCCGGCTTGAGAATCTGAAGACCCACCTGCGTTCACACACAGGGGAGAAACCGTACGTGTGTGAACACGAGGCCTGCAACAAGGCATTCTCCAACGCCTCGGACCGAGCCAAGCACCAGAACCGCACCCACTCCAACGAGGTAGCACCACACGCACTGCAATAACACTGCGACCCCCAAGCCAAATCCCTTCCCTGCTTTACAGAATCAAGCTCCCACACTGCAGTAACACTGCGATCCCCAAGCCAAATCCCTTCCCTGCTTTACAGAAGCAAGCTCCCACACTGCAGTAACACTGCGATCCCCAAGCCAAATCCCTTCCCTGCTTTACAGAATCAAGCTCCCACACTGCAGTAACACTGCGATCCCCAAGCCAAATACCATTCCTGCCTTACAGAAGCAAGCTCCCACACTGCAGTAACACTGCGATCCCCAAGCCAAATCCCTTCACTGCTTTACAGAAGCAAGCTCCCACACTGCAGTAACACTGCGATCCCCAAGCCAAATCCCTTCCCTGCTTTACAGAAGCAAGCTCCCACACTGCAGTAACACTGCGATCCCCAAGCCAAATCCCTTCCCTGCTTTACAGAAGCAAGCTCCCACACTGCAGTAACACTGCGATCCCCAAGCCAAATCCCTTCCCTGCTTTACAGAAGCAAGCTCCCACACTGCAGTAACACTGCGATCCCCAAGCCAAATCCCTTCCCTGCTTTACAGAAGCAAGCTCCCACACTGCAGTAACACTGCGATCCCCAAGCCAAATCCCTTCCCTGCTTTACAGAAGCAAACTTCCACACTGCAGTAACACTGCGATCCCCAAGCCAAATCCCTTCCCTGCTTTACAGAAGCAAGCTCCCACACTGCAGTAACACTGCGATCCCCAAGCCAAATCCCTTCCCTGCTTTACAGATGCAAGCTCCCACACTGCAGTAACACTGCGATCCCCAAGCCAAAACCCTTCCCTGCTTTACAGAAGCAAGCTCCCACACTGCAGTAACACTGCGATCCCCAAGCCAAATCCCTTCCCTGCTTTACAGAAGCAAGCTCCCACACTGCAGTAACACTGCGATCCCCAAGCCAAATCCCTTCTCTGCCTTACAGAAGCAAGCTCCCACACTGCAGTAACACTGCGATCCCCAAGCCAAATCCCTTCCCTGCCTTACAGAAGCAACACTGAATGCAGTTCCAACAGTGCTAGTTCTAGTATTTGGACTTTGTTCCGGAGTTCAGATCTTTTATAGTTGCTTCTATCTTCTCACTCTCAGAAACCGTACGTGTAAAATCCTGGGTTGCACCAAGCGCTACACTGACCCCAGCTCGCTGAGGAAGCACGTCAAGACCGTGCACGGGCCCGAGGCTCACATCACCAAGAAACACCGCGGAGACACGGGCCCCCGGCCCCTTGGAGCAGGGCTGCCCCCCTCTGGACAGGGCCAGGAACTGCACATGGAGAAGGAGGAGGGCAAGAGAGAGGACTGCAAACTGATGGTGCCAGACAATACCCTGGTGAGTGAAAACACAAACACACACAGCAGATAATACTACACTGTGAAGCAAGTGCAGCAGAGAATCGATAGACATGTGATGGCTCTAAACAGGTGATGCAAAAGCATGCACCCATATAATAGATATACAGTCATGCCAGCAAGAATTCATCTACTGTAGTTCATTGATATTTGAGGGCCCCCTCTTTTGAATGGGGCAGCCCAAATTTGTTATTGTTTAAAATTAACAAGGTCAGCATTCTGTATCAACTGAGAACTTACAAATGTATTACTTTTCTGGAACTCTAGCCTCATTGAACAATATGACGACCTCTATTTCTCAGAAATCTCAGCCCAGCCCTGGTGGCCAGTCCTCGTGCAGTAGCGAGCGTTCGCCACTGGGGAGCGCCAACAACAACGACAGCGGGGTGGAGATGAACGCAAACGCTGGGGGCAGCCTGGAGGACCTCTCCACCCTGGAGGACGCGCCCTGCGTGGAGTCCGCGGGCACAGCGGGAATGTCTGCCCAGGCCCTTAAGCGGCTTGAGAACCTCAAGATTGACAAGCTGAAGCAGATCCGCAGGCCCATCCCACCCACTCGAAACGTCAAGCTGCCTGCCATCCCGGGTAAGGATAACGTCCCCCTGCAGCTCAGGAACGCACGCTGGGGGTCCGTCGACGCTGTCACTGCAGGCTGTAAATGCAGGTCTTGTTCCAGCTGCTGGGTCTTGCTTGCAACCAGATGCTAAAACACAAAGGATATTTGCAAACCTGCAATTGCTTTGCAGAAGTCCAGTGGATGATCAGTTTGTAGTGAAGATGGAAAGTACAGAAGCATGTGCAATTGAAGGTCTATAAACTCTCTCAAAGGTTAGGAGTTTAACAGACTGATAAGAACTTCATTGAGAAGTTAAATCAGAGAATTTGTCTCCATAGGTGTGGTTATTTTTTAGTAGCGATACACTAAGGGGATGATGTAATGCATGTCACGACCTGATACTTACGTTTAGTCCTGATGATAGATAAGATGCGCAGTAAAGATGCTTATTAATGATGGACTATTTTGTTAAGACAAAACAAGATGTATGTACCCATACCAACCAATAATATTCCACATTTTCATCATTCAATAACCATTTGGTAGACCACAAGTAGCTATTCAGTGCTTTTGGTCTTGCATTTTGAAACACACCTCTGTCACGATGATGTAAAGGTAGTATCCACATTCATGGGTTGATTCTGTCCTTTTCCTTTCTCTGCCTTTTAGGTAACCAGGGAGAGATGCTGTCCATGTGCGGCCCGTCTCCGATGCTGTCCAATCGGCGGGTGAGGGAGCTGTCCAACAATGACCTCGTGTCCATGAACCAGCTGACCGATCGGCGGAACAGCGGCACAAGCAGCGTCAGCTCCGCCTACACGGTCAGCCGGCGGTCATCTGTCGTCTCTCCCTACCTCTCCAGCCGTCGGTCCAGCGACGTGTCCCAGGTCAGCGGACACCCCCAAAACACAGGCGACCCCCTCTCTCCCGAGAATACCCGCAGGGCGGGAGAGGCCAGGCAGTGCGGGGGAGGCCTGCCTGGTTTGGCTAACCTTACCCCAGCACAGCAGTACAGCTTGAAGGCCAAATACGCAGCTGCCACTGGAGGTCCTCCCCCCACCCCCTTACCCAACGTGGATCAGCCCGGGGCAAGGATGGGTTTCATGAACGACTACCATGGTCAACCCATGCCTCCATTCCAGCATCACGGAATCCAACGCAGGAACAGCGCCAACGAGTACAGCAGCTACGGGACGGGCATCATCCACCCTCACCAAGCGCCTGGGAACACCATCCGGAGAGCCAGTGACCCGGTGAAGTCAGGGGTCGACCAGCAAGCAGTGGCCAAAGTCCAGCGTTTCAACAGCTTGACCAACATGAGCATGTCCCTGATGGGAAGAAAAAACGCTACCACCTCCACACTCCAGCATTTCGGAGGGTCGGAAGCCAACGTTGCTCGGCACATCTACTCCCCTCGGCCCCCTAGCATCACGGAGAATGTTATGTTGGAGGCTATGGCCAGTATGGAAAACCCCGCTGCCACCCAGCCTAGGGATCCCAACTTGATGATGCCCACCGATGGTATGGGGCAGTATATGGGTTACCACCAGGGGTCGAACTTGTCTCCTAATCACGAGCCTTTGAATTGCAACGAGCAAGGCTACCAGGCAGCAGGGGCGCACCATCAGAGTATGTATCACAGCCAGCGTACGGATATGGGTAACCAACAAGTCAGGCAAGTTGAGGCCATGCACCAAGGAGGGATGCCGAGCAACATGATTCAACAGCCAGAGTATGGAATGAACCAATGCCAGCTCAGTCCTTCCAGTCAACACTTCCCTAACCTCTTGCAGATGAATGCCAGCGAAAACCTAGCGGGCCAGTGGGGAGAGCCTAGCCCAGACAGTATGGACCACTCGCATCAGAACCACCCGCATGCAATGCCAAACATGATGTCAGGTGGGCAGTATACAGGTTCTGCCATGCAACACCCGGGCCACCCAAGGTCAAGCATGCCCAACAACAGCCACACTCAGCAAACCATGTTCACCAACCAGAAGGGCATGCACCAGCAGACCATCAAACCAGAGCAGCAGTTCCACCAGTCCTTGTCGACCTTGAACCCCTGTCAGAATATGAAGCAGCAGCAGCAGCAGCCCATGGCACCTCAGCAGACTTTCGACCGGTCTTCTCAGATGGTACGTCCAAGCGGCATGAGCTGCGAGTTCCAAGGCCAGCTAGACACCCAGCAGGCTTCCTTCACCGTGGGCATGACAGCTGGCATGCTTGGGTCTCCTGTACAGGACGGGAGAAGGTCTCAGACCCCCATGATGCAGGTGAAGGAGATGATGGTTCGGAATTATGTGCAGTCCCAGCAAGCCCTGATGTGGGAACAGCAGCAAAAAAACGAAATGCCTCCGCCGGCAGACAGCATGGACCTGGGCAGCCAAGGCCAGATCATGCAGCACAGCCCCCATTCCCAGCCTTACATGAGTCCCAATTATATCAACTACCAGCAGCCGGCTAACCTGATGAGCCCAGTGTCTCACAGTGGATCAGTGCAGTCTAAAGACATGCTGAGCCCCAACAGCCAGTGCTACAACCACGACATGGTTCCCAGGCCTCCACAAGGAAGGAAACCCATAAGCCGACAGAACAGCATGACCCACCAGCAAGGGTACCTAGGAAGCCCCCCTCAGTTGAGCCCGGGCCATGAGTCTTCCACCAGCCCTAGGAGAACCGTCCAGCTTCCTCAAGTGCAACCCCATCAAGAATTGAGCACCAGCAACAACAGCACAATATACTATTCCGGGCAGATACAAATGCATCACCCAGATATAAGCAAGCAGCTCGCCAGGCAAAACTCCCAGCAGGGGAGCTGCGTGAACCAGCAAATCAACCAAATGGACCAAATGAAGCCAGGATCCTTGGCTTATCCCGAGATGGGGCAGATGTCCAGCGCCCTTGATAACTTGGATCTGGAGAATGCCCAGATAGACTTTGCAGCCATTCTAGACGATGCAGACCACTCTGCCTTGATGCCCGGTCCCAATGGCATCCACAGCTCGTCCCACACGTCCTCCCGTCTCACCACGCCAAGGAACTCTGTCACTCTCCAGTCAGGGCTGTCCAACATGGACATGGCATCCATCATGACTTCACTAACGGGGGAAAACAAGTTTCTCAACACCATGTCTTAGAAACAGGACAGCTTATAACCCTGCAGCCTCCAACCCAAAACCAGGAACTGCTTCAGCAAATAAAAGCACTTTCCCTTCAATCTGCAGAGCTGCATGAAAGCTAGGGGAAGACCGAAGCTTGTTGAGCAGTCGATGGGGACGCAAGGCTTCAATGTAATAAGCATAACGAAGACCATGTTGAATAAAACAGCCAAGCTTGCTTTGATAAAAGGCTTACAAGCTTGTTTTCCCTTACAAATAACATTACGTTCTGTAACAGGTGTATTAGTTTACAGAAGCATTCATCAAATCCATTCCCTGGTGTTCTCAATATACTGGAGACCTGGCTTACTCCTTACCACAACAAACCCATAGGCAAAGTGTGCATGCATTTCATGTAAATAAAATATATAAATATATACAGTATCTATATATATGTATCTGGTGGACAAATATGGAGTTGCCAGTGCAGACAGTGGTAAGTGCTACCAAGTAAGCCTATAAAAGGGAGAACAAAGGAGGGTTTGGAAAGACGAACAAGATGATGATGATGATGATGATCCATTTGCCATTCAGATTGTAATGAGGTTTATGAACAAGTGCCTCATCCCGCTGAAAATATTCCCCCTAGCCGTGCACTTTTCCACGTTCTTGGATCATGCTAACCATAAGCACGCTTTGACAGCACATAACCAAGACCCGGATTCACCATTGCAGACTATGGTACTACATGCAACACGAAGACTTTGCTTCAGCTAAAATACTTTTCATTAAGGATCCACCCATTCTGGATCTAATTTTAGATCCTTCTGACTGACGCACCTTGGTCAATTTGGTACATTACAGTAAATTCAATAGAGATCTATATAAGTGACATCAAATGCAGCACATGGACTTAAAAGGGACCATTGACAGGATGTTGCAGCACAGGCGGGTATCTGACCCAACTCCAAGTGCCTTTGCATTGCACAAGGGCATCCTGCAGGATTTGTGCTACCTCAAATTAGTACCTTTTATTACTACGCAGGTACTTGAGCAAAAAAGTGCAGAAAAAAAAAGCAAACCTATACTGGCACGTTACAAGAACTAAGCAACATCATTTGGGCTTTAAAACAATACAGCGTTTGCAGAATTATTCTGCAGCAACCCATCTACAAACAATCCTAACCATGTCAAATACAGACTTGAACCGGAAGCTGTATGTAAAAGGTGTATTCGTGTCGACAGATACTGCCACAAGAGTATTTTCAGATTGCCGGTCTCTGGTTTTGTTAGTTTCATTTTGTGTGTAAAAACGTTTGATATCAGTTCATTGTAAGCCATGGCAGAAGTGCTTCAGCGTGTTCCTACCTGCGTTGCAGAATCAGCTGTCCCACCCTCTGTCTGCTTTGTAAGGTTTATCCACATGGGACTTTGCTGCTGTATTTTGTGTCCGGTTTTTGCAGCATTGTGATGTAAAGACCCAGGCAGTGGCACAATCTAAAGAAGAAAACCAAAATAGAGATCATGTAAACGGTTGTTTTTTTGGTAACTCACAAAACTGATTTCCAGAGTAACTACATTGGGTGAATTAAATGTATTAAACACTATGAGAAAGACAGTGTTTTCAAAAATGTTTGAAATAAAGTGTTAATAGAAAGTGTAAGGAAGCAATTCAAACCTGCCTCACTTTACTAGACAAATGCTCTACCAGTCAGGCAAAGATAGACAGCAATGTCAAGGTAGTAGTCTGTACTATACTTCCCCTCCCCATTGCTTAACATGCAGTTCTAAGACCTGTGCAATCAAACCTTATAGCAGTTCAATAGAACAGTTATTTCAGTAAGATGGACAACGCTTTGTATCCTTGTAATGTTAAAGTGCTAAACACTTGCTAAACATACTCAAGAAGGTAGTCCATGAGGTCTAATTTGTAACCCTGTCTTTGAATTAGACCCTCTTATATTCAATGAGAACCACAGTAACTGCATCACAGTTATGAGCTCAGATGACCCCTAGAGGTTAGAGAACACAGGTTGTGTTTAAAATTCTATTGGTGTACCTTCGTGGTGGACTGCTGTAACCATTGGTGACGGAATTCTGAGGGGGCTCTCGGCAACCAATCAACGCATTGGAATGTCCGCTCTACTCAGAAGGCTGTAAGCAAGCAGATTGGTGGAAAAAAGTCTAACTTTGAAATTCCAGGCTCAAACTTTTGACAATTTGGCACTGAACTCAAAAAAGTCAAGACTTTCTTTAATTCTCCATTCACTACGATGTCTTATTTAGCAATGTGAAATACTGTATCAGATAAACCAAAGAGCATTTAAAAAAAAAGAAATGTACATACAAACTATAGCTTTTTTTTAAAAATAAAATAAAAAAATCTAACTTTTTATCAAGACTTTCTATAGAATGGCATGTTCCGATGACCACTTTAGACAATGGTCAATTTGCGTGTGTTTTTAGCATCATGTAGCATTTTTTCCCAGTGTACATTTTGTTACTTGAGTTGAACTCTGCTGGCAAAAGATTCCTAATAATAATAATAATAATAATAATAATAATAATAATAATAATAATAATAATAATAATAATAATAGTTATTGCATTCATACAGGAACACAAGTGACTTCATATTTTTGAACATGTTATTTTTTTATCTATTATATTTGACTGCTTTAAAAATAAATAGACGTCTGTTCTGATGAAATGGCTTGTGTAGGTCTACCTGTTTGTAAAGAAAAAGACTAAATATTTTTCAAAGCAACAATAAAAAGAAACAAATGTGTGCAAAATCAATTTTTAAGATGATTGGTTAAACTATAAAACATTATCTGATCTTGCAACCCAGGGATATAGAGAGAGAAATCACTGCCCACCAGATCATTGTGAGGTCAAAGTTTTTCAACTCTGCAGACCTGTACTGCAAAACAGGAAATATCTGCAGCAACTTTTTTGCAGATGTCTCACTGCGGACAAATTTTACAGCAACAAATGTTTGCGCATGTAAACATTTTACTGTATATAAACGGAATTGTGTAATTAAGCTAATTCTGCAGCATGTATGTATTTTGCAGCTTTTTAATTAAAAAAAAAAAAAAATCAGTAATATTTCTGGCCAGCAAACATTTAATGTTTTACAGAATATAGGAAAAAATGTAATTAAAAAAAAACAACCTTAATACCATTGTTGCCATTTCCCCTTTCAGTGTGCAGCCAAACTAAACCATTGTAATACATCTTCATAGCTTTTACTACTGCTTCTGTGGGCTCCCCTTAAACAAACAAATGTTAACACAGACCCATGCCGTCACTCGTAGCTAACAAACTTTAAAAAATAACTCAAGCTGTTGCCAGAAAGTAGAGTTTATTGAAGTGTCTCCTTCTGATCAATAAAACTGAAGTAATTGGTGCTAGTAGTTGAGCAGTCCTACTTTTTGAAGTAGAGAAAAGCACATTTGAATAATAGGAATTAACATGCTCTGGTTGGCTACAATAAAACGTCCACTTCACCCATAAGAAAACTTGACCGAACGTGTGCGCTAATGTCTTCTGATTGTGAATCGTTGCCTATTCCCTCTTTTCAGACCGCTGAGACCGTGTTGCATTACGAAATGTAAAAACAGACTTTTTTTTTAACATAATATCAGATACAATTTAGTACAGTACATTGAAAGCCCACTCTCCTCTTTTTTTTTTTACAATCTGCTCTGTATTATTCAACAATAACAGTGAATTTGATGCATTAAGATCACAAGACAGACGCTAGGTCTGTAATTGTATTGAAAAGAAAAAGACGACTGTAATTACAATTTGGCTAAGAGGGAGGAAAGGAGGAGACCCATATGTCTAACATGGGAGCAATTGGATCTTAATTATAATCATAGTCTAGCGAAGGAAGGTCACATGTTTGAGCCAAACCAGAGTTTCATTCTCGGTTGCTTTGAACCCTGTAACTAACACCCCGATTAGACATTCTCTGGAATTCTTATTGAACCGTGCAATATATTGTGCCTAGTCTGAGTACCATGCCACAACCTAAAATCTGAGAACATAACAAATTAATCCAGGTCATTACACTAATCATTATATATATATATATATATATATATATATATATATATATATATATATATATATATATATATATATATATAACATTACATATTACTGTGCTGTTTTCTTTATCCTAAGGATTTAGCCTACAGTACAAACCGCTGTGTCCGTGTGTTTTGCAGTTGTAAAGAAATTGCACAGAGGTGCTGGTTTCCACACATGATGATCATTGCTGCAGTGGCACTATTGTATTTTATTACACTTGTGTAACTTTTACTGCCAAATTATTTCTTTAAAAGAAAAAAAAAAGGTATATTTGTATAGGTATTTTTGTACATTTTGCAAATAAATCAAAACCTTGAAACAAAAACTAAAATGTCTAAAAGGGTTATTCGAGCAATTCTGATTTGTTGTTGACTAGAACACGTTTTAGCATATTTTACTATAGTCGCCTTTTAAACCCCCCGTACACAATTCTGATTCAGGACCGTGTCATACTCTTCATTCCCCACTAGAGGGGATCTCCTGCGGACATCAGAAGTGTTATCCTCTTCAGTTTCCACAAGAGGGCGCTCTGAACACTCCAGAGCTATTGCAAAAACAAGCACTGATTGTAAACATCAAAAATAGAAAGGGAACTGAAGCGCTTTCTAAAACTATATCTATCTATAAGCTCCTGCGAATTTGAGTTCAGTACTGGGTTTCTGTTTCCAATCGGCTACATTAGGCCTAATTGCAGTTCACAGACGCTGCAATATGCTATCCTATTAATTTACAAAGAAGGTATATCCGATACAATTGAGGATGGAAAAACACATGGTTTAGTATCACTGTGCTGTCTTCCCTTGATCAACACTGCAGTGTGGCATAACATCCACTAGAGGGCGCGCACATCATTCCAGAAGCAGACTGTCTCCCAGGCTCACTGTTTTCATAAGGCACACACTCCCCTCGCAGCATACCCAGGAACTAATGAAGTGTTACTAATTAACGAGGTTAAAAAATAAATAAATAAATAAATCTCTTTAAATCTGACCCAGGTTACCTACAACCGTGGGCAGCACTGGCTACAGTATATAGGTAACAAGCAGGTGTGTCTTATTAAACTCACAGTAAAACCAGGAATGGATCAAACTGCTATGCAACGGGAGTCTTATTTCCACTTCTCTCCGAGGCGACTACACGCTGCAAAAGTGTGAATATGATTCATATAGGCAATATCTCAACATTCAAAACAGATACAGATCCTGCAGGACACACATGAGTCTTCGTCTGGAGAGGAGATTGGTATTTGTGAAAGGTAGAGATCAGAGATGATGAACCCTGACACTAAATTTAAAAAAAAGAGCTCATGACTAAGCCCTGACGTCTTATGAGAACTGGATAAGTGGTTCTGCAGATATATGGAAAATGTGAGGTGTGACATACATACATACATACATACATACATGTACATCTACAAGGGATTTCAATCACAGGCAGGGGTGACCCCAGATCTCCAGGGGTGGAAGGACTAATGCATTAAGCCACTACTCCCTCTACACTTCTCCTAGCTCTGTGGTGTGTTGCGTCTCGCCCCAGCGATGACGGATCCAGCCTGCCTCACTCCGTGACCCAAGCCAAGGAAGTGATTCAGGTCCCGGGGAAGCGAGTCGCTAGGGGAGGGGGTGTGGTTTCCATCAGGCTGGCAGTGGCCACAGGATACTAGACCGATTTCTTGATTCACTGACCACAGCACCCCCTCCTTCCTGCAATTCCACTGCAGTAATTCTTCAGCAACCACTGCAGCTGAATCAGACACAACATCTACCTCTCAGCTGCTGGGAACTTTATAGCACAGCTCTCTCTCTCTCTCTCTCTCTCAATCTCTCTCTCTCCGTCCACAGGTGATCATGAGCCCCTACCAATCCGGTGCTGGAAAGTCTTCCTCCCTTTCTTTCAGTGACCTTTACCACAGTTTTAGTAAGGAAGGAGGATACCAAAGTATGCTTTAAAAGGGCAACTTGGCTTTGGTTGTGAAATATGTTATCTTAACACAAATATTCAAACGTGTGTCATTTTCTGTTGTGGTCTTCAAATCCTGATGACGTTTGAAAAAAGCACCCTGTGTCCTTGATAAGTTCTCGGAATCCTTTCTGACCCTTAAGTGTTTCTGGTACACCAGAGTGTAACATTTAACCTGCCCCCCCTGCAACTCTGCCCCCAGTGGATAAAATAATTATTACACTTGCGCTAAGAGCAAACGTGGTGTTTCTGACATCCATTAGGGGCAGGATGAGGACATGTTATTGAATATAGTCCTGACGTATGTTATACAGGATTTTGATAGCTCTAGCGAGTCCATAGAGGGGCTTTAAAACTTAAAAAAAAAAGTTCCCAGGATGTGACGACAAACGTAAAATGAAGAACGTAGTAGCTACGTTTTTTCACCCCAATACCAAGTTGATCTTTAAGAGTTCTCACCGGACAGGGCTATACCATATTGAACTATCCGATGATAAGGGATGTAGTGATACAAGTCACCAAGGTTAAGGGAGATGGGTTTGAAACTTTAGGGACTACACCTTTAAGAAGCAGCAGTGGTCAAGGCTCAAGTGGTGGGAAGTAGAGGAGAAGCCAAACACATCAAAACACCACGAATAAACTCTTGCTGAAGAGTCCCGACTCTCAAGGAACGATTCAAGCAGACTCACTTTTGTTCCGTTTTGTAAAAGTAAAGGAAGCTGTGGGACAGTTTCTATGCGCAAATTTACGGTGTAAGAGGGAGTCTGTTTCTAGCACTGGACAGAAGAAAAAAAGTTTGGGGAAGAGAAAAGGCCATTCAGCCCAACAAGGCTCATCCGTGGGGGGGGTGGTAATTTAAAAAGCACAGAATTGAGTCTTTAAATGTTCCCAGTGTTTCAGATTCTACTACATCCCCTCTCTGAAGCAGTGAATTAGTGTCTTGGGTTAACTATTATACCATTTATAAATTTTAGACTTCAAATCAAGTTTGGAGAACAATTTTCATTTCTATGATTTATAGTAAGTAAATATGTAGCATAGGGTCTCTTTTTAGAACAGGAATCAAATTAGACTGTTTGAGCAGCTTACCCTACACACACAACGCATAAACCAATGTCCATTATTCCTTCAGCTGGACTTGTTGGAAGTGAGATTGTTGTTTGTGTTCAATAGGACCTAGTTCTAAGAACCTTAGCCAAGAAAGAACAATTATGTTAGCATCTTGACTTTCACTATGGGCCCAGTTTGGACTGTCACCTACCATGCAGTGACCCTGTTGTCAACCTGTCATTTGGTTAGGGGGACAGACGGACAATGAACTCTATGGAGGCAAAACGACCCCTAAAAAGGGGGAGGGGGGGGGCATTCCCCAATCTCATTAATCCTTTGACCGAAAAATGCAAAAAAAGTTTTAAAAAAATAAGATTACTTTTGAAATGCAACCCCCCTCTATTTTACCTCTTAAAACCGAGTGAAAGCAGTCCCTTTGCTGGCAGGTTAGACAACAATTAACTCCCCTTAAATGTGCTATTAAGAACCCCCCCCCCCCCCTATTGCTTTGAACCTATGTTAGATAATGGACAATAGCACAGCAGGGTAAGGCATCCCACAACCTCTGTTGAGATGCAGAATCCCTTTCTTATATTCTGGGTAACCAGTGGATGGACCCCTGTACCTTCTCTCTCTTTAGTATGCACTGCATGCCGCCAATAAGCAGAGAGATTCCTGCATGGGCCTCAATAGGTAACTCTCCTGAGCTGGACAGCTGGGTTGAATTTTATTGCCGTGGACAATGGGAAAATGACCTGGAGCTCAACACCCTCAGGGGTCAGTCTTTTTCACAGCAGAAGAATGAAAGACTGACCATTAGCTTAAAAGGAGGAGAGTGGGGGTGTTTTTACTCAACTGTTAACGGATTTCGTGCACAAGGGTGTCAGTTATTGCGCTACGAAAAACTAAAAACCGTGTGTGCAGCTAAAAATACATCCTACTGCAGAACACACTGTTACAAAACTGATTGCTGCTGTAGCTGATGTGAGATTGACCCTACTTCTTCAGATCCTGATAATACTGCGTGGGCTTTTTACTGTTAAGATTTGTGCTGAGTCCAGGTCTGTCTCAGCTCATACTGCAGAGTAAATAGATTTACTAGATTTTCTTTTACAGGTTCACACAGCTGTCACGACACAGAAAGGCGCCTTTAATCAGTTCCACAATCACGTCCTCAACCCCTAGCGATCATGCGAACCAATAGTGTGACCTGGGGGAATTATAGAATACATAGAAGGCAACGGATTGATCAAACTTTCCTCTCTTTGTGAGTCAGCAGTGGTTGGTTTTTGTTCACAGTATACAGTATGGGCTTTCTTTTGTGATGGAAAATGTGCCTTCACTGAGTCCCATTACGTATTCTCTAGATGTATTTCTTAAATAACTATATTGATCACAGCCTTAAAATAATATTGACAGGCGTACTGCCCCACATTTCTCAATCATCTGCAAGGCGTTATTCCGAGTGAAACAAAACAGGGTGCAAATTAACAAAGACTTATTTGGCAAACGCTTTGGCTTAAGATCAGTAGTTGTTGCAATTGTTCAGCTGCTTGCATTGGAAGCCAATTGAACTGACTAACAGCGACTTCAGTGCAAGTCACTTGTTGCCACTGTGAAAAACTCCTTTAACAGAATACTGCTAACTGCAATTCTGATCTGTGATTTCTTGGAATGGATTAAAAGGGAACTGGAATTGAAAAACAGGAATTGACCCCAGCCCTGCTTGAGATCACCGCATATTATCATTGAAATGTCCCTGTCAGAATATAATAGGAATCCATGTGTGTGTGTGCGCGCATACTAATATTGACACAGGCATGTACCAGTATAATTTGTTTATTCTGTGTTATCTACCATTTATGTATTTTTGGATGAATATTCCAATTGTTTATTGAATGTGCTTGTTTTTAGTTTTTTTCTTTTCTGTTTTTTTTGCTTTATTTTTAATATTCAGTCCTATATAGTATTTCTATTTTATGTCTAATATTGTAAATTGTAAACGGCTCATTGATAATTGCTAATTGTTTTACCTTAAATGGGGGGGGCCGCACGCGTGCTGGATTTGACACCTCTGTTAGGTATTTAAGCGCTGTGATTCAGTCGACTCGGAAGCACTGATTCGACTCTAAAGGACTGAAACGTTTGCATTTTGTTTGTCATTTAATAAGATGTTTTTAACCTTATAAATTTCGACTGTTGGGCTTTCCCGTTGCAGAGAAGTGCAGTGAGCGACTCCACTTGTTGCTACCAATCTACTTTCCTAAGGACCGACGCACCTGCACCAACACAACTGTTTGGACTTGCATATTGAGGCGCAGTCATTTTCGTGACTTTCAATTACAGTGCACACATACGGCAAAGTAAACTACAGATTGATAAGAAGTGTTGTTAATGATGAACACTGCTGTAATCAAATCAGTACCTGGGACTTTAGCTGCGCAAAGTACTCTTAACACTGTGTTTTAATGCTTACATTGCTGCACCCCTGATAAAGCCCACTGTTGTTTTGCTGTCTGTTTGAGGTGTAAGTGGATATAGTTCTGTCTAAACTGTAAACCTCATGGAGAACCTCACTGTGGAGTTAGCCATTACACCACATCAGGATACATATGCATACACACCATGCCTCACGAAGCAATGCTCACAAAAAAAAAGCAGCTTTATAGCATGCGCTGAAAAAGTGGACAAAACACCTCTTATAACACCCTATACCATTCCTAGAGACAGGAGAACATTGATTATCTATTCAGGGATACCAAGGTATGTATTGCTATGTGCAACAAAAGCCCCATTCCCAGTCATTCTGTCGTTATAAATGTTTGGGAGGATAGTGGACATACACACCACGGATTGTTCCACAGCTCCTCTGACAATATTAGCCTGCTACAGTATTATGAGAAGCGTGGCTCTGTGAAATATTCCTAAATCTCTGATGACGTGAAACCTCTGCTAGAGTTGCTGGCCAAGTTTGTAACTTGGATTTGAACACGTGATTATCTCAACAAAAAGATGCGATGGCTCACACCATTTACCAGGAAAAACACACAAGCACCAGCCCCTTAACAAATGGTCAGTTACCTGATTGAGACACGTGTATCCTTAACTACGCTATGTCCAGTAAACGTTTAGCCAGGGTAAAAAGGTTAAAACAACTTTTCACGCATTTCAATGACGGCCTTCAAAGTGTAGTCTGTCTCGCTATCTGTATATATTGTTGGAGAATTATTTTTCTATGCAATATTCAGACAGTATATTTGTAATTCTGGTAACTATAGCATTTTTATGTGCAATATTACTGCCAAAAATTCTGCAGTTCACATAACTGCAAGCATATGCCGATTAGGCGTTCATGAACATATTGGAGCGATATATTTTTGAATGTACTGGGCGGATCAGCAGTTTGTAGGAAACGCTGTAATGTGAGACGCGAGAATCGCACTTAGATACCGGTTGAATATCTTTATCGTTATTATACTAACAAATATGCATTCTATATATTATTGTTGGTCAGCAAAATCGTAATTTTTTTTCCACTTCTCAGTTTCAAACATTTTGTTCTGCGGTGTATTGTATTATAATTAAGCTTATATTTTAATATAAAAGCAATAAAAAGTTTTTATATTCAGCAGTTTTAAAAAAAAAAAATTGTTTTATTTGTATTTGATGACTAAACTTTTTCACGTCTTTACAAGTTTTTTTTATTTTGCGTGATATGTTTTATCTAGCATTTCAATATGAATTGAATTTTCAATTACTTTATGCAGTCAAATCCGTTTAACACAATGGACCAACCAAAATCCGTTTTTAAATTGTATTATGAGGCTTTTATGAAAAGAGATTCTACCAATACAAAATGCCAGAAGGTGATGCTTCATAAACGGAGACAAAGTAAAGCTGTAATCCGCACATTGCCTTCAGTCGACTGCATGGCAACACAAATAAATATTACCTAAATTAATATATTCGTAGAGTATATTATCTTCGGAAAACTTGTAAATAACTTCACAGGCAACCACAATAGAATAAATAAATACCAACTTAAAACTTAAGTTCATTTTTCAATAAACTTTTCGGCTGTCGTGATAATATCCTATATCTCTGATACTTTGAGTCACACAATTTAAAATAACGACTCTGAAGAGGCAGGCTATAGCTGTGTCCTGTTGATGAAAATACGGGTTTGTAGTTTAATGTAGGGTTCACTTTTATGGCCGTGTTCCAAAGCGCACTTAAACGCTGCCTTATGTCGATTGCAAAGCTCTAGAATAATGTGACTCGTTCTCCCTATTGCGTTAGCAGTGAATATTTAATATGGCTATCTCCCACTTGACACCCGCCCCAGTATAGGTCAGGGGGCAGGGGGGGGAAGGGGGGCAAATGTTTTGGTTAGGCAAAAGCTACTAGCAACTTCTGCAAAACTTCTTAAAAGAAATTGCTTCACAATTATTGCTTTTGTGTTTATGGTATCAATTAGCACCGTATAACATAACAAAGACTTGTTGCGTGTTACCAGTTTTTTCCTATAACAGAGTAACTCTAGTCGGGGCTCTTCAAACCTGCAGAGATGATATCTTATATTAGGATACAGAAACCCGTAATGTTTAAGAATTAACCCTTTTAAAAGGGACCAGGCCGTCGGCCAGCACATGAATACACATACACACGTCTAGAATATACGTAGAATAGTTTATCTCACATGAAAAAATGGTTTAAGGCTGTATTTGAGATTTGTTTTATTTAAATAAATAGATACAGTGTTAGACTAACAAATACCAGCTGTGTTTAAAACGTTAAGCTTTTTATTGTTAGCTTTCGCTAAAGCAAAACAGACATGCACAACTGCGTATATTTAATATCATTTTGAAATTTCATTGACCCATTTTAGTAAAATCACTAGTAGTCTTATTAGCCTAATAATAATAATAATAATAATAATAATAATAATAATAATAATAATAATAATAATAATAATAATAATGCACAATTAACAGTAGCAATACTATAATAACATAAAAACGTATTGGGGCTTTCCATTTTGTATTGAAATGTTCTAAAATATGACCATTTGAAAGCAGTTATAAAAGGCCGATAGCCAAGTATTCTGAGGCCTAGAATCTTCATCGTAAGTATAGAACGCATTAAATATCTTCTTTATTTTTCATGGCTATTTTTTTTTTTCTAAAAGCGAAAAATGTGCTCTTAAATAAGTCAAATTATATAAAACAGTGCCAACTCATTCACAGTCGAGAATAAAAAATGATGACAAACATCTAACAGGAAGCGTGTCTCTGTGTTGCATTTATGTCTGTAAAAACAGATCCAAGACATTTGCCAACGTTAAATGTAATATACAAAGAACGGACACCGCATTTGTAAATGTGGTTTCTAGTTTGAAAGCACTGCCTTTATTTTGCTTTGGATGAAAAGTCGAATACACGTAGATCGGTCCCTTAGCTTAAGTTTGCCCATGGAAGAAGCTGCAAAACGATTTCTCCTGTGGATGTTTACAGTTGCAAAAACGACTAATCCCCGTTCTGGCACACAAAGGACAGTCACACGGGCACTTCCTAATGTGATTGCCCAGTGAATAGGGCCATTATTGAGTGGGCTATAATGGGTTAATACGGTTTTGCGCGGTGATTCTTAAAAGGCAAACTTTCAGAACGTACAGCTCGTCGTGCGCTTGTGAAGGAAGCTGGGAGGGTCCTGCGGCGTGCAGGTTTAGGTTGCTACAGTAGGTGTGAGACCACTGATATTTAGAGCGAGGAAAAGGGTCTATCTTTGTCGCCAGCCTGGTGCTTTTAATACCGATGCATTAGTTGTTGGCTGAGCCATTGCACGACAAGGTCATCACGAGCCTGGGGGAGGCAGGGGAGCGCGCACGTCCTTCTCGAGATAATACAAATAACGATAAATTAAAAAAGGGAGGAGTTGGCACGAAAATCTAATCCTTTAACATAAATGTTTTGTTTTGGGGAAGTGAAATTAATCTAACAGTAACTTTAAAAAAAAACAAAAAATGGCCTTATCAGTGGTAAGCACGATTTAAATAAACACAAGACTCGTAAAAAAAAAACACTATAAAAAGGGTCATTAAAAGGTTCAGAAGGGAAATAATGAAAAAAATACATTTTTTAAAAAGAAAATAAAACATGATTATATACCTGTAGGGCCACGTCAGTATAGTGTAGAATTATATTTCCTTAAAATGGTTGTAAGTAATATTTAATTGAACAGTAAAACAGAATAATATATAATAGGTTTGTGTTTTTTCTTTGTGTATTAATCACACATTCACGAAAAGGTGTTAAAAACTAAATGAAAATGTAAAAAAATAGTTTCCTGGAGGTAGAAACCACAGCGAGACAAAAGTACAGTATACCGATGGGGTGCTTTTCTCAAGTTTTACCTTCAGCAGAGTAGACAAAAATAACCGTTGTTAGCACTTTAAAAATTCACACCTACGTGCCAATTCAACTGTGAAGTCAAACTAAAACAGATAAACAAAAAGCGTTAAGGAGGGTTATAAATAAAAAATTTTAAATATATATATATATATATATATATATATATATATATATATATATATATATATATATATATATATATATATATATATATATATATATATGCAATTTTCTGTTTAATCAGAGCTGTCATCTCGTGTTCCTGCACCACCACAAGAATTATACTGTACCTACTTTAGTTTACGGACAAGTCCGGCCCCCACACAGTGACATCATTTTTAATGAATCTTCTGCAGCGAGCTGCTTAGGTTTCAGCGCGAGACAGCAGGGAGATTCTGCTGAACAGCAATGTGGAGCGCTGGTGCTATTACTACCACAGCTCCGTTATCCACTAAACCGACACAGACGTCAATAGCGCAACAGAATGGCAGAGGAAAGCAGGGGGAAAAGAAGAAAGCAGGCGAACCCGAAGAGGAACCAAGGTAAGTGGCTCGTGTTTTAAAATTGAAATCCACTAGGACCCGCTGTCTGTAGAAGCGAGTGTAGAATGTGCGAGTTCCCTTATGAACTCGGTCGGGAGTTGCGGAGCCTGTGATATGGGTACAGGACTTGCGGTTATGTTGGACTTCTTTGAAGTCTATACTGCGTTCCCCATTAGAAAACAACTCCTTAAGTTGCTTTCTGTGGTATTTCTACCTTTGTTTTTGTTTTTTTTCTAAGGTAATACATATTTAAAAAAAGTCTTTTCTTGTGACTAACAGTACATTATTTTTGTGGAATTCAAATGTCTTATGTAAAGGAGTGTATTATAATACTGACGGGCTATACAAGCTCATTTCTAGCCTGTTGTATATTTCTGTAATATATGTCTGAACAGATATAAAGTCTGCGAATGATCTATGAATCTGTTTTATTGATTGGTATATCTTCAGTAAAGCGGCTTACAAGCGCAATATACCCTAATGAGGCGATCTGTGTATGTGTATGCCTGACATCAGTCAGTGATCGATTCAGGAAGAAAAAAAAGACACATATTACCGTACGCTACGTATGAAGTAACGGGTCCGGGCATAAAGTACTAGATATATGCAAACAAAAACACAATGCAAATGGTATCTGTATTAAAAGATAACGAGCATTTCCCGCTTTTGATTAGCCTACTCAAAAAAAGTCATCGTGAAACTGCTGAAGCCTCTTGCTTGTCAGAACAAATGCACGTTTGTTGCTAAGTGCATGAGAGCGGATTTAATTTGATGACTGTTTAGAATACCAATGAATGGGCGAATGACCCAGAATTGTACTTGGAGAGGATTGCGTATTGTGTACGCGTGGTTGTAGACCGTCATACCCTAGAGTAGCTGTTTCCAAACCCAGTCCTGGGACCCCCTGTGTCTGCTGGTTTCCATTCCGACGTTACTTAACTAGACCCTTCATTGAACTGATAATTTGCAAAATTAGACCTTTAATTGTTTTCAGCTCAAAGTTCAAGCTGCTTGTAAAATGTTACAGCTAACTTTAAATATTCATCTGTTAAGAACTGAAAACAATAAAAAAAAGTTTATAATTCAGCAAGTTATAAACTCAATTAAGGAATTGAGAGCTTAGTTGGAATAAAAACCAGCAGACACAGGGAGTCCCCAGGTCCGGTTTAAGAACCGCCGCATTAGAGCACTAGACTAACCTTGGTATACTTTGTTTTTAAACTGAAAAATATACTTTAGTTGCCATTTTCTTCATCTCATTGCCGGTACATATTACTGTTATAACTTTATATAACCTACATTAGTTCAGAATGTTTTGCCAACTAGAAAAGAAAATGCAATAAACTCAGTTATAGTTTCATTTTGTGCTCAGGCAAACGCCAACGGGTTATTAAAAAAAAAAAAAAAACTACATCATTTTCTTGTGTGGTCTGTCATGGACTATTTAACATCGCTTATGTTTCCAGTGAAACGCTCTACACTATTATTAAATCACATGTATTTACTATAAACAATTAAAACACCAAAGGGTGTATATAGCGCCTTTCGCGTCACTATCGAAGTTACACCCTATGTAGGACAAAATACGTTTACAAATTATCTTCTATCCCTTCTCGTGGGATCTTAAGTTTTCCAAAGTTAAACCAATCTATTTATGTATTTATTTATTTATTTGTTACCTCACTAAATACATGTCCACTCGCTCTAACCACTGACCAGCCCACACAGGTCGCTCAGGAATGCTTTGGATAAATACGAAACAATAAATTAAGCTACAGCCAAACAATAAATCAGCGTGCGTTGCTAGGGCGTTTGTTTTTAGAAGCCCTGACGACCCCCATGCAGAAGACCTAGAACCTACACAGACACGTACGTTTCACACGTCAATTAAACAGTTACAAATACATGGAAACTTGTACAGCAGATTATGGTGCTTTTAAAAACAAATTCCTTCTTTGAGTACGGGCTGAACAACGTCGCATTTTCTTACAATTGTGCATTGCACATTATTACACGACTGCCCGCAAAAGAAACGCGAATTGCTGAGGGCTTGACCGCGAGTTTTGTTTCAATAGGGTGGGCAAATTATCCTCAGGTTTGCTGCCGGAGTCATCGTTGGCGTTGTGAAGCAAGGTGCAAACTCATTGCTGCACACGTGACGTAAGTGAATCGCACACTTCTCTCATTTCAAACGTAAGACATACATTACATATTGTAATATAGACACGTGCATACCTGCAAATGATGTGCTAGTGTCAATTCCACTATATGGTTATGGTTTCCATCTGACCATGTTCACTGGGTCAGTTGAGGCTTTAACTCCCACCCCCAATGCATTGTGGTAAATGTAGTCCTGCTGTGAAAGGTACCCGCGCCTAAACTGTCCCGGTGAACTTGAGTAAGCTAAACAGAGACCATCAAAACTAGTTGCACTGGACCCAGGCCCTCAGAGGTGCTAGGGTAGTGCAATAACCCTTCTGTGCCAAACCTGAATACAGTACAAACCACAGTGTGATGCGTTTTATCTTCAAAAGCCCATAACCTCTCACACACATGGAATGAGTTTGTAACATCACCAAGTTCAAAACAGTCCCATTGGCAATTGTAACTTTCTGGCTCCAACCTTCTGAATGTGTGTACAGCGTTTTCCCCTGCAATTAATAACGAATGAATGATGAGGCATCTGGAAAAACATTTGAAAACATTTGAAAACCATCCCTCGCATGGAGCGCCTTTAATTAATTAGACAATTTGTACTAAAACCTTCCCTGGATTGCCGAACACAGGGAGAATGTGGTGCTGGACGGTGGACAGGTTTAGTTGAGTTTTGAGGAGGCGATGAGGCCCAGGAGATAAATAAAAATCACTTCACAAAATTCCACAGGAGTGTTAACTAAACATAACATTGAAAACAGGAAAACAAGCCTTGAATAGAGACTTTGAAGGGTGGCACTTTCAAAAAGAGGAATGGCATTGAGACTGAACTTCTCCCTGACCCTCCAAGAGAAAGGGTGCTCCCTCCAGTCCATGGCAGGCTTGACGCATGGAGACTGATCTTCTCCCTCACCCCCTAAGAGAAAGGGTGCTCCCTCCAGTCTAAGGCAGGCTTGAGGCATGGAGACTGAACTGCTCCCTCACCCTCTAAGAGAAAGGGTGCTCCCTCCAGTCCAGGGCAGGCTTGAGGCATGGAGACTGAACTGCTCCCTCACCCCCTAAGAGAAAGGGTGATCCCTCCAGTGCAGGGCAGGCTTGAGGCCTGCTTGACTGAAGTCATACAAACCTGAATACAGCCAACGAATATGAAATCTGAAAATGGTTTCGGGTAAAGGTCAAACAGTACCTAAAAGGTGTCGCATCATTAGCACTTTTATCATAATTTGTTAACAAAATCTCTAAACATACACTATAGATGCAGTCTACAGAGCACTGTTGGTACACAGCTGTTACATTGGGACCGCTCAAAGACAAAATGACAGTCCTCCTTGTCACACAAACCTGATAAATAGCAATATAGCAATTTTCTGGGGGAGAGATATTTCCTCGTTTGAAACCCCCAGAGCTGGGTTTTTTTTTTCTAAAGCCTATTTCATCTTTTTCTTCATTGATTTCCAAACCTCAGCACCACAAGCAGCTGCATGCCATATGTCTGGCAGCACAGTGGCACGGCGCTTTGTCACAGGGCAAGCGCAAAAATGGGGCACACCGGCTCTCAATTTAAAAACGGTTTGGTGTTGAGACGGAGGGCTATTAGGACCCCTGAGATCGTCTTGTAGCTTCTGAAGGCTTTTTGACTGTATTGACTTTAAATTTCGCCTGGGATTATTATTATTATTTAGTCATTTAGCAGATGCTTTTATCCAAAGTGACTTACAGAGACTTGGGGGTGAACTATGCATCACAACTGCTGCTGCAGAGTCACTTCCAATAGGACAGTTTTACATCTCATCCAAAGGACTAAACCCACTATTGAAATTCGAGAGACAATTTGGGTTCAAATTATGATAGGACTCCATGTCTTCAATGCCTACTTTCCTGTCATTAACCAATCAACTGCACTCAGAATGGAAGAGCTACTGGGATATAGGCCTACAGTAATCCTTGATTTGTAGCAGATGTTTCTTATTAACATATATTGTTTTCAATGCAGCACAGTAGCAATATCATATATTAAAAAAAGAGACTATTTTGACTTGCTGTTATGGTGTGTAACGTGGCGACTGTCTGAGCTTACCCCCACCCACAATCACATTCTCTCAAGAGCACGCAGGTATTCAGAACGCAGGAAACAGCAACTTGCTAGCATGGACGGGTATACATTTTTTTTTCATAATGGATACTTCACAGACTGCAGATGACTATCATTGATTGACATTCACAAGACAAGCTCATAACTGGCCAGCTAATACTAGTACGACTGCTCCCTCCTAAGGAAAGACACAGCATCAAATACATTACACATGCTTCTTCTCATTTCTACGTATTTGTTTAACCGGCATGAATACCGTCTGTTTACAAACACGATTGTTAAACTATTCTGTCGTTTACTCGTTGTTATCATTGACATTATTATTCTCTAGTCCCTAACCATTACCAGTAAAGACACTTTGCTCAACAATACATAATAAACCACTGCTCTAGCACCAGCAGAATAGCATTAACAATAATAATCACAATAACAGGCATTGAAATATTACAGTGAGGGTCTCACCCTCACATGGTGCATCAACGATCTTAATATTTGTGGATGAGAACAGTATTGTTTTGTGTGTGTAAAAGCAAGTAGCTAAAGGAATGATCAGCATTTTAATGTAAAGACACACATTTCTGTAGCTATGCATATCGCTGCCTGCAAAATAAAACAAAGGTAGCTGAATATGCCAAGTTGCAGCATTATTGAGATCCACAATCCTGCAGTTTTTATGTTTATAGCTTAGTTATTAAATAACAGGAAGAAAAGGTAATTGTGTGAAGTTAAGCAGAATTATGAATGCATAAACCTGAATGTTAACCGGCAAGATTATTATTTATTTAAATATTTTTATAATTAAAGTTGTATGATGTAGAAATAATTACCATTCAGTATTGAGCCACTGCCGTCTTGCCTAGCACAGCATTCAGCTTTCTATTTACCTTTCGCGCACGTGGGAGTGTCTACTGAGCTATGCAATCTGCTTTGCGTTCATACATATGTAAAGGCTGGCCCTGGTCTTAGATTGCAGGCCCTGGGCCACATGGAAACGGCGGCCTAAAATCTAGGCCAGCCCTGAGCTGGCTTTTATTTTTTGGAGCGTTCACATATGAGAAAAGGTGGCCCCGAGGTGGCCCTGGGCCGCCTTTTCTCACAAGTGTGAACAGGGTCTGACATGTTTAGCGGCCACTACCTAGGAGGTAGAATAGACAACCTGAAAGTAAGGCATTGAAATCAAGCATCAGATTTTTGTTTGTTTGTTTCAAATGAAGACCCGTTTGCTATAAAACAGCACATGTGAGTCTTCTAATATAGCGAGAGATAAGATTTATGGTGTTATTTCATTAGAACTCATTAAATGCAGTTGTATGCTCAAAGGATGGTCTGAAACTGAAACAAACGGTTTGTGTCGCCAGTTTTCTCCTTTAAAAACAGAGCGGTGCAGACAAGAGAGAGATAAGTTATGAACTGCTGTTGCACAGCTGTGAAGGTCCTGTTGATTTGAGGTGGACACATTTAACTACAGGAAATTGCTTAATGCCTTTTTAAAATATAAAAGCTGCATTTAAAAATCGATCTCTCTAGATTATACAATGTTTTTTTTCCATGCACAGATCTCAAACGTGTATAGAAATGTTTCCTTTTCTGTAAGGCGCGTGACTCAATGTAAACAGGACTTCCATTTTGTAGCAGTTTAATCTATTCCAGTACTAACGAGCTTGTGTAATCAACCATCTTACCTTCTATTAACATTACAGAGTGCAACCATTAACCTGTCCCCCCTGCAACACTCTGGCCTTAGTGTGCTGTTGCTTACAGTCACGGGAGGCAGTGTTGCAGGGGACAGGTTAATGGTTACACTCTGGTGTCCCAGCTGGACTTTGAGATTACACATCTATATAGAGGCTACAGGGGTGCATCAAAGTGAATAGGTAGATGTTTGTGTGTGTGCCTGTGCGCAGTATTTTATGTATTCTGCATACCAATTTTGGTTAAACAGAAAACCATGCCTTTTCAACGTCTGTTACTGCTTTTAAAAGGCAATAATATATATCAATCTTAACAGCAGCGATATTTAGACCCCTTTAATTGAATCACACGAACATCAGATTGACTAGATTTTGTATATGAATAAAATAAAAAGAGTTATTGCCAATATTTATTGGCAAATGTTCTCATTTGCATGCAGTAAGCTGTACAACATAAATGGCATCTGGAAGCATACAAAAAAAATACACCACAACACAAAAATACTTTTTCAACTGAATTGCTAATCTGTTTACGAATCTGTACTTCAGCTCACTTCAAAATCCGCGAAGTGCTTCATGACCTGCGAGATACAGAACAAAAAGCTTAAAAAAGCATTTATTTTCCTGTAGACATGAGACCGTAGACCACCAGCACTTCAGAAAGGGGGTGTCTGGACTTTTATCAAGGTATCTGGTCGACTAACACAATTAATGATACAGATCTCTCGAGATAGGAGGCTCACAACAGACATCCTGTTAGCAGGTTAGCAATTGATTATGCCAGTCTCCCTCACTGTAGAGATACATGCATTGATCAAAACTTAGGCTAACAAATGCTTACTATCTAGAAAAGCAGATAGGTTTCCATTTACATAGCAGCATGCCTGACCAGAAGCACTGCACAGCCACATCTTTTAAATTTCCATAGCCTGGCTTTCTCTTGTACCTCAGGGGTACCAGAACAAGCCTCTAAGAAAGTCTGGATTTGTGGGTTAGAAATTAGCTCCCGACACCCAGTCTGGGTCTCAGAGACACGCTTTAAAAGACCAGGTGCCAGAGATCTGAGCTCTCAGGCCCCTGCTAAATCACACTTATCATCGGAGTGCTAACTCACAGCCTGATCTTTCAGTCGTTTGCTGGTTTACCTGTTGGAGTTTGCCCAGCGTTAAGGAACCATGTATTTAACCAGCCAGAGTAGAGAGGGAGAACTCCATCCTAACCCTAACCCTAACCCTCTCTCAAGCTAGTTCTGAATAATGATCCCTTTAAGACCTGTCTAGGGCACACGCCTTTAATAAATGTCACTTGTTAAGCCTCTCCCATTTAAATTGCAGGAGAATGGATGGTACAGTTCTGCTCAGTCCGAGAGAGCGAGAAGTTAAAGACACATTGCATTGATACTGCTCCCCAGTGCAGACAGTGGAGCAGGGTAAAACAAAGACTACTGTACTATAACAAGCCTGGTTAGTGTTACATGTGTGTGCAACATGTTGCAGGAAAGTGGAATACATGCTGGACCGTGTGTAGTCCGTAAGCAGTGAAATAAATGTCACATAAAACGGGGATGACCAGCAATCATCCTGCGAGCGAAGCCGGAGTGTTTATACTGGGCATCTCCCTACAGCCAGGGCTACCTTTGTACTTCCACCACCCATGGAAAAGACACCTTACAGCTGACACACTGCGTGGGGGCTTTGACTATTGGAGGTGAAATCAAGGAAAAGCTTTTGAATTCTGTTTGTCAATTTCTACCTGTGCATTGGAGCTACTTTTTTCTTTTCTCTAGTATTCCAGTTTAGGCTTAAAGTTTTTTTGGTTTCTTCATGACAAACATTAACATTAGATGGCCCATATTGATTTTCAGATATTCAGAATATCCTTCACGAGGAGCAAATCAGCCACAGACCACCTTAAAAAAAAAAAAAAAAAATACAGAAATGTATTTTAAAATAAGATGCACAAACACCTTTTGGAGCAATGTGTTTGAGTTGGTTTTCTTCATGTCCTTTGTGGTCTGAACTGTTAAAAACAGTTAAAAACATTTAAAAATAAACTAACACTTTCAATTAGTAAGAGCCAGTAGGTCAGTACTTTTAGTGTTAACCCCAGCAGTGCTTACAAGAAGCAGCAACAGGTTTTTCAACAGAATCCTCGAGTCTTGATATTTTCTGTTCACACATCATGGGTCAGAAATTTACCCGGGGAAATACACTTCAGCTAGCTCACAAGCAAAAAGAGAATTTCTCTAATAAGCATCGTTGTGTATCTAGATCACGCTCCCTCCTGCAACAATGCTCGTTTTCTGTTCCCACAGTACGGAACTCTTTTCAGCCAGCATTGTTGCAGGAGGGAGCATGATCTGGATACACAATGACGCTTATTAGAGAAATTCTCTTTTTCCCATCATGGTTTGCATAAGAAAGCACGGTAAAGCACAGCCAAGAAGCAGCAGCAGACACAGTATATGCATAGAAACACTGCTTGCAAATTTGCCATCGGCCGATTCCTGCTAAATAAACCAAATTCTGGGAGGGGTTTCCTCTCTTTTAGTGGTTGATACACAGACCACGTGCGAGGAAGAAAGGGGATCCAGGCTAGGTGGTGGCATGCAAAAAGAGCAGAAACCCACTGCGGTGACCTTTGACCTCACTTTGTTCATTTAAAGCTCATTTCAAGAGTATTCCAAGAAAAAGAATAGTTAATTCCCCCCCCTCTGCTTTGTTCACTTTGGAATGACCCTGAGGGACTTCTACCTGGGCTTCTACCAAGATGTAAAGGAGGGGGGGGGTTGTGACAAACGCACGTCTGCTGACAGCTTTTCACCGAATTCAAGCAAGATCTGATGAAAACGTTTGACCATTTTTTCGCCTCGTCATTTTAAAAGGTATCGCCTGTAATGCAGACGTTTATATGGTGGCTTTCTTTCTCTGTTTCTCTTGTTTATCGGAAAACACGTAAATAAATAAATAAAATCAGTCACAGCGTTTTCTAGCGAGGTCACTTGGTTTTCCCCTGATAACGCTGGAGTTCTCCAACAACTGGGACCTCCCCAAGGGACAGAGATCTACATTATTTAAGCTTTTTTTTTTTATTTCCAGCAATATCTCATACAAACTCTATTACCGCTACTACCAAAATAGCTACAAAAGAAGGTATAATAATTTACAATATAAACATTAACATAAAAATAAAATTAACCACAAATCAATCACCATTGCTATCATAAGAAGCATGTTGGCTGTATCTTGAGTTCAACACTACCCTGGTGAAACAGCATAAAAACTAATACATAAAAAACCAGTTGATAGATACAAGTGCACGGACAGCACTGGCATTATTGCATTGCAATACTGTTGCAATATATTTTTCAGTAAGGTACACAATACTGTGCATGTACAAAACATTGTACACAGGCAGACTGCAGTGTTCTCTAACCTATACTGTATGCTCCACACCACTGTGTATGCATGAATATGAAACAGCTGGTTTTCTTCAAGGTGGTTTAAAAGAAATTATGATTTAATAATATTACGTTGATAGAAGTGTCATTAAGCAGGGCTGTATGTATGAAGTCTCTCTACACAGCTCCAGTGGTTTTTTCCATGCAGTTGAAAGGCACAGTATGTATGGGACAGTCTCTCCAGTGAAGGTTCAAAGCCGCACACATCCCTTGTGTGGGAGTACTGGGCTCTCGGACGTCAAGTCTGCCTCCCTCAGTACCTGTGGAATTCAGGTACGGCACTCCCAGCAACCTCCCCCTCGTTACCTGAGCAAGAGAAATCACATTCCACTGCCGGCAGAGTGCCGTCTCCCCTTCCACTGACTTCTAGCATTTAAAGGCGCGCTAATGAAGAAGGCTTGGTGGTCTTGTGGTTAGCAAAAAGTCTAGGAGGTTCCCGGCTCAGCCACTGACTCCCTGTGTGTGACCCGGAGCAAGTCACTTCACCTCCTTGTGCTCCGTCCTTCGGAGGAGACTTAAAACAAACAAGGTCCTATTGGAAGCGACTCTGCAGCAGCAGTTGTGATGCATAGTTCACCCCCCTGGTCTCTGTAAGTCGCTTTGTTTTAAAGTGTCTGCTAAATTACCAATTATTAATTAATATTGAGGATCTCTTACATCTCATTAGCACGAGCAACAGACCTGGGGTCAATTATAATTAATTAATTACAGCAGACTCGTTTGCTGGAATTGCAATTATAATTACAGGGCTATTTTGTTCAATTCCATTTATGCTGCAGTAATTACAATTATGAATTACAATTACACTAAAAAGTAACAAACAGCTCCACATGCTTACTCTATTGTAAATATCCCAGCAATAATCACAGGTATAAATACAGAAACATAACATATAACTATTCAAACAAAAAGGGGTCACCTGCAGTGGTCGAAAATACAAGAATAATTACATTAATTAGAATTACAGCTACGCAGGAGTTACGTTGTAATTGCAGTTAAATTACAAATTACACTTGTCATTGCCCCCAGGTCCGATGAGCAATGATATCCTTCTTCGGTGTTGAAGATATTGTGGATCACTGTGTGACCAGCCGCTGCTTTCTGGTTCCTTATCTTGTGTGGTCAAGCTGTAAAGACCACATGACCTTCAAAAGTCCCCTATAACATTCCGTTTTACAAGGGTGAATGTTCTCTACATTCTTCCACTTTAACATTACAATGTAAAGTTAGTAAAATAAGCTGATGGTCTATTTAATACATACAGCTGCCTCCACTATATCCTCCTATGTACCTATCAGGGGATAATGAAATATTTGAAGGGTTGCTAGTATTTTTTTCTTAAGTACACTGTATGAAAAGTTGTATTTAACACCTTTACTGATGGTGACAAAGACAGTGGTATCCACTCAACGAATTGCACGTTCTCAAATGGCCGTTTCTTTTGAGGAACTGAAAGCCACGCCGGAGCTGGGAAAGTGGTTTCAAGCGTTCTGACGAGAAGCAGGGCTTGTAAAAACACACCCTCCTTTTTTTGTCCGAGAAAGACAGAAAAAAACAGAACTTGGGTTCCCTTAATAATTTCATGTTTTGTAAATCAATTTTACTGCGTGTTACGGATAGAACGTTACTACAAAGAAACAAAAAAAAAATTAACTAGTAAGAAATTGCTGAGTTGATTAAATCAACCTATTTAGCCATGGTCAATATATATATATTTTTTTTTAGAACATTTTACAGCACTAGCAGATTGCAAACACCTCTCTGTGGTTAGTCCAAGGATTACCCCTAAAAATAAGCGCTTGATGCAGTAATCCAGGACAATTGCCCAGTGCTGTAAAAATCAATCAATCTGTGGATTCTCTGGGTATGATCTTGTTTTTATCTACCTGAATAAATATTCAATGTTGTGGCTGCATAGTTCAAACGGGTTGATGAAGAGTGAAGACGTCATTGTGGATACTTCTAGTGTTTTTGTGTTTGACTCAGTATTGCGACGGTCACTTTTACAGTGTTTTGGTATTGAAGTTCAGTTTGCTTTGCTAGTGCTTTTGAAATCTTACTAAAAACTTGCTCATTGCAACTTAACAAGTTCCTGTTACCTCTTTGTAATGAGACTGTCTATAGGCAAACACTGCGCGACTTCAACAGTACTGGCACAGCGAGCAGAGAAAGCTGCGAAACCAGCCTATAGAGAAAAAAAGGGTTGGTTATTATTATTTTGGGGTTATGACCTATAACAAATCAAAGCGTTTGCCTGCCAGTTGAATCATGTTTGGTCAGCTTATTTCCAGTTCCAAAGCCTTTTCTTATGCCAATCAACAGGTGCCTCTGAATCCACAGGAGGCTGTGGCAGTCCTGGTTGGAAGAGAGCCTTGAATAGCACAGCGGATGCTGCTGTCTCTTCAAACATGCAAATACGTCACCTTCCTCAGTGAAACTTCGCATTAACATAGGAAAGGGCGAGAGTCACTGTGCATGAAGAGTTTGAGTCACTGTGCATCACACAGATTTAAATAAGGCTTATTTAAAGATATGATAAATCACATATGAAAAAAATGACTCCTAAGGATTGTGTAGGATGCGTCACTTAAGACAGAGATTGAGATACAGAATGTGAAAACTTAATAAATGAGCTGTTATTGGTATATATAATTAGCTATAATTGAGATATATACACACACATTAAAAAGACCCCAAAATATGTTTATCATCACAACGAATAGTTAACACAAGACAAGTTGGAAGAAAAGCTACAGTAAGTATCTGTTTACAGCTTATCAATTTTGCTTCCTGTCCTTATTCAGTTAAGGGTAGCTATATCGTTCTACCACAAGAGTTATTTAAATAGCAAGTACAGAACTTCTTTTTTTTATAGCCACCCCTAACTATTTTTTAACAATAAAAAACAAAACACATCCTATTGATGATCGATTACCAATACTTTTATACACACACACTAAAGCAAAAAGGTCAGATTGCAAAAAGGTCAGATTGCAAAAGCACATTGTAATGCTATAAACTGTATGTCAAGGCAATTTCTTCAGTTACGAGCAAGAAATTAAAAAAAAATCAAGAGAGAAGACCTTTGAGTTTATGTAAGAATCAGTCTTTTGATCTGATTAGGTGGGTGTTCAAGGTACGTCTTTATAGATAGCTGATCTCCTGCATTCTTGATAAGAGAAAACGACTCTTGGTGGCATTTAGAGCTTATCATTTGGATCTTTGCCTTACAAATTTACCATAAGTGAGCAGGTTACCGTGGCGATAAGAGCAAGGTGTGGGATATTGAATCAGAACGATAGCACTTCTCAGATTTCTATAATACTGAAGCCGTATCACTGTCTATACACTGCGCCCTTTAATTGAACTCTCTAATTAGTAAGTTAGTATCTCTTGAACCTATTGCTGTCTACTATAAAAAGAAAATAATCCATTTTAATGGTAAATCATATGAATTACACTGTATATACAAGAAATGACCATGTACACTAATTCCATATTATACACAAACACATATATTATTATATCCATGAATACAAGGGAAACTTGTGGATTCACAGACTTAAAACTATTCCCCTGTGGACTGAACCTGGAAGACAAATGCATCTTTTAGGATTGGAACTTCACCTTAGAACTGTCTGTGTCTCAGTGTTCTTAGAACATTCACCTGTAAGTTCCTGAGCAGCTTCAGCCTACCCGGCTATTTCTACCATGCTATCTGAAGATGACGGAAGCCGGAACATTGTAGCTAATTGAATTTACTGCGTTCCTTTTAGCATTTATAAATTGGAGTGTTAAACTGTATTGGACGATGTAATTAATGCATTTCTTTGATTGCTCTATACAGTATGGAGGCACACTGGCTATTGTGATGCTTATGTTACCACCTTATTGGCAAACGCTTGATATAAATCATGTTTGTGCCCTGATCATATTAAAAGGGGTTGACTGGCTGAAAAAAAAGAATTCAGTCTTGTTAAAAAACTAAGTGACTCTGTCTCTTTGCGGCTGTCAGTTTTCAGTTGACAAACACTGGCAATGTTACCAAAGCCTGTCTCCCTCTCCCTCTCTCCCGCTGCCAGTCTCCGGGTTAAAACTCATTTGGTGTCACTGCTGACGACGCAGATTGTTGCAATCCACTCCAAACCACTTCAAAAGATGCCATCAAAGTCCCATCCAACAACATAGGGTTCTGGTTCAACTTAACTCGCCTCCAATCCCCAGTCCCAAGGCCAGGCTGCCTTTTGTGATACACATCAAAGACGCTCTTTAAAATTTACATTTCTCTTTTTGCTTTGCTTTTCTTTCTTTGATATAAATCAGCACCAGCCGCATGCCGAAGCTCACTTTGCGTTGCGTGTGCATTTAGAGTCAGCAGCAATCCAAAATGGTAAAAGGAACGAGAAGCAGTGTGCTAACTGGGGATGACCTGGTGATCAATGGGAGGCTAGCGCAGGGGCGCAATGCTGCTTCCTGATAGTTTTCAAGATCTCACTGCAACGACTCAGTGTATCAGTCTTATTCCCCACAGAGGCTGAATTAGTTATTAGGTTAGCCCAGAGATTCTTTAAACCAATTGCTGTGCTGTCTTGTTAACTCTTATGAATGTAAAATTCTCTATTTTCAACTTATTCAATTAAGCAAAAAACAGCTGGTTTTCTGAAAGCTCACAACCTAGAAGGAAGATGGGTGTAGTGCTAATCTACAGCAAGAGCCTAGCTCTGTCTGCTTTTATAGAGACTCCCTGAATTGAGGTGGTCAGTTCGCTGGCCTGTACAGTTCATTTTAACGTAGATTACCTTGAATTTGAGAGAAGTGTGTTTAAGGGCCTCCCAGGAAAGCTTGGTGTCTTTTACCCTAACCAAGAGTTGTGTTATCCATCGTTCAAATTATAATTATTTTTTTAAAATCACACTTAGCTCAACCAAGCCCAAAACATTAACCCATGTGACAGGAAGAGGCGGAGCAACGCAAATGCAGGCCTAATAAAATTCAAAAATAAAAACATACATATTCGCCGTGAAAAAGTGCTGCCTCGTGTTTTATAAGGAAACCAGTCAGTCTGAAGCAGTCTGTTAATGTGAGAGTCTGATATTCTCCTCGCGGGAAACCTCATCTTTCTTAAACCCCAAGCATCAAACTCAACCACCAAACCAACACAGACATCTAATGACCACTAAGCAAAAAAACAAGTAAAAACTTCTCCAACCTTTATTAACAGCAGATAAGTAAATAACTAATGGCACTTACCTTGGTCTAGACGTTTTTCCTAACATCTCCTTTCCTGTCGCTATTCCAAACCTCCTGTCCAACCACAGCAGCAAACCAGTTCAACAGGCCTCCATTTCTGGGTTCTGGGTTCTGTTTCCTCTCTCCAAACACACACCAGCATCAGACAAGCCCTTAATTGATTAATTGATCATCCAATCAAGGCTTTGGGCTGTAAAATACACTCCCAGTGTCTTGTGGATTTAAAAAAAAGGGATTTTTTTTTTTTTTCACATATTTAAAGTAGAGAGAGATACTTGAAGCTCTTAAACTCCTGTTGAGTGCAAAAAAGGAGGCCTTTTTATTTAATTTTTTCTTGTTACAATTATGACAATACCTGTGTGAGGAAGTGTTTTAATAAACGATAAAAGAAAACAGACATGAACATAGCTTTATTCTAAAATGAACTAGTACTGCAAGAGTTTTGCTTGTTTCAGTGATGAGGACGTTATACTCTCTTCAGCCAGTAGGTGGCACCTGTTTTCACAGTTCTTTGCAGGTTGCAGTCTTCATGGCCTTTTAGTAACAACTGGTTTGTATGTTTAGTGGGGTGGCTTTATTAAGGCAATAGGCATGTGCAGTTTACCATGTTTCCACAGTGTTTTAAAGGAGAGCTATTTTCTTACCTCTTATTAGCACTAGCGATACTGAAACTCATTCCGTGGTCTTACCTTTAACCCGTAACTCCTTTACAACAAACTAAAAAGTCAATTAAATATTATCCAAGTGTCTCCTGGACCCAACTACCCACCTGTGCAGAAACTCAGAATAGCCAGCCAAGCAAGAATACCTCCATACAACTGGCACTGACTGGACAGGAGACTACTAGAGGGTCCAGTGAGTGGCTGTGCGTAGCAGAGAGAACCAGGCGTTTTAAAAAGTGCTCTGGGTCCACCAGACCAGTGGAGAGCGATTTCGGGTTAAACATATCTAAAATCAGAACACTGCAGCGAGAGTCCATTTGCTCCATGTGGGTTTGAAAGAGCGACCACAGGAATATTGCACTTGTGGGTGCACAACACTTTTTAAACCACGGGTGTCAAATTCAGTTCCTGGGGGGCAGGGGCAGTGTGTTTCTGGCTTTCCTTCTTACTTAATTAGTTTAATTGTTTGATTAATTGGATAGATTTAATACCCCTCTCTGGGCCTCTAAGTGTTTTATAAGTAGTTTACCTTCAATCAAGTGAATTTTCTTAAATCTTCAACCGTAAAAGACCTTCAGAAAATATTAAACGTGTCCAATTGAACAAATAATTAGATGAATTATGTTAATTGAGAGCTTAAGTTGGAATGAAAACCAGAAGACCCCGCGGCCCTCGAGGGCTGGAGTTTGACCCCCCTTGTTTAGATATTTAAAATGGAACGCGTCTTTTAAAAAAAAAAAAAAAAAAAATTCTGCGATTATAGAATATGATTGAATATGAATATAGAATATGAATAATCAGTCTATTATCATTACACATTTGCCATTGTTTCTATTTAGTTATAACGGATACAGTCTGTTCTAGGAATGGAACTGTCATTAATCTGTGGCTGGTGTTAGTGCTGCTCCTGTTGAGACATCAGCACAGAGGGAGAGCACCCCAAAACACATGATCTCATAGCAGAACTTTCACTTTTACAAAACGAGACCCAAAACATTTACTGGAATGACGGGCACAAATGCTGAAAATATATGAATTTTCTCATTTAAGAATCACATGTCTTCTTTCTTTGTGTTAAAAGGGTGAGATTCACATTCTAATTGCTGTTCTGGGATTGCAAATTTCTCAGTATTTTTATTTTTTATTTTTTTTTAGGTGTGGAACACATTAGGTACTTCAGAGACTGGGCAGTACTGAGATTTGAATTCTGTGATATATGACTAGGCTTGCCACCCCACCCAATCTTCAATGACAACACGCTCCAGTGACCTTGTAAAGTTTATGATAGTAAAGGCATAAGTAAGCACTGTAAAAGCTCAGAGAGGGATGTCAAACCATGGTAAACTATCGTAAATGCACAGGGAAAGCATGAGAAAACTGCAAAATTACTGTGCACGTTTACCTTGGTAAACTTTTATAAGACAACCACCATAAAGCTACAATACAGAAAGAGCCATGAAGGGTTCTGCATACTGAACGGTATCCATCTGTTCCACTTCATACAGTTCTAGCCCCTTTTCTGGGTCTGACTTGAACCCAAGTCCTAGGCAGTGGTGTAGTCCTAACTCTGAAGGAACCAGAACGCCACTTGGTCATTATCTTCGCGGTTCACTGTCACTACATTAGCCACGTCACTGAATTCTGTTCCAGGAAGAGCTTTATTTGTGTCCACAGTCGGAGTCGACGCACTGCTGCTGTCGTCTCTGTCAGCATTTTTAGCTTTCTTAAAGATTCTTAATAGTTCCTAATGCTCTTTCCATTGCATCATCAGAACTACTGACAGAATCAGACAGTTGTGTGCGGGAGATGCGAGTCATGTGACTTAGTTTGCTTATAATGCGAGTTCCAGCTCGACTACACCACTGGTGCCTACAGAAAATAGTACCTGAACGGAGTTCAGACTTGACTGCACTACTAGTCCCAGGCTTCATGTAGAGCGCTAGGCCCTGTCACTAGGCTCCAGGTTTGTTGTTCAGATAAGATGAAGGCTGGCTAGGTGAACAGCCCGGCTGTTGTTTTATTGTGACACAGCATGTTGCAGAAACCACTTCAAGGGGTTCAGAACAGGAAGTAAGGTTAGCACACGGTTTCAAGTCAGCTTAAAATAAAAAAAAAGCCTTTAGAAAACAGAACAGGCGAGAATGTGTGATAATTGGAAACAGTATCGGTAATGAAGACAGTGCTTGTGTCCCTCAATCAGAGAATATTGAAGTGTTCAACAACCATGCTCAGTTTTACATGCAAATAACTGATCACAGCCTTGACACAACGTGGCACATGGACTCCACAAGGTGCTGGAAGGTGTCTCGAAGAGAGCCATTCAGAGATGAATATGTCCTGCAAGTGGCACAGAGAGTTAGGCTGTGGGTTGTGATGACGATTGCATTGTTAAAGTTCATCCCAAACGTGCTCAATTGGATTGTGATACTTTTCCAGTAGTTCCAGTGGTAGCTTTAGGAATGGCTTCCTTTAACAAGGCCACACAGAGATGCATCTACCAATACTTTGTGCAGTAGTATTGGATAAATGACACGTTCAAGTTTAGCAGTAGGGCACCATTGTGCCATTGAGGTAGATAACATTGAGATATCATTTCAGTGCCAGTTTATTCTCCTGGAGAAACCCGTACAGAGACAACGAACAGACCCCAATGGCAGCTCAATGGACTTAAAATTGATTACCAGACAGTTAAAGCTACCTGTTTGAGGAAAAGCTTCCCAAATCCTCTATATATATTCTGCATGTAAACCAGTATTGAGCTGGAATCGGAATGCATACCGTAGAGCTGTGGTCAAAAGTGTTGCATCACCCTATAGAAGGAACTCATTTTGCTTCATAAAGTCGAATGAAACCTGCTGAATAATGTTACCTTAACATACTGAATTACATACCGCTTTGTAGTTTGTATTTTACAAAAGTGACATTTCGAAATCTAACATGCTGTACTCCTATCACTGGATCCGGTAGACTTTTGCGATATCACTTTGTAGTTTATTTGATTACATGATGTGAAATAAAATATATATATATATATTTTAAAATTATGTCTCAATCTTAAAATTCTATGTCATGCAAAACCTTTGGTCATAGCTGTAGGTTCAGAAGTATTGAAGCGTGTAAAATTTTGTTTTCTGATTCAGTATTGAAGTGTGTACACTTTTGTTTTCAGAAATGATAAAAAACCTGCTTGTATTTAGTTATAGATGGCCCTAGTTGTAGGAATTAACAGGCACTAATGAATATCATGTGGCTATTGTGCGGATCTGTACAGTTGTGTTAAATATGTATCGGGCAGTAGTTTTACTATACGCACAAGTCTGCAAGGGCCCAGTCTGGTTTAACTTGCAACAAAACCAGATTTTGACAAAACAAGCTCTCCAAAATAGAAACATTAGCCTACCAGCAAAGCCAAAAATATGTTTTTCCATTCCTGAATAATTAGTCTCCTCTCCCGAAGTCTGTAATCATGGCTATCAAAATCATGTGTAAATGTTTCAAAATGTTTCTTTTTTTTCCTTCTACTAAAACGGAATCTGTTCTTAATAATTGTATTTCATGTCGCACCCATCCTTGTAAAATATATATATATATATATATATATATATATATATATATATATATATATATATATATATATATATATATATATATATGTTTATATATAAAAAAATAAATGTTTATAGATTTGAAGTGGGCAAAACTGTAAAATGCATTGACGTCAGAAGGTCTGTCACAAGCATTTAAGATCATAGCGTAAAACCTTGAGGTGAACACAGTGCAGAAAACCACGAGAAAGTGGAAGTCTAATCCAGCCAGCAAACGACTGTTGCTGACATTCTTCTTAAAAGAAACTTCTTAAAAACTTCTGGTCTGGTCTGTGTTTTCATTTTAACCCGTTCAGTACCGTGGAACCTCATAAAGCCATACTGTGATTCATTTCAATGAGATGGGATATGGAGCCAACACTTTTGTGATCCCTAGCATTTATTTGTTATGCAGCTCTGTAATATAAGCTGCATCTCCCTGTTGCAGCCCAGTTTCAGTCACAATGGGCAAGACAGCTTCAGATTTGACAAACAGAGGAATGATGGTAGGCTCTTGCTTTCCCGGCACTTCTGTATTATAAAGTTGTTGTTTTTCCCCAATCGCACCCTGTACACCTAATTGACAGTGTTATGGCAGGTGTTCCTAATTTTTTGTCCAAGCTATATCCATGTATTGAAAAATATGATTTCACCTTGCTTCAACAATTCCAATGAAGGTATGAAAAGAGTAAATCAAATATATTATCATTCCCTGCACTTCTAAGCCCTCAGAGAAATTGTTTTATAAATGACTTTCTTCACAATGCAAATACATGCCTTTTATCTCTGCTAAAAGTTGTCTCCAGGTCTAATTTAATGTGTTTTAACATATCTTAATAAAAATATAGAGGTGTTGATGAAAGCAAAACAAGAGCCTGACCTGAAACCAGAGAGATTATCAGGAGGAAGCTTATGTTAAAAATAGGCTGCCTTCTTGTAAAATGAAAAAAAAAGTCTTAATTAAAAATATATACAAAAAGAAATTGGTACAGTTCTTATAAGAAAACAATGTCAATTATATTATATTCACAATCTGATACCATAGCTTGTGCTAAATAATGTTAATACCATTTTTTCTTTACAATTTAATAAATGGTTTACCAGCTATGTGGAGAAATGTACCTGCAAAAACATTTTTGGTTAAAATGTTACCATGATGAGAATAAAGTCTCACGTTAAGTTTAGTAGGATGAACAGGACGCTTTCGTGGGTGTAATCAATGTGAAACATATTTGAATCTTTGGAAGGTTTTCATATAACTATGAATTGCAAAAATTCACCCAGGAGCT
This sequence comes from Acipenser oxyrinchus oxyrinchus, assembly GCA_030684275.1. Classification (NCBI taxonomy): domain Eukaryota; kingdom Metazoa; phylum Chordata; class Actinopteri; order Acipenseriformes; family Acipenseridae; genus Acipenser; species Acipenser oxyrinchus. Next base: position 3,165,257 of record CM060300.1, read on the forward strand.
AATCACAATTACAATCTGTGATTCATGCTGTGTCACTCTGTTCGCTCACACATACATTCTGCAGATATTAAAAGTCATCAAAAAACGGAGCCCTTGTCTTATTTCAGGAATAAGCATGCCCTCAAACGTCATTACCGCAAACAACAGTAAATGCAATAATACAAATACGCCACATTTTATCACCACTTCAAAGGGACTCAGGGAACAATGGTCAGAAGAAGCTAACTAGCACGCTGGCGAATGTAATTATTACTACACAAAAGAAGAGTTTGCACAGTAACTATACTATATTCAGTTTTACTAACTCCCAGTTGCCACAGTTGCAGCCTGGGAGGATAGAATGTACTCCTTCACACCTCCTAGTGGTCATTTAAAAAAAACGTTTTCAGAGGCTTTCCAAAAGGAGAAGCTGAAAAAAAAAAATTTGGTATGCAATGATCAGGCACAGCAGTAGAAAATGATGCAAAGTATTTAAAAATGGATTTTAAACAGCTAAGACATTTCACATGTCAAAAATGTAGATGGTATCAGACTGTTGCATTAAAGAAGGGCTTGAGAGCCGAGCTCCAGAGTCAGATGGAATTTTCTGCAGCGCTTCCAAGTCCTTCAGACCAGAGTGTCTTTATATTTGATGCCCAGTTTTGGCTTTATGAGCATGTGGTCCTGCCTCTAGTCTACTGCTCTTTTCTGCCAGCATTTTAAAGTCTGAAAGGTTGATCAATTGAGCCATAATAAGAAAATGCATGAAGGTGTGCCTTTGTACTGCCCAAAGTCCTAAGGTCTGCTAAGGAGGCAACTAATCAGTGGCAGCTACCAAGTCAAGCCAGGTCAATTTCAAGTTGCTTCTTATGCCAGGGGTGACCAATCACAGTCCTGGAGGGCCATTATGCCACCCCAGGTTTAACAGGTAACATGATATAATGAACTAGGATCTGCATGGAGATTTAATTAAACCATTTTGAACAGGGTTGGAACAAAGACCAGGAGTGGAACGGCTCTCCAGGACCGTGATTGGCCACCCTTGTCTTACACAGACTGTGTCGTGCTTTGAGTTTACCTCCTTCTCCTCAACCTCTACCTCATTTTCATCCTCTCCAGGGGAGTTGGCTGTCAAACTGCCTCCTTGCCTGTCCGAAGGCCAGTCACCAAAACCTAGTCAAAATGATGTGATGCATGCAACATGCAACTGTTTTTAATTCTCCACTAGACATAGAAGACGTCAGTACTTTATTAATAGCGTTCCTCGTATTACACACGTATAAAAGCTGTATAAAAGTCCAAACAAGAAGTTTCTTCAAAGTTTTATACTGTTACAGATTGATGCTAGAACGTTATCTGTGGGCAGTGCGACAGCGCTCATGGTGGTGAAGGGTGGAAGTGCGATTATATCAGTTCAGATTTCAGTGGGCAGTCTGAAGTGGCCAGACTGAGTCAAGTGAATTCCCCTGCCGGTCTCTGTGTATATTGGAAAGTTAATGTAAGGGTGGGTGGTGTGTTGTGGTTTGAGCTTCCCTAGTATTAGCGACTCTCTCTTTCTCTGTCTTTCTTTTCTGCAAACGGTGACACAGCACTCTGGAGGTGTGGAAACCATCGGCCCTCAATGGAAAATACAAATTACACTGAATTTCTATGCTGTGTGTATATGTAATGGTTTTGAAAAGTTTTCAGTCGTGGGTTTAAAGAACGCTAAGAACCCACAACAAATTATATATATATATTTTTCTTTTTTAATCTCAGGTGGGTGCAACAGAAACTACAGTTTAAAACCAAGGCCTTTAAAGTTTGTCCAGTGCTGGCTTGAGGTATGGAGACTGAACTGCTCCCTCACCCCCTAAGAGAAAGGGTGCTCCCTCCAGTCCAGGGCAGGCTTGAGGCATGGAGACTGAACTGCTCCCTCACCCCCTAAGAGAAAGGGTGCTCCCTCCAGTCCAGGGCAGGCTTGAGGCATGGAGACTGAACTGCTCCCTCACTCCCTAAGAGAAAGGGTGCTCCCTCCAGTCCAGGGCAGGCTTGAACCACAGAGACTGAACTGCTCCCTCACCCCCTAAGAGAAAGGGTGCTCCCTCCAGTCCAGGGCAGGCTTGAGGCATGGAGACTGAACTGCTCCCTCACCCCCTAAGAGAAAGGGTGCTCCCTCCAGTCCAGGGCAGGCTTGAGGCATGGAGACTGAACTGCTCCCTCACTCCCTAAGAGAAAGGGTGCTCCCTCCAGTCCAGGACAGGCTTGAGGCATGGAGACTGAACTTCTCCCTCACTCCCTAAGAGAAAGGGTGCTCCCTCCAGTCCAGGACAGGCTTGAGGCATGGAGACTGAACTGCTCCCTCACCCCCTAAGAGAAAGGGTGCTCCCTCCAGTCCAGGGCAGGCTTGAGACATGGAGACTGAACTGCTCCCTCACCCCCTAAGAGAAAGGGTGCTCCCTCCAGTCCAGGGCAGGCTTGAGGCATGGAGACTGAACTGCTCCCTCACCCCCTAAGAGAAAGGGTGCTCCCTCCAGTCCAGGGCAGGCTTGAGGCATGGAGACTGAACTGCTCCCTCACTCCCTAAGAGAAAGGGTGCTCCCTCCAGTCCAGGGCAGGCTTGAACCACAGAGACTGAACTGCTCCCTCACCCCCTAAGAGAAAGGGTGCTCCCTCCAGTCCAGGGCAGGCTTGAACCACAGAGACTGAACTGCTCCCTCACCCCCTAAGAGAAAGGGTGCTCCCTCCAGTCCAGGGCAGGCTTGAGGCATGGAGACTGAACTGCTCCGTCACTCCCTAAGAGAAAGGGTGCTCCCTCCAGTCCAGGGCAGGCTTGAACCACAGAGACTGAACTGCTCCCTCACCCCCTAAGAGAAAGGGTGCTCCCTCCAGTCCAGGACAGGCTTGAGGCATGGAGACTGAACTGCTCCCTCACCCCCTAAGAGAAAGGGTGCTCCCTCCAGTCCAGGCCAGGCTTGAGGCATGGAGACTGAACTGCTCCCTCACCCCCTAAGAGAAAGGGTGCTCCCTCCAGTCCAGGACAGGCTTGAGGCATGGAGACTGAACTGCTCCCTCACCCCCTAAGAGAAAGGGTGCTCCCTCCAGTCCAGGCCAGGCTTGAGGCATGGAGACTGAACTGCTCCCTCACCCCCTAAGAGAAAGGGTGCTCCCTCCAGTCCAGGGCAGGCTTGAGGCATGGAGACTGAACTGCTCCGTCACTCCCTAAGAGAAAGGGTGATTATCACCGAGATTGAACAGTTTCTCTCTGTCTGCTGATGATCCAGAAGTTTAAACAAAATGTATCACAAATAAAGAAGGGTTAATGAGGCTCAGTAAATGACGGTAAATGACATTAATTAGAGTAAGATTAGAGTCTCTGCCCCAGCTGCTACATGCACCTAGGCTGGGCTGATTCGCCAGCACAGCACTTTACAGGAAATGAAACTGACTTTGTTGTCAATTGTGGCTAAAATATTATCTCCTTTTCTCTCTCTGATCAACCTTTTTTTCTTCTTCTTGACATTTCCTCATTAAAAACAAAAATAACTTTTTGATTCTTGTTTCGATAAGGTGCCTGGTTTCTTTATCAGCAAAAACAACCTTTTTCATGAGTGTTTACTCCAGTCTTTAATTAACACAAAACTAGAACCAAATAGCTAAGTTATATTTTACAAGCCCTTTAAAGCACTCTCAAGGGGTTTTGTTTTTCATTATGTAACATTAACATTCCTTTTTTTTTCTCCTTTCAAAACATAGGAAATTAATTTAAGACTGGGAGTAAACACTGAAAATATGGCCCTGTGTGTTATGTGGCTGCAAAGGAGAATGCTGGCTTGCGAAAATCGTTTTTTTCAGTACAGTACCGTGTAATAACTTCAAGAAGTGTCCTGTTTCAAATAATACAATTAAAACAGGGTTGTGGATCCCTCATGTCTTTATCAAGTTCCTCTAAAAGTGTGGCATCTTTTTGAGAAGAGGGTACAGCACAGGGGAGCAGGGTACAGCACAGGGGAGCAGGGTGCAGCACAGGGGAGCAGGGTACAGCACAGGGGAGCAGGGTATAGCACAGGGAGCAGGGTACAGCACAGGGGAGCAGGGTACAGCACAGGGGAGCAGGGTACAGCACAGGGGAGCAGGGTACATTGTGAGGGGGGGGGCACGATAAAGCATGGTAAAAACGCGGCAAAGTGTGTGAAAGCATCCAGACGAATCATGCAAATAATAAATATTGACCACAGCAATAGAGCCGACTCATTACAAACAGACGTCATCACAGTGCAGTAAGGATGCAGAATCCTAGACAGGGTGTTTTTTTCCCCCCTTTTTCTTTGGTTGTGAAAACCAAGTGTTCTGCTTGTTTTAGAAGTACACAAAGCCTCCAGGCTGAGTTCAGTTGAATTTTGTACAAAGCCACTTCAGAGGCTTGTAGCTGCACTGCTCATTTTCCACACAAGGGGTTTCCCCTGTTTGTTTTTTCCTCTGCGCTGTGTCATTTCAGTACCTGTAGGAGGTGTTTCAGCAACCAGGGTAGTCACTAGCTGAGTGGCAGGCAGTGAAGCAGGCTGTTACTCATCCAAGATCGGGTTTATATTTACAGTGGGCTAATTCACTCAGCCTATCACTGCTGGGCTCAAGTAATCATGAGTTTGGTCCTTAGCTCCATTTGGTCCACGTCACTGATAAAAACATTTGTATTAAATACTGTTGATTTTTTGGAACCTTCGACCAGGGTTTGGGGTTAAAGCCTGATTTTTACCCACTAGAGTTTCAGAACCACTCTCTCTATGTGCAATCCTGGATTCCAATTTCACTGTGCTGACACTGCTGTGAATGGTTCTGCTGAGGCAATGGTATAGCGATTCACATGAAGCAGCAACAGCATGGAGATTGTATCATTTTAGCAAGGGCTTATAAGGACTCTTCTTATGTACAGTCAGCACTCAGATATATGATACTCAGATACACATCAGTCACATTTTACCATCCTTGTATTAAGAAACAAATCAATTCCAAATGAACAAATTAATGCACTTACCCGTCACAGCTCATCTCTTCAATGTTACAATTTATTTGATTATCCGTCACAGCCTGTGTTTTTTTTTTTTTCTTGCATGCGCAGGTCAGTCTCATTATTGTGCAGTTACACAGCTCTTCCTCCAGTTTCACCTGACGAAAATGCAGCAAAACAAAGCGATCAAGACTTAATGAAAAACAGTTAATCATTAAACAGTTTTAGATACTGTGATGTATTTTGTTTTTAAATCTGTGATCTTTTGTTGCTTTTGTGCATTTTCATTTGCAAGCAATCTGTGACATTAGGGCCTTATCAAGCACGGTATCCTGCAATTTTGAATACTGACTTTGGATACTGTTTTAATTCTGGAAATTGTGATGTTTTTTTTCAATCTTTTGCTGAATTGCATTGCCTTTTACATTTCACGAAGTTTCGTGTATGGGTAACATTTTGATTTCATTCTGCTTTTGGGTCGTTAATGGAGAATTTTACATACTGCTACAATACGTACCAGATTTAAAAGTACAGTATGTACTGCAGCACAAGCCACGTGTCATCTCTTTTGGCAAGTGATATTTTCAGAATCATATTGCTCTGAATGAATACTTTTTCTGTTGAAAATATAGTACTGTACCAACAAAACCAAGTACAGTATATCTAAATGGAAGCTTACTTATTTTAAAACACAGTCCTTTCAGCTATGTGTTTTTGACATTGTATCTTTTTTGTGTTCCCTGAAAAACGGATAAGGGTTGGAACGGGCCAAAATGAAATAATCAGATATGCGTCACACGCGTTGAACCGTCACTGAAGTCAAAATGTTATCAAATATGTGAGTGCTGACTGTACTAAGGAATCAGCCCTAGGATTTATCAGTCTTGTGCATACAGTAGATATGCCACCTTGTGCATAGAACATGGAGCACTGTTCTACATTATAGCGTGTCTCTTAATATGACAGACGATTCTGCGCAGTTTGACCAGACAGAATCTACAATGATCTCTCAGATCAATAAGAGATAAAAGTCAAACTACACCTTGCATTAGAATTCTGTAGTTTATTACAAATTGTAAATGTATCATTGTGCTTGCACCATATAAAAAAGCCAGTCAAACCCTGAAGAGGCAGTGGGCTTGCTATGAAGCTGTGTCACTGTGCAGACCACATGTACACACACTGATCCTGTTTGGTTTTGCAGCACTGGGGTAATACAGTTTTAATACAGGTTGATATAAAGATGCAGTTGGATGCATGTGCAGATGCATCAGCTACGTGGCAAAAAATGAAGTGGTTTGGACATCTTGGTCAGACATGTGCCAAAGATATCTGTACACGTTTGCAAATCAAAAATTAACACTGATCGTGATAAGCTACAATGCATGTAGCTGTTATTAAGATTTCAAAAAGCACGAGCACAGCAATCTATGCAACATTCAATGCAAGAGACACTGTAAATGCCTTTTCATTAAGAAGGTTGCAAAGTCTCTTAAGTGTTCACTTTCACTAGGTTTTGGTTGCTGTGTAGGCAGTAAAATGTGTTTTCTGGATAAATGCAAACTGCGGGACTGCCTCTGTACAGAATCTGGAAATCCGTGGGTTCATTTTGGTTTTTATTATTTCAGTTTTGTTTTTCTGTTGAAACCATAATTGAAATTGTATTTGGAGAGTCCTGTTTCAAAGATAACCACCCTGTGCATTTAAAATCGCCAAAATATTTAAATGTATCACCACTGTATCCTTGTAATAAATATTTAGAAAGACTACAGAATCATGTTAAATATACCTCCTATTTTTTTGCACGTACGAAGTTACAAATATATAATATATAATGGCACACTCTGCAAACATAATGCGATTCTTAGAAATTATTATTATTATTATTATTATTATTATTATTATTATTATTATTATTATTATTATTATTTATTTCTTAGCAGACGCCCTTTTCCAGGGCAACTTACAGTCGTAAACAAAAATACATTTCAAGAATCACAGTACAAGTAATAACAAGTATAACAAAATACCATTCAATGACAGAACAGATAACAGTGTCAGTGATCGAAATAGGGTTAATGATCCTAATTTACAGTGAAATAGTCCAATATAAATAACCCCCTTTCAAACCATGTGCAAGATCACTGGTTAAGAGTTAGATCTGATAAGATTTGATAAGCTTTGGAACATGAATAAAATTCAGTTTAGAAAATAGTCAGTAGTCTAAAATCAAGATTAGGTCCTTCTCATATTCTGCATTCATGGAAAAAGGCAGTGTTTCCTGTAAACAGTACTTTATAACAGTGTACAAATATATTAACTATTACCAAACTATGAAACACAGTTATTAATATGTTAGTAAGCTTGTTAATAAACCAAAATGAAAAAGGGACTCAATGAAATTCGAAAGGGCTGATTTAATCAACCAGGTCAAGGATCAGCTTTTAGGTTTTTAGAGTATTTTACAGCACTTTTTTTATCCTGGGATATCCATGCATAGGTGGTTGATGCAATCCAGGGAGACTCCCAGTGCTGTAAAATACTAAAATACAGCTGTTTCTATCCAATCATACCAGTCAACCTAGTCAATATAGAGGTGTACAGATCAAATGCTCACCTGTGGTACCAACTTCTGCTAGGGAACTTGCTTTGATACTTGCTCTAATACAAGGGCAAGTTTTCAGTTCCTGCCTAGCGAAAACTCAACTGTGATTGCTGCTAACTTTTTATACTGATGTTGAAAAAGTGAACAATGTAAGCATAGTTATTTTGCTTGTGACAATGCCCGAGGCCTGGGTTACATCATGGCTCTGTCATAATAAATCCTAGCTCTGGCAACAGCGAAATAAATAAATGAGCCCAACTGGGTCATGCAATTGTGTCCCAGTTCTTAATCCTTGAAACAGATTTTGCACATGGGAGTCGTTTTGCTTCTGGTACACCTAGAGAGTTCTCAATTCTCTCTCTGCCTCCCACCCTCTCCTCTTGGGGCTTTCCTAGGCTTACACTCAGACACATGCTACAGTTTAGCGAGGACATATTAAGGGGAGGTGGGGTCTGTGATCGTTTGGTGTGAGTAGGAGGTGTTTATTTTTTTCTTCTTCTGACAGATGTGGTAGCTTTGACTCATAGGCAGAATTTCGAGCAGCGACTTCAAGTAATTCTGTTTTGTTTTTTTAATATATACTTAAAAAAACTGATCGATGCAGGTTGGAGCTGACCAGAAAGGCAAAATAATAAGATTTGTTGTTCACTTTGTACTTCCTTAAAAGGTAATACCAAATTCTTCTTCCTGATGATACTGTTGAGTGGTGTGTGTAGCTAGACTTCTAAAGCAGGTGTATTTGTAACGCACATGTGTACAAGTATAGTAGATAGAATTTGGAATGAACTGAAGAGCAAATAGAAAAATAGGCTTTGGTTTTATGTTGTGGTTCTAACTGCTTATTTTATTACATTAATTATCAGAATGTGAATTTCAATTTATATCCAATTGTAAGTTGTGATTCTTTACTCTATCTGATATATCTAAATAAAGAAAGTTTATTACAGAATATATATATATATATATATATATATATATATATATATATATATATATATATATATATATATATATATATATACCAATGTTATTACATTGTATCTACAACTATGGCTGAAAGTTGTGCATCACCCTATAGAATTAACAAATTTTGCTTCTTAAAGTCAAATGAAACTTGCTGAATATGTATAATAATGTTACATTAACATATTGAATTACATACCGCATTGTAGTTTTCCATATACTTAGCGAAAAACTGACAAAAATTGAAAAATGTGACATTTCAAAATCTAACATGACAGACTGTACTACTATGGCTTTTGGTCGACTTTTGCGATATCATTTTGTAGTTTCTTTGTTAAATAAAAAGATCTAAATTATCTTCATATAGATTTTTTATTTTTCATTTATTTATTTTTTAATTATGTCTCAATCCTAAAATTCTAGGTGATGCAAAACTTTTGGCCACAGCTGTAGATTTAGTACATAAGATGGTTAGTACAGTATTTTCAATTTCATTACATATATGACTAGCGCTTTTGTTGCTAAAAGTCAGATTCAAGTAAGTTCATCCTTTAGTAGTACATTAAATATTACATATTAAATATACATAAAAACAGACATCTTGGATATTTAAAATGTTTAATCCTGCTGGAAAAATGTTTGCGGGACAATTAATTTCTGTTCTGTCTTTTAAAGATAATTCAGTTATATTAAATAAGAATTCATCCGAATGTGTTATGAATCTGTTATGAGTGTTCAACTTCAGATCTGTTCATTCTGATGATATGTTGACACACATTACAGTGCCAGCTGCATGATTTGCATATACAGTAAATTCAAATGCATTTTTTGCACAATTAAAGTCATTTACAGTAAACTCCAGCCATACGCGTCTACAGTATATGCTACCCTCAGATGACCACAAAAGACAAGAAAGCCTGTTAGTCACACTTTAAATTAGGTGCATAACATAATGCTTAGTAAAGGTTAATACAAATGTTAATACAAGTTGTAATATGTGGTGGTTTATGGTAACTTATTAACTGCAATATTACAGGGTTATAAATAAAAATTTGCTAGTTGACGTCCTGTTGTCTAGCTTTTTGAGGTAAGCGAAACGTACTGGGTTAAATGTTTTCTGAACAAACAACATCAGGGCCAGGAAAACCGCTTGATGGAAAGACAAAAGCAAACCAAAACTGAATGCAAAACACTCATTGTGAAAGTCGAAAAGAGTAGTTCCCTGTTCGTATTTTTTAAATATATTTTAAATCCTCAAAGCTCTCCATTGCGCAGCTCACAGCTATTTTTGTGTCTTTGATGAGCCTGTTGAATTAGTGAATGTTGATTACAGGATTACATGCAGCATTTGAATATCATATGCATCACACACACACACGCACGCACACACACGTTATATACAATACATTTTCATTAGGGTTAGATTTTTCGGTAACTATTTTGAAGGCAATTATTTGGAACGAAAAAAAACAAACTACCCAGTCATCCACAACTGTAAAACACTAGTGCTGAATTCAGAACTAGTCAAACAAATGGATTACATTCAACGACAAACGTTTCTTTTTTTTCAAGTTTTTCCAAGTCAAAATGTTTGTCATTGAATTTATTTAGTTTTTAATAAAAGAAATAGGAATCTGTTATGCCTGACAGATAATTTAAGTCTCACGTTTAGTAGCACAGATACAACTATGTTTTAATATTGGAAACTACAAGAACATTTTAACCAGCACTGCAAATTTGGTAACACTTTTGGCATCTGTTATAATACAATATATGAACATATTAATAATGATCATGTTAACAGTTACGTATTATGATATTACAATTGCCATTTTGCTATAGCATTTTATTGGAATATTACAGAATATATTATAACATGATTTGTGTAATAAAACCACTTATGACCAAGTACGAGCTGGCGTACTTTCAAAACAGGATCCCAGGCCTACCTCCAAGTACCTTTACCTGCTCCTCAGTAGTTTTTTTACTGTTTTACTGACACTTGTACAGCAGTTGCAACAGAATCCAATTACAAACGATATGAAAAGCAAGTGTATTCATTACAGTGGCCACAGTGATCAACGAACAAAAAGTAAAGTAGGCCTGTGAGCTCCCTACGTCTGGGAAAGTCACATGCCAATACAAACCTACAGATCGGATTCCAGAGCACGTCTAGTTTGTTCAGGTAATTGTGTGATGTGGTTGTTTTAAAGCGAAGGGACCCTTCTGTGGTGCTCGAGTTGCATAATATTTTGCCTTTTGTGGCCCTGCAGTTAGAATATTGAGTGGGTTCAACTGAAGAAATAAGTCACTGCTGTCAAGCTATTGCTAGTTTTGTTTTTATATCGTCTGTTGTGAGTATTGAGATTTCATTCATTCATTTTAAAATGTCCCTGGGTTTGTTTGTTTTGTTTTTTTAAATGGGTCAAAACTTTTATTTTCCTGGGTTTTTTTTTTTAGGTAAATGTTATAGGAATAGTGAGAAAGTCATTCATATAGCATCACGATCTGGTTTGAGTTTTTTGTGCATCAATAAAGTACCGCAAAACTTTTGTTGAAAAGCTGGAATTTCTAGGCTGACATTGTGGACGCATCATATTCAACAAAAAGCTACTGTCTTCTCATGCTATTGTCTTTGAACATGGCTATAACAATACCAGCAGACTCTCACTAATCCAAGTGCCGGCAGTCACACACAACTGCTCTATAACCCTAAACCTCACCATTATAACGACATGCATGCAGATAGCAGCTGTATAAACTAAACATCAATACAGGTTAATTGAAAAATGACAGTAAACTCTTTAGTTACTGTTACCGTTTTACTAATAATGTGTTAATGAAGTTCCATTCACACAAAGTCATTTTCCCCCGATCAAGTACTATAAATAATCTAACACAATTGTAAGCACGTTGTAGAATCAGCTAGTGTACCTGTATGTTATCTATAATTAACCCACCTATATTTCAAAGTGAATCCAAAACATTTACAGTAGTCTCTATTTTTGATATGCTGTTTAATTCAAAAGGTTATGAAGGTGTATCAGAAATGGAAGACTACAAACTTTTTATACGATACATATTTCAAGTAGCACTGCACAGGATCTTAGAAGTGAGAGTCTACTATAATAGTATACTATATAGGGCAGCAGTGTGGAGTAGTGGTTAGGGCTCTGGACTCTTGACCGGAGGGTCGTGGGTTCAATCCCAGGTGGGGGACACTGCTGCTGTACCCTTGAGCAAGGTACTTTACCTAGATTGCACCAGTAAAAACTCAACTGTATAAATGGGTAATTGTATGTAAAAATAATGTGATATCTGTATAATGTGATATCTTGTAACAATTGTAAGTCGCCCTAGATAATGGCATCTGCTAAGAACTAAATAATATAATGTTAAATCCTATTTTATTATTAAATAAGGCTAGGTACTCTTTTCTCGTATCTTTCTAAGGAAGTTTTGCAATCTGTTCTCGAGTTTCTGGTTTGCAAACACTCAATAACATTCATGGACTTTTTTTTAGCAAGTAAAAACAGTTGTTTTTTTTCTGTGAAATGTGGTACATGTTTTTTGAGGTTAAAATATATATATAAATTAGTTCTTCATTCAAGAGAGAGGAAATTGCTGTAAAAGCTTTTGAAATGTAATAAAATGATATTATATATAATGGATTTGAATAGAAATAAGTGTATATATATATATATATATATATATATATATATATATATATATATATATATATATATATATATATATAATGAAAAATATGTAAAACACATATCGAAAACACCCCTATCTATTTTATTTCAAGTGCTTAGAAATTGACATGGCCAATTGTTGTACAGTCATTATGTGTAGGTCATCTTTAGTCATGCTCAGCCTTGTATTTGGTGAGTGTGTCAGCGCTTTATTTAAACATGCATGTTGAACCTGCTGGTGTAGGTGTGCTGTGGTGTAAGATTGCTAATTTTAAATGGCACACTTCTCTTTCAATGCAAGTGTAAAGATCTTACTCACTGTAATTCAAAGCCTATGGTTTATATCTGTGTATATACAGCCTGTACAAATTGCTTTTCTAAGCCCAAAGCAAAAAAAAAAAAAAGACAAAATATTTCAAAATTAACCCTCATGTCATACTATCCGTAATCATACACAAATATGTGAAGATTACGCCACTAAATTGTGAAGTTTTTATGCTTTGGATGTTTTTAAGCATCAATGGCTGGTTTCAAGACCCCGATTAGCACTATCTTGGACTGACTAACCTTACCCTAGGTAAACTGGTCAGAGATTAATGCTATTCTGCGTCTGTGAAACCCACCATTGAAATCTATTCGATATTTTAAAACACTATCACAAAACCTAATATTCGTATGCTTTTTATTTTTTAAACTGTGATGTCTCTTGACACGGAGTGTTGTTATCTTCACATACATGTGGTTTGAATTAAAATCATGTGCTAGTTCACTGTACAGCACATAGGAATTGGTTATCATGAATTATCAAAGCGTGTATATAATCTCTCTACTGTTCTACGTTTCAAAGTGTTTCTCTAGAGATATTCTGTATTTATTTTTTATCAGCGTTTACCAGCATTGAGAACATTTGAATAACATTATACAGCGACAACAGCAATGTTTTCTTCAGCAAATAATTTTAAAATGCTTTCATTTAGGCTCGCACCACAAAAAAGACCACTTCAGTGCAATTGATTAATTTAGTGCCTAACGCCGTCCTTTGCTTAGTATCGGTAGCAATTATATAAAAGTGCAATTTCGTCATAGCATCTTTTATCCTGTTATAATTATACAAATAATGTTTGATGTGGTATTTTTGATAGCGGTCAAACATTCAGGTTTATTTATATATATATATATATGGGGCTAACTTGTTTCACTTGTCAATAACAATTTTCTTAATTATTAAAACAATAAAAAAAAGACATCACAGAACAATAGTTGGCCTTCTCCTGGTTGCTAGTATTTTAACAGATGATTTAGTTTCCTTTCACAAATAATAGGGGCTAATTTCACACTGCAAATTAGGGATTGTCCACTTGTACAGCATGTCTCACAAACTAGATAGAAAAGCTGATGAAAAGCTGTTCTGTGCAATACTGTAGAAACAGTAGCAAGATATCCGGGCCTACTTTTATATTTTTGTAAGTGGAGGAACGTGTTGCTGGTAGCTTGTGATTTGTATGTAGTTTCAGTGAGACAGAAACGATTTCAGACAGCAATGCAGGATGCCACCAACACCACCACAGTGGAGTGCTAGCAAAGGTCGAAAGGGAGCAGAGGACTGCACACTGTAAAAACTCACAATATCTCTGTGTGCTGAAAATGAGCAGCCATTTTGTTGGAGAAAATGTCACCCTTTCTGCCATTTAAAAAATCTCGCTTTTTGTGCCAGCAAGGTAAATAATAATAATAATAATAATAAATGTTTCCTGACTAAACAAAATTTCTTCGGAAGATTTGTATTAACTTGTTATATTACTCATGATTGGTTTCACAAAAGGGCTACGCAACTACGTTGTAAATTAGGTCCGTGCTTTCCTTATATAACGTAGTTTTTGCTCTTCAGTGTCGCAGGATTATATTCGTAATTGAATTGAGTTATCACTCTTTTGCTTACACTGTTTTTTTTTAACATATTACACAGTCTGTCTTTGAACTGTCACGGTTTGCGATCTTAGTTTCAGTTTACTAATATTTGAATCTTGATGAACTTTAAAACAATTAGTCAATGTTTCTGTGATTTTTAAAATTTTTTTTTTTTTTTTAACATCAATTGGTTTATGATTACAAATGATTTCTGTGATTCTTGAACTATGGTATCATTATCATTAATAATCTAAAGAACGTTTCAACGAGGGCTCTTTCTCTCTCATTATGTGGAGCCTTCAGCGTCGATTGTGTCCGTCTGTCTGCGCGTCCGTCACACTCAGCATGGTGAATCTTATATTATAGCCTCTTTTCGGATTGCGTTTGGGTAATGGACACTGGGGACAATTGTAACACGGGACGTTTAGAACACCTTCAATTTCTCCAATCAGAAGCAAGCTAGAGTGACACATGCTCAGTCCAAGTCTCTGTGTGTCTGTGGAAGGGGAGCTGTCGGTGCCAAAGCCCTGAGATTTTATCTACAATAATTGATTTTTGACCTAGTAGAGTACATTTTTTCCCCCAATTATCTTTTTGTGATACATACCTGTGTTATCCAGTTTATGGATCTAGGCTTTTAGTATTCTCATCCCTGATCTCTGTACTTATAATTGACACAACTGATTGCTCTTAGTTTTGCTGTTTCTTGCTGGAACCTGGGGTTTAGTAATGGCTCCCTGGGTTGGGGTCAGTTGTAACACGTGTTACAATTGACTTCATACACCATTAGCTGAACTACATATGGGCACATGGATCTTGCACTGAAGGAAACAAAATGTTCCTATATCACAATTGTGACTCAGAGTGACAGTCTTGCTTGATAAGGCCTATAATTTTAGGGATGTTAAAAAGTTTTAAAAGTAGGACAACAAAAAAAAAAATTGCTTATGTGAACATTTTTATTTTTCAATAAAGACCCTCAGTTTTTGAGTTAAAACAAACATATTTGCTAGATGTGAAAATTGATCTTATACAATAAAACATTACATTCTCAAGTTAAATTAAATGTGTTGTTATTTATTTAATTATTCTTTACAGATTGTTACATCTGACCCCACCCATTTTACAACTGACCCTGGCCAAGTGGTCAGTTGTAACATCGGACACCTTACATTTCAAGCCCTCTTGCTGTATGTATATCAGCTCTTAAAACAGGATAACTATGGGGACAGATGTAAGTTGTTTGTGTCAAAGTCTGATCAAACTAGCTCAAATCATCTGTGCGTAATGGAGAAAAATTGACAATTTGATTAGTGTTGAACAAATTCGATAACTAATTACTAAATGCGATTATGAGTACCCTCTTTAATTATTAATGAATTTATTTATTTTATATTTATTTATTTAAAATTCTTTAGCCAGGACAGACTCATTTACAAGAGCGTCCTGGGTGTGTTACATTACATACACTGTATCTAACATTAATCTAATTTGAAACAATAAAGTATTTCTCGCTTATCAACCTAATCCGAATCGACCTAAAATTCCAACCATGCCATTATAATAATGAATTTCCACAGACGTCAATTTTAATATGACTGCAAACAGTGGCCTGCACTGTATAGTACTTTTATTGTATTCAAATAAAATGTCTAAAACTTTATTAAAAGTTACAAAAAATATGCACAGCAGTGTCTTTAAAAAAAAATTTGATGATTTAAATGAAACATACTTTTTTGTATTGTATATGCACATTGATATGACTTTTCTGGGTTGTTAATAAACTAGCTAACACAGCTCGATACCAATTTCTTGAAGAGCATTTCAAAAGAGTTCTTTAAGTGAGCTACAGTTTTTTGAATAGGGCCCACATCTACTCATATACAGACGTGTTTTCATTAAATCATGGTACTGTACTAGTTGCACTGTATGTGGGCTAATGGAAATATGACACACTTGCTTTCCCATGACTACATTACAGGACCAGCACTGGAAAACATGTTTGGTCTTGATCTTGTGGCTTCAGCACTAAACAGGGGTGATGATATCTTATGCGTCATAGTGAACCTGTGCCGACCACCAGTGATGTTCCTGAATTGACACGGTTCACAGCCCCACAGCAAAACAAAGCAAAAAAAAAAAAAAAAACAGCTTTCTGCAAAGTGACTGAAGTTGGGGTCTAAACCCACAACTTTCCACCGTGCATAAACCCGGCCGCTCCAAGTAATTCTTGGGTACCACAATGAGGTTGCGCTTCGGAAAATTCTGACAAATGGCTGGCTTGCAAACCCAGAGCAAGACAACGACCCAGTCGATATTTTCAGAGTCACAAAAGCCTATATTGAACCACATTCATAGTGAAACTGCGTGCAAGTAAACTTGCAACGCTTTGGCAATGAAGTGGTTATTCAGCTGTGTCTGCTCCTCCATACTTTCAAAATATTTGGGTCATACAAGAACATTTATGGATTATTGCCATCATATGCATGATGTCTGCACTGCTTCTCATGTCGTTTTAATAGCAGACTGTGGTTTCCTATCTACTGCCAGCTCCATCTGCAATCTACAATGCAAAGGTCAAAATCGCCTACCATATATATATAAATTATATATATATATATATATATATATATACACACACACATACACACACATACATACAGGGATGGAAATAAGGCTCCTATTGCATAGCAGTTTCACCTATTCAAGGTTTTAGAATGTGCTTGGTTAGCCCCAGTGTATAGGTAACACACTCAGGTGTGTCTTATTAAACTCATAGTAAAACTAGGAGTGGATTCAACTGCTATGCAGTGGGAGTCTTATTTCCATCCCTGATTGATATATATATATATATATATATATATATATATATATATATATATATATATATATATATATATATATATATATATATATATATATATATATAATGTTATTTTAGTTTAATTGACATAATGTTTGCGCCATTGAAGGGTACTAGGTGGCACAGTTGGCAAATTCACTGGCATCTCTGCGTTTGAATCCAGCTTCACAGGAATTTGCTGAGCTTGCAGATTTCTACAGTAGTGGAGTGTATGCAACACCACTAAGCAAACACCACACACTGCAGCACAATTGTCAGTCTCTGCTTGAGAGAGGCCCATAACTGAATGGCAGGCAGGTCAGAAACAGCTCCTAGCCCCTTGCCATTTTCACTCTCATTTCGTGAGCAATAAAGCCGTGCGTATGTTATGAAACAATTATACCGTAGACAGGTGCGGGAGAATGGAGGAAACACACACCAAGAAACTGAAAAGGATTCTTTAAAAGCTGTAAAAGGAAGAGCTGGAAATAATTAGCTGTGCCAGGAAAAACCAACTGTAGTGGTGTTTTTGATACTTGTGCAATAGTGTGCATTTTGTAGTCCCTTCAGTTGCACAATATTGACACAACTGGGATAAAATGAAGAAATAAGGTGTCACTGTGGATTGTGAATATCCTTCCTTGGGTTTTATATTATCAAACTGTGACTGTAATCTTTCAGTGTTGTGTAAATCCAGGTTACTTTAGAACACGTCATTTTTATCTACCCACGAGACAGTCCAGGCCGACAGCTTTGTACATGAAACAAATAAATATCAATGCATTCAGACTTTCGGTACTCGTTTTTAATTCTTTCTCTTAAAAGGGGGCTCACCTGATAAAGACGCGACTGTGTGTGTGTGGTTAGCTGCTTGTTCAAAATCACCTAAGGGTTGCACAGGGTGCTGCATTTGATTTGGCGCTAGGTTAGGGAGGCACAACCATCAGCACTAGAGGACTCTACTGGCCAGACGCCCTAAGAGATCAAAACCGAAGTCTGCAGGGCTGGCTTTTGTCCTCAAGGGGTTGGACGGTTGCTGACATCCACTGTGGAGCTCCTGAGTCCTGGGTACAAAGAGCCGATTGGCTTGGGGCTTGGAGGACAATCAAGACTTTTAGTTCTCCTTCACTGCTGTGTGGAGTTTCTAGGGGCGAGGGAACATTATTAGAGGTTCTATTTTAAGAAATTCTCTCTAAATTAAATAATAATCTTTGTCATATTCTGCATATAGAAATATGACAAAGCACCTCCATGCTCATGTCTCTGTGTTGGGTAGATCAGAGATAAGAGAGTGAGACAGTGTGGGTGTGGAGCTCTAGAGATGGAAGGAAGGCTTGCAACCCAGAGTTTGATGCTGCACTTTTCATTTCTTCTGCATGTGGGAAGGAGATGGTAGTGCTTTGCCGTCAGGGATCCATGATGTGAGGTTTTTGGTACAGTTGCCTCTTTTAGAAAGACTGACGCCACTGAATGAGTCATGTAAACCAGCGGCAGGAAAAACCTAAAAGCAAAATCATAGGGGTTTGCTGGCACTGTAGGCCGCTCTGTTACCACACATACTGAAAGGTTTCCAAAGCATTAAGGGCTTAATGCTTAATGTCATTCCAACAGTAAAATTGGTAACACAGCAAAAGCGTGAATTTAAATTACAGTGACATACTGTGCAGTATGAAGTATTTTCAGTATACTGTATGATAGTCTACTGGGTACAAATTGCTATTTTTTTTTTTTAAATATAAGAAAAGTTTGAGAACGAGAAAAGGCCATTCAACCCATCAAGGTTGGTCCCTTGTTAGCACACCATTCTCCCCTACTGGAGGGATCTACATTTAAAAGCACGGAGGTGGTCCAGTGGTTAAAGTCCAGGGCTTGTAACCAGAAGGCCACTGGTTCAAATCCCACCTCTGCCACTGACTGACTCACTGTGTGTGACCCTGAGCAAGTCACTTAACCTCCTTGTGCTCCGTCCTGCGGATGAGATGTTAAATCAATGTCCTACTGTAAGTGACTCTGCATATAATGCACAGTTCACAGCCTACCTCTGTAATGCGCTTTGTGATGGTGGTCCACTATGAAAGGCGATATGATGTATTTCTTGTAGTGAGGTTATTAAAACTGAACACAGTATTCTAGGTAGGCTGTAACTAGGACATTGTATAATCTTAGCATAACCTCTCTCGACTTGTATTCCACACTTTTAAAAGAGGAATAAAATAAGATTAATGGTATAAAATAAATGTGTGGTTTCACAGACCCTGTTTAGCACGGTTAGGTTAGTGCCGATCAGGGTGTGTGAAACTAGTCATAAGAACACTAATTAAACGTCTGCTCCCTGCTCCTAAGCAGCTTCTTCCTAGATTTACAGTAGTACAGCTCTTTTTTTTTCCTCTCAGAAAATGTGTCTGCATTTTAAAAAGTCAATTTGCAACCCTTATTCAATCACTTATTGTCAAGTATTATCCAGGACAAATACTAATTTGAAAAAGCGAAATACAAAAAATATTATGAAAGCGATGATTCATTATTTTATATTACAAGGGAGTTTTTTTTTTTTCATATAGGTTTACTTTAGTAAAAACATGGGTGAAATCATGCATTTTGAACCTAAAGGGTTCAAAATTGAAATCACATGCTTTATGTCACATGCAAGCTGAAGTCTCAAAGTGTTGGGATATATTAAACAGATTCTATTCAGATGCTTGTACAATGTATAACACAATGTAAAGCCACGAGCGAATGTGAATGCTTAAAAATACAGCAGTGCTATCCACCAGGAGATTCCCCATAACAGAACCTTTTGTTTTCTTCCTGCTGTCCGCAGTCACTTTCGATAAGCTGCCTGCCTTGGGATCTGAGGGGGAAGATGAGGAAACCCAGTCTGTTATGGAGGAGAAAGACAGTCAGGATCCTGGTAGCTTCAATCCCATTGACGGTGGAGAGCCAGTCAGCCCATCTGAGTATCCTCGCACCCGGAGCCTGAGCTCAGAGCCCAGTGCAGGAGAGCAGGAGCAGGACTGGCCAGAGAAGGATGAACACATGACCCGACAACTTCATGGTAAACACAGAACGATGAATATTACAGCAGAACACTTACTCTGCCTCCTGCATGGCTGAAGCTGTAGGACACAAAGGGACGTATATTTATGACTGTTTACTTAACTCACAAAGTTTAGAAAAGTGTTAGGTAGAACTGTAAGTTACTAAGTAGACAACGCTTTTGGCCAGTGCCTCCTCAGTGTACGCTTGAGATGGCTTAGGGTCTATTTGAATGATCTAAAGAGTGGCATTTCTAAATAACGACTGTCTAAACCTGGTTCATTTGAAAGTATTTTACTGTATGCAGTAATGTTGAGTGAGTCCGGAAATCGACACCGGGGGAAAGCACCACCGCTATTAACATAAAAGAATGATATCAAGATCCGCCACGGCTTAGGATTATTAAAATTAACACCACCTGTTATGTGTCTAGAAATATAGCTGCAATTAATTTTCAATGCAATGGTACCATGCCATACTATCAAGCAAGAGATCCAAGCTAAAAACACGGCATATTATCTACATTTTCATAATCTTATGTGGGTTCTCCATCATTCTCTATTGCCGTTTCTACTGAAATAATTATTTCCAAGACTCTGAAGTGAGGGCGGTTTGATAGGTGTGCAGCTGTAATTTCTGTCCCCTCTGCAACAAGTATTTTTGCATTTACTAACTCGGTTGCCACAATTTCAGAGGGGGCAGAAATTCGAGCTGCACCCCCTCTAGTGGTAATTTTTAACATATCTTCATAGCAGAAATTTCTAGTTCCACCTGCAGTTTCTAGAGGGTTGCTGATATATTTTCATTGTCAGTTTATGACCCCGTTACAGCAGCAAGCAATTCGCTTCCAAATCGGCTTTTAAAACACTTTTAATGAAGTTAATTGCCATTGACTGGTACTCAGTTTTAAAGGTGAGGTAAGGACAGCTGTTTTTGTTTTAAAATCAACACATTATTAAAGTCTTGCTGGCATACCGGTTTCTGTTACTGTGGACAAGTGGATACTACAACCATCTGTATCGGAATTATCGATTCCTTTGTGGTAAGCACCTTGAAACGTTAAACTGTTTGAGCACGAATGACGATTATGAGTATCAGCACAACCCTAGCAGTTTCATTATTATTATTATTATTATTATTATTTATTTCTTAGCAGACGCCCTTATCTAGGGCGACTTACAATTGTTACAAGATATCACATTATACATTATACAAATATCACATTATTTTTTACATACAATTACCCATTTATACAGTTTTTACTGGAGCAATCTAGGTAAAGTACCTTGCTCAAGGGTACAGCAGCCCTGTCCCCCACCTGGGATTGAACCCACGACCCTCCGGTCAGGAGTCCAGAGCCCTAACCACTACTCCACACTGCTGCCCTATAACAGAGACTGGCACTGCAAACAAAAATACAATATACAGTTAGCCTTTGAAGACCCCTTCAAGTGCCTGAATGATGCTTTAAATGACCTTTGTTTTTTAGGTCCATGTGAAGACCAGGCCCTGGAGTCGGAGCTGGAGGGGCTCTACTATCTGAAAGGGCTGGAGAGAGACTCGCTCAGTCCGGCCAGCTTACCGGGGTGTCTGCAACAGAACGGAACCCCCATAATCTACCCTGAGGCTCCAGAGGATGAGCCCCTCCCATGCAGAACCCCTGTGAGAGACATCTCCGAGGGCAAAGGTAACGTACCAGTGCAGCCAGAGCCTTCCATCCACAATTATAAAGGTTTCTCAAAAGAAACTTCATACATTCAGTCTGTGTCAATGCCTGCAATGCTGAAATCAATTCTGATTAACACACTTACATCATGGGGTGATGGGGACTCCTCTCTCCGCCCCCCCCCCCCCAACAATAAAGCATGAAGGAGTTCTTAAACTACACGTAACTAACAAAATAATCTCAGTAAATCTTTCCGAACATCACTCCACAGAACTCACATTTTCCCCATGTGAAAGAGGCACACCTTATGGCAAACGTGTATTAGATTTATTTCTTTTTTTTTAAATGGTATTTTGGTCAAGGTCATCTTTTGTGTCAAGACATGCGTTTTAACACCTTTATATAAAATTGATCTTATCGTTTTCCGCCCCTCCCTTCTCAAGCGAATGAGACAGATGTTCTGACCCACGTCGGAGAAGAAAGAAAAAAAAAAATCTCACCACATATCGTATCCATAACTGAATGAAAAACACTTTCTGGGGAGGTGTTTGAAGTTCGGTTTTGAGTGTGGTTGAACCCCACCCATTGCTCTGCAGATAATGCAACTAAAATGAAAGCAACGCAACACAGTGGGATGTCGTATCGCAATGTGTAATAAAGCTCTATCCATTCATTATACAGTACAGGTTCAATAATGTACATACGGCAAATTCGACCATACATATTCACAAACATATTTCATTATTATTAGTTTATTTAGCAGACGCCTTTATCCAATGCGACTTACAGAGACTAGGGTGTGTGAACTATGCATCAGCTGCAGAGTCACTTACAATTACGTCTCACCCGAAAGACGGCGCACAAGGAGGTTAAGTGACTTGCTCAGGGTCACACAATGAGTCAGTGGCTGAGCTGGGATTCGAACCTCCTGATTACAAGCCTGTTTCTTTAACCACTGGACCACACAGCCTCCTATAATTTCACTAATTTAGTCTCCTGTGTTATTCTTTCAGAAGCCGCTCCATGGACCCCTGAAAGTCTTTGCCCATACTGTAACCGTGGATACCGGAGGGACGGCTCGCTACGAGAGCACATTAGGTTCTGCCACAAGAGAGAGGACAGCAGTCTGGTTTGCTCACTGTGTGGCTACAGTGCCTCCTACCATGCACAGATGGAGAGGCACATGGAGTTACACAGCCAAGCACAAAGCCAGGTAAGGGGACCTGTTCATTTGCAATGTGTATTGTTTCAACTCTGTTAACGTTACAATATGATCAGATTTCAAAGAGCAGAGAATAAATCTCAATATTGCATCCTGCTAGTTCACTTCAAGAATAGAGAAAGAGCACATTTAGATATAGCCTTAGATATAGCATAACACTAATATACCAAATCAGTCCTTTTTAAGTTTCATTCGCCAGCATCCACTTTCTCTATATTTCTCCATTAACACTTTGCACAGACAGACTAGGCTCTTCAGTGCATGTTATACAGCTTGTAGAATCAAGACTGAATTAATTTAAAGCTTGACCCTTTTCCCCCCTCAGCATCCAGGACTTGAACAACCTACAGAGAACAGGAAGTTTAAATGCTCGCAGTGTGGCAAGGCTTTCAAGTACAAGCATCATCTAAAAGAGCACCTCCGCATTCACAGTGGTAAGTGTACAGGAGGGTTGCACAATATTACTACAGAACCTCATTTTCCAAAAGGATGAATAGACCTCCGACTGCTTTAGAACACATTCTCGTCAAGGATTATTGCTCATGTGTGTGGGGTTCCTGAAGTGTCATGTGTCAAGTAACAAACCCCTCCGAGCAGTAAAGTAAATAAATATAAAATTAGACACAAGTACGGTATTGGCCATGTGCACTTTGACATGCATGGTTTAATCTTTGAGACTTTGAGAATAACAAACGCAAGTCAAGTCAACTAACTTGAACAGTGACAGGCATTTGACTAAACACAATGTCTACTTCAATTAGTTTTTTTTTCTCCTTCAGAATTTGTGGTTGGTGTATTAGAAGTTACGGCTGGACTTATTTTGAAAGCCTGTCAAATGTCTCACTTGTGTTTGGAATAAGTGACGGTACTTGACTTTTGAGTTGTGAAATTGGATTGACTTTACATTCTGAAACAGCGCCTGAAAAGTTATTTCTTGTTGTCTTACAGGGGAGAAACCTTATGAATGCTCCAACTGCAAGAAAAGATTTTCACATTCTGGATCGTACAGCTCCCATCTCAGCAGTAAGAAATGCCTGAGTGGGGGGAGCACCAACGGCGGAGCCTATGGTGGACTGACAGCCAGCTTATCACCCAAGTCTCCCTCTTTGCCCCTGAGCCTGACACCCACAGGAGGGGCCAAAAGAGGCTTAAAGGAGTCCCTCTCAGACCCATCCTACCCTTTCAGGATACAAGACAGATCTTTGGATTACAAGCACGTTGAGGACTCTCCAAAGGACAATGCTGACTTACTGATGAGCAGGGATATGGGTCTAGAAATCCCTACACTCCAGAAACTCCCACACTGTGCACCGCTCTTGTCTTTTTTAAATCCAGGGAGAGAATATGAACACATGGTTAGTGCAATGCTACAGGGGAGTGGCTATGGTCAATCAGCAGATTTTACCTCCTCCAGAGGGATGGAAAAGGTTTTACAAGAGTGCCGGGAGCAAATGCACAAGGAGAAGCCCGAGCCAAACCGCAAGCCATCAGACCCGGACGAGCCCCAGCTAAGTGTCATCACCTGCAGATGGTGTTTTCAGCCGTTCCCCAACAGAGCTGTGCTGTATCAGCATGAGAAGTACCTCTGTAAGATTAATAGGGAGGCATTTGAGGGCCCCAGGGAAAGTAGGGAAAAGGAGGACTCTCATGCTTTGAACTTCTCCATCAAAAGCAACCTAGTTCAAGACAGCCAGAATGGCTTCAATAGCACCATCGTGGTGAACGGTTCTTCAGAAGACCCCAAAAGACTGCCTCACCGCCAATTCCCGTCCCGCATCTCGTCTCCGAATGTACCCAGGCCCAACCTTCTTTGTTTCCAGGCAGAATCTTCCCTGGAAAATTCCACTTCCACAAGCACTCCGATGAAGGAATTGTGGAACCCAGATCCCCTGCAAAGGCTTGCTGGTGGCTCTCCTTCCTACCTTGAGAAAAGGCGTTCGGCTGCCATCTACGAGGAGGCCTCGTGTCTGGATCTGTCTACTTGCCCACCTCAAAAGAAGGGCAGGCCTGCTCGAGAGAGACCTCCCTCAAGGGGACCTCAGATGGAACCCTTGGACTTATCTTTACCCAAACCCAGAGAGGAAGCCAGCGAAGGATCAGACACAAACGGAAGCACAAACAGTATGTCCCCCATTACTGAGAAGGACAGAACCGTATCCCCAGGACAGAGAACGCCAATACTACAGCCCCATTCTTTCGGAGTGAACTCTCTCTATCGTAACTCTGTCTACAGTGCCTTTCCTTTTATTAACTCTATGCTGCCCGGTGGCTTGGTGAACACAGGCCATGAGGGCCTTCCGGGAGTTGGCTTAAACCCAGCAGTTGCTGGAATGACCTTTCTCCCTCCGATGGCTTATATGTTTGAAGCAGATCCGGAAGCTCTTTTGAAAAGGATACACCAGGAGAGACAAGCCGCTATGGTAAGACCACAGCAACTAAATCAAATGTTATTTCAAAATAATTGCCACGTAGTGCCTTCAAAAGCGGCGAGACCATTAAATAATCAGAATATGGTTTATAGTAGAAAAATAAGCATTGTAGCTTGTACTAGAGTGTTGTCCATTGGTTAACTCTCTGCCGTCACATTGCCAAACATTTGGTTACATGAGAATGCTTTGATCTGCCTACAGGATGTAACAGTGCAGCTTGATTAAATAATCACCCGCGTGGGTATTCCCTAGTGTATCGTGGGATCTTAAGTGTGACTTCTCACTGTTTATTTATTTTTAACTATTTATTTAAAAAGGTGCTAAATGGGAAATTCCAAAACCGTAAAAAGTCAGTAAGGGAGTAGAAGGGAGATCATTTAAGTTGCGTTGATGTTTTCTAATATCTGCATCTGTAGAATTACGTGGAATTTGTGACACCCTTAAAGACATGAACCTTTTTTGTTTTGTGACAAACAGGGAGAGGTGCTAAACAGAGGTTGCCTAGACTACTTATCCTTGCTAGAGGACGGGATAGATGTGGATTGCGGCCCGGGAAGAAAGCGTCTCAGGAAGACAGAAGATGGCCTTTACGCCTGCGACCTCTGTGATAAAACATTCCAGAAGAGCAGCTCACTCCTTCGTCACAAGTACGAACATACAGGTAGGAAAGAAACCCTTGTATCTTCTAACACCTGTAACCAATCAATAGACCCGGGTCCTACACAAACATATACACTGCAAAACGAAAGTATAAGGGCCTATATTTTCCACTGTGGATTGCCAACGCCATGTTAAATGTATGACCTGTACAATTTGCCCACAGTGGGAAAACTGACCCCTATTCACTTCCAAACATTATCATTGAAAAACCAGGACGCTATTTAAAATATTATTTTAAATTATTTTTTTCCCCCCCAGGGAAACGGCCGCACCAGTGCAAGATCTGCAAGAAAGCCTTCAAGCACAAGCACCACTTGATCGAGCACTCCCGTCTTCACTCGGGAGAAAAACCCTACCAATGCGACAAGTGTGGCAAGCGTTTCTCCCACTCTGGATCCTACTCCCAGCACATGAACCACCGCTACGCCTACTGCAGGAAAGACCTGGACCCCAACCTCGAAGGGGCCGAGCTGAGGCAGGAGCCCACCCCCACTGATGAATCCTCCTACACGGAAGACGGGGACTTCAGGAGCGAGGATTGGGAGGGAAACGGTCATAACCTAGAGCACGATGAACCAGCTGGCGTAGTGGACAACCACGAAGGTGGAGGGGATGATGAAGAGGACATCCCAACGGACAATACTGACGCAGACCGGAGGCTTGATCACAATGTGAAGGACCCCACAGAAGTGCAGGGCAATACAGCAGAGATAACGGAATAGTGCCTTCTCCTGCAGTATACCCAATACTGCATAGCCATTCGGATTAGGATTTATCCGATCAAAATATAAATGGAACTCAAATTGAAGACCACAACTACGGTCTTGAGTCATCAAACGAGCAAGTGGCTTGAACGGCAGGCATAGAAACATTTCACGTGTCACGCGACGTATGATTAGCAGTATAAAAGGTATCCTAGTCCGAGCCTTCAGCAGGTAACTATTGCTGGCAGCTGTTGGATGGGATATTTTCAAGATATACACATTCATTTCATGCTGTTGCCCCAGGAAAAGTCTCCGGCAGCGAGTTGCCAAATCCCTAAAAGTGGCTTTCTGTGTCACCGAATTTATAAGCATATTCCTTAAAGAAGGGAGACTAACCCCTACAAAATGGGGAGATATTACCAATTATTTCATTACAGATACAATGGAATTATGATGCATTAAAAGACAGTCCAAAAATGTTCCACACAATTATCAATTGAAAACACTTTTTTTTTTTTTTTAATTTAGTCTTCGCCAATGTTTTACCCCATGGATTTCCCCGCCAATCTAAGCCCTCCCTCCATGTTCATCTGTCTTTTCAATATGGGTTTAAAACCATTAAACCAGAATGTAACAAAAATGCATAGGGTTTGAGTCTCTTTAAATCTGTTAGGGACACAATCACAGAAAAAAAGTAAAGACTGTATCTGTCAACAGAAACTTTCTTTCACCCCTGGATTTCTCTCTGATAGTTTTCAGGAGCCATCCAGTCATTCACGTTACATCGCCATCTGTAAAAAAAGATCTTGCAAACGAGATCCCGTTTAATGAAATAAAATTACAAAACTGCACATTGATCACGCTGGTGAGAACTGCTCCTTGCAGATACTATGAAAAGTAGTATTTTGTCAATGTTGGTCAATGCTCCTCGCATCTTTTGGGCTTTCATCCCTTTGTTCCAAACACTAGACCCACTGCCTCCTATAAAATAAAACGTATATCCGAGGAGGAACATTTCATTGTTTTATTTTACTGGTTTTAATTTATTTATAGGAGATTTTAGTTTTTTTTTTAATATTATACATTATCTCCAAGCATATTGGTGCTATATGTTCAAGCTATACAGTATGGTTAATAGAATATGACATTTTTTTTTACATAATTAAAAGACAGTCAAGGCTTTTCATAGAAAAGTAAGCAATCCATGTGGCTTATTCACATATTATCTATGGATATCCAGCTTACAACACACCCACACATTTCAGCAATTGGCAAAGGGAGGACAAGGCTTAGAGTGGCGCAGATCTGCTCCCTCACCCCTAAGAGAAAGGGTGCTCCCTCCAGTCCAGGGCAGGCTTGAGGCATGGAGACTGAGCTGCTCCCTCTCTCCCTAAGAGAAAGGGTGCACCCTCCAGTCCAGGGCAGGCTTGAGGCATGGAGACTGAACTGCTCCCTCACCCCTAAGAGAAAGGGTGCTCCCTCCAGTCCAGGGCAGGCTTGAGGCATGGAGACTGAACTGCTCCCTCACCCCCTAAGAGAAAGGGTGCTCCCTCCAATCCAGGGCAGGCTTGAGGCGTGGAGAGTGAATTTCTCCCCCTTGGATTATTCAACAAGTACAAGTTTCTTTTTTTTTTTAATCTGTGGACCAAATTCTGGATACTTTACACTGTTTAAAAATATATATATATCTATAGAATTCTTCCTTTGTTACTATTGATTTCTTTTTTGTTTTGTTTAATTGAGAATACTGCAATATAATTTTTAAGTGCAATTGCTTTTGTATTATAACATTATGATTGTCAAATGTTGTTATTCGCAAAGCACTCTGTAGAGAAAAGGACATATTTTTATAGAAATAAGTGTCTGTGAAAAGGGGGGGGGTGGGGAGCACTAAATAATGCCTCCCTAGGTACTTAAATAATCTAGCCTTATAAACCACTATACAGTAGCCAGTGTGCATCCAATCTGATACAGAATATAGATCTATCAATTGATACAAAGCATCCAAAACTGAATTTACAGGAAACTCAACAAGATGTAAAAACAACCTGGCCCTCTATATTTCTGCAAACCAGATAACACCTTTAAAGGTGTAATAAGTATTAACTGTTAATTGAACAAACTTGGTGCCTTCGATTTATGGTCTTCTCAAACCCAAAGTTGCTCTCACAGTAGTCAAGGGACCGCCATTAGCTTTTCTAGTGTTGTGTTGATGGGTTATTTTCTATTTAAAAATATATTTGAATGAATTACAATGTATATTAGTACCCGCGTCAAAGTTTAATACATTGCGATTGTAATTCCCTTTACTGTCAGCAAAGGGTTGAAAATAAAATGCAGATCAAGCTCGTAGTAAAACTACACGAGTCTGCAGTTCAAAGTATGGTAATCCTCACATTTCTTTGAATGTTTGATATCACACAGGGGCATTCTTTGCAAAGATTCTTTAAAATACTGTGGTTCGCTTGAATTATTACACCAAGAAGTGGTATCCAAGGTTTGAACTGCTCCCCCTTTTGATCCTTGACTAGCGTCTTTGTTATGCAGCTGTTTACAACGCTGTAGAATAACTTCAGTATCCTGGTAGCTGTAGGTCACATGGTCCGATTGCCGCTAGGCTATTGAGTTTGAACTGCAACACAAAGTGAGTAGGTACCAGGAAGGTAGTAAATTCACATCTATAGCGTTTTTTAAATAGCAGCATGTTGCAGATTGAAGTAGAATTCCATTTTAAACCTTTCTGATTCACTGAAGGGCTTAAAATACAGTTCAAAAGCACACTATAGCTGCATGTAAAGTTAACTTATATTATTGCTTCATATCTTTTTGACCAGCTATTTTTTTTTGTAAGATACTTTGAAATTGTTATTTTTATTTTAACGACCAAATAATGTATTATGCAATAACGTCACTTTTTCTGTTTTTTTTTATATATATATGAAAAAAAAAAAGGTTTTGTAATTTTAGTTTTTAAAACAAACTATTTTTTGTAAATAACTTTCTTAAAAAATAAAAAAAATTAAAAAAAATTAAATATGCATTCCCAACAGCAGTTTTGGTTATTATTTTCTGTAAAAAAAAAAATTAACATTATGTTGTTATCCTGAGAAAACTAAATTAAATCTCCAATCACAAGCAGCAATATATACAGCTATGGCCAAAGTTTTCCATCACCTACAATTTTACAATTGAGACATAACAATAAAACTATATGAACATCATTTTGATCTTTTATTTAACATCGTACACCTATTATTCCTTATTAGACCGATATATACTTGTTTATAATAAACATTATTACTTTGCCTCACCTTGAAAAAAGTCTCTAATAATCTTTGGTTGTTTTGAAGCTATTCGAACATGTTTAACTAACAGCTAAGGTGTTATGAACTGACCCGTATGGCGTCGCTGTAGTCTGTAGTGACAGAAAAGATTTTGAAGAGCAGAAGCTTTATCAGCAGGACTTTTAATGTATGCACACAAAGAGGGATGAAACGCAATTTATTGTGCAGCAAAGCAACGTGTAAAAGAGCCTAAATAATTATTAGTATGATTTTAACCGAGGCCTGTGCCTCATAGCTGGCTTTGGCCTTGAGAAACCACAATAGCAGTACAGTGTTTAATGTTAGATTTCAAAATGTCACCATTTTCTAATGTGTCAGTTTTTCGTTGAGTATATGGAAAACTACAAATCATTAAGCAATTCAATATGTTAATGTAACATTATTCAGCAACTTTTGGCCACAGCTGTATATCTGGTCTTTCAATAGCAGCAGACTGTCTGTTATTGATACTGTCAATACTGTAATAGGACACTATCAGTGTGCATTCCTTTGTTCATTCCATTGGCATCCTCATCTAAATGCACAGTACCCTTTGTTACCATTGTAACAATTGCCATTGAAACATAGGTGTGTGTGTACTTGGTCTATGACATAGACCCAACCTCCATTTTCTTTTTTTGAAACTCTTATTTATTTCTTAGCAGATGCCCTTATCCAGAGCGACTTACAATTGTTACAAGATATCACAATTTTACATACAATTACCCATTTATACAGTTGGGTTTTTACTGGAGCAATCTAGGTAAAGTACCTTGCTCAAGGGTACAGCAGCAGTGTCCCCCACCTGGGATTGAACCCACGACCCTCCGGTCAAGAGTCCAGAGCCCCTAACCACTACTCCACACTGCTGCCCTATATTGTGCATAGTGGCTGCTTATTGTGATCCTGGCTGGTCTAATTTTAGTATGGTACATGGTTATGAATGAACTGCCTACATTATCACTGGACAAACACACAAGAAAGCCTGAAGCGACATAAACTGTAAAGAAACCAGAATTGCTCCAAAAATGACAAAGACTGTTAGTAAGACTGTGCTTGATTTCTTTTCAATGAACCACTTCTTGCAATATTACACACGCACTATTAAGTCAATTTCCTTTACCATAAATTGCCTCGTTTGTTTATGATTTTCCCCGCACCGGCTTTCTGCTTATCCCTCATTTGCATAGTGATTCAGTGAAATTTCACTGTGCTTTTGAAATGAGCACAGCAGCTAACCCCCCCATCCGGTGCCTCTCTGTCATCAAGTAGAATGGGGGCTTCGGCTGGTGGTTTTAAAGGTCGTGCTTTCACAATCCTCGAATGAAATAATGCTTCTCAGTCACCCTTTTAGTTATATTCACTTCCTTTGTTGTTTTTTTGTAATGACAGTGCGCCCCCTTTAAGATGCCACAGAAACGTCAATCATTCAGAAAATGGGTCATGTAGGGTTTCCAGACGTCCCTGGAATGGGACTGTCCCAGTTTTCAGCCATAAGTTTTTGTCCTGGTCGGAAACAGTAAAATTGTTAAATTGTCCTGGTTTTGCTATTGAATCCACTTTATTTATGTATTTATTTTTTAATTACAAAACTATAGTGGTGTGCTCTGCAAGTTACCAGCTGAATAAATTTATTTGGTTGTGTTAACACCATTCAGAAATAACAATTTTATGGATTTGTTTAATCGTTACAGACTTTTTTTCAAATATACAATTGCCTTATATGGGTGAGCAATTCACCGAGATTAAGTACTGGAGGACACAAAAACATGCTGGATATCCAGAGATGGATAGATAAAATCTGTCCATTTCGTAACATGTATGTTTTGGTCAGATGACAAAACAGGGAAAACAATGAATTGTTATGATCTGCAATAAATTACTCTAGAAATCTGGTAACCCTAGAGTCAAGGGCAAGATGTGCTGGAGACTATGATGAGATGCACTGGTTATGGAGGGAAACAGCTACACAAGCATACAGTTTATCGGCAATCAATAACGTTTTACCGAACATAGTTTTGGAAGTGTTCTTGTATTGAAATCCAACAGAATGACTGGGTGGTGAACCGCATGGTGCCAAATTAGGCTGCGAGGCAGATGCAAAAGATAAAGGAAGCATTTCCCTGAATTCAGCTATTTAATTTATTCCTTCTGTTCTAGATATGATACTTGTTTGTAAAGACAGAATGCGTGTTTATTTCCCTAACTCACTTCAGGGGTCACCAATATTAACAGAACTCCTCCATGAGGTTAATGGAGTAGACTGTTTTGTTTAAGGGCGGGTTTTTTTTGGTGCAAAACTAAGCATAATAAAACGCCTTACCTTTTCGGGTAACGCAAGTCTGGAGTAACTTTCTTCTGACACCCATGCACCGTGTGTGCAATTTGCCACATGGGTAAAAGGCGGGAGACACCCAAAGTTAAAACATATATTCATCTATCAAATGAAGGCCTCGCGTAACGCTATTCATTCTGTGTAATTATTAATTATTATACATATGATTCGCGTTAGATGCACACACAAAAAAAGTTAAAATCCCTAACTTCAGTATTGTGTTCGGTACTGTTTTCATTTGCTACCGTTTTACTAGATCTGTATTCGCACTGTCGCCCAACTATCCAATAGGAAGAGTCCTGGGGGCGTCTTCAACTTTCTGATTCGCTAAGCACGTCAACCAAGGCGGGCGTTAAATACCTTTTTTTTTTTTTTTTTAACCTTTTCCACACATACCTGGTCGCAACGCTGAGGTTTCAGGTGTTGAGAAACTTAAAAAGTTGTCGCATTTAGCTGAGCAACAGACATATTGAACAACAGATTTACTGATTTTCAATGAAGAATCACAGCAAATTTAAAAGTACGTTAATCAAAAATAAAAACGGCCTTATATATACTGTACACAATAGAAAACCGCACATACCGTATACATTTGTAATAGAAGTATCTACAATTTCTAGTACTTAAGTTACAGGTAAATCGTACTACATTGTGGCTGAAAATTAAAGCGGTCGTTCGTTTCTATACAAAATCTAAATCATGTCTCGTTTCAAGAAGCGCAGTTTTAATAACAAGTGGCCGCAGACACAACAATGGCAAACAGTCTGGAAACCTGCCATATCAGGACCGCTTGCGTCTGCATGTGCAATAGTTGTTCCGTACGCAATGGTTTACGTCATGTAACACGCTGTAACATTGCCTTCCAAGTCCTCGAACAGAAACCCTGGCTTGCCATTTGCAATAGAAATGAAAGGATCTCTTAACAGTGTAAGATTCTTGGCACGCAATGCTGCTACTATCAGCTCAGCTGGCCAGTGCCTTAAACTTCAGACCCAAGAGTTTCAGCTGAATAGTTTACATGTATTGCTTGGGGGCACAACCTTAGACCTCTGGAGGCTGAATCTGGTTTCTCTGGTCACAAGTGGTTGCTGCCTAGTGCTCTATGGCACAGTTCTGCCCAGTCACACTTGAGAGAGGATCAAGACTGAAGGTCAGGCAGGTGGATTTCAGGTAAGGATTGAGAGTGAAGATGGACTGTGAATATGAATTGTTTCAATGAGAGGAAAGGCTGAAATACCACAACAATACGTTCATCGTACAGTGGCACCAAAGAATATTTAGAGGGTTTAGTTTCATTTGAATATACATCTCTTTATGTGGTGTATTGTGGTTTAGTAGGCTAAACACCGAAAAGATGGCGTTCTAGTCACAGATTCTTGCAGATCCGTGCAGTTTGTTACAGCAGTCATGCAACTTTCAAGACAGCTGAGCTAGGTCTGCAAACTGAAGATGTGATGGGACGCTCACAGTTCACCTGTTGATCTCAACAAAGCACTAAACACAAAATGACTTTACAAAAGGTGCATCCTGTTAGCAAGAGATATTGACATTCAGGCCGTACCTTTGACCACATCATTTCCTGCACTTCAAAAAACACCATAGCTAGAGCCTGAAATACTGCCTCCGCCAGCCAGCAAGAGATGAAAGGAGTCATTATTAAAAAAATAAAATAAAACGATAACCGCTCAGTGGGAGGAAGGATGGAGCCTTTATCAAAAGCGAAGAGGAGGAAGAGGGGGCTGCATTTGTTCCTTCTGTATCTAGAGGTGAAATGATAATGCTATTCTTGACCAGCGGTTGATACATACCTTGCAACTGCGTGACACACGTTATAGGCGCGGCGAGGTGGTCAGCTGTGGAATTTATCATTGACGGTAAGGTATGCGCTTTACTGAGAAGCTCTACTTTGGTTAAGGTAGGCGTTCTGTGAATAAACGCCCTTTTAGTATACACCTTACAAGCCCACGTGATAAATTATATCTTTATATAAATGTATAATTGTTTAGTTAAGCATTTACACAGAACCGCGTACCAATCAAGTCTTCTATCAGTCTGTCTCTCTTGCCCATCTTGACTGAAAGTGACCGGGATTCCATTGGCATAGCAAACAAGTCAGCAGCATACTGTATATCCCCCGCTGTAAATTCAAAATCAGTATGTCAAAGCTGATGACCCTCACTCGATTTGTATCTGTACAGAACAGTGTAGAAGAGGAAATTATAAATCAATAGGTTTAATGAAAATTGGATAAGTGGTATTTAAACACCTAGGTGAACAAATTTAAAAGGATGTGGAATAACTTAATCTAGATAGATACAGGTCAGAAGTGTGCCAGAGAGAGGGACAGTACAGACAGACGTTCATTATATAAAAATAAAGAAGTGTAACATATGGATGTACACCTCCACTATATCCGTTACCAGGGATTTCATCCACTGCGGTGAATACACACGGCAGGGACACTCTGTTTAAAGACACAAGTATGTGCTACATACAGTTGCTGTTATCCTCTTAAACCACTGATCCAACATTAACACCGAAGGCATACAATTGGAAATGAGGATTAAATAAAATATTGGCTGCATACTACATCTAAATCTAAACACTTAATATGGCATACAGGATTAGGGTGGTATGTCATTATGGGGAATAAAAAAAAAATGACAGTCATACATCTGGCACACAACCATATTGAAAATAAGACCATTTTTTTAATGCGTTTAATTCAAGAAGAATTTATTGTTTTTAAATGCAGTAGGAAATCCCCCCAAAACTACAAAAAAAAAATCTTCTCCACATTTCATTGGAAAACAGACATCGGCATAATGGTTATTTACAACCAAATTAAACACAAGCTGTGCTTCAGTGGTGGCGTCAGCGGTCTGACTTGCTACAGACATTTTAATTGCGAGATATCTCGATTAGTTAACCGAACAAAAAGTATATATTTTCCATCTGATGAACTCGTGACTTCGCAAACGCAAAATGCTGTCCAGAATTTCTTTTGGGGCGGAAAAAAAATAAAAATATATGTATTTTTTCTTCCCCTTCAGCCAATCCACAATATAAAGTTACGAAGCCGCAAGGGTTCTAGCATATGCACTGTGTTTGCCATTATCATTATCAAAAAAAGAATTTCTGAAGTTACATGCATCTCAAAACATACGTTCATGTAATCTTTCCTAAAGTGTGTTTTTTTTTGTTTTGTTTTTTTTAAGGAGGAGGCTGAATCAGTTTGCTAGTTGCAGTTAAGTTAACTCTTAGTAAGTGATATTGCTGAACTGAAAACCTTTACAGTCTAGGTGATCAATTTTAATGATCTAAACAGTGGCGGATCCATATATTGCCACTCTCTATTCCTGTATTATGCCTCTTATTACCATTACTGCATTCAGAAATGAGGTCTGTTCAGACCATTAAAAGAGTTTAGGTCACCAGTAATTCAGTGTCACTTTTGACTTGGTTAACCAACAATAGCTGCCTTTCGGGTTCATATATATATATATATATATATATTATATATATATATATATATATATATATATATCTCTATATATATATCTCTCTCTATATATATATATATATCTCTATATATATATATCTCTATATATATATATCTATCTCAATTCTCCAAATGCATTTTTGTTTTGGCCGATACTGTTCAAAACAAAAAGAACTAGCCTAATAAAAAAGGTTTAAAAAGTAAAGCATGCTTTTTAGATAGGTATTTGCATGTAAAAAAAACACTATACAGTTAAAATCAATCACTATTTACAGACTAAGTGAATATTAATTTAATAAGCAAAGAAAGAGTAAGGTGAAAAACACCCTGAGAATGCGGTAATTATACAGTGGCACCAGAAATTATTCTGACAGCTGTAGCTAGCCTACAATTTTATAAACCATAGCTTCACGTGGCATATTAGATTTCAATTGTGTAAAAAAAAAAAGTTTTCATCCAGCAGATTCTTGGAGATCTGTGACAGTAGAGAGAACGCAGGGTCGATATTTACCTGCTGATCCCAATAAAAGTAATACAGCCACCTTGTCATTGCAGGAGAACAACACTGGGGTTAGCCATTTCCAAGAATAAGGAAGGATGACACTTCGTTAGTCTTTTCCTTGCGTGTGCAAATTGTTTAGAATATGGTGTCGATTTTTAACTGGCAGCCTTTGCCGCTAGCACGGGGGAACTGGGACACCACCAGACTGCAGACCGGATGCAGACAATGTTAATGTGTTCTCCTGTTATTGACCAATATTTACTGCCCATCAGTGATACACCCCTACTAAAAACAATTCTTGTTGTGTTAATATTGTTAGTCACTTCCTTTATGATTTTATTTACCGTCAATACTGAACGCAAGGTGCTTTTCCCTGCTGGGAACTTTGTTTTGTGACACAATTGAAACTAATTGTAATGTTCAGTAGAACTTCATATTGGAATGTATGGGCACTGTAGCATGTGATTCTAGGAGTGCTAAGCAACACCTGAAAATATAATTCTTACTTCTTGTTACCAATAGCAGCCTTGCCACGGATCCAAGGAGCTGAAGAATGGTTTGGAAAATGTTTTAAAAGTTGCATCCGGGTGCTTCAACACTACTTCCTGTTATGTAGGTCAAGCTCACTCTTCTCTCCATGAGTGTGGCCAAACTGTACCACCTGAGAAGGAGATTGATTGACATTTAAAATGTGTATGATTGCTTACTTTAAGCGTTAGATGGACAAATAATTAGGAGAAAAGATTTATATCTATGTGGCCTGAAGCTCTGTATTGGTGGTGAATTTCACTTTAAAAACCTGTTGACCAAGATGCGCTATGATCTTAATGCATGGCATGGAGAGAGGTCTGCACCGCTGCTTATAGCGTTGTACCCGTATGGCTTTGGAATGCCAGCAGCCAATCAGAACACAGGAATAAGTGACAATGGCGCTCATACAAGGCAAGACAATGAGATTCGAAATGCTTGATTAGCACTCGTTTAAAAGGATACTTGATACATGCTGGACAATATTTCAGGTGTAACAGCCTGGTCATGAAGCCTGTGTTCCTTCCTTAGCAAAGACCAAAGCATGCAAAAACAGACTTTGCAATACTGGCAAACTAATGCCACGCAATGCACAATACAAAAAAATATACTTAATTTTCTAAAGTAAGAGATGTTGTATTCTCCAGTGCTTCAAAGAAATAGGTCTAAGCAAGTATTTACTTAAATTTTCATTCCACCAGTGTCCTGACTACATTGTTAGCAACTTATAAAATCGCTGGGGTCTTCATCATCCTGTTCAACAGAATAGTGCTGCAGCGTACTGAAAATAGATGAATCAGGGTTATAAACAAGAGTCTATATGCTTGTTCTGTTTCTAAAAGTCAAGTAGCTTTTCTTTAAAATAAAATGTAGGTTGCCTCTGGGGGGAAAAAAATAAATAAACATTCAGAAATGACTACAAAGCAGCCTTCAGTGGCAATTTTTTTGACGTCTTATTAACTCAGTTCAAAGTTCATTTGTTTTTAACAACAAAAAAAAAGCGCCAACCAACATCCCGAGGAATTAGTGATATTTAAATATAATAGTACCGTACAGGGGCTGGATAACACTGTCAATAGAATGTGGGACAACAGCTAGGATGGCACTGATTCAACGTGACAAGAGTTCTGGAGGAATGCATTCCATTCTTCCCTCAATGGATGATCAGCTTATTATTCCCTCAGGTAGGTTGTATTGTAGCAAAGTCTTCAGAATGGCAGTCTGGGATAGCATCCATCCACAGTAAAGTCTTGCCCATCCTGACAAAGGAAGATGTAGCCTTTATATACATTACACAATAAAGATCAGGAGTTTGCTTCCCAAAGAAATCCATTGAGGTATTTCTCCCCCCACCACCCTACAGTATTGGGAT